>CM060332.1:42223300-42238300 GCA_030674155.1 Stramonita haemastoma
ATTAAAATTTTTAAACTTTTATTTTTGTTTTTTTTTTCCATATTCCCCTTTAAAACAAACACAGCCTGTGTACAAAATTGATTATGTTAATTTTGGGTTTCATTTTTACTCGGCTTTTTTGAAGGCAAGTGCGAAATACTTTGTTCTTTTTGTTTGTGTCCTGTTGTATTAAATTTTTAGCTGTAAAAATTCTTTTCATTTTTATTTTAAAACCTAAAAAAGTTTTATGGGTTAGAAAAAACTTTCTGAGGGTAAGGGATTATAACTGTAAAGAATTTTATAAAACATTTAAAAAAAACCAAAAAAAACCTTGTTTTACCAAGAATCAAAAATGAAACAAAACAATAAAATTATTTTTGTTTCTTTATGCGTGCAACAGAATTGACAATGCAAGTTTAAAAAAAAAAAAAAAAAAAAACTTCTCCAATCCATGTATAAAAATGTTATAAAAGGTAAACATTTCTAATCAAGTACATAAAAAAATATATCAAATATGTAGCATGAAAGACAAATCAACAAAGGCAAAACCAAACCAAAAAAATTTTGAACATGCCCCCCCAAAAAAAAAAAACCCACAACAACCCCAAAAAACAAAACAAAACCCAAACCCAAACAAAAACAGAACCCCCCCTGATTATCTTTACATGCAACATGCAGAAAATTTAAACTGATACGTTTTTATTCAAAACTTTCCTATGAAAACAAAACAAATCAAAACAAACTCTATTTTCTGTCTTTTTCACCAGAAAAAAAAAAAAAGAATCAACTTTAAGATTACGATACTGAATACCAAAAAACATATCACTGTGATATAAACCAAGGTAGGAGAAGAAAGGGGGTATATGTTTATAATTGTGACAATGAGGGATGATGATGTGATGAGGGATGATGATGGGGATGTGATGTTGATGATGATGTTTGATAATGATGATGATGATGCTGATGCTGCTGGGCTGCTGCTGCTGCTGCAAATGATGATGATATTGACAAATAATGATACAAGAAAAACAATGATGGAAAACAGAGAAATGATGCAAGATAGGAAGATAAACTTGGAAAAAATTGTATGAGAAATAATCAAACGTGAAGAAAAAAACAAATATGAGCATGGTCACAAAAAGCAAACTTGATGGGTTTGGATCAAAACAAAATGTGAGATGGTACTTATTCAACTTAAAAAAAAAAAATTCCACACACTGCAAAACACAAACACTTACATGCACTTTAGACCCACACAAAACCACAAAACCCAAAAAACACACAACACACCCACACAAAACACACACCACAACAACACACACACACATGCAAACACAACACAGGACAAATAGCAACAACAGCAGACAGTCAGACAGCCCGACAGGGAACAGACAGCCAAACAGACAAAACAGACACACACCAGAGGGAGGTGATCTTGTAATTCCTTGATGATTTCGTGCAAAATTCACACTTGAACGCTGTAGGGCAAGACATATAGCTCTGAGAAAAGATACCAAAACAATGTTATATGAAAAAACAAGATCACTTAAAAAAAAAAAACCCATCTTTCCACTTATCATGTATTCTGATTCAAAGACCCAAAAAAGACAACTTGTCAGTCATTTATGCATTTTATTTGCAATTATTTCTCCTTGGTTAAGAGTTTTTGAAGCCCACAAGTGAGTTTTTTGTGTGTTGCGACAGTTTTTGCCCAACATTAGATGCATGCCAACTTTGGGAAATGTTGTCTAAACACAACACCAACGTGCATGTGTTTCTTTTTTTTTTTTAATATAAATATTATTGTTCCACTAGCACTTAATTAGCCTACTCTCTCAAAAGGAGGAATAGATGCAACATGTGCACAGGATGTTCTGCATGTGTTCACACACAGGGCCTTGGTTTATAACCTCATCTGTAGAAATTTTGGGGTAGTGGAGTCGGTACTGATGTAAACTCCAGGAGGAAAAAAAAATCCCCTAGAATAGGTGGGTGTCTCAGTGGTGGCTCTATCCCAGACAGTCAAACAACGAACGCAACACTGACCATTAAGCTAACCTGCTCCCCCCCCCCCTTCTTAGCATTTAAAAATAACAGCGTTCAAGAAAGTGCAGCTACGCCAAGACCCAAACAAACAAAATAATGATAAAACATTAAAAAAAAATGATGCATAAAGACTGTGAGTTGAAGAAACTGTTGATACACATATTCATTCATCAACCCGTGAACAGGGGTAGTCAAATGTAGCATGCACACAGGTGTCGTGTTTAGACACCATCCCTGAGGGAAAAAAAAAAAAAAAAAAAAAAAAAAAAGGGTAGGCGCTGCAACTGTGGCGACACTCTCTCCCCGGGGAGAGAGAGCAGCCCGAATTTCACGCAGAGAAATCTGCTGTGACATAAAGTGGTATAAAAATAAAATAAATAGAACACAAGCTGAACGGCCCCAAGGCACTGTGATAGATAGGCCTTCACCCCAGGTGAGACAGACTTACTATTACTGGCTTTTGAGCGAGGATCTTCACAGGCAGAAAGCAGCAGCAAGGGGGAATATCAGGTAGACAATATGATATAATGTTCATGGGGAGAAAAAGGGGGGATGGATATGAATGGGTCAGTGAGTGAGTGAGTGAAAGAATTAAGTGTGTGTGTGTGTCACTACTGTGTGTGAGTGTGTGAGTGACTGTGTGTTTGGGGGGGGAATATGTGTGTGTGTGTGTGGGGGGGGGGGTGGGGGGGGGGGGGGGGGGGGGGGGGGGGGGGGGGGGGGGGAGGTGTGTGGGGGGAGGGGGGGGGAGGTGGTGGGTGTGTGGATGGTGGTGTGTGGGGTGTGTGGGTGGTGTGTGGTGTGTGGTGTGTGTGTGTGTGTAGTTGCTGTGTGTGTGTGTGGGGGGTGTGGTGTGTGTGTGTGTGTGAATTGCTGTGTGTGTGGGGGGTGGGGTGGGGTGATGTGTGTGGTGGTTGTGTGTGTGGTGGTTGTGTGTGTGTGTGTGTGTGTTGTGTGTGTTGTGTGTTGTGTGCAGGGACACAGATGTCAGTGTGTGCTTTTTGCACGATCTTTTGTATGTGTATGTGTATGGTTTGTGTACACATTCATGGGTGCACATGTTTGCACAATAAGCAATGAGCGCCAGCAATTTGCATCAGCATATCTTGAGCAGTTGCAGAAATGCATTTTACAACACATTGCAAAATGATAATTTTTAAGAAATAACACTTTTCGATAAAATGCATGAAATAGTTCTACCCCTTTTTCATACTACGTTAGAGCACAGACCATGCATAGAACATTTCCTGTCATCATTGTTTTGTATATCTAACCTAAAAAAGAAAAACCAACAACCTCTAACAAGCTCCAATTACTTGGCACAACACACTGTTGTATCTTACTCAGCACTTTCCCTCAAAGTATGGCAAATCATAACATGCAGAATAATGGCCCTTGGATTTTTAGCCAATGAGAATATTCAAGGAACCTCAGAGGCCAAAAATGTCTGAATATAGACGATTCCGTTCCTTGTTCTGTGAATGAGAATGCCTAGGCAATGAAACACAAGAGTTACGGCTCGCAGCACGCCCTAAGCAACAAACACCTCAACGTGATTAAGAACAGCACCTGTCCATAGAATACACATTTGCTTCAGACTTCCTTGCAGTAGGAAAAAACAATATTAGCAGAGGATTGAGAAGGCAAAATTCATTACTATAACTAAACCAGCTCAACACAATCCTAACCCCAAAACATATACACATAGCTGTCACCCCCCCCCCCCCCCCCCAAACTTTCAGATACTCACTGCTGCTATCCACTCCAGCCCAGCCCAGCCCAGCTGATGCTAATTACAGCAAGGAACGGACAGCACTTAGAAAACCCCAAGGAGGGCAAAGAAAAGGAAGGGGCAGACTAACTTTCAGCTGTACCTGTCAGTCTCCCCAGTTTTTCTCAGCTGCTATCCATACGAGCCCAGCTGATGCTAAGTTATGGCAGAAACTGACCAACACACTTGGTCTTGGTAAAGGGAAAGGGCAGGCCAATTTTAGCACAGGGCCTGTGCCCTTGACCTGAGTAATGCTGGAATTGCAGGCTGTGTCAGCACTGGGCCTGAACCCTCGACTCAAGTGATGGTGGGGATGTATGTGGTGACTGTGTGTGGGTGACTGTATGTGCTACTCACTCTGCCTGAAGGTCTGTTTCAGCAGCAGGGGCTCCAGGGAAGGGTCCAGCTCCTCCCCCACGTTCTCCAGCAGCAAGGGGTTGCCGAAGGTGATGCAGTTCTCCAGCGTGCGCATGTAGTCGCTGTCCGTCAGCTTGATCACGGAGAGACTGTTGTCCTTCTCTGAGTTCTTCACCCAGCGGTTGGCCTGACTCTGGGGGTCAATCATCAAGGGCCTGAAAAACGTTTTTGATAAATCAGGGGTTAATTTAAATAAACATTTTATATTTTTGGGTTTTTTTTTAATACTTGTACCACAACCTACTTGAAGAATAAAATCTGTACATTAAAGGATGATTTGTACAGTACCACACAAAGTATGTGCGGTGAGTTATACAAACATTTCAAAGCTTGTCAAACTTGAAAACAATTCAGTTAGTAATTAAGTTCTGATATCACACAAACACACATAAACTGCTTTCAAGACTATGTTAGCTTTATCATGTAAAACTTTCTCTGAGGAAATGTTTGCAAAATCTCCATCAAATATAGCATTTTAAAAATTAATATCAATTGCTTAAGAAAAAAAGTATGGATTTAAACAAGTGAATACATCTGTATGCTTTACGACAAAACTTTTTCATGATAAGCAACATCTGTAAAGCCAATGCTAACATAAAACATTCTACTCGCAATGTTGCAATATGTCCAAAGACCTTACAACCCGATCCAAAAGTTCTTTAAAAAATACCCAAACAAAAAAACATACCACCCAAACTACCACCACACTACCACACACAGCTGTCACTTTTGTCCCCCACTTTTAGCTGCTCTGCTACTATCCATTCCATCCCATCCCAGCCAAGCTGGTGTTAATTACAGCAGAAACTGACCACACTTGGGACTAGCTAAAAGGGGAGCACTAAATTTACCACTCAACTTGAGTGATGTTAAATTTGCATGCTCTGCGCACACAATAAAAACCCTTCTTCAATTTTCCACCCTCACACACCACCACCACCACCAACCACCACCACCACCAAACAAAAATCAAAAAGAAGAGCTCTCGCAACTGACCATCGGCGAGAGTTGGCGACGATGACGCCGTTGTCGATGCTGAAGCTGTCTTTGGGCAGACCGGCGATGTTCCAGGCCTGGATCTTGATGGGCTCGCCCAGCACCTTGCTGAGGGAGTACTGCGCAGTGCAGGGGATCTTCTTCTCCTGTTGGGGACGTGGTGACCACAGGCATGCACACACATTCATGCACGCACACATGCATGCATGCACATACACACAGACACACACATACACACACACACACACACACACGCACACACACATACACACACACACACATACACACACAGGCACACACACACACACACACACACGAGTTACAGGATCTTTAACGTGCATATTTGATCTTTAGCATGTGTAGCTATACAAAGGGAATTAAGGCACCGGCAGTTCTGCACTTGAAATTGACCACAAATAATGCCCCCCCTCTTAATCCACTAGATGCTTTGCGCTTTGATTTGTGTAACTCTACAAGATTCAGCGCTATATAAATCCCATATATTATTATTATTATTATTATTAGATGCTGCCATCAAGATTTGAACCCATGACTTCATGGACCCACAGGATTGAAGACAAATGATTTTAGCCACTCTGCTATAGTGTCCGTCATAATGAATATGACAATAATGATCATCTTCATCATCATATTGATCATGGTGATGATAATGATAATACTAGTAATAATGATGATGATGATACTACTACTACTACAACACACACATATAAACACACACCCATACACCACACACATTCTCTCCCACACACACACCTCCCTACACACAAACACACACACAAAGGAAGACGGGATAGCCTGGTGGTCAGAACATTGTGCTCGCAATTTCATGACCCAAGTTCGATTCCCGTTCGAGGGGATAATTCCCCAAAAGTTAACATCAGTGCAGACACCACCCTCCCCCCCCCCCCCCCCCCCCCTCCACCCCCCCCCCCTCCCACCCAACCCCTCCCCACCCCCACCCACCTCCAATCCCCCCATCACCCCTCCCCCAACACCCCCCCCTCCCCCCCCCCCCTTTTTTTTTTTTTTTTTTTACTTTTTACTACCTGACACAGCTTGACCCAGTCGAGGGTGGCGATGTCGCGGAAGGCCATGGTGAAGGGCCCCAGGTAGGCGATGACCCCGGCCGAGATGAGGACGTCGCCCATCAGGTTGTCGTAGGTGTTCTGCAGGCTGTCGGCAGCCTCTGTCCACCTCGTCTTCTCCCCGCCCAGACCTCCTATCAGCTTCTCTGCTCGCACCAGCTTCTTCCCGCACAGGTCCACCTGTGTGTGTGTGTGTGTAGTATAGGGATAGTAGTTAGTGGTTGTGGTTTGGTGGTTGGTGGTTGTGGTTGTTGTGGGTGGGGGAATACATGTGTGTGTGTGAATGACTCCCTCTTGTTAAGCTGGGGAACACCCAATAACAACAACAAAAACTGCTAACCACTCTCTCTTTCTCTCTCTCTGTTTGACAGTCTATCTCTCCTTCTCTGTTTTTCTCTCTCCTCCCTCTCTTTCTGTCTCTCTCTCTCTCTCCTTCTCCCTCTCTCTCCCTCCCTCCCTCTATCTCTCCCTCCCTCTATCTCTCCTTCCCTCTCTCACTCCCTCCATCTCTCTTCCCCCCCCCCTCTCTCTCTTCCCCCCCTCTCTCTCCCCCCCCCCTCTTCTCTCTCTCTCCTCCTCTCTCCCTCTCTTCCCCCTCTCTCTCCCTTTCTCTCTCCCTTCTCTCTCTCTCTCTCTTCCCCTCTCTCTCCCTCCCTCCTCTCTCCCCCCCTCCTCCCCCTCTCTTACCCCCTCCCCTCCCCCTCTCCACCCCCCTCCTCCCCCCACCCCCCCTCCCCCCACCCTCTCATCCCTCCCCACCCCACCCCCTCTCTCCCCCACCCCATCCCTCCCCACCCCACCCCCCCATCCCCTCCCTCTCCTCACCCCCCACCACCCTCCCCACTCTCTCACCTGAGCCTCCAGCTTGGCCTTCTTCTCGGTCATCTCCTGGAAGGTGGACTTGAGGTCGGCCAGGCGTTTCTCCACGGCGGCCAGCTCCGCGCGCTTCTCGTTCAGCATGGCCATCGTCTTGTTCAGCTCGTCCTCAGCCTCCGCCAGCTTCTCTTTCTTGGGCGCCACCACCTGAATGAAGAGGACGCGTACCACAGTGCACAAATCCAACATTTTAAAAAATATATATATGGCGCTCCACCACGAAATGAGTCGCTTAGCACATTACCCAATTTTGCGCTAGGAGCCTTTAAAGGCAGGTGGGGGTCAAATTGTCAATTTTGTGATTTTGATTGATTATTAAACTAGATCTGTTTATTTATCTTACAATGAAATATCAAGGTATCATTTTTATTCATTTTGCTTTTAAATGTATTTTGAAAATACCAAAGCACTCATTCTGACAACCTGTTACTAAAATAAACTTGCCCGTTTCTCATTTTGTCACATCCTGGAGTCTATCATTTCAATTTGTAATAATGTTGCATAGAATTGTCCGATTTTCAATCTGTTTTTCGTATTTGATAGCCACTTTATTGCACATTAATAACATGTCATTAACTAAAAATTGACCTCATGTGCACTCTGTCTCATTATGTGGTGGAGCGTCACATATATATTTTTAAAATTTTTTCAAGGGTTACAGAGTAAGTATTACATACTTTTTTTTCCCATCCGGCCCTTAATTAATAAAAATTTGGTTTGCTTTGTGCAAGCATTTTTTCCTTCTGTTTGTTCGCTACTTTCTTCTTTTTTTCAAAGAGCTTGGTGGTTAAAAAGAAGTCTTTGTTCTTATTTTATCACCTTCTAAAACAAAACGTCATTCTGTTCTGTTCTATTTCCCCTTTGTTTGCTTTTATCTGTGTTTAACTGTGAAAATTGTGATTTATATGCTCAAAAGTTAGTTCATTTGTATGTTTTTGTATTTGCAAGGGGGGGGGGGGGGGGGGGGGGGGGGGGGGGGGGGGGGGGAGAGAGGGGTGTTGTTTGTTTGTTTGCTTCGTGCAAGTATTTCCTTCTGTTTGTTTGTTACTTTTTCTTTTTTTTTTCAAGAGCTGTTTACTTATTCTATCACCTAAAACAAAACCTCATTCTGTTCTGTTCTGTTTAGTTCTGTTCTGTTTAGTTCTGTTCTGTTTAGTTCTGTTCTGTTCAGATTCTGTTCTGTTTAGTTCTGTGCTGTTTAGTTCTGTGCTGTTTAGTTCTGTTCTGTTTAGTGCTGTTCTGTTTAGTTCTGTTGTTTTGTTCTGTGCTGTTTAGTTTAGTTCTGTTCTGTTCAGTTCTGTGCTGTTCAGTTCTGTTCTGTTCAGTTCTGTGCTGTTCAGTTCTGTGCTGTTCAGTTCTGTGCTGTTTAGTTCTGTGCTGTTTAGTACTGTTCTGTTCAGTTCAGTTCTGTTCAGTTCTGTGCTGTTTAGTTCTGTGCTGTTTAGTTCTGTTCTGTTCTGTTCAGTTCAGTTCAGTTCAGTTCAGTTCAGTTCAGTTCAGTTCTGTTGTGTTGTGTTGTGTTGTGTTCAGTTCTGTGCTGTTTAGTTCTGTTCTGTTCTGTTCAGTTCTGTTCTGTTCAGTTCTGTGCTGTTTAGTTCTGTGCTGTTTAGTTCTGCTCTGTTTAGTTCTGTTCAGTTCTGTGCTGTTCAGTTCTGTGCTGTTTAGTTCTGTTCTGTTCAGTTCTGTGCTGTTTAGTTCTGTTCTGTTTAGTTCTGTTCAGTTCTGTGCTGTTCAGTTCTGTGCTGTTCAGTTCTGTGCTGTTTAGTTCTGTTCTGTTCTGTTCAGTTCTGTTCTGTTCAGTTCTGTGCTCTTTAGTTCTGTTCTGTTTAGTTCTGTTCAGTTCAGTTCTGTTTAGGTCTGTTCTGTTCAGTTCTGTTTAGGTTAGTTCTGTTTAGGTCTGTTCTGTTCAGTTCTGTTTAGTTCTGTTTAGGTCTGTTCTGTTTAGTTCTGTTCTGTTCAGTTCTGTTCTGTTTAGTTCTGTTCTGTTTAGTTCAGTTCTGTTCAGTTCTATCCCCTACCTTTGCCACACGGTCGTAGATCTCCATGGCCAGGATCCACTTGCACAGCCCCTCAGCGGCAGAGGAGGCGTTGGCCACCTTGGCGGGATCGAACTCAGGGTTGGTGATGTACTCCTTGCGGATCTTGGCCATGATGTGGGGGGCGATGTTGTCCCTGTCATATTCCTTCAGCATGCCCAGGAAGTTCATGTCGCCCAGCAGCCGCTTGGAGGGACCCCAGTAATCCATGATCTGCACAGTCAGGGGCAAAGTCACCACTCAGGGGCATTTTTGGGGGATGAAGGTAGAACTTATATGTTTGCATACGTTCCCTGAAGTCGGAATGTGGCTACCTTATATTGGTGTGTGTGTGTGTGTGTGTGTGTGTGTGTGTGTGTGTGTGTGTGTGTGTGTGTGTGTGTGTGTGTGTGTGAGGGGGGGGGAATGTTTGCACATGCATAATCTCACCAATGGTGAACATTGTAACTCTAGACAAGGAGCAGTAACAACAAAATGTAATGATAATAATAATAATGCTAATGCTAATGATACTACTACCACTACTACTACTACTACTAACTAAAATAATGATAATACAAGGAATTCATATAGTGCTATATCTTGCAGAAACAAATCAAAGCGCTATATTGAAAAAAACTTGCTTTGGAGACCATTTCTAAAGTCCGAGTGATTATCACTTTTTAAAACAGAGCCTAAAACTCTCAAGAAAATTTATAAAAAAAAATTATCACAAAACACTTTTGGAGACCATTTCTAAAGTCTACTAAGTGATTATCACTTTATAAACAGAGCCTAAAATTTTCAAGGAAATGCAAAAAAAAAATTATCACAAAACACTTTGAACACCATTTCTAAACTCTAAATGATTATCACTTTATAAAACAGAGCCTAAAATTCTCAAAATGCAAAAATAACCCCAAACAATCACAAAACACTTTGGAGACCATTTCTAAACTCTAAGTGATTATCACTTGATAAACAGAGCCTAAAAATCTCTAGAAAAAGCAAAAAATTTGTCACAAGTGACAAACTCTAAGTGATTATCACTTGATAAAATTGAGCCTAAAATGTTCAAGAAAATGCAAAAAAAAAATTAACACACAACACTTTGGAGACCATTTCTAAAGTCTAAGCAATTATCACTTTACAAAACAGGCCTAAAATTCTCAAAAAATACCCAACCCCCCCAAAAAAGTCTACTCAAAGCATGCTTTCCTAATGTGAACAGGGTGGCTCAGGTCCCACCCCTTAAAGCATCATTCCCAAAACCCAAAAACACTGCCCACCCACACACCCACCTTCTGTCCTGGCTTGTCGGGGTCGTTGATTTTCTCGGCTTTGATGTCCTTCATGACGCAGACTGCTGCCATCACCAGCTTGACGCCGTTAGGGGGGCTCTTCATAGACTTGACGATGGTGATGTCTGCTGGCTGCAGGGGACAGACAGCCACAGTGCAACAACAGAAATAATACTGACCGTTAGAAATGTCGCTTGTTGTCATGGCTTTTGCATAGAAATGTATATCAGTACCTTTAGTATGGTATGCATATACACACATGCATACACATATACACAGACAAGCATACATACAGACATACACACATGCACACACACACCAATTCTTAAGACCAGACACACACACACACACACACACACACACACACACACACACACACACACACACACACACACACACACACACATGCACGCACACATACACTCTATCACCCACGCACCCACCCACCCACTCTCTACCACCAACTCACCCACACACACTCTACCACACACACACATACACACCGACTCTACCACCCACACCCACCCAAACACCCCAACCCCCCCCCCCCACCAACCCCCCCCCACCAACCCCCCCCACCTCCCACCCAACATCCCCCTCCCCCCCACCAACCCCCCCCTCCCCCCCCCCACCAATGCTTTTCCCCCCCACAAACCTTGAGGGTGTTGAGGGCAGCCAGGGCAGCCTCCAGGGCGGGCAGGGCCTCAGCCAGGTCCTCCTCGCACTCGTCCTTCAGGGCCTTGGCACTGACCGCCTGTGTGTTGGCGATGGCCTCGTCGGCCTTGACCCTCTGGGAGGTCTCCTCCACCTCCACCGACTCCTTCTCGATGATGCCCATCATGCGCGTGTTCTCCTCCGCCGCCACCACCAGCTGGGGCTTCAGTTCTTCCAGTTCCTTCTGCATGTCTGCCACCTGTTGTGGGGGGTACCATTATCGTTCAGATGCAGGGATGGTTTGTGGGGGGGGTGTGTGTTGTTGTTGGGGTTGGTGTGTGTTTCTCACACACATACATATACACACTCACACCGACTCTTAGGACCACACACATACACACACACATACACACACACATACACACACACATGCACGCAAGCACGCACACACACTAACACACATGCACACACACACACACTCTACCACACATACACATGCACACACACACACACTCACACTGACTCTACACCCACAACATAAAACACACACGCAAGCACACACACACACATACTCACTCACACTCACACACACACACGCACACACTAACACACACACATGCGCGCGCACATACTCACACTCTACCACCCACAAAACACACACACATGCACACATACACATACATACACACAGGGGAGGGGATAGCATAATGGTCAGAACATTGTGCTCACAATTTGACGACCCGTGTTCGACTCCCGTTCCAGGGGATTTTTCCTCTTGAGTTAACATCAGTGCTGACTCCACTCTCCCCAAAAGTCTTTCGAATGAGACTATAAACTGAGGCCCTGTGTGCAAACGCACGCAAAATATCTTGCACACACGTTAAATCCTGTTCCGCTTTTTATAAGAGCAGGCCATCGTGTGCCGGTGGGAACAGATGACAAGATTTACAAAGATACATACACACGGGGACCGGATGAAAAAAAGCACATGATTGCTTATTCCATTATCCTCGATATAAAAGAATAAATAAATAAGATAAATATAAACAAAAAATAAACTGGATGTAAAAAAGCATATGCTTATTCCACTATCCTCGATATAAAAGAATAAAATAAAATAAATAAAACAAAAACCAAAAAACCCCCCACACAAAAACCCCCCCAGTGAGCGGACAGACCTGAGAGGAGGCGAAGGCCAGTTTCTCCAGCCCCACCACATAGCGCCTCTTGGCTTTCATGGTCTCATCCTGCTTCTTCTGCAGCAGGTTCTTGAAGGAGTTGATCAGCTCCAGGTAGGAGGTGGGAGTCACGTAGTTGTGGCGCCCCAGCTCGTTCAGGTACCTGGGAGTGTAAGGTGAGAGGGGTGAGACAGAATGATAGGGGATTGTTTTTGAGGTTGTGGGGTGGGGTTTTTTTTATCGTTGGGGAGTTTCTTTTTTTGGAGCAGAATGCATGTGTGCACACATGCACATGCACACAAGCACGCATGCACGCAGGCACATGCACACACACACACGTGCCCACGCACATGCACACACACACATGCACACACACACATTAGCCCACACACGCACACACACATGCAAACATACTCTCCACAACACTGACATTTTTTTTTCCCCATTGTTTAATGTCACAATGGAAAGACATTAAAGCGAAGAACACACACACACACACACACACACACACACACACACACACACACACACACACACACACACACACACACACACACAAACACACACACACACACACACAAACACACATACACACACACTCCATACCCCTCCCCATACTCACACACACACAAACACACATACACTCACAAACACTCACAAACACTCACAAACACTCACTCACACACACACACACACACACACACACACACACACACACACACACACACACACACACACACACACACACACACACAAACACACACACATACGCACATACACACACACATATATATATTAGATGTAAAATATTTTTTACTATTTTTATTTTTAGATGGATGGCTCGACTTGAAAAAATAAAAAGCAACTGAACTGCTTATTCAATGTATCCTCTGAAAACAAAAGTTAGACACTGCCACACCGAGGTAGGTACCTTTCCGAGAGGTTGCGGACGCTCTGGTGGAAGTATTTGCAGATGTGCACTGTCTCTTTCTTCTCGTGCTCCTCAATGTCCGCATCCTCCAGGAAGCGGTTCGCCACACGCTCCAAAGCATCTTCTGGCCAAGGCTGTGAGAAGATAACAACAAAATTTTTAAAAAGTGTTTTATTTTTTATTCACTTGATTTGGGGTGTGGGGGCTGAGGGGTGGGGAGGGGGGTGTTTTTTTCTTGGCTAGAGCTCTGAGGTTCACTGACAGTGAATTTTTTGTGTATGCGACTTTTTTTTTTCTCCCCCTACATCATTTAGGTAGCTTCATTCCAACTTTGGGGATGGTGTCTAAATATGACACCTGTGTGTGTAAGTGTTCTTTATAAAAAAAATGTCATCTGTTGCTACCTGGCACAATATGCTTTTTTTTTTTTTTTTTTTTTACAAAAGGCAGAAGAGGTTTTTAACATGTGCATAAGATGTAGTGTGTGCATTTGCACACAGAGCCTCAGTCTATAGTCTCATCTGGAAAACGTGAAATTCGGGCTGCTCTCCCCCGGGGAGAGCAAGTTGCCACAAGAGCAGTGTCACCCACTATTTTTTTTTTCCTGTCTGCAACTGTATTTCTTTCCCTATGAGAGTGACTTTTTTTCTACATAATTTTGCCAGGGACATACACCCCTCTTGTTGCCGTGGGTTCTTTTACCTGTGCTAAACAATGTTTGCTTGTGATGTGTGTGTGTACTGAATAAACAAATCTTTTAACCAAAAGAAACTTCTCAGAACATCTTCTCAACAACTATGTTGAGGTACCACAGAGGTACCACAGGTACAACAGAGAGTAAATTACAAGATCAGTACCCTCTGTTACAAATGTCTCCATAAAACAGCGCCCTCTTACCTCTGTGAATGTCTTTACTTGTACACACTTTCTTATTCCCTCCGCTCTGCTGCAGATACCTTATCCTTAAGAATACCTAGATTCAACCTATCTACTGTTGGCCGCTGCTCTTCTTCTATTTCTGGTCCATCAATCTGGAATGACCTCCCTCTCTCCTTTGGAAAAAGCCTACATACGACACTTTTAAATCCAACCTCAAGACACACTTATTTCAAACCTAAGATTTTCGCCTTCTATTTCCATCTCCTATCTGTCCCTGCCTTCAATGTCTGAAATTCCCTTCACCCTGCCAAAGTCTATAGCCTCTATAAGTGCGTGTGTGCACGCACATGAGCGTGTGCGTGCACGTGTGTGTGCGCGTGCATGTGTGTGTACATTCGAAATTGCTAAAACTATAAATTGTTATTGATTGCTTGTGTGTTGTATAGGTCGAATGCAAGCGCTTTTATTTGTTTTTGCAAGATATAGTGCTATATAAATTCCATGTATTATTATTATTATCATTATTAAGATGCAGCGCTATATAGATTCCATGTATTATCATTATCATTATCATTATTATTATTATGATGTGCATACCTGGAACCAGTCGATGGTGCAGCAGTTGATGAGGGAGGGGAACTGCCTCAGCCGGTTGCGGAAGGCGTCACCGATGGGACTGAAGGCGATCATGATGTGCAGGTTTTCCCGACAGCGGTTGACGAAGAAAGCGAACAGCGCCAAGGGACTGAAGTCGGCGTTCTTGTCCCCTGCCTGGGCCACTGGCCGCACGGCCTGATGGGAGAGAGAGGGAAGGAATTCTGGGTAGGTGATGTGGATGGTTTGTTATGGTG
>CM060332.1:42245800-42252548 GCA_030674155.1 Stramonita haemastoma
TATCTGCTTGTATATGAAAGTTTCATCCACCAACTAGGAACTGATTCTTCTTTGGTGAATTTTTCTACTAACCCTTACACACACATAAGCAGGATGTGGTGAAAGCAAGGGGGGACAAACTCGTAAGGTTCGGGTGAATTAAACGGAGATAATACCACCAATGAACACAGGACACTGAACACAAACCTTGAAATCAGACAACATTTAAAAAAAGAAAACAACAGAAAAATGGAAAAAGACATCTCCACCAACAGCCACCCCCAAAAAAAACAACAACACAAAACCCCTCAAAAACCCAACCCTTGATGATCGCAAAAAAAAATCAAAGCACAATGCGTGTGCAAGTGCCAGGCTGCTGATCTGACGCAAATCAATTTGCCGTAAGAAGCAAGGCAAGAAGAAAATGATGCTTCCAGATCTGAACACTCTGCTATGGTTGTTGCGCTTTGCTCCACTATCTGGTGTGCAGCTACTTTACTTTAGAGTAAGTGGTATTTTGGGATTGATCTCAATGACTCCATGTGTGTGTGTGTGTGTGTGTGTGTGTGTGTTGTGTGTGTGTGTGTGTGTGTGTGTGTGTGTGTGTGTGTGTGTGTGTGTGTGTGTGTGTGTGTGTGTTGTGTTGTGTTGTGTTGTGGTGTGTGTTGTGTGTGTGTGTTGTGTGTGTGTGTGTGTGTGTATGTGTGTGCGCGCGCATGCACATATGTGTAAATGTAGAAAAATGGAGAGATACACACGTGTGTATGTATGTGTACTTAAACACGCAAAATTGTTAGCTATGCGTAATCTACTAAATTGTGCATATGGCTGCATTTGGGCCATTTACTAATTTCAGAAAACGGATGCACACAAAATCTACTATGCGCTTTTCTACTTGTTCATTAAATAAATTTGAGACAAACAAATATAACAGAGGACCAACACACTACTGTGCTTGAGTCATTTAAACCAGCACTATGATGAAAAAGACCTATTTTTTTAAACAACACACACAAAAAAGAGATATAATCAACGATTCTGATGTCAGCAATCGTTCAGTCTATGTTAGTCTTTTGCAAACTGCTCCTGTCTAAAATATGTCATGAAAAACAAGCGTGTCTCTCTTCTTCTTGCTTTGAACCATCAAATAAAATTTTAAAAAAAGAACAATTAAAAACATCCAAGAAAACATACCTTCAGATTTTGACGCTCTTGGTACGACAAATTCTGATCAAGACAATGCTAGCTGTTAATTCTTTGTTATTGTATGAAAGATACACATTCTTTCACTTCCAAACTGCCTGATATTCATTGAAAACTCCTCATCCACATCTTGCAAATGATGACTGTTTCAAAACTTCAGCATAGACATATTTTACACTCCTGCAAACACCCTCTAGCAGGGTGAATTTTTGTGCATACAGCTATTTCATTTTTTTTATCCAGCACAAAAACACTTTTGCTCTCTCCCATCTCTGACCAGCAGCTCAAATATACTCCTAAGAGCTTCACGGTTTAAGAGGTTCAGACTCATTCATACAGCACCTATACATCTGCACATTTCTGTATGTCCAAGCCAATCCAATCATGTTGTTTATTGCCCCGCTGATGACACAGGCCATATTGAGGCTGTCATATGTCAAACAGCTTTATTCACACACTCACACAAAGGCTAAAACTACAAAAAAACAGCAATGCACCCAGAAAACATGTTAAAGAGCTTAGTAGTGGCTCAAGATTTCAAACTCATGGCATACTTCATGTTACATGCTTTTAGTCTCACCACACATATCCTGTTTAATTAAAAGGTGAAGTGGACAGGTCAGCTTCCCCTACCTTTCCTCCTTCCCCTCCGTTGGCCAGGTGCTCGAACAAGGAGTCAAAGCTTTCCTTGAAGTGGTCTCGGGTCAGTCCTGACACCGTCCTGAAACACACAAAATGGGGGGGCTGTATTCTGCAACACATCTTCTATCTCTCTTTAACATTTTTTTTTCTTGGTCTGTAAGTAGGAAGAAAATGACAACTAGTGTGATGAAAATTAAGGAGCCTGATTTTGAAAAAAACAAAACCCAAGCAAACATCCATGTTCTGCCTTCTTTTGTTTTCTCTTTGAAAGATTTTGACAAAGATATGCGCAACAATAAGAGATACAGTTCATTTATTCCATGGATTATTTTATTTGAAAAAAGTTTGATTTTCAATTAGCAAAACCAATTTTTTGTGTTTTGGGGGGTATGAAAATCCCGGAAATGTTTCAGGGCATGTATAGTACCTCCATGGGGTTCAGGATTTACTTTAGGCCAAAATACTTGACACAAACATGTTCATATGACTCAATACTCAAAACCAGCAGTACTGAACTTAAGAAAAGAATAAAAAGAAAGAGAATGATATTGAAAAACTATGACAAGGAACACGACACTGAACTGACAACTATGACATGCAACACGACACTATGACAAGGAACACGACACTATGACAAGGAACAAGACACTATGACAAATAACACGACACTATGACAAGGAACATGACACTATGACAAGGAACATGACACTGAACTGACAACTATGACAAGCAACACGACACTGAACTGACAACTATGACAAGCAACACGACACTGAACTTACAACTATGACAAGGAACATGACACTGAACTTATTACTAGGACACTGAATACTCACTTGAACAGCCACTCTCTGTCACCATCATCAGTCAGACGGTCGTAGAACACTCTCATCACTTCATGCACCCACAACCTGGGGGGAGAGAGACACAAAATAAAAATCAACCCCCTGTCATCATGCCTACCAACAATCCTATACATAACACACGTGACAGAATAAAAATAATATTGACATGATAATTTAGTAGGTAACAAGTCTATAACACTCATGTCTTTTTTATGCTCCTCACTTAGATTTACCCCTTTTAGCATTGTATTGTGATTGCTAAGAATCTTGATTTCAATTGTAATGTCAAGTAAAAATGAAAAAAAGCTAACATAATGCAAATGTATATCAAGGACATCTTTTCAAATGATAAACAGACTGCATGTATTCTTCCTCCTTTTGACTCCAAGAAGCAACCTCACAAAACCAACCACCAGCTCATATGCAAGCATACAATTCAGTCAGGTTATGATTCCACAATCATTCACTTTGGATAAAAAAATAAAACAGTTTCCATTTGCAATGTTCCAAGAATGAATTTGCTTTTCTCCTCTGAATACACCTGCTTGAACACTCACACCCAAACACAGACATAGACAAAGACAAAAGCATAAAAAAATAGACACCTACACAGACACACATAGACACAAAAGCACAAACACACAAAAGCACACACACACACAAAAGCACACACACACAGAGACACAAAAGCACAAACACACACACACAAACACAAAAGCACACGCACACACGCATGCACACATGCGCACACGCGTGCACACACACACACACACACACACACACACACACTCACTCACTCACTCAAACTCAAAAACACACACACACACTCACTCCTCCCACATCCCCCCCCCCCCCCCCACCAACCCCCCCAACAACCCACACCCCCTCCTCAACTCTCGACCCCACCTCTCCCCCGAAACAACCTAGTCTGTTACTTTCCTATCTTTCCCCCCGGGGCTCACCTGATGAAGACCTTCTTGTTCTCCACCTGCTCCTTGCGGATGAGGCAGACGCCCAGGATGACCCTGGAGAAGTCTCTGAGGTTGAAGACGTAGTGGGACTTGGCAGGCGTGGGCAGCAGGTTCTGCATGGCTTGCTTGTACATCTCCAGCGTGGCCGCCACGATCTGCGTCCCCATGGAGAAAAAGTCTGCCGAGAATTCCTGACCCTGTGTGGCACACACACAGTCGGACAATAGAAAACAGAGCTGAAGACCGACCCTCCAACACTCCTGGGGAACCCTTCAGAAACTGGCCCCTGAGACAGGCAGGAGTGGAGAACCTTTGTTGTGCTGCCCTACATGTCAAGAAGGCATAAAAAAAAAAAAGGCTTTGGATGATTGGATGATGTCGCACACAGCAACAATGAGAAGAAGAAATTTGGAAAGATTGGTAAGGTTTTGGGGTTTTGGTTTTTGGGGGTTTTTTGTTGTTGTTGACATATGGTGGATTGGTGGTCTAGAGGTAACGCGCCTGTCTAGAAAGCAAAAAGTCCAGGTCGGAGTGTGCGGTGGTTGAAATCCTGTTTGGGCCCCAAATTTTCCCCCATCCATTCCACCATGAGTGGTGGTCTGGGTGCTAGTCTTTCAGATGAGACGATAAACTGAGGTCCTGTGTGTTACACATCACTATTTAGCGCATGTAAAAGAACCCACCGGCAACAAGAGGGTTGTCCCTGGCAAAATTCTGTAAAAAAAACAACAACAAAAAAGCCACTGTGATAGGGAAACAAATACAATTGCAGACAGGAAAAAGAAAAAAAAAATGGGTAGGCGCTGCACTTGTGGTGACGCGCTCTCCTCGGGGAGAGAGAGAGCAGCCCAAATTTCATGCTGAGAAATCTGCTGTGACATAAAGTGTTATAAATAAATAAAAAATATGTTCTAACATTGTGTACAGAAATAAATAAGGACTGTCATTCCCATGTCAGACAGGCCAGCTACACCCAACACTAAACTGGACTTAATACCTAGAGTGCCACCCCATAGATTTCCAAGACTGAAGGTTGCCATCAACAGAAATTTGCTGATGATGGACATATAGCATGTTTTGATTAACCTCATACCCATCAATCATTTACAGAAAAAAAAACATGTTATCTGTAGGAATTGATCTGTTTTTAAGATATGATTTGTTGACTGAATCTTTATAACATACAATTTTAACAGGTAGCAAAATCAAGTCAAGCATTTCACCAGTTGTTTCTTTATTTGGTCACACCCAACACAATTAATTCAATATCAGATGACACTCCTTCTTCACTTTGTCCTTAGAGCTCCTTTGTCCTTAAAATGCTGAATGGCAGCACAATGTAGTTTTGCTCATATGACAGACAACAAAAGTTGCTGTCTGAGCATTCGGTGGCAAAGAGGAAGGAGAAGGAGAAGGAGAAGGCGAAGAAGAAGAAGAGAAGAAGAAGAAGAAGAAGAAGAAGAAGAAGAAGAAGAAGGAGGAGGAGGAGGAGGAGGAGGAGGAGGAGGAGGAGGAGGAGGAGGAGGAGGAGGAGGAGGAGGAGGAGGAGGAGGAGGAGGAGGAGGAGGAGGAGGAGGAGGAGGAGGAGGAGGAGGAGGAGGAGGAGGAGGAGGAGGAGGAAGAAGAAGAAGAAGAAGAAGAAGAAGAAGAAGAAAAAGAAGAAAAATAGAAGAAGAAAACAACAACAACAACACCAACACCAACAACAAGAAAACCACACCCTCTTGGGCCACTGACCCTGAGGTAGGTGGAGATGAGGGTGGAGAAGATCTTGGTCATGGTGTCCTCGCTGAACTCGTTCATGGACACGATGCTGAAGTGGCGCAGGAAGCGGTAGGTCACCGTGTTGCGGGCGCCCCCTGGCGGGCCCATGGCCGCGATGAACTGGATGTCCTGCAGGGTGACCTTGCTGGTGTCCTTCAGATCATACCTGCCAGGGCGTAAAATATGTTCTATGAGGATTTGCCTTTTGGTAACTGGCTCAGGGCAAAAAAAGTTTTGTCAGTCCTTGATGTAAGTAAAGTGCCAAGTTTGACACCGAAATGTTGTTCTGCTTTGGATGATGTAGAGGTTGTCTTCATCCATGACAAGCTGTGAGCAAACCAACCTGTACTCTGTTTTAATTAAACAAGGGAAAAAAAGTCATGGTAGCATACACAAAAATCTTACCACTGGTGAACCTTAGAGCTCTAGCTGATGAACAAAAAAAATCCCTCTCAAAACAAAAACCAAAAAAAAATCCTAACTTACCATACAATCCTGATCCATAAATAAGTTCTCTCTCTCTCTCTCTCTCTCTCTCTCTCTCTCCTCTCTCTCTCTCTCTCTCTCTCTCTCTCTCTCTCTCTCTTCCCCTTTCTCAAATACCCTCCCTTAACTCCCTGAGGATTCCTTAGAAGCACTGCACCGAGCTTTCTCAGGCCATGTCTCTTAGTCAAGTTTGAACCCAGCAGAGCCCACCCAAAATCCACACATCATCCTGCCCACAGTGGCACAAATCCAACATCACTCAGTAAGGCCTAGACAAGAGTGCTAAGTTTAGCACGGTCCTTCCTTTTACCTAGTTCATGTTTGGTCAGCTCCAGCTATAAATAGCATCAGATGGCCACACCTGGGCTGGGCTGGGCTAATTAGCAGCTGAGAGGAGCTGAAAGTGGGGGATTCTGACAGCTGTGTGCATGCCCCCCTCAAAAAAAAAAGAGGGTCCAAACAAAACTTCAGCAATTTTTTTCATCCCAAATGTTCCCAATCCCGGTGACTCACCAGTTGCCGTGGTCGATGAACTGCCTGAGGAGCTCGATGGGGGGCTGGGCCCCGTACACCTCTTTGGCGGGCATGTTGAGGTCGTCCACGAAGATGATGGCCTTCTTGCCCATCTGGGGGCCAAACACCCCCTTCCTCCGCTTGTCCAGCTTGGACATGATGATGTTCTGCAACGGGAGGAGAGGTCAGGACGTGAAGGGAAAACTGTCTGCATGCAGTGGACTGTTCAGTGTTGCATACACATACAGTGAACTGTCTAGCGTTAAATTCATATACAGTTTGATACAATTTGATGACCCGAGTTTGATTCCCGTTTTAGGGGATTTTTCCCTGGAGTTAACATCA
>CM060332.1:42252648-42275148 GCA_030674155.1 Stramonita haemastoma
GGGGGGGGGAGTGGAGAGGTTGGTACTGATGTTAACTCCAAAGAAAAATTCTCCTTAAAAGGGCGTGTCAGTATCAGAAACATTCAACATGTGATACTTTGCAAATGTACACTCACACACAAGTACAAACACCACACCCACAACACACCCACAACCCCCCCTCCTCCACCCACACACACAAAACTCAATTTTCCCCACACAAACACACACCTTGCCCATGGCAATGTAGTCCAACCCATCGGAGCAGTTGAAGACCACACACTGCACGGCGATGGCTTTGGCCAGATCCTTGGTGGTCTCTGTCTTGCCCGTTCCGGCCGGGCCCTCAGGGGCCCCGTTCAGGTTGAGGTGGAAGGCCCCCACCAGGGTGCGGTAGCAGCGATCGGTCAGCGGGGTGATGACCAGTCGAGCCGAGTTGCCCAGGTATTCGTTGCAGTAGTTGACAGTGGCGTTGGTGATGCGCACCAGCATCTTGGCCTCCTCCCAGTAGTAGCGCATCTGGGCCAGCCAGTTGAAGTCGTTTTGTGTGGCCACGCCTTGCAAAAGAGTAGAAAAAGGATGACTACCACCACCTCAAAAGAGAAGATCAAGTCATAATTCTAAGACTCTGCACTGGGCACAACAGGCTAAATCACCATATTATGTCCACAAAGCTGAAACGTACTCCTTCTCCCATGTGTGCCTGTGGTAAAGAAAACCAGACAGGTGAGCACATCTTTCAGAGGTGTACGCTATTCAGTGACCTGAGGAAGAAAGTGTGTGGCCGTCAGAGATAACCTTACAGACCAAAGCTGTACGTCCCACGAGAGGAGCTGGAAAGGACATGTAACCATTATTTTTCACAGACACATCTGACAGTGTATTTATTTATTCTTCTATATCGAGGATAATGGAATAAGCAATCATATGCTTTTTTTCATCCAGTCCCCGTGTGTATGCAGTTGTGCAAATATTGTCATCTGTTCCCACCGGCACACAATGGCCTACTCTTACGAAAAGCAGAACAGGATTTAACACGTGCACAAGTTGTTCTGTGTGCGTTCGCACACAGGGTCTTGGTTTACAGTCTCATCTGAAAGACTTTTAGGGAGAGTGGAGTCAGCACTGATGTTAATTCCAGGGGGAAAAAATCCCCTCAAACGGGAACTGAACTCAGGTCGTCAAATTGCAAACGCAATGTTCTGACCACTAGGCTATCCCATCCCCCAAACGAGAGAGAAAGAAGAAGAAGACTGAGGTGAATGGCCTTTAAATCCACCCACCTTTGTTGGCCATGTCCAGGACGACATCCCTGGCGTGGACGTCGATGACCACCAGTGCCCCCAGGGTGATGCGCTGCTGCTTGGTCAGCTTGCCCCGCACCAGGGCCACGATGTCCTTCAGCTGCTCCTGCAGGCGCTCATAGAAGTCCCGCAGCCCCTGGGGGCCGCCCTTGATGGCCTCGTGCACGTCCCGCGTCCAGTACACCTGGGAGGCACACAGCACCACCTGCCCCGGCCACTCCCGCACCCACTCCGTGCGCGTGGTCACTGCGTACGCCTGCCAGGCACAGTAACACAACACACACATCCAGCTTGACTCAGTCGTGGATACGTCCAGGCCCAGTGCTAAAAATACTTAATGAGCATATCCTTCAATCCATTCAATTCAAACATTGTAGTAGTAGTAGTAGGCACCCATCAGTCTCGGAAGACTATGGAGTTGTGCTCTAGTCATTAGAGCGCAAAGCCTGGGTAAGTAAGTAAGTATGGAGGGCAAACTGTTACCCATGCAGCAGACCCCCCCCCCCCCCCCTCTCCACGCCACTGGAATGATCCATTGGACAAGCAATGACTGATACGAATGGTTCCAGTACCATCGCAGGAGCCACCAGAATGTTGCCATATACAGCCCCAAACCGCCCTGGGACTCCAACTCCCGATTTTTCCTCAGGGATGGTGTCTATTTGTATTTTTTTTTGTATTTTGTATTTTGTACCACTTTATGTCACGCAGATTTCTCTGCGTGAAATTCAGGCTGCTCTCCCCGGGGAGCGCGTCGCCACATGTGCAGCGCCTACCCATTTTTTTTTCTTTTTCCTGCATGCAAGTGTATTTGTTTCCCTATCAGAGTGGCTTCTTTCTACAGAATTTTGCCAGGGACAACCCCTTGTTGCCGTGGGTTCTTTTACGTGCGCTAAATAGCGATGTGTAACACATGGGACCTCGGTTTATCGTCTCATCCGAAAGACTAGCGCCCAGACCACCACTCAGGGTCTAATGGATGGGGAAAAAGTTTTGGGTCCAAACGGGGTACGAACCCCACACACTCCGACCCGGACTTTTTGCTTTCTAGGCAAGGCGCGTGACCACCTAGACCACCGATCCACATGACTAGACATGACACCTGTGTGCATGCTGTTTTTTTAAAATAATTTTGTCATCTGCTCCTACCGGCACATGATGGTCTGCTCTTCTGAAAGGTGGAATGGGGTTTTAACGTGTGCACAAGATGTGCGCATTCGCACATGGGGCCTCGGTTTATAGTCTCATCCGAATGACTTTGACATTCAGTTTGATTTTTTTGTCAAACTGGGAAGAAAGGGCGAGGCTCATGGTTTACATGGAGAAACTCATGGTTTACATATTGGCAGGCAAACGTCTTAACCATCCTGCCACAAACAGGGTGGGTTCCAAGAGTGGGTTACAAGCCGTACCTAAAAAAAAAGGAAATAGGAAAAACATTTTTCACAGAGGAACAACGCAGCACAGTATGCAACCATCACCTCGTACACACTAAAAGACAGTGCCCCTACCAATACCAGCACCTAATCAAAGATGAAATTTACATGGTCATAAGCCATTTATATATATAAAATGATAAGCAGAAACATTTATCACAGAAAGCAATAAAGTTCAATCATTCAATCTTTCTTTTACTAAGCCCAAGCGCAATCAGTTCCTGCTATGATTAGCGCCAGCTGGGATGGAATGGATAGCAGCTGAGAGGAACTGAAAATGGAGGAAACTGAGAGTTGAGTAGATTAACGATGAGAGAGAGAGAGAGACAGAGAGAGACAGAGAGAGAGAGAGATTGATTGATTGATTGATTGAATTTTATTTTCAGAAGGTGAAGGAGTAAGCATGACAATTGCTTTTTTACATCCAGCCTTCTATAATGATACAAACTAGTAAAAGCAAACTAATAACAAGAAAATGGAAAAAAAAAACACACACAAAACATAGCATAATTCTGTTTGTAACAACCAATTATGTAACTTAATACTTCATAGCTGTAGGGGGAGGGAGAGAGAGAGAGGAGAGAGAGAGAGAGAGAGATGAGAGAGAGAGAGAGAGAGAGAGAGAGAGAGAGAGAGAGAGAGAGAGAGAGAGAGGGACGGACGGACGGACGGACGACGGACGGACGGACGGACGGACGGACACGGACAGACAGACAGACAGACAGACAGACAGACAGACAGACAGACAGACAGACAGACAGACAGACAGATGCAGAGACAGAGAGACACAGAGAAAGAGAGAGAGAGATAGAGAGAGAGAAGACAGAGGCAGACAGAGACAAAGAGAGAGAACTCTGAACACTGAAACTGTTTAATTTAAATGTCTTAGCCCCACAACAGCCATAGCCGACAGTAAAAGCACCTGCCACTAGATTTTATACTGGCCACAGCCAGCCGTTAGTCCTGACCACATGGGCAGTACTTTTCCATCACATACACATTGCATAGTTCTCACACAAGAGTGCCTGAAATTTGTTGGGGCGATGCAGGGAGTGTTTCAGAGGGTGCCAGCGATAAATTCAGACCACTAACACGCATGTTGGGGGGAGAGAAGGAAGAAAGCACAGCTAACAATAGAAACGCTTTTTGCTCATAGCGCGTGGCAAAAAAAAAAGGCGTCTTCTTTGGTAGCAGATGATTCACCTAATTAACTAGATGATGAATTGTATCGTCACTATGACTACTTTAGACTATCAAGATTAAGACTTTGCAGGGTTACAAAAGTTCTGTGTTGTTTCATATTTGTCACCCCTGTGTGGCGACACTGGTGACAATGTGACACTCATTACAATGATACACTTCTGTGCACTTAACAAACATGTGGTAACACATACAGATATGCACTGCAGTATAAAGGTCAGGTATTGAATGAATACGACTTGCTTTCTAAAGAAAAAAAAAACAGTTCAACAAAAGTTCTGCCTCATCAAGACATATATAACAACAGGTGTTATGGGGACATTGTGTGACACATTCCTGAAGTACACTTGCACACAAACATTGATAAACACGTCAGCTAGGAATCAGTTCCTTATTCAACACTAACATGGATGAATTTTCATCATATCCATGCATGATCTGCTGCTTTGTTATACATAACATATTTTGACCTGTGTTTGGTGACAAATTAGGTGACAATGACAAGACATCCAGTGACCAGGCACGTAAACTAGTGTTCAAATACAAGTTCAAAGTCATATCTAGCTTGTGACAAAATTTCAGCTTGATAGCTTGTCATGCACA
Source organism: Stramonita haemastoma (assembly GCA_030674155.1). NCBI lineage: Eukaryota > Metazoa > Mollusca > Gastropoda > Neogastropoda > Muricidae > Stramonita > Stramonita haemastoma. Next base: position 42,257,171 of record CM060332.1, read on the forward strand.
CACACACAATTGTCTTAGGAATAAACTAAGTCAAACGGTCATAGAAAACCTTTGAAGAAATTCCAAATCTTCAGGCGGTTTAGCTCTGTAGAATTCAACAACAAAAGGATTAATGCATATCGGCCTTTGACCGCAATACATTTCAAGGTATGAGAGTCGAAAGAGGGGAGGGAAAAATCTAAACATAGCATCTCTCCAACTTTGTCCAGACCTTGGATACACAAACATGTACACCCATACATGAATACTGCATGCACATGAAGAAAGTGCTGACTGAGACCAAAAATGCATACAAAAACACCTCAGATGTCTGAACTCATTTACCCTGCCTTTCTGAAGCCTTCTTGAACCCAATAACACCTGGAAATAAAATTGATGATGACATAATGAATGATATTGTTATTTTATCACCAAAAAACCCCAAACAAACAAAAGAGAGAGAGAGAGAGAGAGGAGAGAGAGAGAGAGAGAGAGAGAGAGAGAGAGAGAGAGAGAGAGAGAGAGAGAGAGACACAGACAGACAGACAGACAGACAGACAGAGACAGAGAGAGACACAGAGAGAGAGAGAACTAAAGACAGAGACAAACAGGCATTTTACAAGTGTTAAGTGAGTGTTTGCATGTGTGCATGGGTAGGAGTATACGGATAAGCACGTGCCACATTTGAAAGCAGCAGATGGGCCAAACACTGACCCGTATTTTGGGGGGGAAAATTATCACATTACCAAATCTGTTGGACTTACATACTTCAAACTTGGCACAGATAGCTTTATCAATGCACTTAGTAGGTGTACCAAATTTCATGCAGATATCTTTAGTAGTGTCTGAGAAACAAAAATTTGCTAAAAGTGACGCAGTGGTCCACCTTAATACACATGCACACTCCTTTTTTGTTTGTTCCGCAATGGTTCACCAATGGTGAGATTTAGGGTATGTGGCCACTTTTAGCCAGCAATAAGAGGGTAGACAGGACGGGTTAATGAATGATGCCCCTGCCTACCTCCACGGCGGCCTCCACCACATCCCTGATGGACATCAGCATCACGTCCTGCACCTGCAGCAGCCACTTCTCCACTGCACCACGCGCCTCCGCTGTGGAGATGGGGATGCTCATCTTCACCTGCAACACACACACACACACATACAAAGTCCGTTTTAATTGTTTATCACTGTGTGATGGGGTGGTAAGTAGGTTATCTCCCATGTGATCGGAGCGTGACAATCGCAGCGTCATGTTTCTATTTAGAGACACACCTGTGAATTATCGATGCTCTGTTGTTTCCTTGGGTAGTGGTCGAAAACACTCTGTTGCATACACTTCACCTTCTTGGTGAAATGTAATTTATGCAACCTCTTTTTAAAGGTCACATTCTAAACCGACTAGCTGTGCCGTGTTCCCGAGGTTTGTGCAGAGATGGGACATCAAATATGTCCACTCTGTTACAACTGTTCATGAGACTGATACATCGTTTTGCATGATTATTTATTTATTCATTTATTTATCTAAACTTTTATATCAAGGATAGTGGATTAAGCACTCATGCGCTTTTTTTTTTTACATCCAGACCCTGTGTGTATGCAGTTCTTGTAAATTTTGTCATCTGTTCCCACCGGCACACAATGGCCTACTCTTTCGAAAAGTTGAACTGATTTTAACGTGTGTGTAAGATGTTCTGCATGCATTCGTACACGGGGCCTTGGTTTATAGTCTCTTCTGAAGTACTTTTGAGGAGAATGGAGTCTGCACTGATGTTAACTCCAGAGGGAAAATCCCCTGGACAAGATTCGAACATGGGTCATCAGACTGCTAGTGAAATGTTCTAACTACATATTTTTTGCATGGTCATTACTGATAATGAGATTGATACAGTTTTGCATGATTATCAATGATAATAAGATCAACACAGAGTTTTGCAATGTTATAACTGATAAAGGGATTGACACAGCCATTTGCATACAGAGTTTAGCAAGTCACAGAATAAAAAAAAATGTCACAACTCCAAATCATTCTGTTCACACCAGAGCCTAAGTTCAATTCTAAAAGCACAGCTTACCCCACAAAGAGTAAGCAATAAAATTATTTTTGTGTGTGTGTGATGGGGTGGTCTTACTCTCTTGTGGACGGGGTGTGAATGCAACACTGGGTGTCTGCATTGGGAGACACCAAGACACTAGCGAATTGTGCAATGCTGTTTCCTTAGGTACTGTTTTTTTTTGTTTTTTTACTTCTTCCAACATATCCTTCACCATTAGGGTGAACTGTAGAATTCATACAGCCTGGTGGTTAGAGTGATGTGCATTGCGCGTGTGATCTGCTGACCCAAGTTCGAATCTCATTCAAGAGGATATTTTCCTCTGGAGTTAACATCAGTGCCAACTCCACTCCTCCAAAAAGTCCTTCGGATGAGACTATAAAACGAGGTCCCATGTGTGAATGCATGCAGAACATCTTCCGCACACGTTAAAACCTGTTCCATTTTTTTTAAGAGTAGGCCATTGTGTGCTGGTGGGAACGGATGACAAAATTTACAAAGCTGCATACACACAAGGACTGGCACATGAGTGTTTATTCCATTATCCCCGACATAAAAGAATTTTGAAAAAGAAAATTAAAAAAATTATATAAATAAATCTCAGAAGCCACTGTACCCTCTGTGCTGTACATGGTTTGTAGCTCAGATACTGCTGCAGAAAAGAAGGGAGCTAATCTTTCACCACTCTGTCACATTTCTAATCAATACTCCTTTTGACTTCTGCAAACATACCCTTTACCTTTAGGGTGAACCGTAGAATTCATACAGCCACTTTTTAGAAGCCACTTTGCTTGCAGTTCTGTTCATGGTTTGTAGCTCAGATACTGGTTGCAGAAAAGAAGGGAGCTAATCTACAGCCACTCTGTCACATTTCTACTCAGTGCTCCCTCCGTCAAGGGATTTTTTTTTGGAAGGGATTTTTCCCCTGGAGTTAACATCAGTGCTGACTCCACTCTCCCCAAAAAGTCTTTTGGATGAGACTATAAACCGAGGCCCCCATGTGCGGACGCATGCAGAACATCTTGCGCACACGATAAATCCTGTTCCACTTTTCGTAAGAGTAGGCCATTGTGTGCCGGAAGGAATGGATGAAAAAAATTGACAAAGCTGCATACACACGGGGACTGGATGTAAAAAAGCACAAGAGTGCTTATCCCATTATCCTTGATATAAAAGAAAAAGAAAAAATTTAAAATTATTTTTAAAAATCCTTGAAATAAAAGAACTTAAAAAAAAAAATAAATAAATAAATTTCAGAAGCCACTGTACCCTCTGTGCTGTACATGGTTTCTTGCTCAGATACTGCTGCAGAAAAAGAAGGGAAAAGCTAAACTACCCCCACTCTGTCACATGTCTAACTCAGTGCTCCCTCCCTCCGTCAACAACACCCACCTTCTCCCCTTCACTGCTGAACATGGCCAGGATGTCCATCTTGGAATCGAACTCCAGCTTGGCGATGCCCTCAAAGCACTTCTTCAGGTGAGGCTGCACTCGCAGCGGGTCTTTGGTCTCGGACAAAATCTCCAACATCTCATCGTTTGATAGGAAGAAGAATCTGCCCAGAAAAGAAACCCAATGAGCACAACTGTCAGTTTCCCCCCAACTTTCAGCTCTTCTCTCAGCTGCTAAACTAATTCAGCCCATCCCAGCCTAGGTGGGCCTGCTGCTGCTATTTATAGCAGGAGCTGACCACACCTGGACTAGGTAAAAGAAATGGCGTACTAAATATAGCACTCTTGATTTGAGGATTTGTGTACTGTGATTGGTCAAAAATCTCATATGGGTTCGGTTCATGGAAACGACATTAAGTGTTTGATGTAATAGGTGCATGTCACTTGAGTATGACGATAAAAATGGAGACAAAACAAATCTTGGATTAGTACCAAAGAACATCTTTTTTATGACTTAAGTGTACTCAGATGAGGAATATGCACTCATTAGTATATGCATTGGTCTGAGGCAGTAGATTAGTTAAAACTATGATAAATGGAAAATCATTAAGGGTGTTGATATCAGTTAAAATGCAAAACAAGTGATTTAGATACCTTCTTTTCAATCAATAAAGCAATCTATGAACTTACACACACACACACACACACACACACACACACACACACACACACACACACACACACACACTCATGCATGCACACACGCACGCATGCACGCCTGCCTAATATCACATTTAGTGAACAGACGTAAAATTGAAGACACGCACGCACACAAAACTACACAAAACATACATACACATATATGATATTCCATTGGAAATATGTAAACATCATTTAATGTATTATTCCATTATCCTGGATATAAAAGAATAAATAAATAAATAAATAAATAAATAAATAAATCCTCAATACTAAAAAGAAGAAATAAAATGAAAAAAATGAAGAAGAAAACCACCTTGGGAAGAAGAGACGCTTCTTTTCCAGGTAAGCGTTGAGACCCTTGTTGATCTTATCCAGCAGACCGTTGCTGTCCACCAGTTTCTCCAGCATGCCTTGCACCCCTGTGGCCGTCAGCACCTGCCATCGACAATATCACACCATATTACACAATATAATATACAATACTGCATGATATGATACATTATATACAATACTACGTAATATTTGAGAATATATGTACAATACTACACAACATCCTACATTGCTAACACCACTAAAGATCAGGGATCTGGGAGGGAGGACTGCAAGAGATTGTAACACACTGCAGAGACGGACAGAGAGATGGTGGCGAAGTGTGTGTGAGTGTGAGTGTGAGTGTGTGTGTGTGTGTGTACGTAATTCTATATCTATCATTCTATATTCTTGTACACACGCACACACACACACACACACTACACACACACGAACACACACACACACACACACACACACACACACACACACACACACACACACACACACACTCACTCACACACACACACACACACACACACACACACACACACACACACACACACACACACACACACACACACACACTCACTCACACTTAACCCACAACCACCAAAACTCCCACTTACCGATCCCAAACCACCCCCCCAACACACCCAACACACCAACCGCTCACCTTGGGGTCCTTGACGGTGTGTTTCATGACGTCCTTCCAGTTGCGATCCACCATCTGGAAGAGGCGTCCTTCCTCGGGCATCTGCTGCATGATGTCCTCCGAGCTGAAGATGGGCTCCAGGTACAGCCACTGGGCCTGCACCTTCAGCCACTCGTCTATGGTGTCCTGGGTTCGGATCAGGGTCTCCTCCCACACCTGAACACAGGGGCAGGGCAGGGCAGCATGTTAAATTATGTCAAGTTAATCCCCGAGGTCAGCATGTGGTTACCTTCACTTCACTTCACCTTCACCTGTCCCATTGTCCCGCAGAGAGTAGGGGTACTACTGAAGACTTTGCAACCAGCTTCCTCCACTCCTCATAGTCCTTCGGATGAGACTTTAAACCGAGGCCCCGTGTGCGAACGCACGCAGAACATCTTGCGCACACGTTAAATCCTGTTCCGCTTTTCGTAAGAGTAGGCCATCGTGTGCCGGTGGGAACAGATGACAATATTTACAAAACTGCATACACATGGGGACCGGATGTAAAAAAGCACATGATTGCTTATTCTGTTATCCTCGATATAAAAGAATAAATAAATAAATCAATAAATAAATGGTCCTCTGCCCTCCGTAGCAGATTGCTCCACCCAAGGCCCGTCCACTCTCTGATGTTGTCTTCCCATCGTTTCCTCTGTCTGCCTCAGACAGAGGAAACGATGGTTACCTTCATGGTGAGTTAAAAAACGGTTGCAGATGCAAAAATCTCACCGTTGGTGTACCTCAGAACTCTAGACAAGAAACCCCCCCCCCCCCCGCCCCCTAAAAACAACAACAACAAAAAACAAAAATACAGGCATTATTCTTTACGTCAAAACAAAATCTTGAAAAATCTAGGAAAGTTTCCCCCTCCCCCAACACCTAAAAAAACAGTAACAAAACTGAAAAATAAATACATAAATAAATGAAAAAAAAACAAAAGACCCTGACAGCAGCCCAGGCCTGACCTTGATTTCCTTCTCAAAGGGCTTGATGAAGGGGGATCCCCCAGAGAGAGAGAGAGAGAGAGAGAGAGAGAGAGAGAGAGAGAGAGAGAGAGAGAGAGAGACAGACAGACAGACAGACAGACAGACAGACAGACAGACAGACAGACAGACAGACAGACAGACAGACAGACAGAGACAGAGAGAGACAGAGACAGAGACGGAGACAGAGAGACAAAGGCAGAGACACAGACAGACAGATAGAGAGACAGAAACAGAGAAAGACAGACAGAAAAACAGACAGAGACAGAAACAGAGACAGAGACAGACAGAGACCCTGACAGCAGCCCCGGCCTGACCTTGATTTCCTTCTCAAAGGGCTTGATGAAGGGGGATCCCCGCATGGTCTGGGTCTTGACGATCTGGTCGTCCAGCGTGGTCTGGATGTCGTCCACAGAGGCCAGGATGGAGATGCCCGTGTCCCTGTAGCCAATCAGGTTGAAGGAGACGTTCTCCCACTCGTCCATCATCTTCTTCATCGCCTTCTCCAGGGAGAACTCCTGTTTTCGCAAGACAATAAGTGAGATGGTTTAGGTGCAGATCTTACTTACTCTTTAATCTGCAGTTTAGCATTCTTTTGGATTGTAATTTAAAAGGGATGATTGATCTACCTCTGAATATTTTTATTTATTTATTTTTTTTTTTTTTTTTTTTTACATTAGGTGCGAATGCAAAATGTTTTGTTGCTCTAACCTTCAAAAGTTGTAATCATCTCAAAAAAAGTTTACTGACAAGTGTCAGCGTACATTAATTCCACATGCTATGCATAGGAAGTACACACACAGAAATGTTCACACCATAGATGCACAGTTCACATGTAAATACAATTTGAACGTGGAGAAGTGGTACTAACAAAGAAAGGATCATAAAATGTATGCAAAAAAATCATTCAAAAAGTGTGCATGCAATCTTTGTTCACATGCACACAGCACAAACACAGACACATACAAACACTTACAGACACACACACACACACTTCACATACACACACATATTTCACACACACACACACACACATATTTCACACACACACACACACACACACACACACACACACACACACACACATAACATACACAGAACATCTTGTGTCCACGTTAAATCCCATTCCACTATTCATAAGAGTAGGCCATTGTGTGCCGGTGGGAACAGATGACAATATTTACACAACTGCATACACATCAGGACTGGATGAAAAAAGCACATGAGTGCTTGTTTCACTATCCTCGATATAAAAGAATAAAATAAAAAAAATAAATAAATACACACCCCCCAACCCCCCCACCCACACACACTCACACACAACACACAAACAAATACTACCACCATAAACCACTGACCTTGGACGCAGCCCCAGAAATCTGTTCGAACTGGTCCATGTAGGGGTCAAGGTTGAGCTTGAGCACCTTCCGCAGGGTGGTGCCCGTGTCAGGGGTCAGGTCGAAGCCGGCAATGTCCGACATCTTGCTCCAGTGACGATCGCGGATACCAGGGTTGCACATGATGGAGATGACTGGAACGATTTCCTGAGAGAAAGAGAGCAGTCATAAAGTGCAAAGTTCAAGGAACGCTGTTGTTGTTGTTGTTGTTGTTATTGGTGGTGGTGGTGGTGGTGGTGGTGTTGCTGTTGTTGCTGTTGCTTTTGTTGTTGTTGCTGTTATTGTAGCTGTTGTTGTGTGTTCCCCAGCTTAACAAAAGTCCTTCGGTTGAGACTATAAATCGAGGCCCCATGTGCAAACGCACGCAGAACATCTTGCACACACGTTAAATCCTGTTCCTCTTTTCGTAAGAGTAGGCCATTGTGTGCTGGTGGGAACAGATGACATGATTTACAAAAACTGCATACACACGGGGGGGACCGGATGTAAAAAAAGGACCAGAGTGCTTATCCCATTATCCTCATTATAAAAGAATAAAATAAATAAAATTAATTAATTAATTAATTAAATAAACCCCTACTAAAATCACCATAAATTGAAGACACCCCCCCACACACACACCCACACCCCCCTCGCCCCCCCCCACCACCCCCACCCCCCAACCCAACCCACCCCCATCCCACACACCCCCCCTACCCCCCCAGATCACCCCCTCCCCCAACCCCCCCCCCCCCCCCCCTACCCCATCCTCCCCTCACCCACCTTGAACTCCCTCATGTTGTCCATGACGGTGTTGCAGACGTTGACGGCCTGGGGGATCTGCAGGGAGTCCTCCTCCTCCTCGGGCATCGCCTCCCCGTCCTCCTCTGCCATGCGGCGTTTGCGCTTCTTTTCACGGTCCCGCTCCTCCTTCTCCATCTGCAGCTTCTTCACCTTGGAGTTGAAGATCTTCTGGATCTTGTACAGCTCCCGCGTGTACTCGTCCACCTCAGCCTCGATGGCTTCAGACTCCAGTTCCAGGAACATGCCGTCCATCCATCTGGGCAGGGAGAGATCAATTAATCAATCAATCAATCAATCAATCAATCAATCAAATTTTTTATTTCCAGATGGTACATTGAATAAGCATCGATTTGCTTTTTTTCCATCAAGCCATCTATCTAAAGAAAAGAAAAAAAATCAAAACAACAACAAAAAACAAAAGAAAACAAACAAACAAAAAAAAACAACAACAAAAAACAAAGCAGAAAATCCCTAGCAAACAATAAAACCAACAAAAGAAAGAAAAGGGGAAAAAACAAACAAACAAACAAATAAAACATCGACAACAAACATTTCCCCAACATTAATTAGCTAACATGATTTCAACAGCCTTAAAATAAAATATGCCTATACATAATACAAGCAACAGCAATAACAGCAAAAACAACCAAAATAACAAACAAACAAAAACTCCCACTCAAAAGTCACACACACACACACACACACACACACACACACACACACACACACACACACACACACACACACCTACAGAGGGGAAGAGTGTTGCTTTGTTTATTCATTTGTTGATTTAGACAGCGCATTTTTAGACAGCGTATTTTTGTTTGTTTTGATTTGGGACGGGATAGCCTAGTGGTCAGAACATTGTGCCGGCAATTTGACGACCCGGGTTCGATTCCGGTCGAGGAGGTTTTTCTTCCTGGAGTTAACATCAGTGCTTGACTCCGCTCTCCCCACAAGTCTTTCAGGTGAGACTTTAAACCGAGGCCCCGTGTGCAAACTCACACAGAACATTTTGCGCACACGTTAAATCCTGCCTTGCTTTTCGTAAGAGTAGGCCATTGTGTGCCGGTGAAAACAGATGATAAGATTTACAAAAACTACATTCACACGGGGACTGGATGCTAAATAGTACATGAGTACTTATTCCACTATCCTCGATATAAAAGAATAAATAAATATAACACACACACACACTTACAAACACACACAACCCCCCCCCCTCCACACACTTCCCCCCCCATACCCCCCCCCCAAACACACAACCCCCCACCCACCCAAACACACCCCACCCACCAACCCCCCACCCATCCCCCCACCCCCCCCACCCCAACCCCCCAACCCCCCCCCCCCCCCCCCACCCCCCCCCACCCCACCCCCAACCACACACCCACCCACCGACACCAACACCCACCCACCCATACACCCCCACCCACCAACCCCCCCAACTCCCCCCCACCCCCTCCCACACCACCCACAACACCCACGCACAGAGTAAAGACCCCAAACTGACTTTTTCTCGGCTCTCTGCCACTTGAGGACGACGTTGAAGAGGCGCATGAAGGGGTCCAGCTGTCCTGAGATGTCGTCCACATCGGGGTAGGTGGACACCGGGTACTTGAACAGAGCCTCCTCCTGCACACACACACACATCCACAGTGCACAAATCCAACATCACTCAGTAAGGCCTAGTCAAGAGTGCTAAATTTAGTGCGCGCCTTCCTTTTACCTAGTCCATGTGTGGTCAGCTCCTGTTATAAATAGCTCAAGCTGGCCACAGCTTAGCTGGGATGGGATGGATTAATTAGCAGCTGAGAGGAGCTGAAAGTGGGGGAAACTGACAGCTGTGCCACATCCACCACACACCCACACATACATGCACGTGCACCCACACACACACATACATGCACGTGCACACACACACACACACACACACACACACACACACACACACACACACACACACACACACACACGCACGCACACGTGCACATACACACACACATATACACACACACATACACACACACATATCTAACACACACACATACACACACACACATACACACCACACACACACAATTGACATTTTGCTTTTCTAGAATGAAAACTATTATTATTATTGTCATTATTATCATCATCATCATCATCATAATCATCTCTATCATTATCATCATCATCATTATTATTAGTTTGTTTTTTTTTTCTCTTTTTTTCATTTTTCTTCTTCCTCTTCTTCTCATTATCGTTATCCTCCTCCTCCTCCTCCTCACGATTAAAAACACCCCCACCACCACTACCACCAGTAACCCCCCAACCCCCCAACAAACCTACCCAAACAACCCCCCAACAAACCCACCCAAACCAACCCCCCAACCCCCACAAACCCACCTTGTTGATCCAGAGGATCTGTTCCTGCAGGTCAGCGATGCGGCGCTGCACCTTGAGGACGTCCTGCACGTACTTCTGCATGGTGTCCAGCTCCCCGTAGTCGTTGAACTCGTCCACGCGCTGCCGTACCTTCTCCACCTCCGCCATCACCTTCTCCCGCCGCTCGCTCAGCTGCTTCTCACTCTTCTGCTTCGAGTTCTCCACCAGCTGTCAGCAGGAAGAGGGGAATAGCAGAAGACACATTATACAGTAGATTACCATCATGTTATGACCATCACTAATTGCTACTACATTTCAAAGCTCTATCAGGGCTAGAGGTAGGAACCTTGCTGAACATCTGGAAGTAATTATAGCTGCTGGTATGTACTTAGAAGGTAGGAAAAGGCCTGATTTCATGATGGAATGCGAAATCTAGGAGGCAGTTTACATTCAGAGACACCGAAGGCAAGAGGGTTAAAAACACAAGCACAGTCTAGACCGCCATCACTGTCAAAACTTCAACTCATGAACATGATCTAACCATGAACACAAACAAACACAAGATCAAGATCAAGAAGACTTAATACACTATTTTATAGAATGAAACTAAATGCATTGATAACCAAGTTCAGCAAAATGGTAAATGTCTGTGTGGTGAAATTATCACTAATACTCATATCCTTTTTGCCTGCTAGAGTGTAAAGCCTTTCATGCCCCATTTTTCTGAAAACTCCCTCACAAGCATATTCAGTAATTTAAAATTGGCATTTGAAAATGTACAGGGTCTTTATCACAGTCCCACAGGACATTTGTTAAGTTACATTAACATTGATGAGTTCTTATACTTCTGTTATTTCTATTGCATAACCAAGTTTCTTTGTGGGCTGGTTTTTATTTTGCTTTTGGTTTTTTTGTTGTTGTTGTTTTTTAGGGTGGAGGGTGACACATGTTTTTGAGTTGTTGGGGTTTTTTTTTGTTGGTTCTTTTTGTTTTGTTTTTTTCTACATCGTCTAATATCACTAAAAGTGAACAGACATAAAATTGAAGACAACAACAACAAACAAACACCGACAGGTCCAAAAGGGACTGGCAACAAAAGCTAGAGGGCAAGCAGCGCTACGTACCACGTCGTTGTCATCAAAGACAGGGTTGATGCGTGTGGGCCAGGTCAGCACCTCACAGTTCAACTCGATGTCTTTGGGTGTGAACATGAATACGTCGATCAAATATGCCAGTCTGTCCTTAGATTCCTGCAGACACAAACACAGACACATCACTTTCACTCCACTCTCCCCAAGAGTCCTTCAGATGTGACTTTAAACCGAGGCCCCGTGTGCGAACGCACGCAGAACATCTTGCGCACACGTTAAATCCTGTTCCGCTTTTCGTAAGAGTAGGCCATTGTGTGCCAGTGGGAACAGATGACATTTACAAAACTGCATACACACGGGGACTGGATGTAAAAGAGCACAAGAGTGCTTATTCCATTATCCTTGATATAAAAGAATAAATTTTAATTTTTTAAATCGGGCTCGGAGATTCCCTTTACTTCACTTTTACACCACTGCCATTAGCAGCTTTCATTGACAGCGCAGGTCCTGTTAAAATCAACTGTTTCTCTTACAGTAACAGGATTTCACACCTACAGTTGACTTGTGCATGTGATAACAGACATATTCCCCCTTCATCCCTCCTCCACCCAGATTGAGTGAAAAAAAAAAACACCACACAAAAACTGACTGTGTTATTCTGATACAGACTGAATGCCAAAAAAAGCAACAGAGCTGAAAGATACTTGGCACTGAAGAAAGTTCTTCAGCTTTAAACTTGGTGGTGAAAGAACTAAAATAAAACTCTGAAGGAAAACGCCAGGGTCTAGAAGACTATTTGGGAGGGGAATATGAAGATATCACATTTAACCTACAAGCAAAGGGGTGCAAACACAAGAAAAAACATCACACAACACATAGACTGACCACACAGACACAGACAACAGACAGACAGACAGACAGACAGACAGACAGGCAACAGGCAACAGACAGACAGACAGACAGACGAACCACACACACACACCAACAACACACAACACACACACACACACACACCAACACACACACACACACACACACCACACACACACACAACACACACACACACACACACACACACACACAACACACACAACACCCACCCCCACCACCCACCCCCCCCCACCCCCCCCCCCCCCCCCCCCCCCCCACACACAAACACACCACAAACACACACCACACACACATACAAACACCCCCCCCCCCCCCCCCCCCCCACACACAACACAACACAAACACACACATACAACCCCCCCCCCCCCCCCCCCCACACCCCCCCAACCCACCCCTCCTCCCCCCCCCCCCCCCCCCCCCCCCCAACAAACCACACCACCCCCCCACCCCCCCCCCCCCCCCCCCCCCCCCCCCCCCCCCCCCCCCCCCCCCCCCACACACAACACAAACCCCCACACACACAATACACACCAGGTAGGTACACACACACACATACACACCTTGATGCGTTCATTGAGTTTGATCATGCCCACAGTGCGGGCCTGTTCCACAAAGGTCACCATGTCCTGCAGTTCTTCACTGGTCTCCGGCACTTTCAGAGCACGCTCCTGGATCACAGAGAACTCGGAGCAGATTCTGAAAATATAACAAAAAATGTGAAAAGATGATATAACTAAAGTCTACATTCAAATTATTAGCTACAGGGCAAAAAAAAAGTATATAGAGTAGATATTGAAACTTAAAAATGCTCACAAATTTACATTCCAGTAATTTTATACAGGAAAAAAAAGAGAAGTCCAGTTTACATACAAAAGCCATACCAATCAGTATCTCTCTCAAAACCGTTTATAACACTCCCACATGATAACTGAACTCAAGAAAAAAAAACTCCAAAAGTTTTCTCACACAGAAAAGAGCCCTACCAACAAATCTAACTCCCCCCCCCCCACCCCTCACCCTCCCCCACCACCCCTCCCCCACCCCCACCCCTGCCCTCCCCCTCCACCCCACCCCTGACCCCCAAACTTACGCCTCGTTCTCCTGGCGGTGGTCAGAGGAGACACGGCTGAGGAGCTCGTCAGCCAGGCCGCGGGCAGCCTCTGCCAGCCCCACCTTGAGGTCCTCGCAGTCCAGGCGGATCATCTCGTAGTGCTCGATGGAGGGCAGCCCCATGATCTCACTGGCCAGGGCACGGTACTTCTCAATTTGCTGACACACACACACAGACAGGGTACTCACACACTTCCCTTAACAACTTTCTCCTCTTTGTTGTTGTCTTTTTCCATGAAAAACCACTAGCTAAATGAAGTATAGCATTGATTTTTAGTTTTCTATCCAAAGATTGGCAGTTAGTTTTGCAAAGAATTTTTATTTTGTGGGGGGGGGGGGAGTTAAAACCATATTTCCTCGGAAAAATAAACCAAACATTACCTAATTCTAAAAACATAATCCCCCCCTCCTTTTTTTTCTCACTACTGACACTGACACATAACAGTCTGCTCATTTCAAGACATTACGAACTTGTTCATGTAAAAAAAAACAACCAACATACCCCCCCACAAAAAAAAACCCAGTTGCTTTCAGTTCACTGAAATCCTTACAAAATCTGCCCCCAAAAACTTTGCACTCTAGATCTATAACATGGACAAATACTGTGACCAAGTTTCATTTCAACAACAGAACAAAACTAAAACCGAGACAAACTTAACTGTAATCCTAAGTTACAATTATAAACTGGTTTGTTCTTTTAGACATTCTGCCAACAAAAAGATGAATATCCACATATTTAGATGATATATTATATATATATATATATATATATATATATATATATATATATATATATTATATATATAAATAGCTTGACCTCCATACTTACTTACCTAGGTTTTGCGCTCTAGTCTTCCATAGTCTTCCGAGACTGATGGGTGCCTACTATATATATATATATATATATATATATATATATATATATATAATATATATATATATATATATATATATATATCAATGTCTAAATTCACAGCTGAGTTCACATATTGGGGAAAAAAAAAAAGATTGTCTTTATATGAGTCAGTATTCATCTCCTTTTCTCCAGAGTGTCTGAAGCCTCAGACAGAATTTCTCTCTAAAGAAGAAGAAAGACAAAGCAATGCTAGGCAGTGACACAGTGGGAAAGGAAGGGCAGGAAAGCAGTGGTCAGTTTTTGCTTACCACTGTGTACTCAGCAAAGGTGTGCTCCTCCTCCATGTAGGCGTGGATCTCAGCCAGAGCCTGGCCATTCACGATGTAGTCGTAGCGATCCTCTGCAGCACACCATACATTACATACATACATATACACTTCTCATGTTCATGCTTTGACATTACAATCTTGTAGCTACTGGAAAGGTTGAAAACTTGCTGAATGTAAGATGATGGCCTAGTGGTCAGAACATTGCACTCATAATTTGACGACCCAGTTTCGATTCCCATTCGAGGGGATTTTTTCCCCTGGAGTTAACATCAATGCTGACTCCACTCTCCAGCAGATATGATGCTGCTATATACTTGATTTCTTCAACCCGCAGCTAACATTTTCAGCAAGGGAAAAAAATTCCCCAAAATATCTGTTATTATTGCATTGTGCAATCCCCAGCTTAACACCCCGGGAATCACCCACAATATGCACTCTTGTCTTACTCATCACATGTGGGAATCACTGTGAGACCGCAACTACACGATGAATGAGATGTTTGTATGCATGATTCTTTCCAAAGACCTCGCTATACAGGCAGCCATACTCCCAACTTTTGAGGACCCAAAATATCTATAGAAAAAATAACCAACAAACCCCCCCAAAATACCCTATCCCTGATACCTCACTAAATCAGTCCCTAAATCGGAAGTTTCTGCTATGACATAATTTCATACAATTACAACCAAAGCAACAACACCAACAAGTCAATGAATCAGTCCCTAAAGAGGACATTTCCACAGGAACGTGAATACAACTACAACAACAACAAAAACAACTACAACAACAAACAACACCAAAACCAGCAGCCACTGACTGAAGGACTGGAGATGAGCCTGAGGTTTTTCGAAGTAGTGCTGCACTCTCTCCTTCAGCTGCTTGACAGCCTTGTCCAGGATGTGCTGTGCCACTGCCGCGTCAGTGTTGGTGACAGTGTTGCCTCCTGCCAGCCATGACTGAATGGTCGGCACCTGCAACACACCACACCGCCCAGTGTGCTGAAACCCTTGATGCCTCTTTGATTTAGAATGGTTATGATAATGATGATGATATGTGGAATATATACAGCCTCTTTGATTCGTAATATATGGAATTTATACAGCCTCTTTGATTCATGATAGTTATAATAAGTGGTAAGAAACTCGCTTCGAGCATGGCAGCAGAGAGTCCTCAGAGGAGAAACCCCTTCAAACAAGTGTTTCGGGCCTTTTATCTTCCTTCATCTGTCCCTATGATATTTGAAATTTATACAGACTCTTTGATTCTTAATAGTTATGATAATGATGATGATATGTGGAATTTATATAGCCTCTTTGATTCAGAATAGTTATAGTAATGATGATGATATGTGGAATTTATATAGCCCCTTTGATTCATGATAGTTATAATAAGTGGTAAGAAACTTGCGTTGAGCATGGCAGCAGAGAGTCCTCAGAGGAGAAACCCCTTTCAAACAAGTGTTTCGGGCCTTTTATCTTCCTTCATCTGTCCCTATGATATTTGGAATTTATACAGACTCTTTGATTCTTAATAGTTATGATGATGATATATGAGATTTATATAGCCTCTTTGATTCATAATAGTTATGATAATAATGATATATGGAATTTATACAGCCTCTTTGATTCATCATAGTTATAATAATGATAATATAGAATTTATACAGCCTCTTTGATTCATAACAGTTATAATAATAATATATGGAATTTATATAGCCTCTTTGATTCATAACAGTCATAATAATGATATATGAAATTTATATAGCCTCTTTGATTCATAACAGTTATAATAATGATATATGGAATTTATATAGCCTCTTTGATTCATAACAGTTATAGTAATGATATATGGAATTTAAATAGCCTTTTTGATTCGTAATAGTTATAATAATGATATATGGAATTTAAATAGCCTCTTTGATTCATAATAGTTATAATAATGATATATGGATTTTATACAGCCTCTTTGATTTATAATATTTATAATCATAGTCATATACATCTTGCGCACACGTTAAATCCTGTTCCGCTTTTCGTAAGAGTAGGCCATTGTGTGCCAATGGGAACAGATGACAAGATTGACAAGACAGCATACACACGGGGACTGGATGTAAAAAGAAAAGCACACAGGTGCTTATTCCATTATCCTCGATAAAAAGAAAGAAAGAAAGAAAGAAAGAAAGAAACAAACAAACAAGAGAAACAAACAAAAGAAAAAAAAGAAAAGAAAGAAAAGACAGACAGACAGACAGACAGACAGACAGACAGACAGAAAGAAAGAAAGAAAGAAAAAAAGAAAGAAAGAAAGAAAGAAAGAAAGAAAGGAAAAAAGAAAAGAAGGAAAAAAAGAACGAAACAAACAAAAGAAAGAAAGAAAGAAGGAAAAAAAGAAAGAAAGAAAAGGAAAAAGAAACCAACAAAGAAACAAAAAAACAAAAGAAAGAAAAAACAAAAAAATCAAACAAACAAAAAACCACACCACGCAAAAAACAAAACAACCCCCCCCACCCCTCCCAACAAAACCTCCAGGTCCTCACTCCCTCCCTGAGAGACCAACTGACCACCAGAATAACCACCAGACTGACTGACCTGCTGCATGGTCTTGGTGATCTGCTTGACCACCAGCAGGACGACCTCCTCCAGGTCGCCCACAGGGGGGTAGAACTGCATGTGCTGGTCGTCAAAGGTCAGCTCCATCTTCAGCAGGGGCAGCTTCAGGTGGTTCTCAGGCTCAAACAGCGACACGTAGGCGTCGATGGTGCGCACCAGCAGGCCCTTCAGCTGCCATCACACACACACAAATGGGGCTGGGTCATTACAAAAAAGAAAATATATCATTTCCTTACCTAGAGCTCTGAGGTTCACACCGCACAGTGAACAAATGCAACATTACTCAGTCCAGAGTGCTAAATTTAGTGCGCCCCTGCCTTTTACCTAGTCCAAGTGTGGTCAGTTCCTGCTATAAATAGCACCAGCTGACCTGGTATGGGATTGGATAATTAACAGCTGAGAGGAGCTGAAAGTGGGGGAAACTGAC
>CM060332.1:42285148-42290477 GCA_030674155.1 Stramonita haemastoma
GGGGGGAGATGTTAAAGTGAAGTTTATCAATTATTGAGTAATATGTTTTTCTCATGTAAAAACTCTTTACACACTATACTACATCGGGTAACAGATCTAATATCAGATATATATACCAGTCATTATTTCATTTGTGCACATTGAAAAATGTATAATTTGGGGGTCTTTTCTTTTTAATTTTTGCACACTGAAAATCAAAACTGTATAAATTTCATTTTTAAAAAAAGAAGAAGAAATTACAACCAAGATTTATTCACTTCAATCTCTGTTTGACATGTGAACAATAAACAAAAAGAGGTAACCATTTTAATAAGTTTACTCTAAATACAACTGAACATGACATGTCAGTAAAATTACACACCAAATCATAGGACCTGTTCAGTGTTTTATAAAAAATTTAAAAAAAAATTAAAAATGAAATCTCATTATTAGACTGAAAGCTATTTTTTCTAAGGTTTGTCTCTTTTTCTTTTCTTTCATAATGCTTGCCAAATGTCACCATACATCATTCCTCAAATGAATCTAACAAGTAACAGTGTTTATTTTCTTGACAAACATGCAAGAGCAAAGACTTCTTCTGAAAAACTTTCCCTAAAATATAATAGAAATTCACAAGTATATTTATAATACAAAAAAAAAGTTATATTAAAACACCCTTTCTTTATTTTTTGCTTTATCTGGTTGTTGCTCTTGTTCTCTGGAGGGCTGGGGAAAAAAACTGTTGTGCCATTCCTTTTCTTTCTTATTCATCCCAAAAATAAATTGTGCACTATTTTCTCAGTCACTAGCAACACTCCAAAAGTTCTGGTAGTGGTAGTCTCTTTTTAGAGTCTTTTCTGGTAGAGTCTGGTACACTCTCTGATAAAAGACAAATGAGAAGAAGAATAACTCATAATGCAATATATAACTAAAAAGAACCAACAACTTATGCAACTCCCCAAAGTAGAAAATGAAAGTGGTCCATGCATTCATAACTGACTCAATAATTCCATCTTCTTTTCTTGTAAATAAAAAAAAAAGTAAAACTAAATCAAAATTCCATAATTACACCTACAACACACATAAAAATCATGCTCTTGGACAGAGCATGCACAACCAGTGATGCCTTAATCTAACTTTCATTTTGGGTGCACTACCTTTTATTTGACACAACCATGCACCGTGCACATAACTGGTGAAAAAAGTAAAAGTAAAAATAGAGAGATCTTATCAGGCAGTAATGTGTGTATAATCATACCACAATCCTCTTTATCCTCTGCAGCTCAGTCTGAACATAAAGCAATAAATTCCACATCTGATAAAACTGAAGAAATCATCTTTTTCAAAAAATTTAATGAGTCAAGGGGGTGGGATAGCCTAGTGGTTAAAGCATTGAGCTCCTGAGCTGACTGATCTTAACAAGAAACTTGATCACAAAATATGATCAGGGGAGGAAAAAATCCAAAACTGGAGTACATCCCACAAAATGTCCACTGTCTTACCATTACTAATGATTTCCTTTTTTTTAAAAAAAAAGATAAATGATCTTATTTGGCTCAATCATGACAAGACTTATCAAAACAAATAGATTTTTGAGCCAGTAAACTGTCCACAAACAGGCTGGGGGCATCAACAATAGGCTGACATAAGGCCACCAACCCCAGAACACCCTGCATTTCCATACCACTGACCTTGACTGGCCTCTTCCTCAGAAGGTGAGGAAGAGATTCAAGCTGTGCACAAAATGCTATGCATGCTGTCACAGTGTCAGATTCAAACCCTAGAAATTACAGATCTTCAAAGACAGAATTGAACACTCTCACTTCAAAGACACATTTGAACAATCTGACAACCTAGGTGTCAATCATCTTCAGGAGCATCCCAAAAGGCAGAGTGTGGCTATCTTTACGGTGGGCAAAAACAGTCACATATCAATAAAAATACAAAAATCTCATCACTGATGAACCTCAGAGCTTTAGCTAAGGATCACACAAAAAATCTTCAGGAGCAATCTTCTTACTCTGCTGTACAGGATTTTCAGAACTCTTAGGTGAAAGTATTTTTCCTACAGATGTTTTATTCCTGAATACATCCAAAAAATTATTATTCAGCACAAATGAATTTTAAAATAAGTACAAAGTCTGAAAAGAGCACCAGCAATACTAAACAGTCATGAGATGATACAGAAAGTTTGTTTTATACAACACTCTAGTAAATTACACCTGAAGGCTTCAAAGATGATGAATTCTATAGTATTTAATAGTATTAAGCTACCACAACTGAATTTGAAAGTATAGGTTTACTCAAATTTGGCCAGAGTATCAGCAATACTAAATAGGTTGTGAAGATGCAGAAAGTGAATTTTTTTTTTTTTTGTACATTATATATGACTACAAGAAACTGCTATAATTTGTAATTTACACTAACCTCAGGTGGATAGTCGGGAAAGCCATCGTCAGAAGCTGGCTTCAGTTCATTCGTATAATGAGCATCATCTGCAGCTTTGACAGCGCTCTCTTGTCTGCAAGTACAAAATATAGGGATGAATTATAAAATCTTATCAACGCCCAGAGCAAGAAATACATATAGAGAGAATATTTTTCTGATGATTAAATCTATAAAAAAAAAATTTTAAGCAATATGTTATATGATATGGTACAAAGTATTCATATTATCAACACTGACTGATGACAATGAATTATAAATTCTTCCAGAATTGATACATATACATTTACAGAACTTACAGTTTAAAAAGCAAATTATTATGAAGCTGTACACTGCAGGGGGGGAGCCAAAGTAGCTAAAAAATATAAAATATAAGAATATAAAAATCACAATATAACTGCTCAAAAAGGATCACTATCATTTACTAAAAAAGTAAAATTAATATGCTTGTTGCAGCTGTGTTCCTTATTTTTATTTGTTTGCCTATCTAGATATAATATTTGTTTTCAAGTAAAATCACAACCATACTGTTAAAGTCTTAGCACAAAGCATGTTCATCCTCAATTTGTGGGCATGATGGCATTTTTAAAACAGAAAACTCTTGAAAGTAAAATCATCAATGAATTTGACTAAGATCCTTGTTTCAAAAAGATTACTAAACTGGTGGCAGCTCTGAGAAAACCCATTTCATAAGCAAGTTGTTGCTGAGTATGATTTAAAGATTATACTTTTTTCAACAAAAAACTGATGCTCACACACTAAGACTTAGGTTGAACATTATCATTGTAAGATATCAGAACAACCTGCATTGTGGCCAAATCGTGTACGTATAAGTATATAACCATACACTACAGATAGAAAAATAAGATTTTTTTTTTCTTTTAAAAAAAATAACACTTACAGAATTTTCATCAGCAAAGCTTTGTTTTGGTTGGCCAGGCGAAATGTCATGAGCTTGCTTTTGGCGTAAGGATCCTCTTTGGGTTTGGCGGGTTTTCGGATGGGGGGCAACACAGGGTACCCATCTGGCCCAATGCTACCCAGTTTGTTGCGATTTCTTGGAGTTGGCTCTGATTCCCCGTTCACTCTTCCATTGGCATAGCCGTTGGAGCCAGGAGGACCGGTATCTGCATAGCCGTTGGACGCCATGCTGGGAATAAAAAAAAGGATTTTGTTAGGTTTTATCACGTCAAATTAAATCAAGTCAAAAACACTTTAATCATCCCTGAAGGGCAATTCCAATACTGACAGGCATATTGATCAATACAAATCATAATCAAAGACACAAAATAGCTACATTTCATATTTGTTCTGAAAACATCATGTGATAGCTTCAGATAAATTTGTCATCAATGTTCACAGCTCACTTCTTACTTCTGTTGGTTTTTTTTGTGTGTGTGTTTTTTTTAAACAATGAAATCATGAATACAAGTATTTAATTTCTTTCTGAAAATAAACAAATAAAAAAACCCACTTAGTTTTACTTGCTTGAGTTAAAACTGAATAGGGGGGGGGGGGGGGGGGGGGGGGATAATGAAGATACTTATACTTAATTTCCATTATTAGTCTTGGTCTGTGACAGTGTGTGTGTGTGTGTGTGTGTGTGTGTGTGTGTGTGTGTGTGTGTGTGTGTGTGTGTGTGTGTGTGGAGTGTGTGTGTGTGTGTGTATGTGTGTGTGTGTGTGTGTGTGTGTGTGTGTGTGTTGTGTGTGTGTTGTGTGTGTGTGTGTGCTGTGTGTGTGTGGTGTGTGTGTGTTTCTGTGTGTGTGTGTGTGTGTGTGTGTGTGTGTGTGTGTGTGTGTGTGTGTGTGTGTGTGTGTGTGTGTGTGTGTGTGCGTGTGTGTGTGATGCATATGAATGCAGCAAGTGAAACAGTTCAAATAATGTTCTCATGTATGCCCAGAAAATTCTAATAACTTAAATAAGTGATCTGAATGTCAATTCTGTAATAACAATACTGTAAAACTTGAAGTGAAGACCAAGAAAAGAAATGCATGTTATTGGCTCATCATTTGATGTACACAGATTTAGAAAAATCACTGTCATGAATATATTTCAAATTTATTTTTCCCATAATGATAAAATGCTTCCAATTCCATGTGTTTAAGCTGTTGCTTAGTTATTTCAGTAGTATAAATGCCAAATGGGGCTTTAATGATTCATAAATGAAAAAAATTACTAATCAGATGTAAATTCTTTTACTGTTGAATAATAGAATATGGTTTTGACTGGCTCTCTGGCTAACCAAACAAAACAATCAATTCTTGATTGAACCTATAATTTTTTTGTTTTGTCAAGCAGCACTTCAAACCATATTCTTTGATACCAGTCTATTAAAATTAATTGAAGTTTATTATGTCTGCTGTACAACAACTGTTAACAAACACCTGAAATCAGCAGGCCTAATTTTTGTAATAAATCAATGGGCAACCTTCATCAGTTCATGATATTTATGGCTGTACTTGTCCTACTATCTTTTAATATAATAAACAGCAGAAAAATTTGCCAATGAGATGCTTTCTATGTGATCTATACTTGCTTCAAATGATTCCTGTTGTATAATTAGTATCCTCTAAAGGTATACATTGTTACTTAAGTATTCATGTTATGGCAATCCTGTGCAATGGCGAAACGGGGTAGGGGGTAAAGTTTTATTCTTGTCTATATGACATGATGAAGGGACTCATTAGCTGCCTGGAATCACTCTTTCTGCGAGTAAAATTTGCATACATATACAGGTTTGATCATCCATGAACTTGTTTCACAACGCCATGTTTTCTCTGGCATTATTATCACTGAACTCAGGACTCGCACAGGTCAAAAAACAAAACTGACACGATCAGATTACCTGGCGTTCTCTTGTCTGCAGTAAAGATGACCGTTCCCCTTTGTTTCTTGATTTGTT
>CM060332.1:42295577-42298077 GCA_030674155.1 Stramonita haemastoma
TTGAAATAAGGAGAGAGTACAGACTTGGAAAAGGATGAATACAGACCACTTCAAAAGAGAAAACAGACTTCACCCAGTGAGCAGAAGCAGTGAAACTCTGACCACGTAAACAGCTTCTGTATCAACGGTACATCACGCT
The DNA here is from genome assembly GCA_030674155.1 of Stramonita haemastoma. Taxonomy (NCBI): domain Eukaryota; kingdom Metazoa; phylum Mollusca; class Gastropoda; order Neogastropoda; family Muricidae; genus Stramonita; species Stramonita haemastoma. The sequence goes on from CM060332.1 coordinate 42,295,717, forward strand.
GCAGATTATTGTGGTAACAATTAATTGTGACTGGTTGTGTCATCAGTAAACATGTATAGGGGTGTATACATCTGCTTTGTGGATACCTTCGCTTTCATGCTCGTTCTGGGAGCTTCGTGGGGTAAGCAGACATATTGAATGGATTTTTAAGATGTTAAGTGTACTTTTTTTAAGAAGTTATGGCCTGTACAGTTGCATTTATAGTAATCTTAAAGCGTTGTTGTTGTTTTTCCCCCTGCGTGAATTTTTTTTCTATGTATTTGCATGTTTTTCCTTGTTCTCTTTCTTTTGCTCTCTTTTTCTTTGTTTGGCCTGCTTTGTTCATTTTTTTTAGTTTCTGTTTGGTTTGTTTTAGTTATTTTTTTTTATTGTTTGTTTGACTTGCTTTAGAATTGTCATTCTGTTTGTTTAGCTTGCTTTAGAATTGTCATTCTGTTTGTTTGGCTTGCTTTAAAATTGTCATTCTGTTTGTTTAGATTGCTTAAGAATTGTCATTCTGTTTGTTTAGCTTGCTTTAGAATTGTCATTCTGTTTGTTTGGCTTGCTTTAGAATTGTCATTCTGTTTGTTTAGCTTCCTTTAGAATTGTCATTCTGTTTGTTTGGCTTGCTTTAGAATTGTCATTCTGTTTGTTTGGCTTGCTTTAGAATTGTCATTCTGTTTGTTTAGCTTGCTTTAGAATTGTCATTCTGTTTGTTTGGCTTGCTTTAGAATTGTCATTCTGTTTGTTTGGCTTGCTTTAGAATTGTCATTCTGTTTGTTTAGCTTGCTTTAGAATTGTCATTCTGTTTGTTTAGCTTGCTTTAGAATTGTCATTCTGTTTGTTTAGCTTGCTTTAGAATTGTCATTCTGTTTGTTTGGCTTGCTTTAGAATTGTCATTCTGTTTGTTTAGCTTGCTTTAGAATTGTCATTCTGTTTGTTTGGCTTGCTTTAAAATTGTCATTCTGTTTGTTTGGCTTGCTTTAGAATTGTCCTTCTGTTTGTTCAGCTTGCTTTAGAATTGTCATTCTGTTTGTTTACCTTGCTTTAGAATTGTCCTTCTGTTTGTTTGGCTTGCTTTAGAATTGTCCTGTTTGTTTGGCTTGCTTTAGAATTGTCCTTCTGTTTGTTCAGCTTGCTTTAGAATTGTCCTTCTGTTTGTTTACCTTGCTTTAGAATTGTCATTCTGTTTGTTTACCTTGCTTTAGAATTGTCATTCTGTTTGTTTGGCTTGCTATAGAATTGTCCTTCTGTTTGTTTGGCTTGCTTTAGAATTGTCCTTCTGTTTGTTTGGCTTGCTTTAGAATTGTCCTTCTGTTTGTTTAGCTTGCTTTAGAATTGTCCTTCTGTTTGTTTGGCTTGCTTTAGAATCGTTATTTTGTTTGTTTGAATTGCTTTAAAATTGTCATTCTGGGCTTAGTTTAATTTTCATATCTCAGCTTTTTTCTTTTCTTTTACTTCAATATTTATATTTTTAAAACCATTTTTCTATGTGTTTACTTTTCTTGTCCTCCACCTTTTTTTTCTTCTCCATCCTCATTCTTCTGTTCCTCCTATTTCTCCTCCTTTTCCTCCTACTATTCTGCCATCTCTTCCCTCCCTTCCTGTCTTTTTCTTCTTCTTCTTCTTCCTCGTTATCATCATCATCATCATCATCATCATCATCATCATCATCATCACCCACCCCCACCACCACCACTACCCCCAACACCATCACCACAATCATCGTCATCAGCCTCTTCTAAAGAAACAAAACCAAAAAAAAAAAAACCACGATAGGAATGACAGGTAAGGATTTATTCAGAAACTAATCTTTTCTCTTTTGTTTTGTATTATATTCTCTTTTTGCGCTTATTTCTAAAATCTTTCTAGCAGCAGCAAGCAACTAAGAAATAATAATGAATCGTAGTCGGTGGGATTATGACAAAAAGGGCAAATGTCGTTTCTTATTTAGCAGGAGTATAACCAACCTTAACTGAGTTATTGCATCATAAAAGTAAATATACTTATCTTGTTTGAAAACAGTCTCAAATGTTAAACAAGAGAGAGAGAGAGAGAGAGAGAGAGAGAGAGAGAGAGAGAGAGAGAGAGAGAGAGAGAGAGAGGGAGGGAGGGAGGGAGGGAGAGAGAGAGAGAGAAAGAGAGAGAGAGAGAGAGAGAGAGAGAGAAGAGAGAGAGAGAGAGAGAGAGAGAGAGAGAGAGAGAGAGAGAGAGAGAGAGAGAGAGAGCATGATGATAGAGAAATAACAGACAGGCAGGTTGACAGAAATGACAGACAAGCGCAAGCAGACAGCCAAACGGGTATTACAGACAAGCAGACAGGCAGACAGATAACACAGACAAGCAGACAGACAGACAGACAGATGACACAGACAAGCAGAC
>CM060332.1:42313077-42315577 GCA_030674155.1 Stramonita haemastoma
AGTGTGCCGCGCTGGGAACTGGGGGCCCAGCTCATCTGCCAGGACACACAACGTATGCTGGTCCATTTGTGTGTGTGTGTGTGTGTGTGTGTGTGTGTGTGTGTGTGTGTGTGTCTGTGTGTGTGTGTGTGTGTGTGTGTGTGTCTGTCTATCTATCTGTCTGTCTGTGTGTCTGTCTGTGTGTCTGTCTGTGTGTCTGTCTATCTGTCTGTCTGTCTGTCTGTCTGTCTATCTATCTATCTATCTATCTATCTGTCTGTCTGTCTGTCTATCTATGTCTGTCTATCTATCTATCTATCTGTCTGAATATCTATCTGTCTATCTATCTATCTGTCTGTCTATCTATCTTCTGTCTGTCTGTCTATCTATCTGTCTTTATCTATCTTTCTATTATCTATCTATCTATCTATCTATCTATCTATCTGTCTGTGTGTCTGTCTATTCTATCTATCTATCTATCTAGCTATCTATCTGTCTGTGTGTCTGTCTATTGTGTGTCTGTTTATCTATTTGTCTAACTGTCTATCTATCTAATCTATCTATCTATCATAACTATCTTCTATCTGTCTGTTGTTGTCTGTCTGTCTATTATCTATCCATCTGTCTGTCTGTTTGTCTATCTGTCTGTCTATCTATCTATCCATTCTATCTGTCTGTCTGTCTATCTGTCTGTCTGTCTATCTATCTATCTATCTATCTATCTATCTATCTGTCTGTCTGTCTGTCTGTCTGTCTATCTCTGTCTATCTTTCTATCGTCGATCTATCTGTCTGTCTGTCTGTCTGTCTATCTATCTATCTATCTATCTATCTATCTATCTATCTATCTATCTATCTATCTATCTATCTATCTATCCCTGAGTCTGGCGACGGTGGGGGCACCCCTGAGGACTTGACAACCAGTTCCCTCCGTTCCTCTCTCTGTTCTGCCTTTCTCAGGGTTTTGTTGGTTTACGTGGAGATTTTAGGAGCAGGGGGAATGGGTGGGTTGGGAGTGGAGTGGGGTGGGGTGGGCGATGGGATGGGGTGTGGGTGTGGGTGGGGGCAGGTGGAGGTGGGGAGGGGAGGGTTTGGTGTGGGTGTGGGGTGGTTTAGAGTTACTTATGTACATATTCAGGAGAGATAAAGAAAGGTGGCAAACTCTTGGGCGTTTTGTGAAGTTCCTAGCTACCTGATAAGAGGTAGAGAACGATGGAGATAGATGATGATGACAATGGTTGGTGTCCCATAACCTAGGTGGTCGTAGGGGAGCGAGGATCAGAGACCTCAGCTTCTCTAGGGGCCAGCATATTGAGAGCGGCGCCCATCTCCTCTCCCTCGCTGCTTTACTTCCCTGACGCTAAAGAGGGCAGGTACCCATTTACAGCTGGGTGAACTCGGGGGGGGGGGGGGGGGAGTTGTACTGAAGCCAAGACGCGCAAACGGTCACCCATCCAACTGGGAACCACGCTCGACGCTGCTTAACTTGCCTGGGGGCTCTGACCACTGAGCTATCCTGGACCCCAAAATGATAACTGAATAAGACAAAATCAATGTTGTTTCGTTTTAGCATTTAAACAGGGTTGGGTTTTTTTTTAACTGCTGATGAGTGAAAAACATCCGGTATGCGTTTGGATTACTCATTTATCAAACACACTAACATCTGGCGTGTGTTGGATTACTCATTATATCAAACACACTAACATTTTAATTTTAGTATTTTGTTTCTTTTTCTTCTTTTCAGTCTTCACGGACAATTTTGAGTGCATGTTCCGGTCTGCTAACTCTGTGACGTCATGTATCCTGATGCGCACGCAGACTTTCCGGATGCAGCTGACCTTCACTGACCCTGCTGACCACTCACAGATGAAAGACGTCACCTGCAGGTCTGCAATCTGTCTGTCTGTCTGTCTGTCTGTCTGTCTGTCTGAAGTCGGGTCGAAGTGTGCGTGGTTCGAATCTCGTTTGGGACCCAAAACTTGTTCCCATCCATTAAGACCACGAGTGGTGGTCTGGGTGCTAGTCTTTGGATGAGACGATAAACCGAGGTCCCGTGTGTTACACATCATTATTTAGCGCACGTAAAAGAACCCACGGCAACAAGAGGGTTGTCACTGGCTAAATTCTGTAGAAAAAAGTCAGTCTGATCGGGAAGCAAATATATTTGCAGACAGGAAAAAGAAAAAATGATGGGTACGTGGCGCTGCACTTGTGGCGACGCCTTCTCCTGGGGAGAGCAGCCGGAATTTCACACAGAGAAATCTGATGTGACAGAAAGTGGTATAAATAGAAATATAAATAGAAGATCTTCTTCCTCTTGTGGTTGTTTGTTGGGCGTTCCCAAGCTTAATGCTCTGGAGGTCACCCAGAATAAAATTTTATGCAACTCTTGTCTTTTTCTTTTCTTTCTTTTTCTTTTCTTTTTTCTTTTATATCGAGGATAATGGAATAAGCACTCTTGTGCTTTTTTACACCCAGTCCCCGTGTTATGCAGTTTTGTAAATATCATCTGTTCCACCGGC
>CM060332.1:42330577-42360577 GCA_030674155.1 Stramonita haemastoma
AGGGAGTCATAGTAACTTTTTATTTTTTTTTTTTATTGTATGACACTTGAGTTTTTGTTTTTTTTTTTCCTATCGCCTGATCCATGATGTTGATGTTTTATTCAGTTAGTGCCTCGTTTCTCTTATCATCCATCATGTAACTTTGTTCTTGTTCTCTCACTTTAAATACCTGTATACTTTCTGAAAGTACACGAGCAATTTGCCATCTATATAGGGTGCATCGGGGACGGGATAGCTCAGTGGTCAGAGCAATAAATAGATAATAATAAATAAATAAATAAATAAATAGAGATACAAATAACGATAATAAATAAATAAACAAAACAAATCAATAAATCAACAAATCCCAGGTCACTACTGACCTTGACGTGGTTGGCGGCCTCAGGGTTGAAGGTGGGTGTCTTGATGTACTGCAGGAAGAGGGTGGTGATTCGCTTGCGGAGTCCCATCAGGTTCTCCTCCTTCACCCCGCGCATCAGCAGGTCCGCCTCGCGGTCATCAGCTCGATGATGTCGCCCGTCAACTTGCAGGGGTGCTCCTGACACACACACACAGCCCAGACTCCAATTACTGTCTGTGTTGTTTTTGTGGGTGGTGGGGGGGTGGTGTGGGGGGGGGTAACTTTCTGTTGTGTGTGTGTGTGTGTGAGTGTTGTGATGTGTGTGTATGTGTTTGTGTGTGTGTGTGTGGGTGTGTGTGTGGGGTGTGAGGGTGTGGGTGTGTGTGTGGGTGTGGGGTGGGGGGTGAGTGTGTGGGTGTGTGGGGTGTGGGTGTGGTGTGTGTGGTGTGGTGTGGGGGTGACGTGGTGAGGGTGTGGGTGGGGTGTGTGTGTGTGTGTGTGTGTGTGTATGTGTGTGTGTGTATTTATATATATATAATAATATAAGTAAGATAATATATTATAATATAAATATCATATATATCAGGTGTGTGTGGTGTGTGTGTGTGTGTGTGTGTGTGTGTGTGTGTGTGTGGTGTTGTGTGAAGTCAAGTCAAGTCAAGTCAAGTCAGTGCGTGCGTGTCAATTTGTTTTCCAGATGTGTACATTGGTAGCATAATGTGCTTTTTTTTCAGCGCCTGCTATTGTAGCAAATAAGTTACATACACATCCAATGACGTCGCTCCCTCGTGATCGATCACAGCGCACCACGTGATGTGTACGTGTGTGTGTGTGTGTGTGTGTGTGTGTGTGTGTGTGTGGTGGTGCGTGTGGTGTGTGGTTGGTGTGTGTGTGTGTGTGTGTGTGGGGTGTGTGGTGTGTGTGTGTGTGGAAACAGGGCGGTAAGAATTGCCTCCCATGCGAAAAGACTAGGGAGCGCAACGCCATGTTTCTAAATATATCAGGAGATAAACGGCTAGGAGCTTGCTTGGCTGAAGACAGGTGAGAGTAACACCAAAGAAGAGGTAAGACATCATTAATAATACCCCATTCTACATCATTTACCCAAACGGTGTGTATAATAATAATGTGATTGAATAAACAATGTTTAAACCAACAGAAGAGCTAAGACCCACTATTCCCTTCTCCACCCCCCACCCCTTACCCTGAGGTGTGTATGTGTTGAATACACAATGTTTAATTAAACGAAGAAGAGCTAAGAACCCTACTCCCTTCTCCAATACATCCCTTACTATACCCTGACGTGTATATGTGTTGAATAAACAATGTTTTAAAACCAAGAGAAGAGCTAAGACAACCCTATTCCCTTCTACACACATACATCCCTTACCCTAACGGCCAGGTGTTTGATAAACATGTTTAAACCAAGAGAAGAGCTAAACACCCTATTCCCTTCTCCACACATCCCTTACCCTGACTGTGTATATGTGTTGAATAAACAATGTTTAATTAAACCAGGAGAAGAGCTAAGACAACACTATTCCCTTCTCCACACATCTCACTTACCCTGACGGTGTATATGTGTGTTGAATAAACAATGTTTAATTAAACCAAGAGAAGAGCTCAGCTAAGACACCCTATTCCCTTCTCCACACATATCCCTTACCCTAACAGTGCATATTATGTGTTGAATAAACAATGTCTAAAACCAAGAGTAGAGCTAAGCTAAGATACACTATCCCCTTCTCCACACATCCCTTACCCTGACGGTGTATGTGTGTTGAATAAACAATGTTTAATTAAACCAAGAGAAGAGCTAAGACCCACTATTATTCCCTTCTCCATACATCCTTTACCCTGACGGTGTATGAGTGTTAAATAAACCATGTTTAAACCAAGAGAAGAGCTAAGCTAAAACCCACTATTCCCTTCTCCACATATCCCTTACCCTGACGGTGTGTATGTGTTGAATAAACAATGTTTAATTAAACCAAGAGAAGAGCTAAGACAACCCTATTCCCCTCTCCACACATCCCTTACCCTGACGGTGTATATGTGTTGAATAAACAATGTTTAAACCAAGAGAAGAGCTAAGACCCACTATTCCCTTCTCCACATATCCCTCACCCTGACGGTGTATGAGTGTTGAATAAACAATGTTTAAACCAAAAGAAGAGCTAAGCTAAGACACACTATTCCCTTCTACCAACATCCCTTACCCTGACGGTGTATATGTGTGTTGAATAGACAATGTTTAAACCAAGAAAAGAGCTAGGACCCACTATTCCCTTCTCTACACACATCCCTTACCCTAACAGTGTATATGTGTTGAATAAACAATGTTTAATTAAACCAAGAAAAGAGCTAAGACCCACTATTCCCTTCTCTACACACATCTCTTACCCTGACGGTGTATATGTGTTGAATAAACAATGTCTAAACCAAGAGAAGAGCTAAGACAACCCTATTCCCTTCTCCACACATCCCTTACCCTGACAGTGTATATGTGTTGAATAAACAATGTTTAATTAAACCAAGAGAAGAGCTAAGACAACCCTATTCCCTTCTCCATACATCCTTTACCCTGACGGTGTATATGTGTTGAATAAACAATGTCTAAACCAAGAGAAGAGCTAAGACATCCCTATTCCCTTCTCCACACATCCCTTACCCAGACTATGTATAGGCCTATGCGTTGAATAAACAATGTTTAAACCAAGAGCATGCTAAGACAACCCTATTCCCTTCTCTACACATCCCTTACCCTGACGGTGTGTTTGAGGGTGAGAAGAATGTCCAGACGTTCGTCCTGTGTCAGATACTTCATGGTCAAGGTGTTGTAGATGTCCCTCAGTTCCTTGGCTCTCAGCGTGAACATGGTCACCATCTTGGTCTGTTTGCCGTCGAATGCGCGAAACTTTTTGGGCGCTGCCGCCTATATACAGGACAGATACATTTGGTTTGTTAGACTGTAGGGTTACAGGATCGATGTGGTGTGGATGTTCGTGTTCGTGTTCGTGTACGTGTGTGTGTGTGTGTGTGTGTGTGTGTGTGTGTGTGTGTGTGTGTGTGTGTGTGTGTGTGTGTGTGTGTGTGTGTGTGCGCGAGCCTGTACATATATATATGCATGCGTGCCTAGCTATGCAAGCATAGATGCAAGCATGGGGTACATGTGTACACACATATATGTTGCTATACACACACACACACACACACACACCCCACCACCACCACCACCACCACCACCACCACCACCACCACCACCACCACCACCACCACTGGATAGGCCATGAAAGGCTCCTAATTAAAACTTCACAAAATCTTCTTCCGCCAGGGTGACTAGTCCTCCGGACTGAACCCCCAGCAGGGCACTGCCCCTACACCCCAGTCCTTATTTTCTGTGTTAACAAGTCAATCATGAGGTTCTGGGTTCCATTCCCACCCTAGCCCTTTCTTCCCAGCTTGAGAAATCTGCTCTGACTTCCGAATTTCACGCAGAGAAAGCTGCTGAGACTTCAAGTGATAAATAACTAAATAAATGAATAAAATAACAAACAAACAAACACCGGGCTACTACTACTACTGCAGCAGTCAGTACCTTGTTGAGGAAGGTCTGGACGCATCGTTTGATCTGCTCGGTGCCGGCCTCCAGCTTGTGTCTCTCAATGGCGGCCAGCAGGTCTGTCTCCTGCTCCAGCAGCATGCACAGCGCGGCCTTCCGCTCCGCCCCGCTCTTGGTCTGATTGATCAGCTCCAGCTGCTCCAGGCGCCATTCTGAGGGAAAGAGTCACCACGTTGCTGTCATTTTCCCTCCACTTTCAGCTCCTCTCAGCTGCTAATTATCCCACCCCATCGCTATCCCCGAAGTCGTAATTCGGTTACCTAAATGGTGCTGGTGGTGTGTGTGTGTGTGTGTGTGGGGGGGGGGGGGGGGAACAGTTGCATACCGCAAAAATCCCATCATTGGTTGCACATCGAAACTATAGCCAAGGAACGAAAAAAAAACCACCCAAACAAAACAAAAAAATTGTCAAATTTCGCCCAAGATGTTAATAATGGTCAAACTGCTGACACCGCTGAACATTAATGGAAGAAGAAGAGAGAAACAAAAACACACAAACGGACCAAAATCGATAACACAAGTGCCACATATGGACTCACTTTCCAAAGCGGCGTAGAGAAGGTCGAAGTCCTCTTTGGTTCTGGGGTTGACCTTGCTCTGGAACTCGTGTTCCAGCGTTTCCCTTCTCTCCGTCTGTTTCCTCAGCTCCTCCGCTTTCTCCCACTCCTCTCGCTTCCTCTTGGCCGCCCACAGCGCGCTCACTCTCCGTTTGGCCAGCCAGCGTCGGTAGTACTTTTGGATGATGATGATCTGCCATGCACACACGCACGTACGCACGCACGCAGACAGACAGACAGACAGACAGACACAGACAGACAGACACAGACACAGACACAGACACACACACACACACACACACACACACACCACGGGATAACCTAGTGGTCAGAACAATGCGCTCGCAATTTGACGAACGACCGGGTTCGCTTCCCGGTCGAGGGAATTTTTCCCCTGGAGTTAACTTTAGTGTTGACTCCACTCTCCCCAGAAGTCCTTCGGATGAGACTATAAACCGAGGCCCTGTGTGCGAACGCACGAAAAACATCTTGCGCACACATTAAATCCTGTTCCGCTTTTCGTAAGAGTAGGCCATCGTGTGCCGGTGGGAACAGATGACAAGATTTACAAAACTGCATGCACACGGGGATTGTATGTTCAGCTGTAGTGAACCACATGTTCGGTGGTGGTCTAGAGGGGTTAGTAGTAGTAGTAGTAGTAGTAGTATAGTAGTAGTAGTAGTAGTAGTAGTAGTAGTAGTAGTAGTAGTAGTAGTAGTAGTAGTAGTAGTAGTAGTAAGGAAGGTGGCAGGATGGTTAAGACGTTTGCCTGCCAATATGTAAACCGTGAGTTTCTGGGTTCGTACCCAGCCTTTTCTACAGAATTTTGCCTGGAAAACCCCCCTTGTTGCCGTGGGTTCTTTTACGTGCGCTATACTGATGTTTCACAACAGGTGTCTTTTTTCTTCTGTATCATTAATATTACCTTTTGCAACACGCTGTAGGCGTGTTCCTCTGCTGTGGTGTAGGGGCCTGGTATCAACAGTTTGTCCTCGGCAACAGACACGTAAACTCCGACACCTGCAGCACACACACACACATACATGACACATAACCATAACGAAATGTGTTAAATACTGGTTAAAACTTACCAAGCTGCCTATGTCCAGAATAAACAGACAAGCATACGAGATGTTACTTATGCAGCACAATAATAGTAAAGTAAACTGGGCAACTAAAGTAAAAGATCTTTTCACATTATTTATTTATTTATTTATTTATTCTTTTATATCGAGGATAACAGAATAAGCAATCATATGCTTTTTTTCATCCGGTCCCCGTGTGTATGCAGTTTTGTAAATCATGTCATCTGTTCCCACCGGCACACAATGGCCTACTCTTACGAAAAGCGGAACAGGATTTAACGTGTGCGCAAGATGTTCTGCGTGCGTTCGCACACGGGGCCTCGGTTTAAAGTCTCATCCGAAGGACTTTTGGGGAGAGTGGAGTCAGCACTGATGTTAACTCCAGGAAGAAAATTTCCTCGACCGGACTCGAACCCGGGTCTTCAACTTGCCAGCGCAATGTTCTGACCACTAGGCTATCCGCCCCCCTAAATTAAATGGATTTAGCATTGTTTGGCTATGCCAAGGGGTGGTTATGAAGAATTTTTTGTTAGAGAATTGAAGGACAGACTTATTTCATGTTTCCATCAAAACTTCCACGAAAAGTTAATGTCGAGTGAAAAATACCATTGGTCTAGCTCATTTAAAGATGCGTTTAGTCCAGAACAGTATCTGATATCGTTAACTAATAAAAGGCTTCGAAGCAATTTACTGAAATTTCGGCTAAGATTATGTGGTCTGTTGAACTGTAGACAGTGTTATATTACAGAGGAGACAGACAACAATTCATGCCCAGCATGTGGCGAAGATGAAGAGGACGAATTGCAGTTTTTGTTTACTTGTCGAACTTACCACGAAATTCGCCAAAAAAGTTACTTTTTTGACAAACCCAACCAACAGGTCCACAAGTCCTGTACAAAAAGTGTTAACTTCAAATAATATGTCCGAGATGATATCTTTAGCAATATATGTAACACAGGCTCTAGAAAAACGCAAGCAGACTATGAACCAAATAGATTCTATAAGTAATTACTGAAAATATTTGTTGATATTTGTCTGGATTTCGAGTTGTTACTCATGTCTTCTTTCCTATCCATCCCTATATTTTTTAGCATGACGTTTATAATTAGCCCCCTTTGACTGGTGGGCTTGTAGCTTTTGTCATATAAAATTCGTTCATTCATTCGTCATTCACACATGACACATAGCTTGAAACCATTCCCGAAGTTTGAATGCGGCTGCCTAAATGGTAGAGGGGGGGTGGGGGGTGGGAAGCCAGTTAAATACGCAAAAAAAATGTTACCATTGGTGAACCTGGGAGCTGTAGTGGAGGAAAGAAAACGAAATCCTCATTTCCAAAAGCTAATCGATACAGCAACACTTGCCTTCATGTTAGTCTTTGTTTTAAGCCTATCTGTTCTTAAGGAAAATCTCAATTTTACTTCACTTTACTTTATTTTCACACCACTTTAAGTCGCAGCAGATTTCTCTGCATGAAATTCGGGCTGCTCTCCCCGAGGGAGACGCGTCGACAACAAGAGCAGCGACACCAATTTTGTTTCTTTTCCTGTCTGCAGCTGTATTTGTTTCCCCTATCAGAAAGGCTTTTTTCTACAGAAGTTTGCAAGGGAAAACTCTCTTGTTGCCGTGGGTTCAATTACATGCGCTGAATTTTTTGTGTAACAAACAGACCTCGGTTTATCGTCTCATCCGAAAGACTAGCAACCAGGCCATCAGTCATGGTCTAATGGATGGGGGGAAAATTTTGGGTCCGAATGGGGATCAAACCACCGCATACTCCGACCCGGACTTTTCACTTTCTAGGCAGGCCGTTATAACTAGACTACCGAGCCACTCACCCACTCATCCACACTAGCCTTACCTGACCTGTCATCTGTGTGTGTGTGTGTGTGTGTGTGTTGTGTGTGTGTGTGTGTGTGTGTGTGTGTGTGTGTGTGTGTGTGTGTGTGTGTGTGTGTGTGTGTGTGTGTGTGTGTGTGTGTGTGTGTGGTCTCTGGCAGCGAATCTCCATGGTCTGAGACCCACCCATTCACCGTCCCTCCCACCCACCCGCACAAACCCCTTTACCCTGTCATCTGGGGGGCTGTATCGTTGAAGGTTTGTAGTCTCTGCTAGCGAAGCTACACCGTCTGGGCCCCTCGCACCCACCCCCAAGGTCTGGGTCCCACCCTCCACCCACCTCTCATCCATTCACCCACACTGCCCCTTCCCATCATCTGGGTGGCTGTGGTCTCTGTTAGCGGAGCTCCACGGTGTACCCTCCAACCCACTCACCCACACGGGTCCAACCCACTCACACATCCACCCACCCACTCCCCCATCCACCCTCCCACCCACTCACTCACCCATCCTCCCACCCACTCACTCACCCACCCACACCCCAACCCCACCAAACCTGTCATCTGGGTGGCTGTGTCATTGAAGTTCTGCAGTCTCTGGTAGCGGAGCTCCACAGTCTGGGTCCTGGTTCCCCACCCACCCGCAAGGTCTGGGTCCCACCCACCACCCTACCATCCCACCCACCACCCACCCACACCCACCCACCACCACCCCACACATCCACCACACTCATCCACACCCCACCCCACCCCTTAACCCTAACCTGTCATCTGGGTGGAAGTGTCGTTGAAGTTCTGCAGTCTCTGGTGGCGGAGCTCCACGGTCTGGGTCCTGGGTCTACCCACCCTGGTCTAGGTCCCCACCCTCTGGGTCCTCAGCCACTCACCCACCCATCCAGGGTCTCACCACACACCCACCCTCCCACCGCCACCCCAACCCCACCTAACCCACTAACCTGTCATCTGGGTGGAAGTGTCGTTGAAGTTCTGCAGTCTCTGGTGGCGGAGCTCCATAGTCTGGGTCCTGGGTCCCCACCCGGTTCCCACACACCCTGGGTCCTCCGCCACTGTCTCAACCACCCCACCCATCTACCACACCACACCCACTCACCCACCCACAAACCCACCCAACCCAACCCTTAACCCTAACCTGTCATTTGGGTGGCTGTGTCGTTGAAGGTCTGCGGTCTCTGGTAGCGGAGCTCCACAGTCTGGGTCCTGGTTCCCCACCCACCACCCTACCCACCCTGGGTCCTCACCCACCCACACCCCACCCATCCCACCCACCTCCCACCCCACCCCAACACTTAACCCTAACCTGTCATCTGGGTGGAAGTGTCGTTGAAGTTCTGCAGTCTCTGGTGGCGGAGCTCCACGGTCTGGGTGTCCCTGGTGGAGGCGTTTTCCCTGGTGAGGAAGGTGGTGTTGATCCTGGGCGTCTGGTTGGAGGCGTTGTGGAACTCCTGCCCCGTCAGCTTGTGCCGGAACCCCCCCAGGTAACGCTTGCGCCGGAGACTGCGCTCGATCTCCACCACCACCTCCTTGTCCGGCCCATCCGTCTGGTCTGAGGGGAATGGATGGTATACGTGAGGTGAGTTTGGGGTTTTATTTGGTTTTGGGTGGGGTTTTTTTTGGAGGTTTGGGGGTTGGGTTTTTTTGGGGGTGGGGTGTTGGGGTTGGGTTTTTTTTAGGAGGGGTGGTGGTGTGGGGTGGGGAGGGGGTTGTTGATATACCAGGGATTGAAAAAGATGGAAGCAGGGAAGCGTGGAGTGAGTGAGTGAGTGAGTGAGTGAGTGAGTGTGTGTGTGTGTATGTGTGTCGGGGGGGGGGGTGGGGGGGGGGTGGTGGGGTTGGGTGGGTGGGTTGTGTGTGTGTATTGTGTGTGTGTGTGTGTGTGGTGTGTGTGTGTGTGTGTGTGTGTGTGTGTGTGGTGTGTGTGTGATTTATCTTATGTATTCTTTTATTTCCAGAATAATGGAATTAGCAGTCATGTGCTGCTTTTTTTCTTCTTTTTTTTTTACACCAGAACCCGTGTGTATGTAGTTTTGTCATTTGATGATAATGGCCATGATGATGATGATGACGACGACGACGATTATTTAAAAATGACAACGAGAACAACGAGAACAACAACGACGACGACGACGACGACGACGACGAGATGATGATGATGATGAGTGATGATGATGATGACAACGTCGATAATAACACCATTACCACCACCAACACAACACCATCAGCACCACCTAACAATCAACGACCACGACTAACAACGCGTCGTACACACACAACACACACACACACACACACACACACACACACACACACACACACACACACACACACACACACACACACACTACACACACACTACACACACACACAAAAACTACACTCTCACACACACTACACACACTACACGCACGCACGCACACACACACACACACACACACACACACACACACACACACACACACACACACACACACACACGCACCCCCCCCCCCTCCACACACACACACACTACACACAACACACAACAACACACACACACACACACACACACAAACGCACCCCCACCCCAACGCCCACCCACACACACACAACCCCCCCCCCTACCCCGACCCCCCCCCCCCCCCCCACACACACACACACACACACACTCATCATGCTGTGTATGTGTGGAAACAAGCCAGCCACCTAGCTAGCCAGCCAGCCTCCTGACCTGAGGGTATCCTGACAGTGATGACGTCCACTTGGTTGTCCTGGGGGGGCAGGGTGGGATCCAGAGGGTGAGCCTGAGGGTCCGTGGACTCCACCTCCAGCTCCACCATCCCGTTGGCTTCCACCCCCATCCTGCTCAGGCTAGTCTGGTCCTCCACTGGGCTACCTGCCCGCACCAGGGAGGCGCGCAACCGTTTATTTATTTATTTATTTTATTTATTTATATAACAGTTTGCCCTGTATACTTACTTACCCAGGCTTTGCGCTCTAAAGACTAGAATGCAACTCCATAGTCTTCCGAGACTGATGGGTGCCTACTACTACTACTACTATTTATTTAGTTATTTATCTATCTATTTATTTATTTATTCTTTTATACCATACTGCAAGGCACTCACTGTCCAAGGTAGGAAGAAAAAAGAGGCAGACCAAGGAAGAGATGGGAGGACAACATCCATCAGCGAATGAACAGGCCTAGAACTCCACAAAACTTTGAGAAAGGCGGAACAGAGAGAGAGAGAGGAATGGAGGGAACTGGTCGTCAAATCTTCAGGGGTGCCCCTACACGGTCGCCAGACTAAGAAATAAATAGCTAGATAGCTAGATAGATTCTTTTATATCGAGGATAATGGAATGAGCACTCATGTGCTTTTTTTTACATCCAGTCCCCGTGTGTATGCAGTTTTGTCAATCTTGTCATCTGTTCCCACCGGCACACGATGGGCTACTTTTACGAACGGCGGAACAAGATTTAACGTGTGCGCAAGATGTTCTGCGTGAGTTCGCACACGGGGCCTCGGTTTATAGTCTCTTCCGAAGGACTTTTGGGGAGAGTGGAGTCAGCAGTGATGATAACACCAGAGGAAAAATCCCCTCGAACGGGAATCGAACCGGGTCGTCAAATTGCGAGCGCAGTGTTCTGACCACTGGGCTATCCCGCCCCCCCTCCTATGATTTCTAGCGAGCTAGCTGCATGCATAGGGGGCCGGATAGCTCAGTGGTCAGAGCACTTGCTTTCCTCAAGTCAAGTTAAGCAGCGTCGAGCGTGGTTACCGGTTGGATGGGTGACCGTTTGCGCGCCTTGGCTTCAGTACTGAGGGGACGGAATAGCCTAGTGACACCACGGCGGCCCGATACTGATGGGCTCCCTGTGGACACCGACCCCTGAAGATGAGACATGACGAATCTGGGTATGGCTGTGTGTGGCAGGCTGGAAGATTGAGAGGAGTGGCATGGGAACAGCATAGCAGGACGGGGACGTGACAGAGAAAAGGAGGCAGGCAGCAGAAAAAAAAGTCTTGGGGTAGTACAGGGCTCCCCTACCTTGGTGCAGGAGATTGAGGCACTCTGTGGGCACCTTCAGCTCCTTGGCCAGGAAAGCCCTCATGGTCTGCAGTGGGGTAGAGATGGAGAAGGCCATGGTCACCGTGTGTCCGCTGGGTATCAGGGCCAGTTTCACTGTAACATGCACACACACACACACACACACACACACACACACACACACACACACACACACACACACACACACACACACACACACACAGAGATATATACATATATATATATATATATATGTACATGATATATTTTTTCTTTTAACTATATAATAAATGGATCTCTGGTTAAAATGTGTATTTCATGTATAAGGAAAAATAACATCCTGAGTAAAAAAAAAAAAACAACAACCCAAAACCAACACACACACACACACACACACACACACACACACACACACACACACACACACACACACACACACACACACACACACACACACACACACAAACAAAAAAAACAACAAAAAAACACAGACACACACAGACACAAAACACAGACACACACACAAACCAGAACCATACAAACAATAAACAACTAAAACAACAACGTTCTATGTGAAAACAAGTCCCGTCTTGAGTGGAAATCACTTAACGTCTTGGGTGGAAACAACGTCATGGATGGAAACAGTCAATGACATTCGGAAGTGAAAACAAATGCCTAAAGGGAGAAACCAATAACGTCCCGGAAGGGTGGAAATAACGTCCAACGTCTTGGATGGGTGGAAATAACGTCCTGGATGGGTGGAAAAAACTATGGGTGGAAATAACGTCCTGGATGGGTAGAAATAACGTCCTGAGTGGAAACCATCAACGTCCTGAGTGGAAACAATCAACGTCCACAGTGGAAACAATCAACGTCCTGAGTGGAAACTCCAGAGGAAAAATCCTCTTGAACGGGATTCGAACCGGGTGAGCAGATCACGAGAAGGCTACATCACTCTAACCACCAGGCTAGCCCCCCCCCCCCCCCCCCCTCCCCCGCCATATTCTGAGAACTAAAGCACTACACATTTCCTACCTGTCGCCGTTGCATCTCCATCGTGACTGTCTCCCCCAGTGTCGCTGGGTGTCGAGGCAAAAGTGTCCCAGTTCAGCTTCATGAGCTGGCCGAGACTGGCTGTACTGACCGTCTGTGCTTGACCTGATGACTCCTCGGTGGACATCCTGTGGTGCCCGGAGGATGACCCCCCTGTAGCCTCTGGCTGTGTGTCCTCATCTGGGTCCATGAGTCTGTTGGTTTAAACAGTTTTATTAGTTCAGAAACAACAAGCAACAATATATGAAATGAGTACAAGCAAAGCTTATACGGGTACTCAAACATCCATGTATATGCAAGGATAGGCTGCGGCTGGACAACATTGCATTAGATAATGAACGATAAGACAAGATAAGATAACTAAGTATTTAAAGATTGTGAAAATACCGGATATGCAAAAACAATGAATAAACAATAACAAGGGGGTCGATGCATCACGGCAATGCAAGGCAACACCATCGCAAGACTGGTTGTGACATGCTTACACCACCATGAGTCTGTTGCAGCGCATTCATTGGTTAGGTCTGTCCAATTCTTTTCTTTTGAATTTTTTTTCTTCTGATTTTGACTGATTATAGGCCTACTATACAATCTATTTTCAATTTTTAAAAAAAAATTGAATCTTTGATAAGTTGGTTTCAAAATGAATGAGAAGATCGTGCCTGCACTTGTTTTTCCTTCACTACTTTTTCCTCACACACACACACACCACACACACACACACACACACACACACACACCCCACACACAACACACACACACACACACACACACACACACACACCACACTGACTCCACTCCCCAAAAGTCTTTCGGATGAGACTGTAAACGAGGCCCCGTGTACGACAGCACGCAGAACATATTGCGAACACGTTAAATCCTATTCCGATTTTCGTAAAGTTGGCCATTGTGTGCCGGTTGGAACAGATGACAAGATTTACAAAACTGCACACACACGGGGACTGGATGAAAAAAGCAAATGAATGCTTATTCCATTATCCTCGATATAAAAGAATTTAGCAATTTAGCAACACACACACACAATTGTGTGTAGATATAGGTATAGGTATGGTATATATATATTATATATTATATATATATATATATATATATATATTAAGTATTTTGCGGGGAGGTTTTCATTCCTCGGCTAGACCCTCTGAGATTCATCTTTGGCGAGATTCTGCATAATTTTGAGACCGTTATTTTGCCTACCAGTTGCATTCCGACTTCAGGGACGATGTCTAAACATTGACACCAGTGTGCATGCGTTTTCGAAAGTTTGTCATCCGTTCCTGCTGGCACACAATGTCCAGCTCTTTCGATGCCAGTTTGTGAAAAACGAGTAGGCCTAAGCATAATTTCAAGTTGTGTACATACGTGTGTGTGTGTGTGTTATTTTTTGTATTATTCTTTTATTTTGAGGATGATAGAATAAGCTGTGTATGTGCTTTTTTTTTTTTTTTTTTTTTTTTACATCGAGTTCCCATATGTATACAGCTTTGTGAATTTATCATCCGTTCCCACTGGCCCACAATGGCCTACTCTTCCAAAAATCGGAACAGGTTTTAACGTGTGCACAAGATGTATACATGTGTTTGCATACTGGCTCTTGGGTTTATAGTCTCATCCGAAGGACTTTCTGAGGGAGTGGAGTCGGCACTGATGTTAACTCCACGGGAGCGGGAGAGGGGTGGGGGTAGGGGTGGGGGTGGGGAATCCACTTGGACGGGTGTCTTGGTGGAGGCTCGAACCTGGGCCGTCAGATTACAAGCGCAACTCCCTAACCACTGGGCTATCCCGCCCCAAGTGCCTTTTTAATTAATCCCAGTTTCTGGGGCAGCAAAAACTAATCCAAGAGGGGTTTTGACGTGCATTCCGATCAACAGTGTTGTTGTTACTGTTGCTGTTGGGCGTTCTCCAGTTGTATACCCTTCTTCTTCTTTCTTTCTGCTTATTTTTCCTTCTTTCTTTCTTTCTTTCCTTCTTTACCGCGTTCAAGATTGTGAAGATTCTGTAGACTTCGGGGTGTATGATGGGTATGTTTTGTGTTTCCGTAACCCACCGAACGCTGACATGAGTGACGGGATCTTTAATGTGCATATTGATTTAAATTTCCTGAGCGTGTATATACACGAAGGAAAGTAAGACACTGGAAGGTCGTTGATTGACATTTCTTATGAATAAAAGCAGTGTTACATTAAAATTCAGCTGAACATCGAGAATTGTACCAAGATATTTGTACTCGACTCCTGCACTCTCTCTACTTTTGTTCTGTCTATAAACAGTTCAGGAACTTGGGTGTGTGTGTGTGTGTGTGTGTGTGTGTGTGTGTGTGTGTGTGTGTGTGTGTGTGTGTGTGTGTGTGTGTGTGTGTGTGTGTGTGTGTGTGTGTAATCCTGCGAAAATCAACAAGCATTTGTTTTGTTTTGTTGATGCTTAAATCCAGAGTTATTTTTGCACCAGTCAGTCATCATACATACACACACACACACACACACACACACACACACACACCACACAACACACACACACACACATGACACACACACACATGTACACACACACACACACACACACACACACACACACACACACACACACACACACACACACACACACACACCACAACTATAAATATACACACAAAAAGAAACAATTGCCCTAAAACGGGTAAACTATTAAATAACTACATAACAAAAACAAAAAACAACAACATCAAAACCCCCCATGGCGCTATTGTGTTGTGTTCTGCTGTTTGTGTGTGTGTGTGTGTGTGTGTGTGTGTGTGTTGTGTTGTGTGTGTGTGTGTGTGTGTGTGTGTGTGTGTGTTGTGTGTGTGTGTGTTGTGTGGTGTGTGTTCATTACTTATTCTTATTTTAACTCCCAGTATTTAAGGAACAGTTTTTTATGTTTTTTTTTCTTTTTAATATCCACTCTTCTGTACATGCGATTTTGATAACTTAGTCATCCGTTAGCCTAATCACCGCACAAATCTTTTCTTTGCTCCTTAAGATTATTATCTCTTCTTGCCGGTCTCTCGATGTGTGTGTGTGTGTGTGTGTGTGTGTGTGTGTGTGTGTGTGTGTGTGTGTGTGTGCGTGGTGCGTGCGTGCGTGGTGCGTGCGTGCGTGTGTGTGTGTGTGAAACATGATTTAACATATGTGCAAGATGTTCTGTGTGCGTTCGCACATACGACGATGGTGTATAATCCCATCGATGACTTTAGGGGGAGTGAAAGCGGCAGTGATGTTAATTCCAGAGGAAATTCCACATGAACGGGTGTCTCGGTGGTGGCTCGAACGGAGACCACTGGCGCAACATGTCTTACATAAGCTCATGATTTTTCTTCATCACTGGGCCTTTCATACCGATAGGTCATTATTTCCTAGGCAAACTGATACTTCAACCTTAATTATTTAATGTCCCTATCCTTGAAAAAAAAGGACTTTGGGATTGGCTGGGCTTTGATGATTATATATTCATTAGGCCCAAATCAACTGTAAGAAAACTCGATATCATTTGACCATGCGTTTTCTCGAAGTGCAGTTATAAACATTCTATTTTTAAAAGCATGCACATGCGCAAAAACTTTGCATACAGTGTCATGCAACATGAAAGCTTACGCAAACGTCCGAATCAGTTCGCTCGATCTCGTAGTAGTTTTGAAATCAAACTGCCGCCATAATCTCTTGTTGTTGCGGACTGAGCTTGCCGTTGCTACCCGGGAATACAGGAAGTCTCTCTATAACATAATGCGATTGGTCAGAAGAAAAGAATCATCCAATGAAAATACTCGTTCCTAGCAGCCGACAGGAAGGCCAAGGTGTCGTTGCCTCTGACACAAACACTGTAGTTACCTGGTTAGATAGTAGTATTTTCGTGAGGAATATGTGATCAGTTCGCAACTGTACAGTGTCTTCTACGAACAAAACAAGAAACAAAGGGGAACGGTCATCTTTACTGCAGACAAGAGAACGCCAGGTAATCTGATCGTGTCAGTTTTGTTTTTTGACCTGTGCGAGTCCTGAGTTCAGTGATAATAATGCCAGAGAAAACATGGCGTTGTGAAACAAGTTCATGGATGATCAAACCTGTACATGTATGCAAATTTTACTCGCAGAAAGAGTGATTCCAGGCAGCTAATGAGTCGCATCATCATATCATATAGACAAGAATAAAACTTTACCCCCTTCCCCGTATCGCCATTGCACAGGATTGCCATATCATGAATACTTACTACAATGTATACCTTTAAAGGATACTAATTATACAACAGGAATCATTTGAAACAACTATAGATCACATAGAGAGCATCTCATTGGCAAATTTTCCGCTGTTTATTATATTAAAAGATAGTAGGACAAGTACAGCCATAATTATCATGAGCTGATGAAGGTTGCCCATTGATTTATTACAAAAAAATAGGCCTGCTGATTGCAGGTGTTTGTTAACAGTTGTTGTACAGCAGACATAATAAACTTCAACTCATTTTAATAGACTGGTATCAAAGAATATGGTTTGAAGTGCTGCTTGACAAAATTTTTAAAAGTATAGGTTCATTCAAAAATTGATTGTTTGTTATTGTTTGGTTGCCTGTGAGCCAGTCAAAATCATTAATATATTAGTATTATTCAACAGTAAAAGAATAAGTCTAATTAGTAATTTTTTTCATTTTTGAATCATGAAAGCCCCATTTGGCATTTGTACTACTAAAAAAACTAAGCAACAGCTTGAACACATGGAATTGGAAGCATTATCATTATATAAGGAAAAAAATAAATTTGAAATATATTCATGACAGTGATTTACATTCTAAATCTGTGTACATCAAATGATGAGCCAATAACATGCATTTCCTTTCTTGGCTTTCACTTCAAGTTTTACAGTATTGTTATTACAGAATTGACATTCAGATCACGTATTAGAATTTTCTGGGCATACATGAGAACATATTTGAACTGTTTCACTTGCTGCAAACATATGCATCATACACACACACACACACACACAACACACACACACACACACACACACACACACACACACACACACACACACACACACACACACCACACACACACACACACAAAACACAGTGACACACACAGCACACACGCAGTCACACACACACACACACACACACACACACACACACCACACACACACACACACACACACTGTCACAGAGCAAGACTAATAATGGAAATTAAGTATAAGTATCTTCATTATTTCCCCCCCCCCCCCCCCCCCCCCCCCCCCCGAATTCAGTTTTAACTCAAGCAAGTAAAACTAAGTGGTTTTTTTTATTTGTTTATTTTCAGAAAGAAATGAAATACTTGTATTCATGATTTCATTGTTTAAAAACACACACACAAAAAAACCCAACAGAAGTAAGAAGTGAGTTTGTGAACATTGATGACAAATTTATTTAAAGCTGTCATATAACGTTTGAACAAATATAAAATGTTGCTATTTTGTGTCTTTGATTATGATTCTATATCAATATGCCTGTCAATATTGTAATTGCCCTTCAGAGTTGATTAAAGTGTTTTTAACTTGACTTGACAAAACCTAACAAAATCCTTTTTTTTTTTATTGACAGCATGGCGTCCAACGGCTATGCAGATACCGGTCCTCCTGGCTCCAATGGCTATGCCAATGGAAGGATGAACGGGGAATCAGAGGCAACTCCAAGAATTCGCAACAAACTGGGTAGCATTGGGCCAGATGGGTACCCTGTGTTGCCCCCCATCAGAAAACCCGCCAAACCCAAAGAGGATCCTTACGCCAAAAGCAAGCTCATGACATTTCGCCTGGCCAACCAAAACAAAGCTTTGCTGATGAAAATTCTGTAAGTGTTATTTTTTTTAAAAGAAAAAAAAAATCTTATTTTTCTATCTGTAGCATATGGTTATGTACAAGATTTGGCTACAATAACGTTGTTCTGATGTCTTACAATGATAATGTTGGACCAAGTCTTAGTGTGTGATCATCGATTTTTTGTTGAAAAAAGTATAATCTTTAAATCATACTCAGCAACAACTTGCTTATGAAATGGGTTTTCTCAAAGCTGCCACCAGTTTAGTAATCTTTTTAAAACAAGGATCTTAGTCAAATTCATTGATGATTTTACTTTCAAGAGTTTTCTGTTTTGAAATACCATCATGCTCACAAAGTGAGGATGAACATGTTTTGTGCTAAGACTTTAACAGTATGGTTGTGATTTTACTTGAAAACAAATATTGTATCTAGATAGGCAAACAAATAAAAATAAAGAACACAGCTTCAATAGCATATTAATTTTACTTTTTAGTAAATGATAGTGTTCTTTTTTGAGTAGTTATATTGTGATTTTTATATATTCTTATATTTTATATTTTTTAGCTACTTTGGTTCCCCCTGCATGGCTGCAGTGTACAGCTTCATAATAATTTGCTTTTTAAACTGTGAGTTCTGTAAATGTATATGTATCAATTCTGGAAGAATTTATAAATAATTCTGTCATCAGTTAATGTTGATAATATGAATGCATTGTACCATATCATATAACATATTGCTCAAAATATTTTTGGTTTAGATTTAATCATAAGAAAAATATTCTCTCTATATATATAGATATAAGTAATGTATTTCTTGCTCTGGGCATTGACAAGATTTTATAAATCATCCCCGTATTTTGCACTTGCAGACAAGAGAGCGCTGTCAAAGCTGCAGATGATGCTCATTATACGAATGAACTGAAGCCAGCTTCTGACGATGGCTTTCCCGACTATCCACCTGAGGTTAGTGTAAATTACAAATTATAATTTATAGCAGTTTGTTGTAGTCATATATAATGTTAAAAAAATTCTTTGCATCTTCACAACCTATTTAGTATTGCTGATACTCTGGCCAAATTTGAGTAAACTTGAATACTTTCAAATTCAGTTGTGGTAGCTTAATACTATTAAATACTATAGAATTCATCATCTTTGAAGCCTTCAGGTGTAATTTACTAGAGTGCTGTATAAAACATGCTTTCTGTATCATCACATGACTATTTAGTATTGCTGATACTCTTTTCAGACTGTGTGGTTATTTTAGAATTCAATTGTGCTGAATAAAAAATTTTTTGATGTATTCAGCAATAAAACATCTGTAGGAAAAATACTTTCACATAAGAATTCTGAAAATCCTGTATAGCAGAGAGAAAAAGATTGCTTCTGAAGATTTTTTGTGTGTTCCTTGGCTAAAGCTCTGAGGTTCATCAGTGATGCGATTTTTGTATTGATATGTGATTGTTTTTTCCCTCCATAAAGATAGCCACACTCTGTCTTCCAGGATGCTCCTGAAGATAATTGACTCCTAGATTGTGAGATTGTTCAATTATGTCTTCGAAGAGAGAGTGTTCAATTGCGTCCTCGAAGAACTGTAATTTGTAGGGTTTGAATCTGACAGTGTGACAGCATGCATAGCATTTTGTGCCCTGCTTGAATAGATCTCTTCCTTCCCTTCAGAAGAGGTGGCCAGTCAAGGTTGATGGTATGGGAATGCAGGGTGTTCTGTGGTTGGTGGCCTTATGTCAGCCCATTGTTGATGCCTCCAATCTGTTTGTGGACAGTTTACTGGCTCTCAAATTCTATTTGTTTTGACAAGTCTTATCATGATTGAGCTAAATAAGATCATTTATCTTAAAAAAAGGAAGCCATTAGTAATGGTAAGAAAGTGGACATTTGTGGGATGTACTCCAGTTTTGGATTTTTTTTGTTCCTGATCATATTTTGTGATTAAGTTTCTTGTTAAGATCAGTGAGATCAGGAGCTCAATGCTCTAACCACTAGGCTATCCCACCCCCTTGACTCATTAAAAAAGAAAAAAAGAAAAGATGATTTCTTCAATTTTATCAGATGTGGAATTTATTGCTTTATGTTCAGACTGAGCTGCAGAGGATAAAGAGGATTGTGGTATGACTATACACATTGCTGCCTGTTCAAATCTATTTTTACTATTACTTTTTTCACCAGTTATGTGCATGGTGCATGGTTGTGTCAAATAAAAGGTAGTGCACCCAAAATGAAAGTTAGATTAAGGCATCACTGGTTGTGCATGCTCTGTCCAAGAGCATGATTTTGTTGTTGTTGTTGTTGGTGTAAATATGGATTTTTGATTTGTTTTACTTTTTTTCACAAGAAAAGAACACAGAATTATTGGATCAGTTATGAATACATGGACCCCTTACACTTTCTACTTTTGGGAGTTGCATAAGTTTTTTTGTTTTTTGTTTAGTTATATTGTATTATGAATTCTTCTTTTCATTTGTCTTTTATCAGAGAGTGTACCAGACTCCACCAGCAAAGATTCTATAAAGACACTCTACCACTACCAGAATTTTGAAGTTTTGCTAGTGACTGAGAAAATAGTGTGCAATTTTTTGGGGGGATGAATAAGAAAGAAAACAGTTTATTTCCCAGCCCCCCAGTGAACAACAACAACAACCAGATAAAGCAAAAACTAAAGAAGGAGCATGTTAATATAACATTTTTTGGTATTAAAAATATACTTGTGAATTTCAAATATATTTTAGGGAAAGTTTTTCAGCAGAAGCTTTGTCCTTGTATGTTTGTTAAGAAAATAAACACTGTTACTTGTTATATTCATTTGAGGAATGAGGTATGGTGACATTTGGCAAGTATTGTGAAAGAAAAGAAAAAGAGACAGACCTCAGAAGAAATAAGTTTTCAGTGTAATAGTGAGATTTCACATTTTGGGTTGTGTTTTTTTAACACTAAACAGGTCCTATGATTTGGTGTGTAATTTTGCTGACATATCATGTTCAGTTCTATTTAAAGTAAACTTATTAGAATGGTTACATCTTTTTGTTTATTGTTCACATGTCAAACAGAGATTGAAGTGAATATTTCTTGATTATAATTTCTTTTTTCCTTTTTTTCAAAAAAATGAAATCTATACATTTTAGATTTTCAGTATGCACAAGTAAAATAAAAGGACGAAAAAAGTGTACATTTTTCAATGTGCACAAATGTGATAATGCCTAGTATATATTAGATCTGTTACCCGATGTAGTATAGAGTGTAAAGAGTTTTTACATAAAAAACCATATTACTCAATAATTGATAAACAGCACTTTAACACTCCCCCCCCCCCCTCTCCACGACCCCATTCATACCTCAACAAAAAACATATTTGCAGAATTTGCTATTCTTAATTCTGGCTCAGTTTTCTTTAGTATGTTTTGCTTTGTTTTTGTTTTCTGAATTGATTCATTACTTGTGTTGAACCTTATGTTGAATATTAGGGCACAATTACGTGAGATCACATACTGTTGTCGTGTTGATGTTCACCAATCTGAGTTCTGCTTTCACTTGGCACTTTTTCTTTCTTTTTTTCAATTTTTTTTTTCAATATAGATGATGAGCAAAGAGCGAAGGATTCGGGTGAGTGAAGCTTTGTATTCATTCATTTGTATTTTTGATATCTTTGTGTTTTGTCATGTGTGTGTGTGTATGTGTGTGTGTGTGTGTGTGTGTGTGTGTGTGTGTGTGTGTGTGTGTGTGTGTGTGTGTGTGTGTGTGTGTGTGTGTGTGTTTTTCATACTTTTCTGTTATCACTCTGTGTGTGTGTGTGTGTGTGTGTGTGTGTGTGTGTGTGTGTGTGTGTGTGTGTGTGTGTGTGTGGTGGTCATATTTTTCTGTTATCGCTCTGTGTGTGTGTGTGTGTGTGTGTGTGTGTGTGTGTGTGTTCGTATTTTTCTGTTTTCACTGTGTGTGTGTGTGTGTGACTCTGTGTGTGTGTGTGTGTGTGTGTGTGTGTGTGTGTGTGTGTGTGTGTGTGTGTGTGTGTTTGAGTGTGCACTTACAGTTGCAAACAGCAAGAATCGCAGTCATTTCATCTATATTTATTCATAGATTTTTTTTCATAATTTTTTTTTAATTAAGTTTTACTGTCAATTTAGTAGGGCTTTTTTTTTTTTTTTTTTAATGAAAATGCAGATGGAAAAAGAGAAAAAAGACAGAGACAAAGAGAGAGACAAACAAAGAGAGAGAGAGAGAGAGAGAGAGTGAGTGCTCAGAGCTAGAGAGAGAGAACAGACAGACAGACAGAGACAGAGAGAGAGACAGACAGAGATAGAGACAGACATAGAAATCTAGAAACTATCCAGATAGAAAGTGGTCAACCCTATTTCAGTGTTGGCCTTGTGCAATCCTACCAATGCAAAAACCTAAGCAGCTAAAGGGTCACGTTCAGCATTCTTAATTCTGTTATTCCTTATCTGGCACAGTGCCAGACAAATTGGCAGCAGTGACTATACTATAGTATAGATACAGTACACTGGTAAAGCTTTAGCTGTGTAGGCTGTGCCAGATGAACACAATGGATTATAACCCTTTTCTATAGTCCTTAGTATGGGGTCTTTTGGTTTTTTAGTGCCAATATCGTCATGAGTAATTTAAGTTTTGTGAGAATATGTGTGTGTGTGTGTGTGTGGTGGGTGGGGTGGTGTGTGGGGTGTGTGG
The DNA here is from genome assembly GCA_030674155.1 of Stramonita haemastoma. Classification (NCBI taxonomy): domain Eukaryota; kingdom Metazoa; phylum Mollusca; class Gastropoda; order Neogastropoda; family Muricidae; genus Stramonita; species Stramonita haemastoma. The sequence continues at coordinate 42,353,637 of CM060332.1, forward strand.
TGTGGTGTGTTTGTGTGTGTGTGTGTTGTGTGTGTGTGTGTGTGTGTGTGTGTGTGTGTGTGTGTGTGTGTTTGTGTGTGTGATTGTGTGTTGTGTGTTGTTGTGTGGTGTGTGTGTGTGTGTGTGTGTGTGTGTGTGTGTGTGTGTGTGTGTGTTGTGTGTATGTGTGTGTGTGTGTGTGTGTGTGTGTGTGTGTGTGTGTGTGTGCTGTGAGCGTGTGTGTGTGTGTGTGTGTGTGTGTGTGTGTGTGTGTGTGTGTGTGTATTGTGTGTGCGTGTGTGTGTGTGGGGTGGATGGGTGGGTGTGGGCGTATGGTGTGTGTGTGTGTGTGTGCGTGCACATTGTGCATGCCTGCTCATATGTGCGTGTGTGTGTGTGGATGGGTGTGTTTTAATCTATCTGCCCATGTAATTTACAAATATTGTTCATTAGTCATAATACTGATAGGCTTGACTAGTGGTTGATATGAATCTCACTCGTTAATCTAGCCAAATACCTTTCATGTACCCCTCCCTATTCCTACACCACTACTCTCTCCCCTTTTCCAGTTAACATATTTTGATTATTTGATGAAAAATGTAGTTACTGCTGTCATTCTGTTTTCTTCAGAACAGACACACACACACACACACACACACACACACACACACACACACACACACACACACACACACACACACATACACACACACACACACACACACACACACACACACACACACACACACACACACACACACACACCCCACACACACACACACACATATACACAAAACACAAATGCGCTGCAGTGGCTGTATATATGGGTCATTCTCAGAAACATGTGAGGCATGATAGTGACCTACTTTACACATCTGCCATTTGGCTGAATTAAGTTTAAAATTGTGGTGAATGCTGTTTACTGGTTGTGTTTAATTAAAAAAAATAAAATTTAAATGTTTTTATGACTATTTGTGTTTTTGCTTTTAAATATTGTGAATTTATTTCACCAAATTGCTCATTCCAACATGGCGGATTTGTGACATTTTGGTGCATACTTTATTCAGATTGTTCTTCTGACTTGAAAGACTGCTAATTTGAAACACAACTTGTATTAAAGTAATGCCCAGATGTTGTTTCAAGTTCCCTAGAAGAAAAATTGTACTTTCTTTGTCATGGACATTAAATAGAGGGCAGATTAAAAGCTTGTTGCGGTTGTGACGTTGGTTTCCCAAAGTAGGCCCAATTTTAACAATTTACTCACAAAGAACTATATGTTATCATCAACACATTATAGCCACAAGGGGTGAATTAAACTGTTAACAGTATAAAGAAAACATTGTTTTTGATCAGCTGGAGCTCCTATCCTCATAAATTGCTTGAAACCCCAGATGACCAACATGGTTTCCCTTTTTTCATGTCACAACCAAACGATGTAAATCTGTTGCAAAATCCGGCACATTCTTTCACTGACTGAGATTTTCAGGTAGGTACTTCATCTTGACCTTAAATATCTCTGACACATACTTTTTCCCCCCAAAGGAGTATCGCGATGCTATAATTAGAGTTCCAGTCTTTGGTTTCTCCCAGCTTTTTCATGTCACAACCAAACGCAGCATTTGATCAATAATAATATTGATTGATATATCACTTTAATTACATAAATCAATGTAGATAATGTTAACAGAATGCATTGTTTCTAATTTAAGATGGTGGTTTTTTTTCCATTTGTGTTTAAATTGCTACACTTGGGTGATTTGTGGTTTTGAAGGGTGTGGTTTCCATGTCACAACCAAACGGTTTCCATGTTACAGCCGTAACAAAAAACATCTAACTCTAAAATGACAAATTAGTATAAATAATGTTAATAGAATGCATTGTTTCTAATTTAAGATGGTGGGGTTTTTTTCAATTTGTGTTTAAATTGCTTCACTTCAGTGATTTGTGGGTTTTGAGGGGTGTGGTTTCCATGTCACAACCAAACGGTTTCCATGTCACAACCATAACAGATCACTCTAAAATGACAAATCAATGTAAATAATCATAATAATGTTCATAGAATGCATTGTTCCCAAATCAAGTAGGTTGTTTTTTGGATTTAATTTGTGTTTTCATTGCTACAATTTCAGGTTTTGTGCTTTTGAAGGGTGTGGTTTCCATGTCACAACCAAACGGTTTCCATGTCACAACCGAAACATATTACTTCTATAACGCATTAATATTAAACAGCTTCCATTCTTATAAAAAGAAAACTGTTTAGTTTAATGGATGTCATTCTGTGGTTTAAGTTCAGGATAATCTGGGGATGCTTGCTGTGGTCATTTGTACAAAAACCAAACTTTAAATCTGGGTATACAAAATGTCTTAGAGTGTCATTACAAAATAGCAAAAACATATGCTTTGTCGATGATTGTCATACTTCCAATTGATAGTGTTGTTTTATAGATAAAAACAAAAGCATTTGTAAGTGTTTTTTGTTTGATATTTTGTGTAAAAAGATGTTTTAATGCTACTTTTGGTTTCCATGTCACAACCGCAACACAGCTAAAAATAGAACCTTTATGCCTCAATTACAAAAAAAATAATTAATGATTCATAATTTTTTCAACAGATTGCACTTTGCAACAGAGTACTCTAATATATGACAAGAAGGCAAAAACTTGCAAGGACATTTATTTTTCAAGGTCTATGTCACAAAAACCTCACATGTTTCTGAAAATAACCCATATATATGTTCATTACAATCATGATTGTAATGTTATGATAGTAAAACCACAGACAGACATAGAGACAAGACAGACAGACAGGCATGCACGCGCGTGCACGCACGCACGCATGCACACACACACATGATAACAAAATTTACACCAAAAAATGCATGCAGGTACTGGATGTAAAAAGAGCACATGAGTGCTTATTCATTGTCCTCCAGATTAAATCAGTGCTGACTCCACTCTTCCCAAAAGTCCTTCGGATGAGACTATAAACCAAGGTTCCGTGTGTGAACGTACACGTTAAATCATGTGCACAGGTTAAATCCTGTTCTGCTTTTCATAAGAGTAGGCCATCATGTGCCAGTGGGAACAGATGACATTTACAAAACTGCATGCACACGGGGACTGGATGTAAAAAAGCACAAGAGTGTTTATGCCATTATCCTCAATATAAAAGAATAAAATAAAATGAAATAAATAAAATGAATAAAACACACACACAAAGCCCTAAAGATGCTGCAGGCACTTCAGTATACATTATATATCAGATATATATTGATTCACAATCATAACATTTTATTGATGATGATGACGGTCATACCCTATACTACTCAAACCTTCACTTCTCCACTCCTGCCCCTCTCTCCCTCTTATCCCCACACAGCTGAACTACCAGTATCTGAAGGGCAGCGTGCAGAGCGGGCCCATCACGCCTATGCAGCAGTCGTGGGCGGAGCACATCGTGCAGATGATCCCCCAGCACCTGCGAAACAAGCCCCAGCTGAAGGAGGTGCTGCAGGAGCTCTTTGCCGAGGTCCACAGCAACTTCACCGACAGCATGAAGAAATCCATGGGTGAGGGAGTGTGGGAGGGAGTTAGGGAGTGGGGGGGGGAGGGAGTGGGGGAAGGGTGTGGGTGGGTTGGGAAGGTGGGGGAGGGAGTGGGTGAGGGAGGGGGAGTGAGGGAGGGAGGGAATGGGTGAGTTGTTATGCAGTGCAAGGCTGGGGGGAGAGAGAGAGAGAGAGAGGCCTAGAACTCAACCAAATTTTGAGAAAGGCAGAACAGAGAGAGGAATGGAAGGAACTGGTTGTCAAGTCTTCAGGGGTGCCCCCCCCCCCCCCCCTTTTATCCCCTCTCTCAAAGTTCTTAAATAGAACTTTACTCCTTTAGCCAGGTGACTGAAGACATGGCTGTTTGACCCTACTGAAAGGGGAGGGAGAAAGAAGTGTTCATGTTTGCTGTCTGCTGGGATAAGACTGGGCTGCAGGGGGCATGAATTGTTCATTGCTTTCCTGGGTTTGATTGTGGGACGATGGAGACTGGTGTACACTACAGACCGTATTGATCTCGATTCCTTTCCTTATGGTTGTTATAGACCTGTGCATGCATTCTTAAGTGGGGATGTGTGTACACTCTTGGTGCTGGTGTATTTTGCGTGTGTGTGTGTGTGTGTGTGTGTGTGTGTGTGTGTGTGTGTGTGTGTGTGTGTGTGTGTGTGTGTGTGTGTGTGTGTGTGTGTGTGCGTGCATGCGTGTGTGCGTGTGTGCGTGCGTGCGTTTGTGTGTATTCAGACACAAACCCATGCATGCATGCTCATGCTTGCCACACATACACATGCACGCAAGTATGCATGCAAAATATTTGTGTGTGTGTGTGTGTGTGTGTGTGTGTGTGTGTGTGTGTGTGTGTGTGTGTGTGTGTGTGTGTGTGTGTGTTCTTTTTCTCTTTCTCTCTTTTTTGTTGTTTAACTCCTAATCAAATAGTCTTTTAGTTGCCATAGGTTTCTTTTGCTCAAAGCAACAGTTGAAAATTCACACAAAATGAAAAGTATAAATATTTCCTGAACAGACTGATAATGGATTATCGCTTTGATGATATAAACCAGCTTTGAGTACATGAAGGTTGTGTGGGTCAGTGTCTTTTTTTCTTCTTCTCATATTGTCGTTGCCATCATTATCATGTATAATTTTCGTTGTTGTTGAGATAGATAACTAAGTACGTATTGTGCCATGATTAAAATCCTTCATGAATCAATCAAAGATTTGAATACTTTTTTGTGGTTGTGTTTACTTTGCAGTAGAGTCATCTGAAGAGAGCAGGATTGTGTGTGTTTCTTTTTTTTTTTGTTTGGAATTTTTTTTAAATTTGTTTTTTGGATTGGATTGTGTGTGTTTCAGTCTTCTTCTTTTTCTTCTTTTTCTTCTTTTTCTTCTTTTTCTTCTTCTTCTTCTTCTTCTTCTTCTTCTTCTTCTTCTTCTTCTCTTGTTCGCTTTACACTGTCAGATGTGTCTGGGAAAAATAATGGCATGTCCTTTCCAGCTCCTCTCATGGGCCGTACAGCTTGGTCTGTAGGGATATTTCCGTCGTTAGCCACACTTTCTTCCTCAGGTCGCTGAATAGCATACACCTTTGAAGGATGTGCTCGCCTGTCAGTCTGGTTTTCTTTACCACAGGCACACACACAGGGGAGAAGGAGCAAGTTTCAGTTTTGTGGACATACGGTGGTTTAGCCTGTTGTGCCCAGTGCGGAGTCTTAGAATTTGATATGATTGTACAGCGCGATGAGCCCATGTTTTATAAGCCTCCATTTTATTATTATATTATATTATAGAATTGTGACTTGGTCTTGTGTGTTTCAGTGCAACATGTCCTGGTCAAGCCAGAGGTCAAGGGACTGGAAGGAGAGGTGGCTGGACCCCCTCCTGCAGAGCCAGAGTACGTGGGGAGAGAGTAGCTCAGCTAATAAGGGGACGGGATGGACAGCCTAGTGGTCAGAACATTGCGCTCGCAATTTGACGACCCGGGTTCGAGTCCTGTTCGAGGGGATTTTTCTCCCCTGGAGTTAACATCAGTGCTGACTCCACTCTCCCCTAAAAGTATTTTGGATGAGACTATAAATTGAAGCCCTGTGTGCGAAGACATGCAGAACATCTTGCGCACATGTTAAATCCTGTTCAATGATATTTAGTATTCAGTAACAATAATACACAGAATTAATAATAAGACCAGAAAAACTGCACTACAATATTACACAGAATTTATAGTAAAAACTTGGAAAAAAAAATGGAACTTTGGGGCTCTAGCCAAAGAATGGTATATTAAAAAAAGACCAAAAAATCACAAGGACAAGAAAACCGCACTCTGAAACTGCACGGAATTATAAAACATAAAGATAAGAAAAAGAACCCCCCATCTACACTGGGTTATGTGAATTTGTGGAATTTGTGTGTTAGTCTGCATTCTGTGTACAAGGTTACCTCCATCGTTTCTGTCGACCATAGGAGTTTTACGTAATTCCTTTTAAGTTCCCCACCCTTTTATACTAGTGTTTGTTTGTGTGTGCATGTGTTATTGTATATGTGTGTGTGTGTGTGTGTGTGTGTGTGTGTGTGTGTGTGTGTGTGTGTGTGTGTGTATGTGTGTGTGTGTGCGTGTGCATGTGTGTAATTGTGTGTGTGTGCATGTGCGCGCGTGTGCTGTGCATGTGTGTGTATGCTTGTGCATGCATGCGTGCGTGCGTGCATGCATGCGTGTGTGTCTGCGTGTTGTGTGTGTGTGTGTGTACACACATGCGCGTGCATATGTATGTGTATGCATGTGGTGTGTGTGTACATTTTTCTATATATCTGTATGCACACACAAGCCACCTCATGCCTATTTTGTCTTTATCACGGCAACAACGCCACCCGTGTCCATTCATTCCAGGGGCCTGGACTACTCTCGCCCCTGGCACAACAGTTTCATGGCCAACTGCGACGTGATCAAGGAGCACCTTCACATGCTACACCCCTCAATGCAAACCGTGTTGAAAATGTGCCAGTCCACCCTTGGAAACCTGATCTTAGTGGATGTCTCCTCATACAGGTAGGTATACATGTGTTTGTAGTTTGTATTTTGTACCACTTTATGTCACAGCAGATTTCTCTGCGTGAAATTCGGGCTGCTCTCTCTCCCCGGGGGAGAGCGCGTCGCCACAAGTGCAGCCAGCGCCTACCCATTTTTTTTCTTTTTCCTGCATGCAACTTTTAGCATTGTGGAATTGTGTGTGTGCATATGTGAGTGTGTGTGTGTGTGTGTGTGTGGGGGTGGGTAGGTGGGTGCGTGCGTGCGTGCGTACGTGTGTGTTTGTGTGTGTGTGTGTATGTGTGTGTGCGTGCGTGTGTGTATATTCAAATTTGCTAAAACTATTAATTGGATTGCTTGTGCTTTGTAAAAGTCGAATGCAAGCGCTTTGATTTGCTTTTGCAA
>CM060332.1:42363077-42373077 GCA_030674155.1 Stramonita haemastoma
AGACAGACAGACAGACAGACAGACAGACAGACAGATAGATAGACAGACAGTCATAGAGATACATACATACATACATACATACATACATACATACATACATACATACATACATACATACATACATAGACAGACAGACAGACAGACAGACAGACAGACAGACAGACAGATAGAAAGAATGAATGACCCAGCCCCCATTTGTGTGTGTGATCACAGCTGAAGGGCCTGCTGGTGCGCACCATTGACGCCTACGTGTCGCTGTTTGAGCCTGAGAACCACCTGAAGCTGCCCCTGCTGAAGATGGAGCTGACCTTTGATGACCAGCACATGCAGTTCTACCCCCCTGTGGGCGACCTGGAGGAGGTCGTCCTGCTGGTGGTCAAGCAGATCACCAAGACCATGCAGCAGGTCAGTTAATCTGGTGGTCAGTTTGGGAGGGAGGCCCTGGAGGTTTGGGGAGGGGGGTGGGGGGGTTGGTTTTTGCGTGGTGTTTTTTTTTTTTTTTTTTTTTCTTTTCTTTCTTTTGTTTGTTTGTTTGTTTCTTTTCTTTTTTCTTTCTGTCTTTTTTTCCATCTTTTGTTTGTTTGTTTGTTTGTTTGTTTGTTTCTTTTTTTCCTTCTTTTGTTTGTTTGTTTGTTTCTTTCTTTCTTTCTTTCTTTTAAATCGAGGATAATGGAATAAGCACCTGTGTGCTTTTTTTTACATCCAGTCCCTGTGCGTATGCAGTCTTGTCAATCTTGTCATCTGTTTCCACCGGCACATGATGGCCTACTCTTATGAAAAGCAGAACCGGATTTAATGTGTGCGCAAGATGTATATGAATATGATTATAAACATTATCAATCAAAGAGGCTATATGAATTCCATATATCATATTGTAACTATCATGAATCAAAGGGGCTGTATAAATTCCACATATCATCATTATTATCATAACTATGATGAATCAAAGAAGCTATATAAATTCCTTATATCATTATCATAACTGTCATGAATTAAAGAGGCTATATAAATTCCTTATGTCATTATCATAACTGTCATGAATTAAAGAGGCTATATAACTTCCATATATTATAATTATCATAACTATCATGAATCAAAGAGGCTATATAAATTCCATATATCATTATTATAACTGTTATGAATGAAAGGGGCTATATAAATTCCTTATATCATTATCATAACTGTCATGAATTAAAGAGGCTATATAAATTCCTTATATCATTATCATAACTGTCATGAATTAAAGAGGCTATATAAATTCCATATATTATAATTATCATAACTATCATGAATCAAAGAGGCTATATAAATTCCACATATCATTATCATAACTGTGATGAATCAAAGAGGCTATATAAATTCCACACATATCATCATCATTATCATAACTATTCTGAATCAAAGAGGCTGTATAAATTCCACATATCATCATCATCATAACTATGATGAATCAAAGAGGCTATATAAATTCCACATATCATCATCATCATCATCATAACTATGATGAATCAAAGAGGCTGTATAAATTCCACATATCATCATCATAACTATGATGAATCAAAGAGGCTGTATAAATTCCACATATCATCATCATAACTATGATGAATCAAAGAGGCTGTATAAATTCCACATCATCATAACCATGATGAATCGAGGAGGCTACACAAATTCCACATATCATCATCATAACCATGATGAATCAAAGAGGCTGTATAAATTCCACATATCATCATCATAACCATGATGAATCAAAGAGGCATCAAGGGTTTCAGCACACTGGGCGGTGTGGTGTGTTGCAGGTGCCGACCATTCAGTCGTGGCTGGCAGGAGGCAACACTGTCACCAACACTGACGCGGCAGTGGCACAGCACATCCTGGACAAGGCTGTCAAGCAGCTGAAGGAGAGAGTGCAGCACTACTTCGAAAAGCCTCAGGCTCATCTCCAGTCCTTCAGTCAGTGGCTGCTGGTTTTGGTGTTGTTTGTTGTTGTAGTTGTTTTTGTTGTTGTTGTAGTTGTATTCACGTTCCTGTGGAAATTTCCTCTTTAGGGACTGATTCATTGACTTGTTGGTGTTGTTGCTTTGGTTGTAATTGTATGAAATTATGTCATAGCAGAAACTTCCGATTTAGGGACTGATTTAGTGAGGTATCAGGGATATGGTATTTTGGGGGGGTTTGTTGGTTATTTTTTCTATAGATATTTTGGGTCCTCAAAAGTTGGGAGTATGGCTGCCTGTATAGCGAGGTCTTTGGAAAGAATCATGCATACAAACATCTCATTCATCGTGTAGTTGCGGTCTCACAGTGATTCCCACATGTGATGAGTAAGACAAGAGTGCATATTGTGGGTGATTCCCGGTTGTTAAGCTGGGGATTGCACAATGCAATAATAACAGATATTTTGGGGAATTTTTTTCCCTTGCTGAAAATGTTAGCTGCGGGTTGAAGAAATCAAGTATATAGCAGCATCATATCTGCTGGAGAGTGGAGTCAGCATTGATGTTAACTCCAGGGAAAAAAATCCCCTCGAACGGGAATCGAAACTGGGTCGTCAAATTATGAGTGCAATGTTCTGACCACTAGGCCATCATCTTACATTCAGCAAGTTTTCAACCTTTCCAGTAGCTACAAGATTGTAATGTCAAAGCATGAACATGAGAAGTGTATATGTATGTATGTAATGTGTGGTGTGTTGCAGAGGATCGCTATGACTACATCGTGAATGGCCAGGCTCTGGCTGAGATCCACGCCTACATGGAGGAGGAGCACACCTTTGCTGAGTACACAGTGGTAAGCAAAAACTGACCACTGCTTTCCTGCCCTTCCTTTCCCACTGTGTCACCGCCTAGCATTGCTTTGTCTTTCTTCTTCTTTAGAGAGAAATTCTGTCTGAGGCTTCAGACACTCTGGAGAAAAGGAGATGAATACTGACTCATATAAAGACAATCTTTTTTTTTTTCCCCAATATGTGAACTCAGCTGTGAATTTAGACATTGATATAAATATATATATATTATATATGTATAGTAGGCACCCATCAGTCTCGGAAGACTATGGAAGACTAGAGCGCAAAGCCTAGGTAAGTAAGTATGGAGGTCAAGCTATTTATATATATATATATATATATATATATATATATATATATATATATATATATATATATATATATATATATATATATATATATATAAATCATCTAGATATGTGGATATTCATCTTTTTGTTGGCAGAATGTCTAAAAAAACAAACCAGTTTATAATCGTAACTTAGGATAACAGTTAAGTTTGTCTCGGTTTTAGTTTTGTTCTGTTGTTGAAATGAAACTTGGTCACAGTATTTGTCCATGTTATAGATCTAGAGTGCAAAGTTTTTTGGGGCAGATTTTGTAAGGATTTCAGTGAACTGAAAGCAACTGGGTTTGTTTTTGTGGGGGGGTATGTTGGTTTTTTTTTTTTTACATGAACAAGTTCGTAATGTCTTGAAATGAGCAGACTTATGTGTCAGTGTCAGTAGTGAGAAAAAAAAGGAGGGGGGGATTATGTTTTTAGAATTAGGTAATGTTTGGTTTATTTTTCCGAGGAAATATGGTTTTAACTCCCCCCCCCTCCCCACAAAAATAAAAATTCTTTGCAAAACTAACTGCCAATCTTTGGATAGAAAACAACAAATCAATGCTATATTTCATTTAGCTAGTGGTTTTTCATGGAAAAAGACAACAACAAAGAGGAGAAAGTTGTTAAGGGAATGTGTGAGTACCCTGTCTGTGTGTTTGTGTCAGCAAATTGAGAAGTACCGCGCCCTGGCCAGTGAGATCATGGGGCTGCCCTCCATCGAGCACTACGAGATGATCCGCCTGGACTGCGAGGACCTCAAGGTGGGGCTGGCAGAGGCTGCCCGCGGCCTGGCTGACGAGCTCCTCAGCCGTGTCTCCTCTGACCACCGCCAGGAGAACGAGGCGTAAGTTTGGGGGTCAGGGGTGGGGGGGAGGGCAGGGGTGGTGGTGGGGGAGGGTGAGGGGTGGGGGGGGGAGTTAGATTTGTTGGTAGGGCTCTTTTCTGTGTGAGAAAACTTTTGGAGTTTTTTTTTTCTTGAGTTCAGTTATCATGTGAGAGTGTTATAAACGGTTTTGAGAGAGATACTGATTGGTATGGCTTTTGTATGTAAACTGGACTTGTCTCTTTTTTTTCCTGTATAAAATTACTGGAAAGTAAACTTGTGAGCATTTTTTATGTTTCAATATTTACTCTATATACTTTTTTCCCCCCTGTAGCAAATTATTTGAATGTAGACTTTTAGTTATATCATCATTAAAATTTTTTTTTTTTTTTCAGAATCTGCTCTGAGTTCTCTGTGATCCAGGAGCGTGCTCTGAAAGTGCCGGGAGACCAGCGAAGAACTGCAGGACATGGTGACCTTTGTGGAACAAGCCCGCACTGTGGGCATGATCAAACTCAACGAACGCATCAAGGTGTGTGTGTGTGTGTGTGGGAGGGAGGGGGGGGGGGGGGGGGAGGTTGTGTGCGTTGTGTTGTGTGGTGTATGTGGGGGGGAAGGGGGGGGGGGTGGTTGTATGTGTGTGTTTGTTGTGTGTGTGTATGTGGGGGGGGATGTTTGTGTGCTGTTTGTGTTGTGGGGGGGGGGGTTGTGTGTGTTTGTGTTGTGTTGTGTGTGTGGGGGGGGTTGTATGTGTGTGTATGAGCGTGTGAGTGTGTGTGTGTTTGTGTGTGTATAAGTGTGTTTGTGTGTGTGTGTGTGTGTATATATGTGTGCATGTGTGTGTGTGTATGAGTGTGTGTGTGTGTGTCTGTCTGTCTGTCTGTCTGTCTGCCTGCCTGTCTGCCTGTCTGTCTGTCTGTCTGTCTGTCTGTCTGTGTCTGTCTATGTATTGTGTGATGTTTTTTCTTGTGTTTGCACAGTTTTGCTTGTAGGTCAAATGTGATAACCTCATATAATATACCCCTCCCAAATAGACTTCTAGACCCTAGCCTTTTTCCTTCAGATATTTATTTGAGTTCTTTCACTGCCAAGCTTAAAGTTGAGGAACTTTCATCAGTGGAAAAAAACAACAAACTTTCTTCAGTGCTAAGTATCTTTCAGCTCTGTCACTTTTTTGGCATTTGGTCTTTATCAGAATAACAGTGTCAGTTTTTTTTTGTTTTTTTCACTCAAGGTGGGTGGAGGAGGGGTGAAGGGGGAATATGTCTGCTATCACATGCACAAGTCAACTATATGTGTGAAATCCTGTTACTGCAAGAGAAACGGTTGATTTTAACAGGACCTGCGCTGTCAATGAAAGCTGCCAATGGCAGTGGTGTAAGAGTGAATTAAGGGAATCTCCGAGCCTGATTTTTTTTTTGACTTATTCTTTTATATCGAGGATAATGGAATAAACACTCTTGTGCTTTTTTACATCCAGTCCCCGTGTGTATGCAGTTTTGTAAATGTCATCTGTTCCCACCGGCACACGATGGCCTACTCTTACGAAAAGTGGAACAGGATTTAACGTGGGTGCAAGATGTTCTGCGTGCATTCGCACACGGGGCCTCGGTTTAAAGTCTCATCCGAAGGACTTTTGGGGAGAGTGGAGTGAAAGTGATGTGTTTGTGTCTGTGTCTGCAGGAATCTAAGGACAGACTGGCATATTTGATCGACGTATTCATGTTCACACCCAAAGACATCGAGTTGAACTGTGAAGTGCTGACCTGGCCCACACGTATCAACCCTGTCTTTGATGACAACGACGTGGTACGTAGCGCTGCTGCTTGCCCTCCAGCTTTTGTTTCGAGTCCATTTTGGACCTGTCTGTGTTTGTTTGTGTTCATGGTTAGATCATGTTCATGAGTTTTGAGTGTGTGCAATATAATTTTACTTGAACAATATTTTGAACATTTTATCTAACATAAATAAGAATCCTTTATATGCTCAGTATCACATTGTTGTGTCTTTTTCGTGGTGGGTAGGGATGGGGGGGAGGGATGAGGGAAAAAGCTGTTTGATTTTACTGAATAATAGTATGGATCAGTGGTCTAGAGGTAATATACCTTACTGAATAATAGTATGGATCAGTGGTCTAGAGGTAACATACCTTACTGAATAATAGTATGGATCAGTGGTCTGGGTGCTAGTCTTTTGGATGAGACATTTAACTGAGGTTCTGTGTGGTACACAAAATTATTTAGCACATGTAAAAGAACCCACGGCAACAAGAGAGTTGTCCCTGATAAAATTCTTTCGAAAAAAGCTACCCTGAGAGGGAAACAAAAACAGTTGCAAACAGGAAAAGAAAAAAAAAGGGGTATCACTGCTTTTGTGGTGACACACTCTCCCTGGGGTGAGTAGCCTGAATTTCATGCAGAGAAATCTGCCATGACTTAAAGTGGTAAAGAGGACCAAAAAAACGAAAAAAAGTATCCCAGTTTAACACCCAGGGGGTCACCCAGAATGTGCAGTCTTGTCTCATTCATTACACCTGGGTGTCACTGTGAGATTGGAAGTGCACTTGGGAAGAGAACTTCACGTGCAGGGGCAGCAGAGAGACATCCAGAGTTGTAAACTGGATGTGGGCCAGCCTCCCTTAGAGTGTCAGGAAGACAAAGAGCCTGAAACACTTGTCTGAATGGGGTTTCTCCTCTGAGGACTCTGTGCTGCTACACTCTATAGATGCGAGTTTCTTACCACTGTGTTTTGGCACTTCCCCTGCTGACAGCTGGTGGAGAGCTCGAAGCAGAAGAGCGAGAAGCAGCTGAATAGGGATTGTATAATGTGCACATAAAGGGGCAGCAGAGAGACATCCAGAGTCGTGAACTGGATGTGGGCCAGCCCACTTAGAGTGTAAGGAAGACAAAAAGACCCGAAACACTTGTCTGAAGGGGGGTTTCTCCTCTGAGGACTCTCTGCTCACAGCACACAAATCTAACATCACTCAGTCAAGGGTGCTAGATTTAGCGCGCCCTTTCCTTTGACCTAGTCCACGTGTGGTCAGTTCTTGCTATAATTAGCACCAGCTTGGCTGGGCTGGGATGGGGTGGATTAATTAGTAGCTGAGAGGAGCTGAAAGTGCAGAAGGAAACTGACAGCAGTGATGCGAGTTTCTTACCACTGTGTTTTGACACTCCCCTCCTCCTCTTTCTCTGACAGCTGGTGGAGAACTCGAAGCAGAAGAGCGAGAAGCAGCTGAGCGAGCGGCGGGAGAAGGTGATGGCGGAGGTGGAGAAGGTGCGGCAGCGCGTGGACGAGTTCAACGACTACGGGGAGCTGGACACCATGCAGAAGTACGTGCAGGACGTCCTCAAGGTGCAGCGCCGCATCGCCGACCTGCAGGAACAGATCCTCTGGATCAACAAGGTACGTCTGGGGGTTGGTGGGGGGTTGGGGGTTTGGTGGTGGTAGTGGTGGTGGTGGGGGTGTTGTAATCGTGAGGAGGAGGAGGAGGGTGATGATGGTGATGATGAATGCGCCGCATCGCTGACCTGCAAGAACAGATCCTCTGGATCAACAAGGTGCGTCTGGGGGTTGGTGGGGGGTTGGGGGTTTGGTGGTGGTTGGGGGGTTTGGGGTTTGTTGGTTTGGTTAGTTGGTTGGGGGGTTGGGAGGTTGTGGTGGTGGTGGTGTTTTAATTGTGAGGAGGAGGATGATGATGATGATAATGAATGCGCCGCATCGCTGACCTGCAGGAACAGATCGTCTGGATCAACAAGGTGCGTCTGTGGGTCTGTTGGAGGTTACTGGTGGTTGGGGGGTGGTTAGGGGATCAGTGGTGGTGGTGGTGGTTGTGGTGGTGGGGGTGTTTTAATCGTGAGGAGGAGGAGGAGGATAACGTTATGATAATGAGAAGGAGAAGAAGAAGAAGAAAAATGAGAAAAAGAGAAAAGAAAAAAAACTAATAATAATGATGATAATGATAATAATGATGATGATGATAATGATAGTGATGATTATGATGATGATGATGATGATAATAATGACAATAATAATAATAGTTTTCATTCTAGAAAAGCAAAATGTCAATGTGTGTGTGTGGTGTGTGTGTGTATGTGTGTGTGTTAGATATGTGTGTGTGTGTATGTGTGTGTGTATATGTGTGTGTGTGTGCACGTGTGCTTGTGTGTGTGTGTGTGTGTGTGTGTGTGTGTGTGTGTGTGTGTGTGTGTATGTGTGCACGTGCATGTATGTGTGTGTGTGTGGGTGCACGTGCATGTATGTGTGTGGGTGTGTGGTGGATGTGGCACAGCTGTCAGTTTCCCCAACTTTCAGCTCCTCTCAGCTGCTAATTGATCCATCCCATCCCAGCTAAGCTGTGGCCAGCTTGTGCTATTTATAACAGGAGCTGACCACACATGGACTAGGTAAAAAGGAAGGCACGCACTATATTTAGCAACACTCTTGACTAGGCCTTACTGAGTGATGTTGGATTTGTGCACTGTGTATGTCTGTGTGTGTGCAGGAGGAGGCCCTGTTCAAGTACCCGGTGTCCACCTACCCCGATGTGGACGACATCTCAGGGCAGCTGGACCCCTTCATGCGCCTCTTCAACGTCGTGCTCAAGTGGCAGAGAGCAGAGAAAAAGTCAGTTTGGGGTCTTTACTCTAGTGTGTGTGTGTTTGTGTGTGTAGGGGGGTGGGGGTGGGGTGGGGTGTGTGGGTGGGGGTGGGGGGGATGGGTGGAGGGGTTGGTGGGTGGGGGTGTATGGGTGGGTGGGTTTGGTGTCGGTGGGTGGTGTGTGTGGGTGTGTGTTTGGGTGGGTGGGGGGGGTTGTGTGTTTGGGGGGGGTATGGGGGGGGGGAAGTGTGTGGAGGGGGGGAGGGTTGTGTGTGTGTGTCTGTGTAAGTGTGTGTGTGTGTGTGTGTGTGTGTGTGTGTGTTTTATATTTATTTATTCTTTTATATCGAGGATAGTGGAATAAGCACTCATGTACTATTTAACATCCAGTCCCCGTGTGAATGTAGTTTTTGTAAATCTTATCATCTGTTTTCACCGGCACACAATGGCCTACTCTTACGAAAAGCAAGGCAGGATTTAACGTGTGCGCAAAATGTTCTGTGTGAGTTTGCACACGGGGCCTCAGTTTAAAGTCTCACCCGAAAGATTTGTGGGGAGAGCGGAGTCAAGCACTGATGTTAACTCCAGGAAGAAAAACCTCCTCGACCAGAATCGAACCCGGGTCGTCAAATTGCCAGCGCAATGTTCTGACCACTAGGCTATCCCGTCCCAAATCAAAAAACACAAAAAAAATCCGCTGTCTAAAAATCTGCTGTCGAAATCAACAAATGAATAAACAAAGCAACACTCTTCCCCTCTGTAGGTGTTGTGTGTGTGTGTGTGTGTGTGTGTGTGTGTGTGTGTGTGTGTGTGTGTGTGTGTGTGTGTGTGTGTATGACTTTTGAGTGGGAGGGGTTTTTTGTTTGTTATTTTGGTTGTTTTTGCTGTTATTGTTGTTGCTTGTATTATCTATAGGCATATTTTATTTCAAGGCTGTTGAAATCATGTTAGCTAATTAATGTTGGTGAAATGTTTGTTGTTGATGTTTCATTTGTTTGTTTGTTTGTTTTTTCCCCTTTTCTTTCTTTTGTTGGTTTTATTGTTTGCTAGGGATTTTATGCTTTGTTTTTTGTTGTTGTTGTTTTTTGTTTGTTTGTTTTGTTTTGTTTTTTGTTGTTGTTTTGATTTTTTTCTTTTGTTTAGATAGATGGCTTGATGGAAAAAAAGCAAATCGATGCTTATTCAATGTACCATCTGGAAATAAAAAATTTGATTGATTGATTGATTGATTGATTGATTGATTGATTAATTGATCTCTCCCTGCCCAGATGGATGGACGGCATGTTCCTGGAACTGGAGTCCGAAGCCATCGAGGCTGAGGTGGACGAGTACACGCGGGAGCTGTACAAGATCCAGAAGATCTTCAACTCCAAGGTGAAGAAGCTGCAGATGGAGAAGGAGGAGCGGGACCGCGAGAAGAAGCGCAAACGCCGCATGGCGGAGGAGGACGGGGAGGCGATGC
>CM060332.1:42380577-42398077 GCA_030674155.1 Stramonita haemastoma
AGATCACACGAGCAATGCACATCACTCTAACCACCAGGCTGTATAAATTCTACAGTTCACCCTAAAGGTGAAGTGTATGTCGGGAGAACTAAAAAAACCAGCACCCAAAGAAACAGAGCATCGCACAATTCGCTGGTGTCTTGGTTTCTTCCAATGCAGACACCCATTGTTGCATTCACACTCCCTCTGCAAGAGAGTAAGACCACCCCATCACATCACACACAAAAATAATTCTTTGCTTACTCTTCCTGGGCTAAGTTGTGCTTTTAGAATTGAAGTAAAGGCTTTGGTGTGAACAGAATGAATTGGAATTTATTGTGAAATGTTTTTTAGTCTGTGACCTGCAAAACTCTGTACGCAAATGGCTGTGTCAATCCCTTTATCAGTTATTACAATGCAACACTCTGTGTTGATCTTATTTATCAGTGATAATCATGCAAAACTTTGTATCAATCTCATTGTCAGTAATAACCATGCAAAAAGAAAGGTGGTTAGAACATTGCGCTAGCAGTCTGATGACCCAGGTTCGAATCCCGTTCAAGGGGATTTTTTCTCTGGAGTTAACTTCAGTGCAGACTCCATTCTCCCCAAAAGTGCTTCAGAAGAGACTATAAACCAAGGCCCCGTGTATGAACACATGCAGAACATCTTACACACACGTTAAAACCAGTTGCACTGTTTGAAAGAGAAAGCCATTGTGTTCTGGTGTGAACAGATGACAAAATTTTAAAAAACTGCATACACACAGGGTCTGGATGTTAAAAAAAAAAAGCGCATAAGTGCTTATTCCATTATCCTTGACATAAAAGAATAGATAAATAAATGAATAAATAAATAATCATGCAAAACGATGTATCAATCTCATGAACAGTTGTAACAGAGTGGACATATTTGATGTCCCATCTCTGCACTCGGGAACACGGCACAGCTAGCCAGTTTAGAATGTGACCTCTAAAAAGAGGTTGCATAAATTACATTTCACCGTGAAGGCGAAGTGTATGCAACAGAGTGTTTTCGACCACTACCCAAGGTAACAACAGAGCATCCACAATTCACAGGTGTGTCTCTAAACAGAAACACGACGCTGCGATTGTCGCGCTCCGATCACATGGGAGATAACCTACTTACCACCCCATCACACAGTGATAAACAATTAAAACGGACTTTGTATGTATGTGTGTGTGTGTGTGTTGCAGGTGAAGATGAGCATCCCTATCTCCACAGCGGAGGCGCGTGGTGCAGTGGAGAAGTGGCTGCTGCAGGTGCAGGACGTGATGCTGATGTCCATCAGGGATGTGGTGGAGGCCGCCGTGGAGGTAGGCAGGGGCATCATTCATTAACCTGTCCTGTCTACCCTCTTATTGCTGGCTAAAAGTGGCCACATACCCTAAATCTCACCATTGGTGAACCATTGCGGAACAAACAAAAAAGGAGTGTGCATGTGTATTAAGGTGGACCACTGCGTCACGTTTAGCAAATTTTTGTTTCTCAGACACTACTAAAGATATCTGCATGAAATTTGGTACACCTACTAAGTGCATTAATAAAGCTATCTGTGCCAAGTTTGAAGTATGTAAGTCCAACAGATTTGGTAATGTGATAATTTTCCCCCCCAAAATACGGGTCAGTGTTTGGCCCATCTGCTGCTTTCAAATGTGGCACGTGCTTATCCGTATACTCCTACCCATGCACACATGCAAACACTCACTTAACACTTGTAAAATGCCTGTTTGTCTCTGTCTTTAGTTCTCTCTCTCTCTGTGTCTCTCTCTGTCTCTGTCTGTCTGTCTGTCTGTGTCTCTCTCTCTCTCTCTCTCTCTCTCTCTCTCTCTCTCTCTCTCTCTCTCTCTCTCTCTCTCTCTCTCTCTCTCTCTCTCTCTCTCTTTTTTTTTTTTTTTTTTTTTTGGTGATAAAATAACAATATCATTCATTATGTCATCATCAATTTTATTTCCAGGTGTTATTGGGTTCAAGAAGGCTTCAGAAAGGCAGGGTAAATGAGTTCAGACGCCTGAAGTGTTTTTGTATGCATTTTTGGTCTCAGTCAGCACTTTCTTCATGTGCATGCAGTATTCATGTATGGGTGTACATGTTTGTGTATCCAAGGTCTGGACAAAGTTGGAGAGATGCTATGTTTAGATTTTTCCCTCCCCTCTTTCGACTCTCATACCTTGAAATGTATTGTGGTCAAAGGCCGATATGCATTAATCCTTTTGTTGTTGAATTCTACAGAGCTAAACCGCCTGAAGATTTGGAATTTCTTCAAAGGTTTTCTATGACCGTTTGACTTAGTTTTATCCTAAGACAATTGTGTGTGTGTGCATGACAAGCTATCAAGCTGAAATTTTGTCACAAGCTAGATATGACTTTGAACTTGTATTTGAACACTAGTTTACGTGCCTGGTCACCGGATGTCTTGTCATTGTCACCTAATTTGTCACCAAACACAGGTCAAAATATGTTATGTATAACAAAGCAGCAGATCATGCATGGATATGATGAAAATTCATCCATGTTAGTGTCGAATAAGGAACTGATTCCTAGCTGACATGTTTATCAATGTTTGTGTGCAAGTGTACTTCAGGAATGTGTCACACAATGTCCCCATAACACCTGTTGTTATATATGTCTTGATGAGGCAGAACTTTTGTTGAACTGTTTTTTTTTCTTTAGAAAGCAAGTCGTATTCATTCAATACCTGACCTTTATACTGCAGTGCATATCTGTATGTGTTACCACGTTTGTTAAGTGCACAGAAGTGTATCATTGTAATGAGCGTCACATTGTCACCAGTGTCGCCACACAGGGGTGACAAATATGAAACAACACAGAACTTTTGTAACCCTGCAAAGTCTTAATCTTGATAGTCTAAAGTAGTCATAGTGATGGTACAGTTCAATGTCTAGTTTATTAGGTGAATTGTCTGCTACCAAAGAAGATGCCTTTTTTTTTTCTCCTTGCACTATGAGCAAAAAGCGTTTCTATCGTTAGCTGTGCTTTCTTCCTTCCCTCCCCCCTACATGCGTGTTAGTGATCTAAATTTATCGCTGGCACCCTCTGAAACACTCCCTGCATCGCCCCAACAAATTTCAGACACACTGTGTGAGAACTACGTGATGTGTATGATGGAAAAGTACTGCCCATGTGGTCAGGACTAACGGCCGGCTATGGCTGTATTAAAATCTAGCAGCAGGTGCCATTACTGTCAGCTATGGCCGTTGTGGGGCTAAGATGGTTTTAAACAGTTCCAGAGTTCAGAATTCTCTCTCTCTCTCTCTCTCTCTCTCTCTCTCTCTCTCTCTCTTCTCTCTCTTCTCTCTCTCTCTCTCTCTCTCTCTCTTTCTCTCTTCTTCTCTCTCCTCCATCGCTCTCTCCCTCTATCTCTGTGTGTGTATCTCTCTCTCTTCTCTCTGTCTCTCTGTCTCTGTCTCTGTCTTTGTCTTTATCCTTGTCTCTGTCTTTGTCTTTGTCCCTGTCTCTGTCTCTCTGTCTCTGTCTCTCTGTCTCTCTGTCTCTCTGTCTTTCTCTCTCTCTTCTCTCTCTCTCTCTCTCTCTCTCTCTCTCTCTCTCTCTCTCTCTCTCTCTCTCTCTCTCTCTCTCTCTCTCTCTCTCTCTCTCTTATTCATTGTTAATCTACTCAACTCTCAGTTTCCCCCACTTTCAGTCCTCTCAGCTGCTGCCCATTCCATCCCAGCTGGTGCTAATTATAGCAGGAACTGATTGCGCTTAGACTTGGTAAAAGAAAGATTGAATGATTGAATTTTATTGCTTTCTGCGATAAATGTTTCTGTATTTCATTATATATATATAGGCATGTGACCATGTGAATTCTCTTTGAGTGGTGCTGGTTTTGGATTGTTATGGGTATTGTCTTGTAGTGTGTGCGAGGTGATGGTTGTATACAGTGACTGCGTTGTCCTCTGTGAAAATGTTTTTCCTATTTCCTTTTTTAATGTATGATTGTGAACCACTCTGGGACCGCCCTGTTTGTGGCAGATGGTTAAAGACGTTCCCTGCCAATATGTAACCGTGAGTTTCTGGGTTTGTACCGCCGCCCCTTTTCAGTTGACAAAAAAATCGACTGATGTCAAATCATTTGGATGAGACTATAAACTGAGGCCCATGTGTGAATGACAAGAACATCTTGTGCACACGCTAAAACCATTCCATCTTAGAAGAGCAGGCCATAGTGTGCCGGTAGGAGCAGATGACAAAATAATATTAAAAAACAGCATGCACACAGGTTCGTGTTAGACACCATCCCTGAGGTAAAATCGGGGAGTTGGAGTCCCAGGGCAGTTTGGGGCTGTATATGGCAACATTCTGGTGGCTCCTGCGATGGTACTGGAACCATTCGTATCAGTCATTGCCGGTCCAATGGATCATTCCAGTGACGTGGAGAGGGGCAGGGGCTCTGTTGCATGGGTAACAGCTTGCCCTCCATACTTACTTACTTACCCAGGCTTTGCGCTCTAAAGACTAGAGCACAACTCCATAGTCTTCCGAGACTGATGGGTGCCTACTACTACTACAATGTTTGAATTGAATTGAATGGATTGGAGGATGTGGTCATTAAGTATTTTTAGCACTGGGCCTGGACGTATCCATGACTGAGTCAAGCTGGATGTGTGTGTTGTGTTACTGTGCCTGGCAGGCGTACGCAGTGACCACGCGCACAGAGTGGGTGCGGGAGTGGCCGGGGCAGGTGGTGCTGTGCGCCTCCCAGGTGTACTGGACGCGGGACGTGCACGAGGCCATCAAGGGCGGCCCCCAGGGGCTGCGGGACTTCTACGAGCGCCTGCAGGAACAGCTGAAGGACATCGTGGCCCTGGTGCGGGGCAAGCTGACCAAGCAGCAGCGCATCACCCTGGGGGCCCTGGTGGTCATCGACGTCCACGCCAGGGACGTCGTCCTGGACATGGCCAACAAAGGTGGTGGTGGAGGGGGAAAGGCCAGGCACTTCTGTGAATTCCACTTTTCTGCTCAGTCTTTAGTGGTCAACTGTGAATCTCACTGACTAGGAGGCTTGACTTGCACAATCTGTTATGTGCTGCAGCCCTGGGGGGCTTAGTTGGTTTTGGAGGAAAGACCAGGCACTTCAGGGAATGTCACCTTACAGCTTAGTCCATTCAAAATCAAGTCAAGTCAAAAAACACCTTTAATCATCCTGAAGGGCAATTCAGAATAAGTCTTTAGTGATCGACTGTGACTCTCTGACTAGGAGGCTTGACTTGCACAGTCCTTATGTGCTGCAGCCTGGGGGGCTAGTTGGCTTTTGGAGAACATCTCAATGCTGACTGTCAGTATGCTCTCTTGCCCGAGAAAGGTGGGTGGATTAAAAGCCAGGCACCTCAGTCTTCTTCTTCTCTTGTTTGCTTTACACTGTCAGATGTGTCTGGGAAAAATAATGGCATGTCCTTTCCAGCTCTTCTCGTGGGCCGTACAGCTTGGTCTGTAGGGTTATCTCTGTTGGCCACACTTTCTTCCTCAGGTCGCTGAACAGCGTACACCTCTGAAGGATGTGCTTGCCTGTCTGGTTTTCTTTACCACAGGCACACAGAGGAGAAGGAGCAAGTTTCAGCTTTGTGGACATAATTATGGTGGTTTAGTCTGTTGTGCCCAGTGTGGAGTCTTAGAATTATGACTTGTTTTCACTTTTGAAGTGGTGGTAGTCATCCTTTTCTACTCTTTTGCAGGCGTGGCCACACAAAACGACTTCAACTGGCTGGCCCAAATGCGCTACTACTGGGAGGAAGCCAAGATGCTGGTGCGCATCACCAATGCTACGGTCAACTACTGCAACGAATACCTGGGCAACTCGGCTCGACTGGTCATCACCCCGCTGACTGATCGCTGCTACCGCACCCTGGTGGGGGCCTTCCACCTCAACCTGAACGGGGCCCCTGAGGGCCCGGCCGGAACGGGCAAGACAGAGACCACCAAGGATCTGGCCAAAGCCATCGCCGTGCAGTGTGTGGTTTTCAACTGCTCGGATGGGTTGGATTACATCGCCATGGGCAAGGTGTGTGTTTGGGGAAAAAAAAACAGAGTTTTGTGTGTGTGTAGTGTGGGTGTGGGTGGGTGATTGGGTAGGTAGGTGGGGTGTGGTGTGTGTGTGTGTGTGTGTGTTTGTGTGTGGTGTGTGTGTGTGTGTGTGTGTGTGTGTGTGTGTGTGTGTGGTGAGGATCTGGCCAAAGCCATCGCCGTGCAGTGTGTGGTCTTCAACTGCTCGGATGGGTTGGATTACATCGCCGTGGGCAAGGTGTGTGTTTGTGTGGGGAAAATTGAGTTTTGTGGGTGGGGGAGGGGGGGTTGTGGGTGTGGGTGTGTTGTGTGAGTGGTGTTTGTACTTGTGTGTAAGTGTACATTTGCAAAGTATCACATGTTGAATGTTTCTGATACTGACACGCCCTTTTAAGGAGAATTTTTCTTTGGAGTTAACATCAGTACCAACCTCTCCACTCCCCCCCCAAAAGCCCTTCAGAAGAGCCTGTAAACCAAGGTTCTGTGTACAAATGCATGCAGAGCATCTTGCACACATGTTAAAATCTGTGCCACTTTTTGGAAGATTTAGCCATTTTGCGTTGGTAAGAACGAATGACAATGTTTAAAAAAAAAAAAAAAAAAAAAAAAGCAACACATGCATGCACTGGAATTCATACACAGAAACTTGTCATCCATTGTGTAGACATCCTTGAAGTCAGAATGCGGCTACCTTTATGGTGGACAAATGGTAGCATTATGCACAATCTCATCATGGGTAAACCTTGGAGCTCTAGTTGAGGAAAAGAAAAAAAAAATCCAGTTAGTCTGCATTACAGTCTCACATTGATTCCTAGGTGAGATGAGTGAGTCTGAGTCCATATTCATGGTGTTCCCTAGGCTGTTAGGCTGGGGAAGGTGCAACAACAACAGCAACATCAGCAACAACATTCAAAGATTGATTCATGATGCAATCATGATGTGTTCATTTATTACAGCCATAACAGTGACTAAGCAAAACATGACAAAATTAATGTATGTTTTTACTCACTCTTTGTGTGTGTGTGTGTGTTTTAATGTAGGGGGTGTGCTCTGTAGGCTGCACTCTGCCTGTGTGTGTGTGTGTGTCAGTTCTTCAAAGGCCTGGCCTCTGCTGGTGCTGGGCCTGCTTTGATGAGTTCAACCGCATTGACCTGGAGGTGTTGTCTGTGGTCGCTCAACAGGTTAGCTGTGGCTTTTCTTTGCCTTCTTTCCTTTCTGTCTTGCTCGCTTGTTAGCATTTTTTTTTGCCTGTTTTTTTTTTTTACTTTCTCTCTTTCTTTTTTAGTTTTATATCTGTAATCAAAGTAATTAAAAAACAAACAAAAAACGCATGTACACTGGTGTTCTGTTTAGACATCATATCTAAAGTCGGGGGCGGGATAGCTCAGTGGTCAGAGCACTCACTTTCCCCAAGTCAAGTTAAGCAGCATCAAGCAGTTGGATGGGTGACTGTTTGCGCACCTTGGCTTCAGTACAGTTCCCCCCAGTTCACCCAGCTGTCAATGGGTACCTGCCCTCTTTAGGGTCAGGGAAGGTAAAGCAGCGAGGGAGAGGAGATGGGCGCCGCCCTCAACATGCTGGCCCCAGAGAAGCTGAGGTCTCTGACGCCTCGCTCCCCTACGACTGCCTAGGTTATGGGACACCTTTACTTTTTTACCTTTACCTTATCCAAAGTAAAAACAATGCATTTCCCTTAATTGTAAGCAAAAATGGTTGCATATGCAAAATCTCACGGTTTTGGTGAACTTCAGAGCTTTAGCCCAAAAAAAAATCCAAAAAAAAATCTATTTTTCTTTTTCCTTTTCCTCGCTATTCAGCCTGACTGGAAGGGGGGTGGTTGTGTGCAGATTCTGTGCATCATCCGTGCAGTGCAGGGCCACGTGGACAGGTTTGTGTTTGAAGGCACAGAGCTGGATTTGAACCCCAACTGCTACGTCTGCATCACCATGAACCCCGGCTACGCTGGCCGCTCCGAGCTGCCCGATAACCTGAAGGTCAGTCACACTCTGTTCTGTGTTCTGTGGGCATTTTTGTTGTTTAGAGTGTGTTTTGTTTGCCAAGAACTCTGTTTTCATTGTATTTGTCTATTGTCATACTGTTTAAAAGAATATTCGCAAATTTCAGAAAATGAGAGTAATCTGTTTTATCAGGATGTTCTTGATGATTAACCGAATTCATGCAATGATAACTATCTGTCATAGTTTACAAATTTTGTAGATAATTTGGAAAATTTTAGAGAATGACTACATTTTCTGTCTTGTTGTTTTAGATAATTTACCTATTTCAGGCAATAATACTAACAGTTCAGTCACCATGATGTTGCAGAAATTTTACAGATTTCGCAAATTTCGTAAAGTAGTAATAATAATTTGTCTTGGTGTTTAGATGATTCACAAATTTCACGAAATGTTCAAGTTTTAGAAACGATTGCGATCTCTGTCATCATGATGTTTCTGAAAATTCACAAACGTCTGGAAACAATAGCAATCTATCTTTTTATTTAATTTCAAATAACAACACATTTCTGTCATCATGATGTTTCAGATCACTCACAAACTTCAGATGATGCACAAATCTGACACCAGAATATAAAAAGCAAATGTTCCACATACAGAGGCCCCAGAGGACATTAAGCCCTAAATAACGATTCACAAATGTCAGAAAAAAACTAACAGCAATCTCTGTGCCCCCATGATATTTCAGGTGCTGTTCCGCACAGTGGCCATGATGGTGCCAGACTACGCCATGATCGCTGAGATCTCCCTCTACTCCTTCGGGTTCCTGGATGCCAGAAACCTGGCTGTGAAGATTGTGACCACTTACCGCCTGTGCTCAGAACAGCTGTCCTCCCAGTTCCATTACGATTATGGCATGAGGGCTGTCAAGGCTGTCTTGTCAGCTGCAGGAAACCTCAAGCTGAAATTCCCTGATGAGGCTGAGGACATTCTGGTGAGAGTTTTTGGGGGGAGTTGGGTTTGCTGTGTGTTGTGATGCAGTGAGTGAGCGAGTGAGTGAGTGAGTGGTGTGTGTGTGTGTGTGTGTGTGTGTGTGTGTGTGTGTGTGTGTGTGTGTGTGTGTGTGTGTGTGTGTGCGTGTGTGTGTGTGCGTGCTGTGGTGTGTGTGTGTGTGTGTGTGTGTGTGTGTGTGTGTTGTGTGTGTGTGTGCGCGTGCTGTGTGTGCGCGTGCTGTGTGTGTGTGTGTGTGTGTGTGTGTGTGTGTGTGTGTGTGGTGTGTGTGTGTGTGTGTGTGTGTGTGTGTGTGTGTGTGTGTGTGTGTGTGTGTGTG
Source organism: Stramonita haemastoma (assembly GCA_030674155.1). NCBI lineage: Eukaryota > Metazoa > Mollusca > Gastropoda > Neogastropoda > Muricidae > Stramonita > Stramonita haemastoma. The sequence goes on from CM060332.1 coordinate 42,389,887, forward strand.
TGTGTGCGTGCTGTGTGTGTGCGTGCTGTGTGTGTGTGTGTGTGTGTATGTGTGTGTGCGTGCGTGTGTGTGTGTGTGTGTGTGTGTGTGTGTGTGTGTGTAAGTGGTGTAAGTGTGTGTGTGGTGTGTGCATGTGCATGTGTGTGCGTGTCTGAGTTATGTTGGATTTGTGTGCTGTGACAATCTCATGTAGCCCCCTCCCCGAGATCACTGATCTCAGTGGTGATGTGATCATGACAGAATACATATTGTGGGTGACCCCCACCCCACCCCCACCCCCAAAGGGTGTTAAGCTGAGGAACATGCAACAACAACATTATCAACAATATTAACAACATTAGCAACTGTGACGGAGCGGTAATTAGATTACTTCCCATGCGATCAGAACTGCCAATTGCAGCATCGTTGATGTATATTTAGATCCACACCTGCAAATTGCACGACATTCAGTATCATTAGGGGGGTGGTCAAAAACCGTCTGTTGTATACACTTTGCCCGTAGCAGTAAAATGTAGAATTTATGCAGCCTCTCTTTAATTAAAAAGTTCAAGTATGTCCCAAGCCTAAGGCTCATCAGGCCGGTGCTTATCCAGGTTTCTATGGCGTTAAGCGACTTAGAGTCATAGACTACCCCCTGGATAGGACGCCAGTCTATCGCAGGGTTAACCCCCGACACAAGGTTGGTACCCCTTTTACACCTGGGTAGGGTGAGAAAATAGCCGTAAAGTGCCTTTTTCAAGGGCACAACGCCATAGCGGAAAGCTGGGATCGAACCCGCAACCTTTAGATTACAAGTCCAACACCCTAACCACTAGACTACAGCGGCAGCGCAGCCTCTCTTTAGAGGCCACAAATCCCACTGTCTGGCCGTACTGTCATCGTGGAGAAAATGTACAGAGTCATGGCAGATCACATATCTGCACTCTGCCACACAACAACCCCAACAACATCTGGGTTTTTCTCTTTCAGCTTCTGCGTTCCATCATCGACGTCAACCTGCCCAAGTTCCTGTCGCACGACATCCCGCTCTTCAACGGCATCATCTCCGACCTGTTCCCAGGGCTGAAGCTGCCCGAGGCAGACTACAAGGTCTTCCTGAATGCCATGGAACGCATCTCCGACAAGACCAACCTGCAGTTTGTCGACTTCTTCAGGGAGAAGATCATCCAGGTGAGTGAGTGAGTAGGTGTAGTGGATGAGTCTGTGGTATCTTTTGGTGAGCTTTCGCTTCAGTTTTAGGTCACTGTTTTTATTTTGTAAAGGAGGCATCATGGTGTGTGGAATGAATGTAGTAGTAGTAGGCAGACTATGGAGTTAAGTTCTAGTCTTTAGAGCGCAAAGCCTGGGTAAGTAAGTTACGGAATGAATGAATGAGCAAAGAAAAGAAAGAAAGATACAAGCAGACAGCCAGACACACTGACAAACGCCACCACCCTATAATCCCCCCCCCCCCCCCCCCCCCCCTGAAATTCTGAAGTTGTATATACTTACAAACATAACATCATGGAAAGCAAACTTCTTGTCTCATTAATGTGCAACCATGGGTTGTTGTTAAAATCCTGCCTGTATTTTTTGCTCAGAGCTCACAGATGCATTTATTCATAGTTTAAGAATTCCTCTTGAGGAGCCCTAGGATATGTTTAAAAGAATGGTAAACAAAAAGAAGGCTATCAATCACAGTATTATGTACAGAATGAAACAACTTTTCAGATTTGTTCTTATTTTTCAATGTGGCTGCCATAACCATTAGGAAACACTTACAAATTGGTCAAATTACTCCCATAACTTTTTTTTTTTCAACTAAAAGTTGCTCAAAACAAAACACCAAAAGAGCAAATTGAAACTTGGTTTTTGTTTGTCTGTTTGGGTGCCCCTTGAAGTGTTTTTGACTGGACAGGATTTTTTTTCTTTTATATCAAGGATAATGGAATAAGCACTCATGTGCTTTTTTACATCCAGTCTCCGTGTCTATGCAGGTTTGTAAATCTTGTCATCTGTTCCCACTGGCACACAATGGCCTACTTTACAAAAATCTGAACAGGATTTGACATGTGTGCAAGATGTTCTGTGTGCGTTCGCACATGGGACCTCGGTTTATAGTCTCATCTGAATGACTTTGACATTCAGTTCGATTTTTTGTCAAACTGGGAAGAAAGGGTGAGCTGGGTATGAACCCAGAAACTCGCATATATTGGCAGGTGAACATCTTAACCATCCTGCCACCGTCCATCCTTGACCTGACTGACTTGACTTGATAAAATTGTGTGTGTGTGTGCAGACGTACGAAATGATGATCGTGCGTCACGGCTTCATGTTGGTGGGGGAGCCTTTTGGCGGGAAATCCAAAGTGCTGGAGACGCTGCAGGGGGGGATGACACTGCTGAACGAGGAGGGGGAGGAGGAGTACGAGAAAGTGCTGACCCGCATCATCAACCCCAAGTCCATCACCATGGGGCAGCTCTTCGGGCAGTTCGACCCCGTCTCTCACGAGGTCAGTGTTTGAAGTGAGGAGGAGGAGGTGGGTGGTGAGTGAGTGAGGTAGTAGGGGTGTGTGGTTCGGGTTTGGAATATCTTACTGCTGATTAAGTCGTGTTGTGACACAATTAAAGAAGCATTTATTATATTCTGTTGGCTCAAAATGATGTACACAACTCTGTGTGTGTGTTTGTGTGGGTTGTGTGTGTGTGTTGTGTGTGTGTGTGTGTGTGTGTGTTGTGTGTTGTGTGTGTGTGTATTGTGTGTGTGTTTGTTTTATTGTATATGTGGTGAAAGAGTTTATAATTGTATGAATGCACCTGTGCTTATGCCTGAATGGAGATATATATATATATATATATATATATATATATATATATATATATATATATATATATAAAATATATAAATATATATATATATACACACATATGTGCAGAATGTGTGCAGTATTTCACTCATTATACCTTGAAAAGAAATGAAACTTATCAAAACTGTGTAAGTCATAATTTGCCCAAACTACCCCAACCTTTCGTAATTCTCATCACATTATTTTTTTTAACAAGCATAAACACTTTATCATCTCACAAACAACAAAAAAATCAAATTCTCCGCTTTCAGTGTAACTTTTTCTTAACACAAGAATTAAAAAAAAAAAAAAAATTTCATTTCAGTGGACAGATGGCGTGGTGGCCAACACCTTCCGAGAGTTTGCCTCCACAGACACCCCGGACAGAAAGTGGGTGATCTTCGACGGCCCCATCGACGCGCTGTGGATCGAGAACATGAACACAGTACTGGACGACAACAAGAAGCTGTGTCTGATGAGCGGCGAGATCATCCAGATGTCCTCCGTCATGAGCCTCATCTTCGAGACCATGGACCTCTCCCAGGCCTCCGTGAGTATACATAACTTAGTTTTTGTACCCGTTTGGCCAAAACTTTTTCCCATCCATTAGACCTGAGTGATGGTCTGGGCCTATATCTTTTGGATAAGACGATAAACCGGGGTCTCTTGTGTTACACATCACTATTTAGCGCACGTAAAAGAACCCACGGCAACAAGGGGGTTGACCCTGGCAAAATTCTGTAGAAAAAAGCCGCTCTGATAGGGAAACAAATACAGTTGCATGCAGGAAAAAGGAAAAAAAAAACGGGTAGGTGCTGCACTTGTGGCGACGCGCTCTCCCTGGGAAGAGCAGCCTGAATTTCAAACCTACATGATATACAGTACATTTATTGGTCCATGTGTTTCAATGTCCTACTTCACACAAGAGATTTTTTCCAGAGACAGAGAATATGACCGACACATTTCTTCATATGTTGAACATTCTGCTTTTTTTGATAGCTTGTAAAACACATAGCCCAAACCTACATATATTATACAGCACTCTGACCCATGTGTTTCAATGTCTTACTTCAACAACAGCTTTTTGTACAGAGACAGGGAACATGACAGACACATTTCTCCACATGTAGAACATTCTGCCTTTTTGATAGCTTGTAATAAAACACATAACCCAAACCTACATAATATACAGCACTCTGACCCATGTGTTTCAATGTCCTACTTCACACGACAGGCTTTTTGTCCAGAGACAGGGAACATGACATACACATTTCTCCACATATACAACATTCTGCTTTTTTTATAGCTTGTAGTAAAACACATAATAACCCAAACCTACGTCATATGCAGTACATTGGTCCATGTGTTTCAATGTCCTACTTCACACAGAAGATTTTTTTTAACAGGGAACGTGACCGATGCATTTCTCCACATGTATAACATTCTGCTTGTTTGATAGCTTGTAGTAAAACACATAACCCAAACCTACACCATATACCACACTCTGACCCATATATCTCAATATCCTAACTTCACACAACAGAGACTGTTTCTCCAGAGACACAGAGAGAACATGACCAACATGACTGACACACACCTCTGTGTGGTATTTATTTATTTTTTAAATATTTTTTCAGCCGGCCACGGTGAGTCGCTGTGGCATGGTGTACCTGGAGCCCGTCACGCTGGGGTGGCGCCCCCTGGTGAAGTCGTGGCTGCAGGTGTTCCCCGAGGTGTACGGGGAGGAGTGCAGGGAGACCACCCACACCATGTTCGAGTGGCTCGTCGACCCCTGCCTGGACTTCATCCGCAAAAACTGCAGGGTAAGGCAGTGGTGGTGGTGGTGGAGGAGGAGGAGGATGGTGATGATGGTGGTGGTGGTGGTGGTGGTGGTGGTGGTGGTGATGATGATGATAATGATAATATTAGTAATAATAACAATAATGATGATGATGATAATAATAGTAATAGTAATAATAATAGTAATAATGATAATAATAATAACAATTATATAATAATGATGATGATGATGATAATGATAACAATAATAATAACAATAATAATATAATAATATTAATGATGATGAAGATGATTATAATAATGATAATAATGATGATGATGATGATGATGATGATGATGATGATGATGATAATAATAACAATAATAATAACAATAATAATAATAATGATACACGGAATTTATATAGCGCTATATCTTGCAAAAACAAATCAAAGCGCTTGCGTTCGACCTATTCAACACACAAACAATGAGTGACAATAACTTTAGCAAATGCGTGTATGTGTGTGTGTGTGCAGGAGTACTCTCCAGCTGGTCAAGCCAACCAGGTCAGCTCGCTGATGCATCTGATCGACATGCTGATGCACGAAGCCATCACCAAAGACGACGCGTCAGACAACAAGCATCTCCGAACATGGCTCATTGTGCGTACGCCCGCTCGCCTCATGTTGGGTTTTTTTTTTGGGGGGGGGGGGGTCTCTTCTTGTTGTTTGACTGTGGTTTTTGTTGTTTGTTTTTGTATGCATTTTTATTTTCTGTTTGTGTCACTGTTTTTTGTTTATGTGTGTGTGTGTGGGGGGGGGGGTGTGTGTGTGTGGTAGTGGGGGGGGGGGGGGGGGGGTGTTGTGGGTGGGTGGTGGGTAGGGGGATGTGGTGGTGGTGGGTGTGTGTGTGTGTGTGTTTGTTATTGTTTCTTTTATATCGGGGGATATGTGTGTGTGTGTGTATCCGTGTGTGTGTGTGTGTGTGCTGTGTTTGTCTCTGTGTTGTATGGTGTGTGTCTGTATGTGTATGTTTTGTATATATATGTACATCTCTCAGTGTATTATGTGTAAGTATGTATATATATATATATGTGTGTGTATACACACACACACACACACACACACACACACACACACACACACACACACACACACACACACACATCCATACAAATATTTCTGCACCTCAACACATCCCCTAATCTATGTCTGTGTGTGTGTATCTCCACACAGTCAGCCATTCTGTTTGCCATCCCGTGGTCGCTGGGCGGCTGTATGGACAATGACAGCCGCAAAAAGTTCGACGTGTTCTTCCCGCGAAGTGATGGCAGGCAAGTTTGAAGAGTTCCCTGTGCCCAAGGAGCTTAGCAAGCTGGAGTCGCCTTTTCCTGCCGAAAACACCACCTACGACTACTACTACGAGGTGGGTAACCAACCAGTGCTTGTTGGGGTTTTTTTGGGGGGGGGGTGTCTTTTTTGGGTGTTTTTTTTTTTTTTTTGTAGCTTTGTTTGTATTCTGTCTGTCTGTCTTTTCTGTCCTCTCTACTCTTCTCATCTTCTCTGTCTCGTCTCTCTGTCTCTTTCTCTCTCTCTCTCTCTCTCTCTCTCTCTCTCTCTCTCTCTCTCCTTCTCTCTCTGCTCTCTTCTCTCTCTCTCTCTCCTCTCTCTCTCTCTCTCCTCTCTCTCTCTCTCTCTCTCTCTCTCTCTCTCTCTCCTCCCCTCTTCTCCTCTTTACTCTGTCTGTTCATCTGCTCTCCTCTCTGCCTCTGCCTCTGCCTCTCCTCCTCTCTCTCTCTCACTCTCCTCTCATCTCTCTCACATCCTCTCACTCTCTTCTCTACATCCCATCACACACACACAACATACAAACACACAACACCTACACACACACACACACACACACACACACACACACACACACACACACACACACACACACAACACACCTACACACACACACACCACCTACCTACACACACAACAACCTACCTAACACACACACTTCCTACCACACAACACTCCTTACACACAATCTACAACACCACAACACACACGCTACACGCACACTAGTCACCTACAAACAGAACTCTTGATTTTTGTACGTTTCTCATTGAATATGGACAAGCATCCTTTCAATTGTGTTCATCTTTTTTTGTCATTATAAATCTAGAAATGTAGGGATTTGTCTTTGACCTGTTTCTACAAGAGTATGGGGTTTGTCCTTGACGTAATTCTACATATGTATAGGGTTTGTCCTTGACCTAGTTCTACAAAGGTTGGAGTTTGTTTTTGACCTGGTTCTACAAATGTAGTGGTCCTTCACCTAGTTCTACAAATGTAGGGGTTTGTGTTTGACCTAGTTCTATAAAGGCAGGGGGTTGTTTTTGACCTAGTTCTACAAATATAGGGGTTTGTCCTTGACCTAATTCTAACAATGGGGTTTGTCTTTGACCTAGTTCTACAAACATAGGTGTTTGACCTAGTTCTACAAATGCAGGTTTGTCTTAGACCTAGTTCTGCAAATGCACAGGTTTGTCTTTGACCTAGTTGTACAAACGTAGGGGTTTGTCCTTGACCTAGTTCTACTAACATAGGGGCTGGTTTCTCTTCGACAGCAAAAAGCCAAAGGCACCTGGCGCCACTGGAACGACCTGGTGCGAAACACGGAGATCAAGTCCAAGAAAATCCGAGAGATGCTGGTGCCCACGATGGACACTGCTCGCTACACCTACCTCATGGACCTCTGTATCACACACTCCAGGTCAGTGTGTGTGTGTGTGTGTGTGTGTCCTTGTGTGTGTGTGTGTGTGTGTGTGGGTGTGTGTGTTTGTGCGTGTAGGTGTAGGGTGCGTGTGTGTCCCTATGTGTGTGTGTGATTGAGTGAGTGTGTGTGTGTGTGTGTGTTTATTTATATATTCTTTTATATCAAGGATAATTGGATAGGCACTCACACGCCTTTTTTCATCCAATCCCCGTGTGTATGCAATTGTGTAAATATTGTCATCTGTTCCCTTTGTGTGTGTGTATCTCCCTGTGTGTTTGTGTGTGTGTGTGTGTATATGTGTGTGTGTGTGTGTGTGTCCCTGTGTGTGTGTCCCTGTGTGTGTGTGTGTGTGTGTGTGTGTGTGTGTGTGTGTGTGTGTGTGTGTGTGTGTGTGTGTGTGTGTCCTTGTGTGTGCGTGTGTGTGTGTGTGTGCATGTGTCTGTCTGTCTCTCTGTCTGTCTGTGTCTGTGTGTGTGTGTCCCTGTGTGTGTGTGTGTGTGTGTTCCCTGTGTGTGTGTGTGTGTGTGTGTGTGTGTGTCCCTGTGCACGCGCATGCATGCACACGTCCATGTGTGTGTTTGTGTTGAAAGAGAAGAATGGCATCTTTGATGAGATTTATATTATTTCTGTTTCTTATTCAGCACCCGTTTTCCTCAGTAGACATTGATTTGACAAAAAAAAAGAAAAAAGGAAAGAAACCAAGCCTGACATGGAGAGGCAGCAGCAGCAGAGACACTTAACTGACTGACTGTGTGTCTGTGTGTGTGGGCAGGCCTCTGCTGTTCGTGGGCCCGACAGGTACAGGCAAGAGCGTGTACGTGC
>CM060332.1:42400577-42475577 GCA_030674155.1 Stramonita haemastoma
ACAGTCCTTATTTATTTCTGTACACAATGTTAGAACATACTTTTTATTTATTTATAACACTTTATGTCACAGCAGATTTCTCAGCATGAAATTTGGGCTGCTCTCTCTCCCCAATGAGAGCGTGTCACCACAAGTGCAGCGCCTACCCATTTTTTTTTCTTTTTCCTGTCTGCAATAGTATTTGTTTCCCTATCAGAGTGGCTTTTTTTGTGTTGTTTTTTTTTTACAGAATTTTGCCAGGGACAACCCTCTTGTTGCCGGTGGGTTCTTTTACATGCGCTAAATAGTGATGTGTAACACACAGGACCTCAGTTTATCGTCTCATCTGAAAGACTAGCACCCAGACCACCACTCATGATGGAATGGATGGGGGAAAATTTGGGGCCCAAACAGGATTTCAACCACCGCACACTCCGACCTGGACTTTTTGCTTTCTAGACAGGCGCGTTTACCTCTAGACCACCAATCCACCATATGTCAACAACAACAAAAAATCTCAAAAAACCCCAAAACCCAAAACCCCAAAACCTTACCAATCTTTCCAAATTTCTTCTTCTCATTGTTGCTGTGTGTGACATCATCCAATCATCCAAAGCCTTTTTTTTTTTATGCCTTCTTGACATGTAGGGCAGCACAACAAAGGTTCTCCACTCCTGCCTGTCTCGAGGGCCAGTTTCTGAAGGGTTCCCCAGGAGTGTTGGAGGGTCGGTCTTCAGCTCTGTTTTCTATTGTCCGACTGTGTGTGTGTGTGACACACAGGGTCAGGAATTCTCGGCGGACTTTTTCTCCATGGGGACGCAGATCGTGGCGGCCACACTGGAGATGTACAAGCAGGCCATGCAGAACCTGCTGCCCACGCCCGCCAAGTCCCACTACGTCTTCAACCTCAGAGACTTCTCCAGGGTCATCCTGGGCGTCTGCCTCATCCGCAAGGAGCAGGTGGAGAACAAGAAGGTCTTCATCAGGTGAGCCCCGGGGGGAAAGATAGGAAAGTAACAGACTAGGTTGTTTCGGGGGAGAGGTGGGGTCGAGAGTTGAGGAGGGGGTGTGGGTTGTTGGGGGGTTGGTGTGGGGGGGGGGGGGGGGGGGGGGATGTGGGGGAGTGAGTGTGTGTGTGTGTTTTTGAGTTTGAGTGAGTGAGTGAGTGTGTGTGTGTGTGTGTGTGTGTGTGTGTGTGCACGCGTGTGCGCATGTGTGCATGCGTGTGTGCGTGTGCTTTTGTGTTTGTGTGTGTGTTTGTGCTTTTGTGTCTCTGTGTGTGTGTGCTTTTGTGTGTGTGTGTGCTTTTGTGTGTTTGTGCTTTTGTGTCTATGTGTGTCTGTGTAGGTGTCTATTTTTTTATGCTTTTGTCTTTGTCTATGTCTGTGTTTGGGTGTGAGTGTTCAAGCAGGTGTATTCAGAGGAGAAAAGCAAATTCATTCTTGGAACATTGCAAATGGAAACTGTTTTATTTTTTTATCCAAAGTGAATGATTGTGGAATCATAACCTGACTGAATTGTATGCTTGCATATGAGCTGGTGGTTGGTTTTGTGAGGTTGCTTCTTGGAGTCAAAAGGAGGAAGAATACATGCAGTCTGTTTATCATTTGAAAAGATGTCCTTGATATACATTTGCATTATGTTAGCTTTTTTTTTTTTTTTTTTTTTTTTTTTTTTTTTTTTTTTTTTTTTTCCGCCGCCGCTGTGGCCTAGTGGTTAGGGCGTTGTACTCGTAATCTAAAGGTTGCGGGTTCGATCCCAGCTATTCCGCTATGGCGTTGTGCCCTTGGAAAAGGCACTTTACGGCTATTTTCTCACCCCACCCAGGTGTAAAAGGGGTACCAACCTTGTGTTGGGGGTTAACCCTGCGATAGACTGGCGTCCTATCCAGGGGGGAGTCTATGACTCTCAGTCGCTTAACGCCACAGAAACCGGGATAAGCACCGGCCTGATGAGCCTTATGGCTCGGGACAGACTTTAACTTTTTTTTTTAGCTTTTTTTCATTTTTACTTGACATTACAATTGAAATCAAGATTCTTAGCAATCACAATACAATGCTAAAAGGGGTAAATCTAAGTGAGGAGCATAAAAAAAGACATGAGTGTTATAGACTTGTTACCTACTAAATTATCATGTCAATATTATTTTTATTCTGTCACGTGTGTTATGTATAGGATTGTTGGTAGGCATGATGACAGGGGGTTGATTTTTATTTTGTGTCTCTCTCCCCCCAGGTTGTGGGTGCATGAAGTGATGAGAGTGTTCTACGACCGTCTGACTGATGATGGTGACAGAGAGTGGCTGTTCAAGTGAGTATTCAGTGTCCTAGTAATAAGTTCAGTGTCATGTTCCTTGTCATAGTTGTAAGTTCAGTGTCGTGTTGCTTGTCATAGTTGTCAGTTCAGTGTCGTGTTGCTTGTCATAGTTGTCAGTTCAGTGTCATGTTCCTTGTCATAGTGTCATGTTCCTTGTCATAGTGTCGTGTTATTTGTCATAGTGTCTTGTTCCTTGTCATAGTGTCGTGTTCCTTGTCATAGTGTCGTGTTGCATGTCATAGTTGTCAGTTCAGTGTCGTGTTCTTTGTCATAGTTTTTCAATATCATTCTCTTTCTTTTTATTCTTTTCTTAAGTTCAGTACTGCTGGTTTTGAGTATTGAGTCATATGAACATGTTTGTGTCAAGTATTTTGGCCTAAAGTAAATCCTGAACCCCATGGAGGTACTATACATGCCCTGAAACATTTCCGGGATTTTCATACCCCCCAAAACACAAAAAATTGGTTTTGCTAATTGAAAATCAAACTTTTTTCAAATAAAATAATCCATGGAATAAATGAACTGTATCTCTTATTGTTGCGCATATCTTTGTCAAAATCTTTCAAAGAGAAAACAAAAGAAGGCAGAACATGGATGTTTGCTTGGGTTTTGTTTTTTTCAAAATCAGGCTCCTTAATTTTCATCACACTAGTTGTCATTTTCTTCCTACTTACAGACCAAGAAAAAAAAATGTTAAAGAGAGATAGAAGATGTGTTGCAGAATACACCTCCCACATTTCATTTGTGTTTCAGGACGGTGTCAGGACTGACCCGAGACCACTTCAAAGAAAGCTTTGACAGCTTGTTCGAGCACCTGGCCAACGGAGGGGAAGGAGGAAAGGTAGGGGAAGCTGACTTGTCCACTTCACCTTTTAGATATGATATGATATATGTGTGGGGATACTAATAGCATGTAACATGAAGTATGCCATGAGTTTGAAACCTTGAGCCATTACTAAGCTCTTTAACATGTTTTCTGGGTGCATTGCTGGTTTTTTGTATTTTTAGCCTTTGTGTGCGTGTGTGAATAAAGCTGTTTGACATATGACAGCCTCAATATGGCCTGTGTCGTCAGCGGGGCTATAAACAACATGATTGGATTGGCTTGGACATAGAAAAATGTGCAGATGTATAGGTGTTGTATGAATAAGTCTAAACCTCTTACAAAAATGAAGCTTTTGGGATTATATTTGAGCTACTGGTCAAAGATGGGAAGGAGCAAAGGTGTTTTTGTGCTGGATAACAAAATAAATAGCTGTATGCACAAAAACTCACCCTGCTAGAGGGTGCTTGCAGGAGAGTAAAGTATGTCTATGCTGAAGTTTTTAAGCTGTCATCATTTGCAAGATGTAGATGAGGAGTTTTTGTTGAATATCAGGCAGTTTGGAAGTGAAAGGATTGTGTATCTTTCATACAATAACAAAAAAAAATTAACAGCTAGCGTTGTCTTGATCAGAACTTGTCGTACCAAGAGCGTCAAAATCTGAAGGTATGTTTTCTTGGATGTTTTTAACTGTTCTTTTTTTGAAAATTTTATTTGATGGTTCAAAGCAAGAAGAAGAGAGATATGCTTGTTTTTCATGACATATTTTAGACAGGAGCAGTTTGCAAAAGACTAACTTAGACTGAACGATTGCTGACATCAGAATCCTGGATTATGTCTTTTTTTGTGTGTTGTTTTAAAAAATAGTTCTTTTTCATCATAGTGCTGGTTTAAATGACTCAAATACTGTAGTGCAATGGTCCTCTGTTATTTTTGCTTATGTAAAATTTATTGAACACTCAGAAAAGTGCATAGTAGATTTTGTGGGCATCTGTTTTCTGAAATTACTAAATGGCCTAAATGCAGCCACATGCAGAATTTAGTAGACTATGCATAGCTAACAATTTGCATGTTTAAGTACACATGCATACACACATGTGTATCACTCCATTTGCCTACATTTACACGTATGCGCACGCGCGCACACACTCCACACACACACACACACACACACACACACAACACACACACACACACACACACACACACACACACACACACACACACACACCACACAGAGTCTTTAAGATCATTCTCAAAATACCACTCACTTCAAAGTAGAGTAGCTGCACACCAAATAGCGAAGCAAAGCGCAACAACCATAGCAGAGTGTTCAGATCTAGAAGCATCATTTTCTTCTTGCCTTGCTTCTTACGGCAAATTGGTTTGCGTCAGATCAGCAGCCTGGCACTTGCACACGCATTGTGCTTTGAACTTTATTTGCGATCATCAAGGATTGGGATTTTTTTTTTGCAGGGGGGGGGGGGGGGGGGGGGGGGGTGTTGGTGGAGATGTCTTTTTCTTATTTTTTTCTGTTGGTTTTTTGTTTTAAATGTTGTCTGGTTTTAAGATTTGTGTTCAGTGTCTGTGTTTATTGGTGGTATCATCTCCGTTTAATTCACCCGAACCTTACGAGTTTGTCCCCCCTTGCTTTCACCACATCCTGCTTATGTGTGTGTTAAGGGTTAGTAGAAAAATTCACCAAAGAAGAATCAGTTCCTAGTTGGTGGATGAAACTTTTATATACAAGCAGATATTGAGGTCGTCGATGACCAAAGTTGCGGTGTATTTTTTTCATGGTGTAACATAGTGGGGATCTTTCATCCCCCATCTCTGCACAAACCCTGGGTACATGACACAGCTAGACAGTTAGGATGTGGCCTCTATAAAGAGGCAGCAAAAATTCTACATTTCAGAGCCTAGGCTAAGTGTATGCAGCGGAGAGGTTTAAAATCACCACCTAAGGAAACAACGAGTTCGCACAATTTGCAGGTGTCTCCCGATTTAGATACCATACGCTGCGACAGTGCTCTGATAGTATGGGAAGTAATCTTATTATCACCCTGTCACAGTAGTTCAGCTTGTGGAGAAACATAGAAAATATGGTAATAAGACGCAGTGAAGGTCAGCCATGTCACAAACCCATCTAATGCTCGCTCACTCACACAGACCGGCGACGTCTGTTCTGATTGACTGTTTTTGAAAGAGAAATGAACCACCATTGCTACTGTTTGCATGCAACATCATTATGGGGTCTAACCTATTTGTACCCCCCCCCCCCCCCCCCAAATCTTAATCTCGCATTCCTGGTCAGGAATGTTTTGTACAAAACACATGATGAACATTCCCAATCAAAATTATTGAGGGTGGGCGGCAGGGGGAGTTGATAGACAAATTTGTTCACTACAACCCCCACCCACTTTGTTTCCCACCCATACTAACTGTTGCACGTCCTCAATGTTTGGTACGCACATGCGCAGTCCTGAATTTCCTTTTTGTTTATAAATACAGAGACAAAAAAAATGTCATCATGCAGCGTTTTTGTCTCTCAACATGATTTTGATCAAGAAAATAAACATCTGTCTTTGCTTTTGTTTTCTCAGCATCAATCACTGTCATTGTCTCCTGTTTCAGACATCTTATTTCATGAAATGTTTTTCTTTATATAAATTTACACTCTACTGCTGTGATGGTTTTTCAGAAACCTGATAGGAAGGTAGAACTGTTTTTTGCTGATTTCTGCTCTGCAGGTTTGCTGTAGCGCTTTAAATAGTGAAAGCTTTGCAGGCAGTAAGCGGTTACCTTGGGGGCAGGGGGGGGATAAAACAAGGTATTTAGCTGTGATTGCAAGAAAGGAATTCATATTATATGAATTTATTGGTTCATGTGGCCGTCAACATACAGTTTCTGTGTAACTTTCTAACTTTCTTAAAAATTGTAGACGGTTTGAGCTATGCTTCAACACAAATGTCATTGGAGGCAGTTAATTAAAGGGACATTATATAAAAAAGAGGATATAGTTAGATGAAACTTACTCAGTATTTTCCACATCACAAGAACGAAATCTGATAGTTGCATTATTTCAAGTACCTTACCAACTAGGAAGTATCAGTATCTTTCAGGCCTTGCTTACTACACCAGAGTGACAGAAAGAAGTATCGTTTACCGTGAAAAAGAACCCCATTGCATCTTTTATAACTATTCCCATCCTCACTAAACATTGATTGAAAGCAAATGTGATGCTCCATCACATAATGAGTCGAGTCGCATTGCACCAGAGGTCAATTCTTAGTTATTTGCATGTTAGTAATCTGCAATAAAAGGGCTGTTCAATACAAAAAACATTGAAAGTCAAACAGTTCTATGAAAAGTTATTACAAAATGAAATGATGGACTGCAGGAATTGATAAAATGAGAAATTAGTGGTTAGAATGAGGGCTTGGGTATTTTTAAACACATTTTAAAGCAAAAGGAAACAAACTTAGGCGTTCATATTTCAATACACTGTAGAAAAACAGCTATAGTTTTAAAATCAATCACAGTCTCAAAACAGACAATGTGATCCCCACCTGCCTAAAATGGCTCCTAGCAGAAAAGGGGGTTAGGTGCAAATCGACTCATTTCGTGGTAACAAGTCAGCTTCATTGACCATTAGCATGCAGGCTGCAGGTTGTGAAATCAAGATAAGCATTGTAGGAATAATAGCTATGAAATGGTAGGGTTAGAGCTGTGACATTTTGTTTTCATAGAAATCTAAACATGTGATTAGCATTCCATGTGATGAAGTAGGCCAATATTGGATGATAAGCAGACTGCTGCGTAGAAGTCAAGCCAGAAAGACCACAGGGTTTGAAGCTGCTTTGAATTGAGTTCCAAGTAGAAAGTTGCTGTGATTAGTTTCAATGCTAGTTTCAGCATCTGTCATTATGTCACCTCTTTCACATCTGCGGCGCTAAGCTTTTTTTTTTTTTCTATCATATGTTATGAGCTTTTAGAGAGCAAACAGAAGCCTGAGGAAGAGCTTTTGCTATATTTGGCACATGTCTGAGTGATTGTGTGCATGTGTGTGTGTGAGTGTGTGTGTGTGTTTCTGTGCGTGTGTGCGCGCACGCGTGTGTGCATATGTGTTTGTGTATGCCTGTGTGTGTGCGCGTGCGTGTGTGTGTGCGTATGTGTGTGTGTGCATGCGTGTGTGCATGCATGCAGGTGTGTGTGTGTGTGCATGTGTGTATGACTGAGGCACATGTCTAAGTGATTGTGTGCATGTTTGCTGTGTGTGTATGTCAGTTTGTGTATGTGGGTGCACCAGTGTGTACATACACTTTGTGTATTTCTTTCTGCTCAGGAGGCAAGCGTTTTTCTCTGTGATTTTCTGTACATATTTTTCTTTGTCCTGGTATTTTTTGTTGTTGCTGTTTTGTTTATTGCTTTCTTTGGGCAGCTGGTGGTTGGTATGATATGGGGATTTTGTTGTTGTTTTTGGTTGGTTGGTTGGTTGGTGGTTTGTGGTTTTTAAAAAAAAAGTTTTTTTTGTTGCTGGGGGTTAATTTTTTTTTCAGTTTCTACATTGGTTTAAAGGATTTGTTTAGTGAATATTAAGTTTGATTTAAAATGTCAATTTGTTTCAATATATCTCTTGATCTCTTTTTCTTGCACATGTACACACACACACACATACACATACACACACACACACACACAACACACACACACACACACACACACACACACACACACACACGCACGCACTACACATACACACACACACACACACACACACACACACACACACACACACACACACACACACACACGCACGCACGCACTACACCCCCCGCCCCCCCCCCCCCCCCCCCACACACACACACGCATAGTGTTAAGTTTCTGATTCTGTCTGCCTCTTTGTCTTGTTTGTTTAATCTATTTGTTTAGTTATCAGTTGATTAATCTCTGAATTCATTTGTTAACAGTGCATATTTGATAAGTTGCATTCAGTTTTGTTGTTTTCCAAATTTTCTATTTTAGTCATTTTTGTACTTGTCATTTTTGCTCACATGACCATGTGCTACACGTGTTGTTCAATAGTATTATGACTCAGGATGTGAAGTATTCATTCATACAATTATTGACTGTGAACAAGTCTGGCTCTGGCATATCAAAGTATTTGTTGTTGTTTTTTATCTATATGTTCCACAGGTGCATTGGACTTAATGATTGAAAGAATGTTTATGCTAATTTTTGGCTTTATTTTGGTGTGTGTGTGTGTGTGTATTTTGTGTGTGTGTGTGTGTGTGTGTGTGTGTGCGCGCGTATGTGCGTGCATGTGTACATGTGTGGGTGCGTGTGTGTGATTATTGATATTTGTTTATTCATTTATTCATGGAGGATTTCATGCATATAAATGATTTGAATGTAAGCGCTTTGGTTTTGCTTGTTTACAAGATTCAGCGCAATGTCAATTCCATACATTATTATTATTATCATTATTATTATTATTATTATTTTTATTATTATTATTATCATTATTATTATTGTTGTTGTTGTTGTTATTATTTATATTGTTGTTGTTGTTGCTGCTGTTGTTATTACTACTATTATTATCATTATTATTGTTATCATTATTATCATTATCATCATCATTATTATCATTATTGTTATTGCTATTATCATCATCATCATCACCATCATCATTATTGTTGTTGTTGTTGTTATTATTATTATCATTATTATCATTATTATTATTATTATTATTATTATTATTATTATTATTATTATTATTATTATTATTATTATCATTATTAAAAAAGATTTCATCATCATCATCATCATAATTATTGTTATTGTTATTATTGCTATCATCATCATCATCATCATCATCATCATCATCATCATCATCATTATTATTATTATTATTATTACTAGTACTACTATTATTATTACTATTATTGTCATCATCATCATCACTCTCACTCTCACTGTCATCACTGTCCCCAGTGTCAGGAGGAGGACCTGCGCAGTCTGATGTTTGGGGACTACATGAACCCCGAGGCAGAGCCAGAGGAGCGTGTGTACCAGGAGGTCAGCTCCCTGGATGAGTTCTACAACGTGGTGGCCCAGTGTCTGGAGGAGTACAACAACACCCACAAGAACCGCATGAACCTCGTCATCTTCAGGTCTGTGCAGTACACTGCAGTGTAGTGCAGTGCAGGAGATCTGTCTAGCTGTCTTCTTTTTTTTACTCTTTTTTTTTTTGTTCCTTTGGTCTTCTTCCTCTTCTTCTATCCCATAGTCTATTTAGACCGTAGGGGCACCACGGAAGACCTCGCGACCAGCTCTCTCCATTTCCCTCTGTCCTCGACCTTTCTCAGGGTGTCACTCAGCCTGAGGCCCGTCCACTCTCGGATGTTGTCCTCCCATCTCTTTCTCTGCCTGCCTCTCCTTCTCCCGCCTTGCACAGTTCCCTGCAGAATCATCTTGGCAAGCCCTGTTGATCTTGCGACGTGCCCATACCACTTCAGTTTGCATTTTTTTACTGTGGTCAGGAGATCTTCAAAGGGCCCGATGGCTTGACCGATTCTGATTCTCACTTCCTCGTTATTAATGTGGTCTTTGGTGTTAATATAGGTTTATCCTCTGATGTTGTAGCCCAGTGGTCAGAGCACTCACTTTCTCCCATAGGGACATTTTTTAAAATTTTACTTTTATGCCACTGCACATCATTGCTTAACTTTTATCCTCAGTTCTTTATCCCTTTTTTTTTTTCTTTTTTTTTTATGCTCCTCAGCTAGAACTCTGAGGTAGACCAACAGTGAGATTTTTGCATATGCAACCATTGTTGTCCACCATTAAGGTAGCAGTATTCTGGCTACAGGGAGGATGTCTAAACATGACAAATTATCATGCAGTTTTGTCAGTTTTTATCATTTCTTCTTACCGGCATAGAGTGGCCTACTCTTTTGGAAGGCAGACCAGGTTTGAGCATGTGTGCAAGATGTTCTTATGTATTCACACATGGGATCTCAGTTTACAATGTCATCCAAAGGACTTTGGGAGGAGTGGAGTTATTATTTATTAACTGATGTTAACTCCAGGGAAAAATCCCTTGGAATGGGCACCTTAGTGGTAACTCAAATCCTGGCTGTCAGATTACGAGTACAGTGTTCAACTAGGCTGTCCCAGCCCCCCATCCTCTTTATGAAAAAAAGCTTGCTTTAAAAAAAAAAAAAAATTTCTTGCTGCTTTTGTTTACTACCCTTGTTGATGATATTGTTGTTAACTGCTAAATCCTTTATTATTATTATTGTTGCTGCTACTCGTTGTGTATGGCTGATCGATATTGTGTCACTACCGCCATTGTATTCTATTTCTTTTTTTCTTTTTTTTTGTGCTAGTCAAATTTTTCATGTTGATATGTAACCTATTTAAATCGATTTGAATTGTACAACGCAGTGAGCCCACGTTTTTGGGATTTTGCACTGTATAAGCCTCCATTTTATTATTATTATTATTATTATTATTATTATTATTATTATTATTATTATTACTACTATTACTATTATTATTATTATCATTATTTTTATTATCATTATTATCATTATTATTATTACTATTATTACTATTACTATTATCATCATTATTATTCTGCACTGCTGTTGTTGTTGTTGTTGTTCAGGTACGTTCTGGAGCACCTGTCCCGTATCTGCCGAATCCTGCGTGTGCCGGGCGGCAATGCCATGCTGGTGGGGGTGGGGGGCAGCGGCCGTCAGTCCCTGACCCGCCTGGCCACGGCCATGGCAGGATACAGCCTCTTCCAGCCCGAGATCTCCAAGAACTACGGCAAGGTGGAGTGGAGGGAAGACATCAAGGTAACTATGCACCTGGAAAAAGGATGGAAGTTTGTTTGAGTGTTGATTTTAAATGATGGTCCCCTGGCCTAGGTGAAAAGCTCTGTCAGTTATGGAAATTTTTTTTTAATTAAAAATTTTTTTTTTATATCTAGGATAATGGAATAAGCGCTCATGTGCTTTTTTACATCCAGTCCCCATGTGTATGCAGTATTGTAAATCTTGTCATCTGTTCCCACAAGCACACAATGGCCTACTCTTATGAAAAGCGGAACAGAATTTAACATGTGCAAGATGTTCTGCGTGCGTTTGCACATGGGACCTCAGTTTATTGTCTCATCCGAAGGACTTTGGGGGAGAGTGGATTCAGCACTGATGTTAACTCTAGGGGAAAAGTCTCCTTGAACGGGAATTGAACCCAGGTCATCAAATTGCATGCGCAATATTCTGATCCTGTCCTCCCCCCCATATATATATATAAGGATATAAGGTATATGCCAAGACTTGCATTAAAATAATGTTCTAAAAATGGCATGTCAAGACTGCCTTGAGCCATGACAAGGTCTTACCATGAACACCTGCAATCTCCTTTAAAGGAGAAAAAAGATGATATGAAGTTGGAGTGTGGCTGGCTAAAAGGTGAGGTACTTGAAAACAGTCATACATGTAAACTTCCAATTGCTTGCAATTCCAGTCTGACAATGATTTCCAGGTGGGATGAGTGAGTCAGAGTGCATATTCTGTGTTATCCCCAGAGTATTAAGCTGGGGAACAAAAAATGAGTGATAATCTTTCACAAAGTTGGAATGTGGCTACCTAAGTTATTGGCTAGAACGTTGGCATACACAAAATTTTACCATTGGTGAACCTTGGAGCTCTAGCTGAGGATTGAAAAAATATATATATTGATGTTTCTGTAATCCACCGAACACTGACACGAAATAGGCGATTTATTGTACATGATTTGATCTTCTGCATGTGTATACACATGAAAAGAGTTAAGGCACTGGCAGGCTCTGTATTTGAAGTTGACTTGGCAGATCATAAAAATACCAACCCTTAATTCTCCACTCACCACTGAGGAGATTCAAACCCATGATTTCATGGACCCCCAGGGATTGGAGTCTAAAACAATCTTAACCACACGGCGATAGCCTAAACAGTAAGAACCTGAGAACAGATCACAACATGACCAAAATAACGTGCACGGTGCTGTGTGTTGCAGAACTTGCTGAAGAGCACAGGGGCCCAGGGGAAGACCACAGTCTTCCTGATCACAGACACCCAGATCAAGGAAGAGTCCTTCCTGGAAGACATCGACAACCTCCTCAACACGGGAGAGGTGCCCAACCTGTTTGCCACAGACGAGAAGGCCGAAATCATGGAGGTGAGCAGGGGTGGTGGTGGGGAGGAGGGTCAAGGTCAGGGTCAAGGTCAGGGTCAGGGTCTAGTTCTATGTGTGTGTGGGTTAGGTTAGGTTGTGATTTTTTTGGTGTTGAGTGTGTGTGGGATAGTTTCAGGGTGGTGTGTGATGGGATGGGTTGGGTTGGGTTGGGTTAGGAATGAATCTGAATCTGAATCAGTGGGAACAGATACTAACATTGACAAAACTACAAACACACAGGAACGGGATGTGAAAAAAAAAGCCCACAGTTATCTTTTGAAATAAAAGAATAAAAAAAAAATAAGAAAGAAAGAACACATACATGCTGTGACTTAAAGTGCTAGAAATAAATAAATAAAAATACACCACACAACCCACATATACACACATACTTTTACACAAACCAACACACACACACCGTTTCAAACCACCCACATCACCTACCCAGAATTCCCTTCTCTCTCCCATCAGGCCGTGCGGCCAGTGGCCCAGGCAGGGGACAAGAACGCCGACTTCAGTCCCTTGGCGCTCTTCGCTTTCTTCGTCAACCGCTGTCGGGAAAACCTGCACATCATGATCGCCTTCAGCCCCATTGGAGACGCCTTCCGCAACCGGCTGAGGCAGTTCCCCTCCCTCATCAACTGCTGCACCATCGACTGGTTCCAGGTATGCACATCATCATCATCATCATCATCATCATACATGGAATTCATATAGCACTACATTTTGCAAAAACAAATCAAAGCACGCTTACATTCAATCTATACAATACACAAGCAATCAATGAGGGATCAAGTCGGGGCAGGATATAGTCTAGTGGTCAGAACATTGCACTCGCAATTTGATGACCCAGGTTCGATTCCCGGTCGAGGGGATTTTTCCAATGATAATAATAATAATAATGATACATAGAATTTATATATAGCGCTACATCTTGCAAAAACAAATCAAAGGGCTTGCATTCGACCTATACAACACACAAGCAATCAGTAACAATTTATAGTTTTAGCAAATTTGAATGTACACACACAACATGCACGCGCACACACACATGCACGCACACGCTCACGTGCGTGCACACACTGAAGTGTATAGAGGCTATACACTTTGGCAGGGTGAAGGGAATTTCAGACATTGAAGGCAGGGACAGATAGGAGATGGAAACAGAAGGCGAAAATCTTAGGTTTGAAATAAGTGTGTCTTGAGGTTGGATTTAAAAGTGTCGTATGTAGGCTTTTTCCAAAGGGAGAGAGGGAGGTCATTCCAGATTGATGGACCAGAAATAGAAGAAGAGCAGCGGCCAACAGTAGATAGGTTGAATCTAGGTATTCTTAAGGATAAGGTATCTGCAGCAGAGCGGAGGGAATAAGAAAGTGTGTACAAGTAAAGACATTCACAGAGGTAAGAGGGCGCTGTTTTATGGAGACATTTGTAACAGAGGGTACTGATCTTGTAATTTACTCTCTGTTGTACCTGTGGTACCTCTGTGGTACCTCAACATAGTTGTTGAGAAGATGTTCTGAGAAGTTTCTTTTGGTTAAAAGATTTGTTTATTCAGTACACACACACATCACAAGCAAACATTGTTTAGCACAGGTAAAAGAACCCACGGCAACAAGAGGGGTGTATGTCCCTGGCAAAATTATGTAGAAAAAAAGTCACTCTCATAGGGAAAGAAATACAGTTGCAGACAGGAAAAAAAAAATAGTGGGTGACACTGCTCTTGTGGCAACTTGCTCTCCCCGGGGGAGAGCAGCCCGAATTTCACGTTTTCCAGATGAGACTATAGACTGAGGCTCTGTGTGCAAATGCACACACTACATCTTATGCACATGTTAAAAACCTCTTCTGCCTTTTGTAAAAAAAAAGCAAAAAAAAGCATATTGTGCCAGGTAGCAACAGATGACATTTTTTTTTAAAGAACACTTACACACACAGGTGTCATATTTAGACACCATCCCCAAAGTTGGAATGAAGCTACCTAAATGATGTAGGGGGAGAAAAAAAAAGTCGCATACACAAAAAATTCACTGTCAGTGAACCTCAGAGCTCTAGCCAAGAAAAAACACCCCCCTCCCCACCCCTCAGCCCCCACACCCCAAATCAAGTGAATAAAAAATAAAACACTTTTTAAAAATTTTGTTATCTTCTCACAGCCTTGGCCAGAAGATGCTTTGGAGCGTGTGGCGAACCGCTTCCTGGAGGATGCAGACATTGAGGAGCATGAGAAGAAAGAGACAGTGCACATCTGCAAATACTTCCACCAGAGCGTCCGCAACCTCTCGGAAAGGTACCTCAGTGTGGTACTGTCAATGTCTAGCTTTTGTTTTCAGAGGATATATTGAAAAATGATTGCAGTTGCTATTTTTAAAAAAATTTATCAAGCCATCTATCTAAAAAAAATAAATGAAGAAAAAAGGAAAAAAATAATGATACTATGTGTGTGTGTATGTGCATGTATTTGTGTGTGTGTGTGTGTGTGTGTGTTCTTCACTTTAAGATCTTTCCATTATAAGTGACATTTGACAGGAGGAAAAAGATCTGTGAGTGTTGTGGAGAGTCTTTTTGTGTGTGTGTGTGTGTTTGTATGTGTGTGTGTTTGTGAGTATGTGTTAGCGTGTGCGTGTGTGTGTGTGTGTGTGTGTGTGTGTGTGTGTGTGTGTGTGTGTGTGTGTGTGTGTGTGTGTGTGCTTCAAGAAAGAAACTCCCCAATGATAAGTAGTAAAAAGAATTGTGAATGTTGTGGAGAGTATGTTTTTGTGCACGTGTGCATGCATGCGTACACGCTCCAAAAAAAGAACACCCCCCCCCCGAAAAAAAAACCCAACCCCACAACTTACGCCTTAAAACCACTCCCCTATCACTCACTCTCTCACCCCTCTCACCCTACCTGCACAGGTACCTGAACGAGCTGGGGCGCCACAACTACGTGACCCCTACCTCCTACCTGGAGCTGATCAACTCCTTCAAGAACCTGCTGCAGAAGAAGCAGGATGAGACCATGAAAGCCAAGAGACGCTACGTGGTGGGGCTGGAGAAACTGGCCTTCGCCTCCTCGCAGGTCCGTCCGCTCACAGGGGTTTTTTTTTGTGTGGAGTTTTTTTGTGTGGTTTTTTTGTTTATTGTATGTAACACACTGTTTTTATTGTTTGAAAATTACGTTTTTCGTCCAATCCAATCCAATGATTTTGGGGGGGGGGGATTTTTTTATATTTTATTCTTTAATATCAAGGATAATGGATAAGCACTCATGTGCTTTTTTTTACATCCAGTCCCTGTGTGTATGCAGTTTTGTAAATCTTGTCATCTGTTCCCACCAGCACATGATGGCCTACTCTTACGAAAAGCAGAACAGGATTTAATGTGTGTGCAAGATGTTCTGCGTGCATTCGCACACGGGGCCTCGGTTTATAGTCTCATCCGAAAGACTTTTGGGGGAAGTGGGGTCAGCACTGATGTTAACTCCAGAGGAAAAATCCCCTCGAACGGGAGTCGAACACGGGTCGTCAAATTGTGAGCACAATGTTCTGACCATTATGCTATCCCCTCCCCTGTGTGTATGTGTGTGTGTTTTGTGGGTGGTAGAGTCAGTGTGAGTGTGTGTGCGTGTGCGTGTGTGTGTGTGTGTGGTCTTAAGAGTTGGTGTGTGAGTGTTTGTGTGTGAGAAAAACCCACCAACCCCAACAACAACACACACCCTCAAAACACCCATGTCCTGAACGATGATGGTACCCCACAACAGGTGGCAGACATGCAGAAGGAACTGGAGGAACTGAAACCCCAGCTGGTGGTGGCGGCGGAGGAGAACACGCGCATGATGGGCATCATCGAGAAGGAGTCGGTGGAGGTGGAGGAGACCTCGCAGAGGGTGAAGGCCGACGAGGCCATCGCCAACACGCAGGCAGTCAGCGCCAAGGCCCTGAAGGACGAGTGCGAGGAGGACCTGGCTGAGGCCCTGCCCGCCCTGGAGGCTGCCCTGGCCGCCCTCAACACACTCAAGGTTTGTGGGGGGAAAAACATTGGGAGGGGTTGGGGGGGAGGGGTGTGGGGGGGAGGGGGTTGGTGGGGGGGGTGAGGGGGGGGGTGTGTGTGGGGGGGGGGGGGGGGCCTGGCTGAGGCCTTGCCTGCCTTGGAGGTTGCCCTGGCCCCCCTCAACACACTCAAGGTTTGGTGTGGGGTGGTGGTGGGGTGTGGTTGGTGGTTGGGGGAGGGGGTTAGGGGGTGGTGGGGCCTGACCGAGGCCCTGCCTGCCCTGGAGGCTGCCCTGGCCACTCTCAACACGTGGGTGTGGGTGGGAGGGGGTTGGGGGGGAGGGGGGGGGGGGGCTGGCTGAGGCCTTGCCCGCCCTCGAGGCTGCCCTGGCCGCCCTCAACACGCTCAAGGTTTGTGTGGTGGGGTTGGGGGGAGGGGGGGGGGTGGAAGGGGGGTGGTTGGAGGGAGGGGGTGGGGTGGGGGGTTGGGTGGGGGAGGGGGGAGGTGGTGGGGGAGGGGGGAGGTGGTGGGGGAGGGTTGGGGGTGGTGGTAGAGTTGGTGTGTTTGTGTGTGTGTGTTTGGGTGTGTGAGTGGTAGAATGTGTGTGTGTATGTGTGTGCGTGTGCGTGCGTACATGTGTGCATGCGTGTGTGTGAGTGAGTGTGTATGTTTGTGTGTTAGTGTGTGTGTGTGCATGTCTGTGTGTGTGTGCATGTCCGTGTATGTATGTATATGTGTATATGCATACCATACCAAAAGTACTGATATACATTTCTATACAAATCATGACAACAGCGACGTATCTAACTGTCAGTATTATTATTTCTGTTGCACTGTGGCTGTCTGTCCCTTGCAGCCAGCAGACATCACCATCGTCAAGTCTATGAAGAGTCCCCCTAACGGCGTCAAGCTGGTGATGGCCGCAGTCTGCGTCATGAAGGACATCAAAGCCGAGAAAATCAACGACCCCGACAAGCCAGGACAGAAGGTGGGTGCCCAGGCAGTGTTTCTGGCTTTGGGAAATGTTGCTTTAAGGGGTGGGGGGTGGGGGGGGAACTGAGTGACCCTGTTCACAGTAGGAATGGTTGTTGCATGCGTGTGACTGATTTGAATGCCAGCGCTTTGATTTGTTTGCATTACATGATGTAGCGCTATATAAATTCCATGTGTTGTTGTTATTATTATTATTATTATTATTATTACAGCGTGCTTTGAGTAGACTTGTAACTGCCCTTCAAGGATGATTAAAGTGTTTTTTGACTTGACTTGACTTTTTTTTTTTTGGGGGGGGGGGGGGGGGGGGTATTTTTATGAGAATTTTAGCCCTCTGTTTTGTAAAGTGATAATTGCTTAGTAGACTTTAGAAATGGTCTCCAAAGTGTTGTGTGTTAATTTTTTTTTTTGCATTTTCTTGAAAATTTTAGGCTCTATTTTATCAAGTGATAAATCACATAGAGTTTAGAAATGGTCTCCAAAGTGTTTTGTGATCATTTTTTTGGGTGCATTTTCTTGAGAATTTCAGGCTCTGTCTTATCATGTGATAATCATTTAAAAATGGTCTCCAAAGTGTTTTGTAATAACTTTTTTTTTGCATTTTCTTGAGAATTTCAGGCTGTTTTGTAAAGTGATAATCGCTTAGTAGACTCTAGAAATGGTCTCCAAAGTATTTTGTGATAATTTTTTTTGCATTTTCTTGAGAATTTTAGGCCTCTGTTTATCAAAGTGATAATCACTTAGAGTTAAGAAATGGTCCCCAAAAGTGTTTTGTGATAATATTTTGGTATTTTCTTGAGAATTTTAGGCTCTGTTTTATCAGGTGATAATCACTTGGACTTTAGAAATGGTCTCCAAAGTTGAGTTTTTTTCCAGTGTACCGTGTATATGCCATTTTGTTGTTAGTCTTCCTCAGCTAAATTACGATGTTACCCACTGGTGAGATTTTGCATGTGCAACCATTTCTTCCCCCCCCCTCGCACGCACGCACGCACGCACGCACGCACATATAATGTAGCCACATTCCAACTTCGGGAACGTATGCAAACATATAAGTTCTACCTTCATCCCCGAAAAATGCCCCTGAGTGAGTGCTGACTTTGCCCTGACTGTGCAGATCATGGATTACTGGGGTCCCTCCAAGCGGCTGCTGGGCGACATGAACTTCCTGGGCATGCTGAAGGAATATGACAGGGACAACATCGCCCCCCACATCATGGCCAAGATCCGCAAGGAGTACATCACCAACCCCGAGTTCGACCCCGCCAAGGTGGCCAACGCCTCCTCTGCCGCTGAGGGGCTGTGCAAGTGGATCCTGGCCATGGAGATCTACGACCGCGTGGCAAAGGTAGGGGATAGAACTGAACAGAACAGAACTGAACAGAACTGAACTAAACAGAACAGAACTAAACAGAACAGAACAGAACTAAACAGAACTGAACTGAACAGAACTAAACAGAACAGAACTAAACAGCACAGAACTGAACAGCACAGAACTGAACAGCACAGAACTGAACAGAACTAAACAGAACAGAACTAAACAGGACAGAACTGAACAGAACAGAACTAAACAGCACAGAACTGAACAGCACAGAACTGAACAGAACAGAACAGAACTAAACAGAACAGAACTAAACAGAACAGAACTAAACAGAACAGAACTAAACAGAACAGAACTAAACAGAACAGAACTAAACAGCACAGAACTAAACAGCACAGAACTGAACAGAACAGAACTAAACAGCACAGAACTGAACAGAACTGAACAGAACAGAACTAAACAGCACAGAACTGAACAGAACAGAACTAAACAGCACAGAACTAAACAGCACAGAACTGAACAGAACATAACTGAACAGAACATAACTAAACAGCACAGAACTGAACAGAACAGAACTGAACTGAACAGAACAGAACTAAACAGCACAGAACTGAACAGAACAGAACTAAACAGCACAGAACTAAACAGCACAGAACTGAACAGAACAGAACAACTAAACAGCACAGAACTGAACAGAACAGAACTAAACAGCACAGAACTGAACAGAACAGAACTAAACAGCACAGAACTGAACAGAACAGAACTAAACAGCACAGAACTAAACAGAACAGAACTGAACAGAACAACTAAACAGCACAGAACTGAACAGAACAGCACAGAACTGAACAGAACAGAACTAAACAGCACAGAACTGAACAGAACAGAACTAAACAGCACAGAACTAAACAGAACAGAACTGAACAGAACTGAACAGAACAGAACTGAACAGAACAACTAAACAGCACAGAACTGAACAGAACAGAACTGAACAGAACAGAACTAAACAGCACAGAACTAAACAGCACAGAACTGAACAGCACAGAACTGAGCAGAACAGAACAGAACAGAACTAAACAGCACAGAACTGAACAGAACAGAACAGAACAGAACTAAACAGCACAGAACTGAACTGAACAGAACAGAACTGAACAGAACAGAACTAAACAGCACAGAACTGAACAGAACAGAACAGAACTAAACAGCACAGAACTGAACAGAACTGAACAGAACAGAACTGAACAGAACAGAACTGAACAGAACAACTAAACAGCACAGAACTGAACAGAACAGAACTGAACAGAACAACTAAACAGCACAGAACTGAACAGAACAGAACTGAACAGAACAACTAAACAGCACAGAACTGAACAGAACTGAACAGAACAACTAAACAGCACAGAACTGAACAGAACAGAACTGAACTGAACAGAACAGAACTAAACAGCACAGAACAGACTGAGGTTTTGTTTTAGGTGATAGAATAAATAAACAGCTCTTGAAAAAAAAGAAGAAAGTAGCAAACAAACAGAAGGAAAAAATACTTGCACAAAGCAAACCAAATTTTTCATTAGTTAAGGGCCGGATGGGGAAAAAAAAGTATGTAATACTTACTCTGTAACCCTTGAAAAATTTTTTTTAAATATATATATTTTAAAAAATGTTGGATTTGTGCACTGTGGTACGCGTCCTCTTCATTCAGGTGGTGGCGCCCAAGAAAGAGAAGCTGGCGGAGGCTGAGGACGAGCTGAACAAGACGATGGCCATGCTGAACGAGAAGCGCGCGGAGCTGGCCGCCGTGGAGAAACGCCTGGCCGACCTCAAGTCCACCTTCCAGGAGATGACCGAGAAGAAGGCCAAGCTGGAGGCGCAGGTGAGAGAGAGTGGTAGGGGAGGGGTGGGAGGTGGGGGGGGAGGGGGTGTGGAGAGGGGTGGGGTGGGGTGGGGGGAGGTAAGGGGGGTGGGAGGAGAGAGGGGGGGTGGAGAGGGGGGGTGGAGAGGGGGAGGGAGGGAGAGGGGAGGGGGGAAGGAGAGGGAGGGGGTGAGAGAGGGAGGGAGTGGAGAGAGGAGAGGAGGGAGGAGGGAAAGGGAGGAGAGAGGGAGGGAAGAGGAGGGGGGAGGGAGAGAGGAGAGAGGGAGGGAGAGAGAGGGAGGGGGGGGGGGGGGGAGGAGAGAGGAGAGGGGGGGAAGAGAGAGAGGGGGGGGAAGAGAGATGGAGGGAGTGAGAGAGGGAAGGAGAGATAGAGGGAGGGAGAGATAGAGGGAGGGAAGGAGAGAGAGAGAGAGAGAGAGGAGAGAGAGAGAGACAGAAAGAGAGGGAGAGAGAGAAAAACAGAGAGTCAAGTCAAAGTCAAGTCAAGTCAAAAACACTTTAATCATCCCTGAAGGGCAATTACAATACTGACAGGCATATTGCTACAAATTCATAATCAAACACACGAAGGAGCTACATTTCTTTTTTGTTCAAACATTATATAACTTCAAATAAAATGTCACAAACACTCACACCCTATGCGCGCGCGCTTGCACACACGCAAACACACGCATACACACACACCAATGTTTAGATACAATGTTCTTAAAAACCATTGACTAGAAAAGACATATGATCACCATTATTTACACATTATACGCACGCGTTCACACCTGCACATATACAAAGCCAAAAATAAGACATACTTATTTTATGGGTACATATGCATGTATGTGCACACCTGTATGCATTGGCTACATACATAACAGTGGCAGGTAAGTAATTCAGAGAAGCTTATACACACACACACACACACACACACACACACACACACACACACACACACACACACAAGAGCAAACAAACAAACAAACAAACAAACAAAAACAAAAACAAACAACCTCAGTCAGTGTTATTATGAGTTTAGAACTCGGATAGCTACTGGCACAAAGGAGTTCCTTTTTCTGTTTGTTTTGCTGTTGTGGCATTGAAAACGACGTCCTGAAGGCAACAATTGAAATTCTGAAAACAGAGCGTGGGAGGAATCGGCCAAAATGGCTCTTGCTTTACGTACAAGCTGCTGATTACAAAACGACCTGAGGTCTCTTTGTTCTTCTCCGATAATTTTAGAGCAGATTCTCACAATTCTCTGAAGACCATTCTTGTTCTTAATGAGAGAAGGAGAGATAGACTGTCAAACAGAGAGAGAGAGAGAGAGAGAGAGAAAGAGAGAGTGGTTAGCAGTTTTTGTTGTTGTTATTGGGTGTTCCCCAGCTTAACAAGAGGGAGTCATTCACACACACATGTATTCCCCCCACCCACAACAACCACATCCACCAACCACCAAACCACAACCACTAACTACTATCCCTATACTACACACACACACACACACACACACAGGTGGACCTGTGCGGAAAGAAGCTGGTGCGAGCAGAGAAGCTGATAGGAGGTCTGGGCGGGGAGAAGACGAGGTGGACGGAGGCTGCCGACAGCCTGCAGAACACCTACGACAACCTGATGGGCGACGTCCTCATCTCGGCCGGGGTCATCGCCTACCTGGGGCCCTTCACCATGGCCTTCCGCGACATCGCCACCCTCGACTGGGTCAAGCTGTGTCAGGTAGGTAAAAAGTATTTTTTTTAAATTTTAAAAAAAGAAAGAAAAAAAAAAGGGGCGGGGTGTGGGGGGGGGGGGCGGTTGGTGGGTGGAGGGGGAGGAGTGGGGGTTGGGGTGGGGGGTTGGGGTGGGGGGTTGGGGTGGGTGCTTGTGTGTGTATGTGTGTGTGTGTGTGTCCCTGTGTGTGTGTGGTGGGGTCGAGGGGTTGGGGGTGGGTGGGGGCTTGGGTGTGGGGGGTGTTTGTGTGTATGGAGGGGTAGTGTATGTGTGTGTGTGTGTGGGGATAGCATGGGGTGTGTGGGGGGGGGGGGTTGTGTGTAGGGGGGCTAGGAAGGGGGAGGGGTGTGTGGGTGGGTGTGGGAGGGGGGGGTTGTAGGGTGGTGTGGGTGAGTAGGGGCGGGGTGTTTGTGTGTGTGGTGTGTGTGTGTTTGTAGGTTTGTGTGTGTAGGGGGGGGGGGGGGGGGGGCAGGAATGTGTGTGTGTGGTGGGTGTGGGTGTATGTATGTGTAGTAGTAGTAGTAGTATCATCATCATTATTACTAGTGTTATCATTATCATCATCATGATCAATATGATGATAGGGATGATCATTATTGTTATTATCATTATGACGGATGCTATAGCAGAGTGGCTAAGATCATTTGTCTTCAATCCTGTGGGTCCATGAAGTCATGGGTTCAAATCTTGGTGGCAGCATCTAGTGGATTGAGAGGGGGGATTATTTGTGGTCAATTTCAAGTGCAGAACCGCCAGTGCCTTAATTCCCTTTGTATAGCTACACATGCAAAAGATCAAATATGCATGTTAAAGATCCTGTAA
Organism: Stramonita haemastoma; assembly: GCA_030674155.1. Lineage (NCBI taxonomy): Eukaryota > Metazoa > Mollusca > Gastropoda > Neogastropoda > Muricidae > Stramonita > Stramonita haemastoma. Next base: position 42,423,618 of record CM060332.1, read on the forward strand.
CTCATGTGTATGTGTGTGTGCATGTGTGTGTGTGTGTGTGTGTGTGTGTGTGTGTGTGTGTGTGTGTGTTGGTGTGTGTGCATGCGTGTGTGTGCATGCGTGTGTGCCTGTGTGTGTGTGTGTGTGCACGCATGTGTGTGTGTCTGTGTGTATGTGCATGCATGCATGTGTGCGTGCATGAATGTGTGTGCATGCCTGTGGTCACCACGTCCCCCAACAGGAGAAGAAGATCCCCTGCACTGCGCAGTACTCGCTCAGCAAGGTGCTGGGCGAGCCCATCAAGATCCAGGCCTGGAACATCGCCGGTCTGCCCAAAGACAGCTTCAGCATCGACAACGGCGTCATCGTCGCCAACTCTCGCCGATGGTCAGTTGGGAGGAAGAGCTCTTCTTCATCGTTTCTGTTTGGTGGTGGTGGTGGTTGGTGGTGGTGGTGGTGGTGTGTGAGGGTGGAAAATTGAAGAAGGGTTTTTATTGTGTGCGCAGAGCATGCAAATTTAACACCACTCAAGTTGAGTGGTAAATTTAGTGCTCCCCTTTTAGCTAGTCCCAAGTGTGGTCAGTTTCTGCTGTAATTAACACCAGCTTGGCTGGGATGGGATGGAATGGATAGTAGCAGAGCAGCTAAAAGTGGGGGACAAAAGTGACAGCTGTGTGTGGTAGTGTGGTGGTAGTTTGGGTGGTATGTTTTTTTGTTTTGGTATTTTTTAAAGAACTTTTGGATCGGGTTGTAAGGTCTTTGGACATATTGCAACATTGCGTTTGACAAGCTTTGAAATGTTTGTATAACTCACCGCACATACTTTGTGTGGTACTGTACAAATCATCCTTTAATGTACAGATTTTATTCTTCAAGTAGGTTGTGGTACAAGTATTTAAAAAAAACCAAAAAAATATAAAATGTTTATTTAAATTAACCCCTGATTTATCAAAAACGTTTTTCAGGCCCTTGATGATTGACCCCCAGAGTCAGGCAAACCGCTGGGTGAAGAACTCGGAGAAGGACAACAGCCTCTCAGTCATCAAGCTGACGGACAGCGACTACATGCGCACGCTGGAGAACTGCATCACCTTCGGCAACCCCTTGCTGCTGGAGAACGTGGGGGAGGAGCTGGACCCTTCCCTGGAGCCCCTGCTGCTGAAACAGACCTTCAGGCAGAGTGAGTAGCGCACACAGTCAGCACACACACATGACCACATACATCCCCACACATCACTTGAGTCAAGGGTCCAGGCCCAGTGCTAAGCAGCCTGCAATTCCAGCATTACACAGGTCAAGGGCACAGGCCCTGTACTAAAATTGGCCTGCCCTTTCCCTTTACCAAGACCAAGTGTGTTGGTCAGTTTCTGCCGTAACTAGCATCAGCTGGGCTCGTATGGATAGCAGCTGAGAAAAACTGGGGAGACTGACAGCTACAGCTGAAAGTTAGTCTGCCCCTTCCTTTTCTTTGCCCTCCTTGGGGTTTTCTAAGTGCTGTCCGTTCCTTGCTGTAATAAGCATCAGCTGGGCTGGGCTGGGCTGGAGTGGATAGCAGCAGTGAGTATCTGAAAGTGGTTTTTTTGGGGGGAGGGGGGGGGGTGACAGCTATGTGTATATGTTTTGGGGTAGGATTGTGTTGAGCTGGTTTACTTATAGTAATGAATTTTGCCTTCTCAGTCCTCTGCTAATATTGTTTTTTCCTACTGCAAGGAAGTCTGAAGCAAATGTGTATTCTATGGACAGGTGCTGTTCTTAATCACGTTGAGGTGTTTGTTGCTTAGGGCGTGCTGCAAGCCATAACTCTTGTGTTTCATTGCCTAGGCATTCTCATTCACAGAACAAGGAACGGGATCGTCTATATTCAGACATTTTTGGCCTCTGAGGTTCCTTGAATATTCTCATTGGCTAAAAATCCAAGGGCCATTATTCTGCATGTTATGATTTGCCATACTTTGAAGGAAAGTGCTGAGTAAGATACAACAGTGTGTTGTGCCAAGTAATTGGAGCTTGTTAGAGGTTGTTGGTTTTTCTTTTTAGGTTAGATATACAAAACAATGATGACAGGAAATGTTCTATGCATGGTCTGTGCTCTAACGTAGTATGAAAAAGGGGTAGAACTATTTCATGCATTTTATCGAAAAGTGTTATTTCTTAAAAATTATCATTTTGCAATGTGTTGTAAAATGTATTTCTGCAACTGCTCAAGATATGCTGATGCAAATTGCTGGCGCTCATTGCTTATTGTGCAAACATGTGCACCCATAAATGTGTACACAAACCGTACACATACACATACAAAAGATCGTGCAAAAAGCACACACTGACATCTGTGTCCATGCACACACACACACACACACACACACACACACACACACACACACACACACACCACACACACACACACACCACACACACATTCACCCCCCCCCCCCCCCACACACACACACACACACAAGCAATTACACACACACACACACACACACACACACACAACACACAACACACACACACACACCTCCCCCCCCCCCCACATACACACACATTCACACACACATATTCCCCCCCCCCCCCCCCCCCCCCCCCCCCCCCCCCCCCCACACACACACACACATATTCCCCCCCAAACACACACCCACTCACACACTCACACACAGTGACACACACACACACTTAATTCTTTCACTCACTCACTCACTCACTGACCCATTCATATCCCATCCCCCCTTTTTCTCCCCATGAACATTATATCCTATTGTCTACCTGCTATTCCCCCTGCTGCTGCCACTTTCTGCCTGTGAAGATCCTCGCTCAAAAGCCAGTAATAGTAAGTCTGTCTCACCTGGGGTGAAGGCCTATCTATCACAGTGCCTTGGGGCCGTTCAGCTTGTGTTCTATTTGTTTTATTTTTATACCACTTTATGTCACAGCAGATTTTTCTGCGTGAAATTCGGGCTGCTCTCTCTCCCCGGGGAGAGAGTGTCGCCACAGTTGCAGCGCCTACCCTTTTTTTTTTTTTTTTTTTTTTTTTTTCCCTCAGGGATGGTGTCTAAACACGACACCTGTGTGCATGCTACATTTGACTACCCCTGTTCACGGGTTGATGAATGAATATGTGTATCAACAGTTTCTTCAACTCACGGTCTTTATGCATCATTTTTTTTTAATGTTTTATCATTATTTTGTTTGTTTGGGTCTTGGCGTAGCTGCACTTTCTTGAACGCTGTTATTTTTAAATGCTAAGAAGGGGGGGGGGGGGAGCAGGTTAGCTTAATGGTCAGTGTTGCGTTCGTTGTTTGACTGTCTGGGATAGAGCCACCACTGAGACACCCACCTATTCTAGGGGATTTTTTTTTCCTCCTGGAGTTTACATCAGTACCGACTCCACTACCCCAAAATTTCTACAGATGAGGTTATAAACCAAGGCCCTGTGTGTGAACACATGCAGAACATCCTGTGCACATGTTGCATCTATTCCTCCTTTTGAGAGAGTAGGCTAATTAAGTGCTAGTAGGAACAGATAATATTTATATTAAAAAAAAAAAAAGAAACACATGCACGTTGGTGTTGTGTTTAGACAACATTCCCAAAGTTGGCATGCATCTTAATGTTGGGCAAAAACTGTCGCATACACAAAAATCTCACTTGGTGGGCTTCAGAACTCTTAACCAAGGAGAAATAATTGCAAATAAAATGCATAAATGACTGACAAGTTGTACTTTGTTGGTCTTTGAATCAGAATACATGATAAGTGGAAAGATGGGTTGTTTTTTTTAAGTGATCTTGTTTTTTCATATAACATTGTGTTGTATCTTTTCTCAGAGCTATATGTCTTGCCTACAGCGTTCAAGTTGTGAATTTTGCACGAAATCATCAAGGAATGTACAAGATCACCTGCCTCTGTGTGTGTGTCTGTATGTCTGTTTGGCTGTCTGTCTGTCTGTCTGTCTGACTGTCTGTCTGTCTGTCTGTTTGTCTATTTGTCTGTGTGTGTGTTGCATGTGTGTGGTGTGTGTGTGTGTGTGTGTGTGTGTGTGTGTGTGTGTGTGTGTGTGGTGTGTGTGTCTCATGTGCATGTAAGTGTGGTGTGTGTTTGCAGTGTGTGGATTTTTTTTTTTAATGTGTGAATAAAGGTACCATCTCACATTTTGTTTTGTATCTCGAACATCAAGTTTGCTTTTTGTGACCATGCTCATGATTTGTGTATTGTCTTCTTCACTGTTTGATTATTTCTCATACATTTTTCCAAGGTTTATCTTCCTATGCTTGCATCATTTCTCTGTTACCATCATTGTTTTTCATTGTATCATTATTGTCAATATCATCATCATTTGCAGCAGCAGCAGCAGCAGCAGCATCAGCATCATCATCATCATTATCATCATCATCATCAGCATCATCATCAGCATCATCATCATCATCATCATCATCATCATCATCATTGTCACTATTATAAACATATACCGTTTACTTCTCCTACCTTGTGTTTATATCACAGTGATATGTTTTTGGTATTCATGTATCAGTAGATCTTGAAAGTTGATTCTATTTTTTTTTTCTGGTGAAAAAGACAGAAAATAGAGTTTGTTTTGATTTGTTTTGTTTTCATAGGAAAGTTGTTGAATAAAAACGTAACAGGTAATTGTCTGCATGTTGCATGTAAAGATACTCAGGGGGTTCTGTTTTTGTTTGGGTTTGGGTTTTGTTTTGTTTTTTGGGGTTGTTGTTTTTTTTTTTGGGGGGGGGGGCATGATTCAGTTTTGTTGGTTTGGTTTTGCATTTGTTGATTTGTCTTTCATGCTACATATTTGATATATTTTTTATTGTACTTGATTAGTAATGTTTACCTTTTATGAACATTTTCATACATGGCATTGGAGAATGCTTTTTTTTTTTTTTTTTTTTAAACTTGCATTGTCAAGTTCTGTCATGCACGCATAAAGAAACTAGATAATTGTTATTGTTTTGTTTCATTTTTGATTCTTGGTAAAACAAGGTTTTTTTGTTTTTTTAAATGTTTTTTATAAATGTCTTTACAGTTATAGATCTTACCTCAGAATGGTTTTCTAACCCATAAACTGTTTTAGTTTTTAAAAGTAAATGAAAGAATTTTTACAGCTAAAAAGTTTAATACAACAGGACACATACAAAAAGAACATAGTATTTCGCACTTGCCTTCAAAAGAAGCCGAGTAAAATGAAACCCAAAATTACATAATCATTTGTACACAGGTCTGTGTTTGTTTTAGTGCAATATGGAATCCAAATTGATGTGCTAACGTGTGCACAGATCTATGTTTTAATGCGATATGGAATCCAAATTAACATGCTAATGTGTACACAGATCTGTGTTTTAATGCAATATGGAATCCAAATTAACAAGCTGTTTTGTATTCAGATGTATGTTTGCTTTTAATGCAAAGTGTTCTCCTCTTGTCCACAGCTGCAGGATTAAGTAAGCTTGACAATTATTGGTGTTAGCACTGTTCACTGTGTCATGGTTTAACCATGGACAACAACGGCAACAACAACAAAATTCACTGCATGTCTTTCGTTTTGTCTCTCTCTGTCGTCAATCTCATAGCTGAAATGTTGTGCCATGTTTGTTGTTCTATATATCTGTCATGTCATATTGATGTCTATATTGTTCTGTACCTTGTGGAACAAGAAGGAATTGAGGCTGTTTATAAAAACATTCTTTTTTTTTTCATTCAGAATTTTTTTTATGAAAAGATATTTGGGTATTTATGAATAAATATAGTTTTGAATGCAAGTGATTTGATTTGGTTTGCTTTACAAGATTGAGAACCATAAAAATTCCATTTATTATTGTTATTATTATATTGTTGTTGTTGTTATTATTATTTTTTTATTTTAAAATTTTTTAAAAATTTATTGTTATAATTATAATTATTATCATGAGATCTCTTCTCTGGGGAGCTGACGACAAGTCTTTTTGCCTTGGCTTTTTTTGAGAGGGAGAAAAGAGGGGTTTTTTTTTGTTCAAAATGATGGATTTCAAATTTGCCTAAAGTACAAGAGTGTATGAAGTCTGCTAATGAACATGGAACATACTTTTTTCACCAAGATTTTCGCAGAACAGTGTCTGGTCCTAAATTTTTTTCAGAGTTAACTGCATTAGCAAGTTATGCATTACGGTGTTCAGATTCAAGTTGATTTCTTGTCTAAAAATCCATCAGTCCAGTATTTAGATAAAAATCAGGCGATTTGGATGTTGTTCTTTGTGTATTTTCAATGGTCTATTTTGCATGATCTGTATGTACTGTACTGTTTCACCAATGCATAGTTGTGTTCATTAAATATTCATTATTGGAAGATTTCACAGAAGATCAAAATCCACTATTCTATTAATATAACGAAATTTTTCGTTTATTTTTTAAAATAAAACCCTAGAAAATAAAATCTTTTGATGACAGCATTTTAGGCGTTCAGTAAAAACCATACCTTCGGCCTGACTTGACTCGAGTTTCGGCTCCTGGTTGAGCCTTCGTCAGAGGTCCCGATGGTGATTGAAGCTTCACCCGCTGTGGTACCTTACTGCGAGACGCTTGTCAGAATATGAGAATTTGGATTTCAAGAAAGATTTTGGATGAATTAAAATTGCCCATGTCCTGTGAGGTTGAAAATATTTCTATAGCATCATTAACTTGTTTAGGTTGGTTTTTGTGATTGGTATTGTCATTAGGCACATTCTTTGTATTTTCACATCTCTGTTGCTCATCACTTCACTTAGTACTGTTGTTATGATAAAATTCTGGTGGCATTGTCCGTGTTGTTATAGGCACTCATCACTTTATGTATTACTGTTGTTATTATGAAATTCTGATGGCATTGTACATATTGCTATAGCCCAAGCTGTGTATCACATACTTCATGTTGTCTGTTTTCACAGAAGTCTGATAGATTATTGTGCAACGTTCTAGCTTTCATTTTATGTATCATATAAGAGAATGGATAGATGTAACATTTCGTGTTGGGTCTTGTAATCTTTTAACTTCTTGTTTATCTTTTTTTTGTCTTCGTCTTCTTCTTTGTGCTCTTTATCTTAATTTTCATTTTGTCCTTTTAAAAAGTTTTATTCATCTGACTGATTTATTTCGCTGTTTCTCTGTCTGTTTCTGTCTGTTTTTTTCTGTCTATGTGAATTTAGCATGTCTGAGTTATCTTTTTTCTCTTTTTTTTGTATTGTTGCTTAATACCAGTGTACAGTAGTAGTTTGAAGTGTCTGTCTGTCTGTCTGTCTGTTTGTCTGTCTGTCTGTCTGTCTGTCTGTCTGTCTGTCTGTCTGTCTGTCTCTCTCTCTCTCTCTCTCTCTCTCTCTCTCTCTCTCTCTCTCTCTCTCTCTCTCTCTCTCTCTCTCTCTCTCTCCTCTCTCTCTCTCTGTGTGCCTCTGTCTTTGTATTTGTGGATATGTATGTGTGTGTGCTTTTGTGTGTGCATGTGTGTGTGTGTTTGCATGTGTGTGTGTGTTTGCATGTGTGTGTGTGTGTGTGTGTGTGTGGTGTGTGTGTGTGTGTGTGTGTGTACATGTGCATATATGTGTGTGTGTGTGAGAGAGAGAGAGAGAGAGAGAGAGAGAGAGAGAGAGAGAGGAGAGAGAGAGAGAGAGAGAAGAGAGAGAGAGAGAGAGTTGGTTTTCTTTTCTTCTTCTTTTGTTTTTGTTTTACTTTTTATCCAAGCTCTTCTTGTCTGTATGAAAGTTCAAGATAAAAGGAATAATAATGATTTAAAAAAAAAAAAAAAAGCCTGTCATTTTTCTTCTTTTTTTCCCCCCAGTTTTATTGAATTGTTCTTTTTTTTCTAGTTTTGTACAATGAACAATTTACGTACAATTTACTGAATGCCTCAAAAGTCTTGAATCATCCTGAGGAGAATGGAGAAAGGAGCATTGACTAAAACCACTCTGACTTTCTGTATAGCCATGTCTGATACTTGGAGGTCCGCAGGTATGTTGCATGATTCTCTTCCTTTTTTCATGAAATCACTCGAGTTTCTCAGAGGTTTTTTTGACCACTTTATAATGGCAGAGAGCAAAGAATAAGTTGGAAGAAAACATGGAATGTGTTGAGTTTGTAAAAAAATTTTTTTTTTTTTAACTTGCATCTGAAAGGTAATATAAATATGTTGATTTTTAAGGATGTTTTTGTTTTGTTTTTTTAAGCCTTTCAAAATGTTTTGAAGAGGGTTGAGTTATTGTTGAGTGGTATTCAAACCTTGTACAGAACTTAAAGTATGCAGCATATATTTTTTGTGTGAAAAGATGAATACAAGTCTTAAACAAATTTGAAACTTCCAGCAGTTTAAATTTTTTTTTACCAGTATTAAAAGAGATCTTTTCCGTCCATTGAATATGTATGCTGTAGGTAAAAAAAAAAAGATCCTTTGATTTTAATTGAGACCTTTTCTTTTAGTCCATTTTGATTGCTTGTGAAGAATTGTAATTCGCAATTAAGGGAATGCTTGTATTTTGCTTAGTAAAAAATCATTATATCAGAATCAAGTTACCTTTTATTGTCTTACTTTTCCAAAAAAAAAAATCTTCACTTATGGAAGTCAACTGAATTTCAAGATCTCTACATAATTTTGTAGTCATCATGTTTATTATCAGAATTGAAATGCACCCATACTTATTTGTGTTTTGGCTGATCGCCTTTGGAAGTGTAAATCCAATCCCTTGTCATATGTTGCCTTAGAGGCGCGAAAAAGAACTCCACGAAGTAAGTAGAGAGGACATTGCACCCAAATCACCTTTTTTGGGGGGGATAAAAACTCACTTTGGAGGCACTAGATACAGTCTCCCAAGATTTTCAGTAGCTTTTTTTCTTTCATTCACTCTGTATTTGCATGGCACTTTTACTTTGTGAAGAAAATGAAGATTTTTTTCAAAAATAAGTGATAGTGTCAAAACATAGTTACTAAAAAAAAGAACCCAAGCATTTTTTGTTTGTTTGCTTTGGTGGGCTTTTTTTTTAAATTCTGGAAAACATTGAATAAGTTTATCAGCTATATATCACACAAACATACACACACAAGTATGAGTATCTTAAAAATGACACAGCATATTTAGAAAATGACATGACATATTCCCTGAAACAACAGTCTTGAAATCTTTCCATGAAACAACCAATCAAAAAAATCACTGTATCGGAGATACACATTTGGGTAGACTATAATCATTTTACAAGGAAGGTTACAAGACAGTGTTTGAAAGCATTTTTTTCTGGTCTTTACAAATCAGAATCCGATCATTTTCATTATTTGAAGAACATCTGATATTTACATCACAGACTGATGTCATCTTTGTGTGAAAATCTGACTATTACATCACAAAATCAAGTCTTAGTTTGAAAATCTGACATTTACTACATCACAAAATCAAGTCTTAGTTTAAAAATCTGACATTTACTACATCACAAAATCAAGTCTTAGTTTAAAAATCTGATATTTTACATCACTAAATCAAATCTTTGTTTGATCATCCAATATTCACATCACAGAAATCAGGTCACCTTTGTTTTAAAAAATACCCAAACTTTATTATGAAAATATTTGCAGTGCATGTTTTGCTTTTAACTTTACAAAAAAAAATGGTCATGATAGAGCATGAGAGCACAGCTGAATGTGATAAGCATGCTGTATTTTCAATTTTTCAAAGTTTGCTGTAAGTTGTGTGGTTTCACAGGATGATTGCATAGTTTAGATTTCTTCAGCATATTTTCTTTCTTTCTTAAATCCTTGTGAACAGGCTGGTATTTTCTCTTTTCTTCTTATGATTTCTAATTTTCTAAGCTCTGAGTAATACCCCCCCCCCCCCAAAAAAAAAAAAAAAAATGTTGGGCAGGAATGAGCATGAATAGTTTGATGCAGAAATTATTGGCATGTCTGAATACACCTTCTGTCAACTCCTTTCATTCTTATACTTAATGGTTTTTTCACCATTCACTTAATAGTTCACATTCATAGCAGTCATTCAGAACCATTTTATGTCTTCATTCTTTTTATTTAATGAAATTACTGTTTTCACATCTTGTAGACTAGGAGTGGTTTTTATAGGTCTTTTTGTCACCTCGTTTATCTATATTCACCATGTTGCTGTCGCCAATGAGAGCAATTTATAATTGTTCATATTGTGTACATGATAGCCTAGATGTAATGTAATGAAGAGAGAGAAATGATGGAGAGATGGAAAGAGATGGAAAGAATTTGCAGGCATGCATGCATGTGTGTTTCTGATAGTGTCTTTTTTTATCATTATTCTGTTTCTACCTTGTGTATTAAATTAGATACATGTTTATTTGTGTAATACCTTTGAAGTCTTTTTGTTTTAGTCATCCATTCAGTCATTTGTTAACATATTCATGTGTTGGCTTATATGTATGTATTAAGAAAGAAGATTGAGAATCAGATGTATTGTTTGTGTCTTTGGAACATTAATACATTCTTCAGATGTTAATTGATTAAGTTGACAGCATTTTTCTTGGTTCTAGTGTCAAGTTCATCTCTCACTGTTGTCAGGTGCTGGTATGAATTTCAACTCTCTTCCCCCACCCCCTTTCGTTTTTTAAAAGGGGGAAAAGAAATCAAACACACTAGTAATTTGGATGGAATCTGAAGACCTGATTAGGCTGGAAAGTGTCAGAATATAAACCTGTAGTTGAATGTACACCTTTTTTTCTGTTTTCGATCTTTTCTTGTTTTTGATGTCCATGGTTTTGTTTCCATGGGAAGAACGCAAAGAGAGGTACTGATTGTGATTGATCTGATTTTTTATGATCTCTTGACAAAGTAAATGATTTTTTTTTTTTTTTACAGCGCTTGATATAGAATACTTGATTATCATGTGGGGGGTTTCTTATTGTTTTGGGGTACTGTTCTTGTTTTTATTGACATACTTTGACACTGGTATCATCAACATCATCCTCATCATTATAAAGTCAACCAAGTTGTGTCATCATCATTACTTTGTCAATCTGTAATTTTAAACCCTCCTATTTTCAGTGTTGCCATACTATAAAACATGATTGCCTAAACATTCAACACAGTATTGCCACAGAAGGCTTGGTGAGAGAATGGTGAAAGAAGGGTGTGTGTGTACATTCGAATTTGCTAAAAACTATAAATTGTTATTGATTGCTTGTGTGTTGTATCGGTCGAATGCAATGTGCTTTGATTTGTTGTTTTTTTTACAAAGATATAGCGCTATATTAATTCCATGTATTATTATTATTACTAATATCATTCACCCTCACTCTCTGATTCATTCATTAAACCAACAATTCTCTTTTTCAATCCTTCTTGCAGCCTGTCAGCATTATCATCATCATCATCACCACCCCCACCATCATCACTGATTTGATTTGATTTGATGTGATTTGATTTATTCTTTTATATCGAGGATAATGGAATAAGCACTCGTGTGCTTTTCTTACATCCAGTCCCCGTGTGTATGCATTTTGTAAATCATGACATTATCATCAATCATCATCATTCACCCTCACTCTCCAATTCATTCATTAAAAACCGACCCATCTCTTTTTCTATCCCTATTATTGGAAAGCTTGTATAATTGCATGATTAAGAATCAGGTTATGTACCCCCCCCCCCCAATTGTTTCTCATTGTTATGATTTTTTTTCTCTTTTTTGTTATTGTTATAGAAGGCTGGATGTAAAAAAAAAAAAGCAATTGTCAGGCTTACTCTATCACCTTCTGAAAATAAAATTATTCCAAATTCAATTCAATTGATTCAATTCAATTCAATTCAATTCCCTCTCGCAGCCGGTGTGGACATGATCCGTCTGGGCGACAACGTGATTGAGTACTCGCAGGACTTCCGCTTCTACATCACCACCAAGCTGAGGAACCCCCACTACCTGCCTGAGCTCTCCACCAAGGTCTCCCTCCTCAACTTCATGATCACCCCGAGGACTGGAGGATCAGCTGCTGGGAATCGTTGTGGCCAAGGAGAGGTGAGGGAGGGAGTGGAGGGAGGGGGGGAGTGAATGAGGGAGGGAGGGAGGGAAGGAGGGAGGGAGTGAGACTGGCACGCTTGTACACTGTATACCCCAGGTATTTCTCTCTATCTATCTATCCCTTAGTCTGGTGACCGTGGGGGCACCCTGAAGACTTGACAACCAGTTCCCTCCACTCCTCTCTCTGTTCTGCCTTTCTCGAAATTTCTGTATTTCTGCATTTTACTCTGTCTCTCTCTGTCTCTCTGTCTGTCTCTCTGTCTCTCTCTCTCTCTTTCTCTCTTTCTCTCTGTCTCTCTCTCTCTCTCTCTCTCTCTCTCTCTCTCTCTCTCTCTCTCTTCTCTCTCTCTCTCTCTCTCTCTCTCTCTCTCTCTCTTCTCTCTCTCTCTCTCTCTCTCTCTCTCTCTCTCTCTCTCTCTCTTCTCTCTCTCTCTCTCTCTCTCTCTCTCTCTCTCTCTCTCTCTCTCTCTCTCTCTCTCTCTCCTTTTTCTTTTTTTTTTGTTTGGTTGGGTTTTTTTCAACAAATTACTAACGAAAGCGTCTTGTGTCCTAAATAGTCTCTCTTTCTTTTTTTTTCTTTTTTTTTTTTGGTTGGGGGTTTTTTCAACAAATTTCTAACGAAAGTGTCTGTGCCCTAGATAGTCTCTCTTTCTTTTTTTTTCTTTTTTTTCTTTTTTTTGTTTGGTTGTTTTTTTATCAACAAATTACTAACGAAAGTGTCCGTGTCCTAAATAGTCTCTCTTTCTTTGTTTTTTCTTGTTTTTTTGTTTGGTTGTTTTTTGTTCAACAAATTTCTAACGAAAGTGTCTTGTGTCCTAAATAGTCTCTCTTTCTTTTTTTTCTTTTTTTTTTGGTTTGGTTGTTTTTTTATCAACAAATTACTAATGAAAGTGTCTGTGTCCTATATAGTCTCTCTTTCTTTTTTTTTTTGGTTTGGGTTTTTTGGTTGTTGTTTTTTTGACAAATTTCTACGAAAGTGTCTTGTGCCCTAGATAGTCCCCTCTTTTCTTTTTTTTTGGTTGGTTGGTTTTTTATTCGACAAATTTCTAACGAAAGTGTCTTGTGTCCTAGATAGCCTCTCTTCTTTTTTTTTCTTTTTCCTTTTTTTTGTTTGGTTGTTTTTTTTTATCAACAAATTACTAACGAAAGTGTCTTGTGCCTAGATAGTCTCTCTTTTTTTTTTTTTCTTTTTTTTTTGTCAGGTTGTTTTTTTTTTCGACAAATTTCTAACGAAAGTGTCTTGTGTCCTAGATAGCCTCTCTTTCTTTTTTTTTTTTTCCTTTTTTTTGTTTGGTTGTTTTTTTTATCAACAAATTACTAATGAAAGTGTCTTGTGCCTAGATAGTCTCTCTTTCTTTTCTTTTTTTTTTCTTTTTTTTTTTTTCTTTTTCTTTTTTTTTCTTTTTTTTTTTTTGTTTGGATTTTTTCTTTTTTCTTTGGTTGTTTTCAACAAATTTCTAAAAGTGTCTGTGCCCTAAATAGTCTCTCTTTTTTTTTTTCTCTTTTTTTTGGTTTGGTTTTTTGTTTTTTTTTTTTTTTTTTACAAATTTCTAACGAAAGCGTCTGTGTCCAAATAGTCGGATTTGGTTTTCTTTTTTTGTTTCACAAATTTCTAACAAAAATGCCCCCAACCAGCCGGAGCTGGAAGAGGAGCGTCAGGCCCTGATCGTGACGAGCGCGGCCAACCGCAAGCAGCTGAAGGAGATTGAGGACAAGATCCTCCACACCCTCTCAGCCTCTGAGGGCAACATCCTGGAGGACGAGAGCGCCATCCAGGTCCTGGACTCCTCCAAACTCCTCTCGGACGAGATCTCCAAGAAGCAGAAGGTTCGTGAGAGAGAGATAAGAGGAGAAGATGGAGAAGATGGAGAAGAAAGTGTGGGTGGTTGTGTTTGTTTGGAGTTCTGTGTTATTTGGGTTGGTTTTATTTTTTGTAGGATGTGGGTGGGGGTTATTTATTGCTGTGTGTGTGTGTTTACGTGTTGTGTGCAGTGTGTTCCATAAAGGTTAAAGGTAAAGGTGTCTCATTATAACCTATGTGGTCGTAGGGGAGCGGAGGCGTCAGAGACCTCAGCTTCTCTTAGGGGCCAGTATAATGAGGGCGGTGCCCATCTCCTCTCCCTCGCTGCTTTACCTTTCCCTGACCCTAAAGAGGGCAGGTACCCATTTACAGCTGGGGGGACTGTACTGAAGCCAAAGCGCGCAAACTGTGACCCATCCAACTGGTAACCACACTCAACGCTGCTTAACCTTGGCTGGGGGAAAGTGAGCGCTTTGACCACTGAGCTATCCCATCCCAATGTGTTGCATCCTGTTGTTTAATACTGCTTTGTATTGTATGAATTTTATGGTATTGTACTATAGGAGGTAAGATAAGCCTAGTGGTCGGAGCATTGAGCTTGGGGATCTGACAACCCAGGTTCAAGCTACCACTGAGGAGCTTGTTATAGGGGATTTTTCCTGGTAAGTTCACATCAGTACCGTCTGCACTGCCTGAAAGTTCTTTGGATGAGACTATAAACTCATGTCCTGTGTGTGCACATTAAGCCCATTCCTCCTCTAGGAGCATAGGCCATTTTGTGCTGGGTGGAATGGATGATTAAGTTAAAAAAAAAACTATGCATGCAGATGTCGTCTTCTCCCCCCCCCCCCCCCCCCAAGTGTACAACTTTTTACAAACTGAAAAAAAAAACACCCACCCAACCAAAATCTTCAATCCTTTTCCACCAACCACCAACCATCAAAAACCAACCTCACTAAAACACACTTTCTCTTTCCCTCCTTCTTTCCTTCCTTCCTAATTCCTACAACGATGAACCCTTCAAGGTGGCCGAGGAGACAGAGAAGAAGATCGAGTCATCCCGCATGGGCTACAGGCCCATCGCTCGCCACTGCTCCATCCTGTTCTTCTCCCTGACAGACCTGCCCAACATTGACCCCATGTACCAGTACTCCCTCAGCTGGTTTGTCAACCTCTTCATCATGTCCATCCATGACAGGTAGGTGTTTTGGTTTTGGTTTGATTGAAGATCTGTGTCTTGGTGGTGTTGTTTTGGTTTGAATTTTTGGAGGGAGGGTTGGAGGAGGGGGGTAGGGTGGTGGGGGGGTTGTGTGATGGTTGGGTTTTTTTGGGATGTTGTTTTGTTTGGTGTGGGGGGGGGGGGGGGTGTGTTTGGTGGTGGTTGGGGGGGGGGGGGGGGGGGGGGGGGCGGAGAGGGGAGGGTGTTGTTTTGTGTTGTATGTGGGTGTGTGTGTGACAGAGAGATAGAGTGAGTTTGAGTGAGTGTGTGTTTGTGTGTGTGTGTGTGTGTGTTTGTGCGTGTTTGTGCGTGTGTGTGTGTTACTACTTTGGGATAGAATCCACAGCCTGCAAGTTTTTTTGGCATTAAAACTCTGTGGTGCTGGGGATGGTAGGAGATGTGATGAAAACGATGATGATGACACTGATGGGGTGATGGTGGTGATGATGATGATGATGATGATGACACTGATTGTGATGGTGATGATGATGCTGACAAGATGGTGATTGTGGTGATGATGATGACGGTGACAACACTGATGGTGATGATTGTGGTGGAAATGTTTTGTAGTCTAGAGGTAATACATCCTTTTATAAAGCCAGAAGTCATAGGTTTAATCCCTGTTTGAATCTGATCTATCTCCCCCCCCCCCCCCCCCCATCCACTACACCTTGAGTGGAGGTCTGGGTACTAGTCTCTCAGATGAGATGATAAAGTGAGGTCCTGTGTGCAACTCGTGTTTAGTGCACGTAAAAGATCTCACAGCAACTAGAAAGTTGTCTCTGCAAAAATTCTGTTGAACAAAAGCTGCTTTCAAAGGGAAAGAAATACACATGCACACACAAACTGTATAAAAAAAAAAGAAAATGAAGAAAGGAAAAGAACACAACTAGTACCACAGCTTTTGTGGTGCCAAGCACTCCTAGAGAGAAGCAATTTGAATTTCTCACAGAGAAATCTGTCATGGCAGAATAAGATATACATTATAGTGTCATAGAGTGATGATTTGGGACAGACCCTAGAGCCGCATGGTTAAGACTATTTTGCTTCAATCCCTTGTGTCCATTAAGTCATGAGTTCAAATCTCGGCTGTGAAATAAGGGTGAAGATTTTTTTTACAATTTCCCAGGTCAACTTCAAGTGCAGATCTACAAGTGCCTTAATTCCCTTTGTGTATATATACACATGCAGAAGATCAACGATGCATGTTAAAGATCCCGTAATTCATATCAGCATTTGGTGGGTTACGGAAACACAAACATTCCCAGTATACAACCTGTACCATAAAGAAGCTGCTCTGAAGTGGGAATGCATTGGCTAAGGCCACTGGGCAGACCTCCTGCAAAGTCACAAGCTAGGAGATTACAAGGCAGTATATACACCTGCACAGTAAGGGAACACATGAAGAGAGAGGGAGAGAGAGGAGAGAGAGAGAGAGAGAGAGAGAGAGAGAGAGAGAGAGAGAGATTTCAGACTTGAGAGAGAGAGAGAAAGATTTCAGACTGACTTGAGAGAGAGAGAGAGAGAGAAAGAGAGAGAGAGAGAGATTTCAGACTTGAGAGACAGAGAGAGAGAGAGATTTCAGACTTGAGAGAGAGATTGATGATTCAGTGGTAGTAAACAGCGATACCGTTATCACCCACATGGATGGAGAGATTCTTGCCTCAGGGACTAACAACTACCTATACAACAGGCCCTATTGTTGTTGTTGTGACCGTGTGCATAACCCAAGTTAACCCCAGGAGATGTGGTTTCAGCAATAAGTCCAAGATTCTGGAGCGGCGACTGCGCTATCTGAGCGACCACTTCTCCTTCCAGCTGTATGACAATGTGGCTCGCTCCCTGCTGGCCAAACACAAGCTGGTCTTCTCCTTTTTGTTGTGTGCCAACTTGCTGCTGTAAGTATCGGCCAACTGGCCAGCTGACTGACTTACCATGCCGACGGTCAGGGAAAAAACCAGTCTGTGCCTGAAGTCCTGTTGTTGGTTTTTTTTTTTTAATGTGAGACTCTTTGCTTTTGGTCAGAGTTTGCTTCTGGATTTGTTGATTTTTTTTTTTTTTTTTACTGTTTTGTGGAAGGATTTGAAGATGTGCAGGAGGTCGGGTGTCTGCTTCATCGGTTTTGCAGCTGGAATTGAGAAAAGCCACTCCAGAAAATGCTGAGACTCTTGAGGACCTGACCAAGTGTGAGAAAGCGTGTAGAAGTTTTGATGTTTATTGTATGTGTGTGTTGTTTTGTGTTATGCATTGACCAGAAGCAAACCTTTCCTTAAAGCGTTGCGCTCATCTTTTAAAGACTTGTTCTAGCTTAAGAAAAAGCTGAAGGCACGTTGTCTGCCTGGTGTTTGTTTTGTGCGCAAAAAAAAAAAAAAAAGGCCTGAAATAAGTTTCTGAAAAATGTAACTGCAACATAGCAGACCTTTGAGCACAGAGCATTAAGAACAGAACCTGGGGAAACACTCCATTGTTTCAGCGGTGACTGTTAACAGGCACAGGCTGGTCAGCCCTGATGACTGGTGTAGATAGAAGATAGATCAATCCACTGATGCCTTGTTCTGATCCCATTGCAGCAACAAATCCAAGATCCTGGAACGTCGCTTGCGCTACCTCTCTGATCACTTTACCTACAATCTGTACTGCAATGTGTGTCGCTCTCTCTTTGAGAAAGACAAGCTTCTCTTCTCTTTCCTTCTCTGCACCAATATATTGTTGTAAGTACCGGCCCAGTGGTGGAGCCTACCTGTTTGCAGCAGAAAGTCTGCAGAAAGGTGACAGTCGGTTTTTTCAACCTGAGGGGATGACGGCTGTGATCTTTCTGTCAGTTTTCTGTGGCAACGCTTGGCTATTTTGTGGTTTGGTATGTGCTCTCTTTGGCTCCTAATCAACAGCGCTCTGAGTGTGTGTGTGTGTGTGCATGGTTTTCAGTAACCAAAGTTTGATCTTAACAGTTTTGATAGGGTTGTTGTTGAACAAACATGCCATGTTGTGACTGAAGCTCTGTTTTTTTGGGGGGGTCCCCCAAACAACTGATGTTTAAAGTGATGTGTGTTTAACAGTGTTGTGTGGCTTGTTTTGATATTTGTTGTGCTCTGCTTATTGGAGTGTCTGGTGGTGTGATGATGAACTTAAAAGCAGTGACACCTTGAAAAGGTTTTAAGATTGATTATTTGTTTTTATGTTGTTTTTTGCTAAAATGCTATGGCCAGAAAGAAAAAAGTTTTTCTCTGAATTTGCTGATAACTGACTTAAACATAGTTCAGGGGACGAAATCTTATTCATGACAAATTGGAAAGATTAGTAACTCCTGCAAAAATTGATATCAAGTCATGCGTTTTGTTCCCTTACCCTAAGGGGAAAAAAATCTGTGTCTGTCAATGATATTTTCCAAATTAAAGTCTGCTAAAATAAGTTTTGTAGACTTTGATTTTTGTTTGTGTGTTGGCATGTTCCTCTGCTTTTCGTGTTTAGAGTTGGGTTTTTTTTCAGAAAATGTAGTGTTTTCATTGCAGAATCAGTTTGGCTAGAAATTGTTTTTGGAGATTTTGAAACTCATTCTTTTTCTGTATCAGTTATACCTCAGAGTCTCTTGAGCTGATTCAAAGTAAGGACCTGAAACGAAACCAGAAATTGTATTGTGAACTCTGGGAAAGATCTTGAGAAAACAAAAGATAAAAGGGGGGGGGGGGGGGGGGGGGGCGATGTTTTAAATAGCCTAGTGTATGCATACATTTCAGATTGTGATTTTTTTTTCTGTTAGGCAAATATTTTGCATGCAAATTTCAGATATTTGTTGTAGTTTCTTTGTCTTGAGAGGATAGTTTTGTTAGGTTTCATATTTCCAGATATAAACTATTAGGAAAAAGCTTCCTAGCTCATTAAATGAAAATCTTGACCGGACTTGTAATCTGCATGGGGACATTCCCCACACACACACACACACACACACACACACACACACACACACACACACACACACACACACACACACACACACACACACACACACACTCACCCGCTAAGTCACAAGGCATGAAAAAATCATTGTTAAAAAGAAGCATGGAAAACATAAAACAAAGAGAGAAAGAGCAGGAACCTGGTTAAAGGGGATTTAGAACAAGCATGGAAAACAGTACAGGATATATATAAAAATTTCTGTTAGTGATGTGACCATTCCGGCTAGTGTGCTATGTTTGTGTGGCATGCTTGTGCTCTTTTTATCTGTAGTAATCATAATTCAACATTGAAACATAGCTCATGCAACAAACCTTATTTCAACCATTTCCGCTCATACATTACACACACCACACACACACACACACACACACACACACACACACACACACCACACACACACACACACACACACACACACACACCACACACCCCCACACACACACACTACAACACATATATTTGTGCAAGTTTTCCTGTTGTTTTCATCTCCTTAATTGCTACAGCAAAAACCCTGCAGGCAGTAAACGGTCTGTTTTAACATTTGGATGTGCTGTTGGTATGGCTTTGATGTGATTTACTAACATCGGATGTTTTTTGCAGCAGTGCAGTTAACTCTTAACCATGTGAACTACAGACCTTGCTACATGACTGTGTCAATGCTGGACTGACTGACCACTGTGTAAAATCAGAGATGGATACTGTCAGAACTGCGAATGCATACCATTTTCAAAATGTTGTTTTTCTGGTTTACTAATTCGTCGTGTTGGTCATGAATGATTTGCAGGCTTTTTTGCCAACCATTAAAAATCCTGCTTTTGTGTAACTCATTTAAAGTGTGTTTATGAATTCTGGTGTGTTTCCATATTGTTTTGGGATGTTTTTTTTGTATCAAATATGGACAAAATGTAGCTTTAAGTGTGATTTTTGTAAGCTTGGGTTTGTTATCAGTAGTGTATGCATCAGTATCAAAATTTGAAAAGAAAGCAGTATGTCTTATGTAGAAGGAGTATTATGTTTGGATTTCTTTTTTAAACACCTGGTTGTAAATCTGAGGAAGTGTGATTTAAAATTTTTTTTAAAAGTACCAATGTTTATTTCAGAGTAATAAAAATATTTGCACACACACAAAAAAGTGTTAAGCTATTATTTTATGTTTAAGAAAAGAATTCATAACCACGTTGTAAGGAAGGAAATGTTTGGTAAAAACTCCTTTTGTATTGCCTAGCTAATAATGACAGAATACAATGTGGAATTGGAAAGAGCAAAATAAGCCAGTAACTTTCTATTTTGGAGTTTTTTTCACTGTCTTCAGGAAACTTTGAAACACAGACAGCAGCCACGTAATTTTATTTTTGATATTTGAGAAAAGAAGAGCTGATAGGCCATGGTTTAAGATAATGCATACATGTACCTCTGCTTCTGAAATCATATATTTTGACCAGGAAGTGTAGTAACCCAAAAATGCTGGTAGCGAACATTTCCTGTCAGTTAACACAATGGGTAATTCTAGACAATTATCATGTTTGTGAATTAACTTTTGAAATGATGATTTCACTGCCTTTCATGATTTATTCAGAAAATAGCATCTCATTTTGAGCTGATCTGTTAATAGGTTTAAAAAAAAAAAAATTTTTTTAAACCAGCCTGAAAATGAAACAAAAAAAAAAGGAATGAGATAATTATATACAAAATCCACTGTTGCAGTAAAGTGAACACTAAAGAACAATTCACAGATATCATTTGTTCAGCACTTACAATCAGCATTATTCCATACCAAGATACGGAACTTTTATTTATTTATTTATTCTTTTATATCAAGGATAATGGAATGAGCACTCATGTGCTTTTTTACATCCAGTCCCTGTGTGTATGCAGTTTTTGCAAATGTCATCTGTTCCCACTGGCACACGATGGCCTACTCTTACAAAAAGCGGAACAGGATTTAACATGTGCGCAAGATGTTCTGCCTCGGTTTATAGTCTCATCCAAAAGACTTTTTGGGGAGAGAGGAGTCAGCACTGATGTTAACTCCAGGGGGAAAATCTCCTCCAACGGGAATCGAACCCGGGTCGTCAAATTGCCAGCACAATGTTCTGACCACTAGGCTATCCCGTTTATGCTGAACCAGTCAGCTCCCGCAATTTTGTTCATTTTTTCACTGGCTGGAACACTTAACACTTTTTGGCTGGGTGGGTGTGCAGGGCTCGTAAGGACCTGGACAGCGAGGAGTTCATGTTCTTCCTGACAGGGGGCATTGGTCTGGAGAACAAGCTGAAGAACCCCGCCCCTGCCTGGCTGCTGGACAAGACCTGGGATGAGCTCTGCCGCCTCTCCAACCTCCGCCACTACAAGAAGTTCAGGTACAGGGCACACACCTTTTTTTATGGAAAAACAAAAAATGAAATCATGAAAAAAATGGAAATATTGAAAAAAGGAAGGAAAAGACATCCACTACTACTTCTACTACTATTACTACTACTACTACTACAACTAGTAGTATCACCACTACTACTACTACTACTACTACTACTGCTGCTGCTGCTGCTGCTGCTGCTGCTGCTGCTGCTGCTGCTGCTCTACTACTACTACTACTACTACTACTACTACTACTACTACTACTACTACTACTACTATTGCTACTGCTACTTCTACCACTAGTTGTACCACCACTACAACTACCACCACTATCACTACCACTATTACTATTACTACTACACCTTTTACTACTACTACTTCTTTTACTACTTCTGCTACTACTACTACTTCCACTACCTCTACTACTACTCCTCCTCCTGCTGCTGCTGCTGCTGCTGCTGCTGCTGCTGCTGCTGCTGCTGCTGCTGCTGCTACTACTACTACTACTACTACTACTACTACTACTACTACTACTACTACTACTACTACTACTACTACTACTACTACTACTACTACTACTATACTTACTACTACTACTACTACTACTACCACAACTACAACCACCACACTACAATACCACTACTACTACTTCTACTAGTTCTATTTCTACCTGTACTACTTATACTACTACTTTTTTTTTTACTTTTTTTTTTTACACCACTTTATGTCACTGCAGATTTCTCTGCATGAAATTTGGGCAGCTCTCCACGGGGAGAGCATGTCGCCACAAGTGCAGCGCCTACCCATTTTTTTTTTATACAGCCCTGAGCCACCCTGGGGACTCCAAGTCCCCGATGTTTCCTCAGGGATAGTGTTCAAACATGATACCTGTGTGCATGCCGTTTTTTTATAATCCTGTCATCTGCTCCTACACACACACAATGGCCTGCTCTTCCAAAAGGCGGAACGGGGTTTTAACATGTGCGCAAGATGTTCTGCGCGTGTTCGCACACGGAGCCTCGGTTTGTAGTCTCATCCGAATGACTTTGACATTCAGTTTGATTTTTTCATCAAACTGGGAAGAAAGGGCGAGACTGGGAATTGAACCCAGAACCTCACGGTTTACTTTTCGGCAGGCGAACATCTTAACCATCCTGCAACCTTCCTTCCTAAAATCAAAATGCATTATTTACTATTACTACTACTACCACCACCACCACCACCACCACTACTACCATCACCACAACTACTACAACTACCACTTCCACCACTACTGCCACTTCTACCATGACTTGTACTACTACTATAACTACCACCACTACCAGTACCACCACTACAGCAGCAAAACAAAGCTGAGGGTGGCTGTCACAACTGCTGATGCTGTGTATGTGCAGGGAGCACTTTGAGAAGAGCACGGACAAGTGGCAGGAGTACTACAACTCGAAGGAGCCCCACAAGGCCGAGCTGCCCGACCCCTGGCACACCCAGCTGAACGAGTTCCAGCGCATGATCGTGCTGCGCACCATCCGCCCAGACAAGGTCAGTCAGTCAGTCACTGGCCTGGGGGGTAATTAGTTAACCCTCTTGCATTCAGACGCTCTGAACACAAAACTGCCCCTAGATTTCGCATTCCATCGCGAAATCAGGTCAGGCACACACATGCTCTCTGGCCTTTTCCTCATTCTAAGTACATACCAGCAGCTATAACTACTTCCAGACACTCAGCAAGGTTTCTCCTTCTAGTCTGATAGAGCTTTAACATGTGGAAGCAATTAGTGATGGTCACAGCATGATGGAAATCTGCTGTGTGTAAATCCCGGCAAATCCCGGATTGGTAATTATTCAATCATGAAGTGAAGTTAATTTTATGAGGGGACAGGATAGGTCAGATGGGTACCATTTGCATGCCTTGGCTTCAGTAAAGTCCCCTAGTTCATCCAGCTATAAATGGATACCTGCCCTATGCACACATTTTTCAAGCACATAATACAAGATTGAGGGCATCCTTATTATAACCATCCCCAACACAAGAGTGTCATCATTATCAGTCATTGCATTCAATACAATCTTTGTTATCATCTTCACCCTTGTTTATGGTATACATTATCAATTATGAAAGTGACATCTTGGTCTTTTTTTTAGTTTTACATCAGTATAAGCATGATACTTTCCATCATTACTTGTTTCAGCGATGCAATATAACACAAGAGAGAAAGAGAGAGAGAGGGAAAAGAAGGGGGAGAGATAGGGTGTGTGTTTCGCTTTCTAGGCAGGCATGTTAACCCTTTCAGTACAGTTAGCCGGTTTTCCAGAGAAAGATAGAGAGAGACACACAGAGAGAGAGACAGAGAGATTGTTATTCTTTTTCTTTTATATTCTTTTTCTTATATATCAAGGATAATGGAATAAGCACTCTTGTGCTTATTTTCATCCAGTCCCCATGTGTGTGCATTTTTGTAAATATCATCTGTTCCCACCGGCACATGATGGCCTACTCTTACGAAAAGCGGAACAGGATTTAACATGTGCGCAAGGTGCTCTGCGTGCATCTGCACACGGGGCCTCGGTTTAAAGTCTCATCCGAAAGACTTTTGGGGAGAGTGGAGTCAGCTCTGATTTTAACTCCAGGAGAAAAATCTCCTCGACCGGAATCGAACCCGGGTCATCAAATTGCGAGCGCAATGTTCTGACCACTAGGCTATCCATCCCCAGAGAGAGAGAGAGGGGGGGGGGGGAAGAAGGGGAGAGATAGGGTGTGTGTTTCGCTTTCTAGGCAAGCATTTAACCCTTTCAGGACAGTAAGCTGGTTTTCCAGAAAAAAAGAGAGAGAGAGAGAGAGAGAGAGAGAGAGAGAGAGAGAGAGAGAGAGAGAGAGAGAGAGAGAGAGAGAGAGAAGAAGAAGAATTAGAAGAAGCAGGAGAGATAGAGTGTGTGTATTTCGCATGCAGAGACACTCACCATCTTGAAGAAAAAAAAACCACCACCACCTTCATCTTTGTTTTGCAGATCGCTCTGGCCATCACGGACTTTGTGATGGAGAAACTGGGGAAGAAGTTTGTGGAGCCCCCGCCCTTTGACCTGGCCAAGTCCTACAACGACTCCAGTCAGATCACCCCCCTCATCTTCATCCTCTCCCCCGGCGCCGACCCCACCATGAGTCTCCTCAAGTTTGCCGAGGACAAGGGATTCTCCGGCAACAAGTTCAACTCCATCTCTCTGGGCCAGGGACAGGTAAGCAGGAAGAGAGAGAGAGAGATTTGATTTGATTTGATTTATTGATTTGATTTATTCTTTTATATCGAGGGTAATGGAATAAGCACTCTTGTGCTTTTTTACATCCAGTCCCCGAGTGTATGCAGTTTTGTAAATGTCATCTGATGTCATAAACATCCACAAGAGCAACGCCACACTTTTTTTTTTCTTTTCCTGTCTGCAACTGAATTTGTATCCCTATCAGAGTGCCTTTTTTCTACAGAATGTTTATACTGTAAGGGTTAAGGGACCACAAAAAAAAAAAGAACGATAGGCTGACAGTGGTTTCTTTTGAATCAGGGTGTTTGAAAGCACAGAGTATCCACAGCTGAATGACATGTCATACGATAAGAGCTCTATCAGTGATGATGATGCACATTGTGTATGTACACTGTGTGTTGCAGGGATGATGATGACTGTGTATGTACACTGTGTACCTGTGTGTTGCAGGGATGATGATGACTGTGTATGTACACTGTGTACCTGTGTGTTACAGGGATGATGTACACTGTATATGTATCTACCTGTGTGTTGCAGGGCCCCATCGCAGCACGGATGATCAGCCAGGCCAAGGAGGAGGGGACGTGGGTGATGCTGCAGAACTGCCACCTGGCCGTGTCCTGGATGACGGCCATGGAGAAGATCTGTGAGGACTTCACCACCGAAAACACCCACGCTGACTTCAGGCTCTGGCTCACCAGCTACCCCTCCGATAAGGTGAGTGGGTGGGTTGGGGAATTGTGTGTGTCGGGGGGGGGGGGGGGGGGTAAGGAGGAGGAGAGTGGGTGGGTTGGGGGGGGATGTAGTTTGTTTTTTTTATTCTTTTATATCAAGGATAATGGAATAAGCACTCTTGTGCTTTTTTTACATCCAGTCCCCGTGTGTATGCAATTTTTTAAATGTCATTTGTTCCCACCGGCACATGATGGCCTACTCTTACGAAAAGCAGAACAGGGTTTAACGTGTGCGCAAGATGTTCAGCGTGCGTTCACACACGGGGCCTTGGTTTAAAGTCTCATCCAAAAGACTTTTGAGGAGAGTGGAGTCAGCACTGATGTTAACTCCAAGAGAAAAATCTCCTCGTCCGGACTCAAACCCGGGTCAGCAGATTGCGAGCGCAATGTTCTGACCACTAGGCTGTCCGAGAAAAAAAACACTAGGCTAGGGGGGGGTGGCTGTGTGTTGTATGGGGAAGGGGTTAGGGAAAGGATGTGTGTGTGTGTTTGTCAAAGTCAGATTAAAAAAAAAAATTCCAGATGGTACATTGAATAAGCTGTGCATTTGCTTTTATTCATCATTTCTACATTCATGTGTGTGTGTCTGTGTGTGTGTGTGTCTGTGTGTGTGTGCGTGCATGCGTGCATGTGTGCGTGTGTGTGTTCAGTTCCCAGTGACAGTGCTGCAGAACGGAGTGAAGATGACCAACGAGCCTCCCACAGGCCTGCGTCAGAACATGCTGCAGTCCTACCTCAACGACCCCATCAGTGACGAGGTCTTCTTCGCTGGCTGTCCCGGCAAAGAGTCTGTGAGTATCCCCCCTCTCTTCTGCAGAACGGAGTGAAGTGTGTAATGTTGTTCTGTGGTTCAGAATGGAGTGACGTCTGTAAGTGATAGTGTTCTGTGGTTCAGAATGGAGTGACGTCTGTAAGCGATATTGTTCTGTGGTTCAGAATGGAGTGATGTCTGTAAGCGATATTGTTCTGTGGTTCAGAATGGAGTGACGTCTGTAAGCGATATTGTTCTGTGGTTCAGAATGGAGTGACGTCTGTAAGCGATATTGTTCTGTGGTTGAGAGTGGAGTGAAGTGTGTGAGTGATATTGTTCTGTGGTTCAGAATGGAGTGACGGTTGTGAGTGATATTGTTCTGTTGTTGAGAATGGAGTGATGTCTGTGAGTGATATTGTTCTGTTGTTATTATTATTATTATTATTTATTCTTTTATATCGAGGATAACAGAATAAGCAATCATGTGCTTTTTTTCATCTGGTCCCCGTGTGTATGCAGGGTTTTTTTTGGTAAATATTGTCATCTGTTCCCACCGGCACACGATGGCCTACTCTTACGAAAAGCGGAACAGGATTTAACGTATGCGCAAGATGTTCTGCGTGCGTTCGCACACGGGGCCTCGGTTTAAAGTCTCATCCGAAGGACTTTTGGGGAGAGTGGAGTCCGCACTGATGTTAACTCCAGGAGAAAAATTTCCTCGACCAGACTCGAACCCGGGTCGTCAAATTGCGAGTGCAATGTTCTGACCACTAGGCAATCCGTCCCCCTGTTGAGAATGGAGTGAGGTCTGTGAGTGATATTGTTCTGTCGTTCAGAATGGAATGAAGGGTGTAAGTGATATTGTTCTGTGGTTCAGAATGGAGTGACATGTGTAAGTGATATTGTTCTGTGGTTCAGAATGGAGTGACATTTGTAAGTGATATTGTTCTATCGTTCAGAATGGAGTGACGTGTGTTATATTATTCTGTTAAAATCATGTGTGTGTGTGTGTGTGTGTGTGTGTGTGTGTGTGTGTGTGTGTGTGCATGCGTGCATGCGTGTGTGTTTATGTTCATGTATTTGCATACTCCTGATTGGCAGTTTTGCAGCTCAGCATTAGCAAACATTTTATTTTGTCCAGCACACACACACACACACACACACACACACACACACACAACACAACACAACACAACACAACACAACACAACACAACACAACACAACACAACACAACACAACACAACACAACACAACACAACACAACACAACACACCACACCACACCACACCACACCACACCACACCACACCACACCACACAACACAACACAACACAACACAACACAACACACACACACACACACACACACACACACAGAGGCAGACTAACCATCATTCATCTCTCACCATTCATGACAAAATGACAAAATCATGGATGACAAAATTTAAAAAAAACCAAAAAAAAACCAGCATGCACACAGGTGTCGTGTTTAGATACCATTCCTGAGGGGGAAAAAAAGTAATGGGTAAGCGCTGCACTTGTGGCGACGTGCTCTCCCCGGGGAGAGCAGCCCGAATTTCACGCAGAGAAATCTGCTGTGACATAAAGTGGTATAAAATAAAATTTCAAAAAATATAAAATAATTTTTTTTTTTTAAATTCATGTTGCTGATCTGTGTGTGTGTGTGTGTGTGCAGAACTTTGAGAAGCTGCTGTTTGGCCTGTGCTTCTTCCATGCCCTGGTGCAGGAGCGCCGCAAGTTCGGGCCTCTGGGCTGGAACATCGCCTATGGCTTCAACGAGTCCGACCTGCGTATCTCCATCAGGCAACTGCAGGTCCGTCTCTCTGTCTGTCTGTCTGTCTGTTTCTGTCCATCTGTCTGTCCGTCTGTCTGTCTGTCCGTCTGTCTTGTCTGTCCGTCTGTCTGTCTGTTTCTGTCTGTCTGTCTGTGTCTGTCTGGCTGTCTGTACTTGTGTATCTCCATTAGGCAACTGCAGGTCGGTCTGTCTGTCTCTCTGTCTGTCTGACTGTCACTGTCTGTCTGTCTCTCTGTCTGCTTGTCTGTCTCTGTCTGTCTGTCTGTCTTTTGAGTCTTACTTGTGTATCTCCATCAGACAACTACAGGTCTGTCTGTTTGTCTATCTGTCTCTCTTTCTGTCTGTCTGTCTGTCTGTCTGTACTTGCGTATCTCCAACAGGCAACTGCAGGTCCGTCTGTCTCTCTCTGTGTCTGTCTGTTTTTCTGTCTGTCTGTCTTTTGAGTCTTACTTGCGTATCTCCATCAGGCAACTGCAGGTCTGTCTGTCTGTCACTGTCTGTCTGTCTGTTTCTCTGTCTGTAGGTCTCTGTCTGTCTGTCTGTTTCTCTGTCTGTAGGTCTCTGTCTGTCTGTCTGCTTGTCTGTCTGTACTTGCGTATCTCCATCAGGCAACTACAGGTCTGTCTGTCTGTCTGTCTGTTTATCTTTTCTTTTAATCATGTTTGGGGAGAACCAAATTCAAGTGATCAAAAAATCCAAAACAGCCACACTCTCTGTCACTTATCTCCTTTATGGAGGCCCTGAAATGGAGTTGAGTTTCTGTCAACATTATTTAAGTTCAGTGGGATTTAAATCTGGAAGCAAACGTTAAATAAATGCCTCTCCTGTTGCTTGTGCAGATGTTTATCAACGAATACGACGAAGTGCCATTTGACGCCATCAGCTACATGACAGGAGAATGCAACTATGGCGGTCGTGTGACAGACGACTGGGATCGCCGCTGCCTTCTGACCATCCTATCTGACTTCTATAACCCCAACGTCATTGCTGAACCCAAGTTCAAGCTGTCCCCTAGTGGCAACTACACCGTCCCTCCCAAAGGCTCCTACGATGACTATGTGGAGTTCATCAGGGTAAGTTGTATAACAGTAATGGTAGTGATGATGTGTGGCATTCATTTTGTGATGAATCTTGTAAAGCACAAAATCATCAGGGTAAGGCTACGGCCATAGTAAACCGGGCCTGGCCCGTTGTTTTGACGGCCGTCTCTTTGACGGCTGCGGCGTCTGATACTCCGCGTGAATCGACAGAAAATAGTTCAACATAAAAAGTAAAATCCCCCCACAAAACTTTTATCAAAACCACCGGAATGTAATCAGGAAGGGTCAATTTACTAGTTTGTGTAGTCAGAATTTTTGAAGCACCATAAATAAGTTTTTCTTGATTATTTTCCTTTCCGTCAACCCGGCAAACGGACGTGTCGCTCGAACGTCAAAACGACGGGTTAAAAAGAACGGGCCGGGCCGGCTCTACTATGGCCACGTACAGCCGTCATCAGTGACGCCACAGAGTAATTCAGCCGGGCAGCATTTTTCACCCGGCCCAGCAAAATTGACGGCGTCAAAATGCCGGGTTTACTATGGCCACAGCCTAAGTTGTATAACAGTAATGATAGTGATAGTGTGTGACATTCATATAGTACTGAATCTTGTAAAGCACCAATTCATCAGGGTAAGTTGTATAACAGTAATTATAATGAAAATGTGTGACATTTACTTTGTGCTGAATCTTGTAAAGCAAACAAATTGAAGCGCTTATGTGTGTTCTCTATGCGTGAATATGATGTCTCAGTACCTCTGTGTGTGTATTTTCACCTAGAGGAAACGAAGTGCCTATGTGTGTAGTTCTCTGTGTGCACTCAGAACTTTACACTAGATAGTGCTTTTTCTTTTTCCAACACTTGTTTATGAAGGCACACAGTATTTAGCACACGCAAACAATCCACGATAAATCAGGTCTAGGTGTCTCCATGATTTCCTCCTCGTCTGTTTCAGGCTCTGCCGGTGAATCAGGAGCCGGAGATTTTCGGCATGCATGAGAACGTGGACATCTCCCGAGAGCTGCAGGAGGTGCGTCTGCTGTTCGACTCCGTGCTGCTGACCCAGGGGGGCACCGGTGGAGGAGGTGGAGGCAAATCTGACGAGGCTCTGCAGAACATCGCCACCGACATCTTGAGCAAGGTGCCTGTTTGGTGTTTTGTTTTGTTTTCAGTAAATATATGTTTTTTAAAAATAAAACTTAGAAGAAAGATTATTTGGTAAACATGTGGATTGATGGCCAGACAGATGATTTTTGCATACTGGCTATATTCATGTTTCCTTTACCCACTGAACATTGAACATGAAGAATGGGACCTTTAACATGTGTTCAATCCTCTGCATATGTACATGTCATTCAGAGAATGAAATCACTGGCAAAAATCTGTCCTCTAAGTTGACTTTGAAGATTGCAAACATCCCTACCCCATATTTATCAGATGCCACTGTGGAGATTCACACTCACAACTTCATGAACCTTTGGGATGAAAGTCAAACTGTTCACCCTTCTACCTGTAGCCGTGTTGGTAATGTTGTAGGAAATGTGATTGTTGTTAACTGCCTGTGTAGCAGCAGTCCTTCGGATGAGACTATAAACTGAGGCCCCATGTGTGAACGCACGCAGAATATCTTGCGCACATGTTAAATCCTGTTCCACTTTTCGTAAGAGTAGGCTATTATGTGCCGGTGGGAACAGATGACAAAATTTACAAAACTGCATACACATGGGAGCTGGATTAAAAAAAAGTACATGCGTACTCATTCCATTATCCTCAATATAAAAGAAAAAGATTATAAAAAAAAGGATATAAAGAATATAGCCACCTTGTGGGAAGACATCACAGAAAGATACCAAGTAGACAGGGAAAGAAAAAAAAGAATATAATGGGTGGCGCTGCTGATGTGGCAGTGCACTCTCCCTGGGCTGAGCAGCCTGAGTTTGATAACAGAAATCTGCCATTATTGAAAGTAGTATACAATACAATACACTACAGTGTAATCTCTCCTTCTCTTTCAGGTGCAATACAAGTACAATACAATGCAATACAATACAATACAATTGACGATACACTACACTACACTACAATGTAATTTCTCTTTTTTTCTTTCTCTCTTTCAGCTGCCCAAAGACTACGACATTGAGAAGGCCACCCCAAATACCCAGTGGTGTACGAGGAAAGCATGAACACTGTGCTGGTGCAGGAGATGGAGCGATTCAACAGGTAGGCTGGGGCTCTGTAGGGAGAACAACACTCACGTTTTCCTTGTTATTGTTATTTATGTATTTATTTATTTATTCTTTTATATCGAGGATAATGGAATAAGCACTCATGTGCTTTTTCACATCCATTCCCCTTTTGTATGCAAGTTTTGTAAATCTTGTCATCTGTTCTCACTGGCACACGATGGCCTACTCTTGCAAAAAGCGGAACAGGATTTAATGTGTGCGCAAGATGTTCTCTGTGTGTTTGCACACGGGGCCTCGGTTTATAGTCCTTACCTCACACACATTCTTATAATTAGAGGGCATGCACATGAAGGCATGCGAACAGGATATATATCTTACATTCATTATTTCATGTGTACATGCTGTTTTTGGTTTGGGCTTTTCTTGAGTTGGAAGGGTTAGATGAGATATCTCCTAGGCTTCTGATCTGATTTGGTCAGTCCCGCCCTGTGCCTTTTGTTCTATATTCTCCCCCATCATCTCCCCCCCCCCCCCAACTTCTCCTCTCACTTTCTTGTCTGGTTTGCTTCTTTGGTTTTTTTTTGGCTGTAGTCTGTATCTTCCAACTGTTTAGTGTAATTGCATTCACCTGAAAGGAGAAGGAAGGTGACAGCATGGTTAAGACATTTGCCTGCCTGACAACTAAACCATGAGGTTCTGAGTTTGTTTCCAGCCTTGCTGTGTCAAGATGTTTGACCAGAAAATCAAACTGAATGTCAGTCCTTGGGATGAGACTAGAAACCAAAGTCCCCATTTGCGAATGCATGCAGAACATTCTTGTGCACATGTTGAAAAATCCCGTTCTGCCTTTTGGAAGAGTAGGCCACTTCGTGCTGGCAGGAATGGAGGACAAAACTTCCAAAATGCATACACACAGGTGTCATGTGTAGACACCATCCCTGGTCGGAATCTGGCTACCTAAAGGGAAGGAGAGGGAGGGGGGGGGGGGGGACGGATGCATATGCAAAAAAAAAACAACTCACCATCGTTGAACCTTGGAGGTTTTACCAAGGAACAACCAAAAAAGAAAAAAAATGTGAAACTAAAACTGGTGTGTGTGTGCCTGCGTGCGTGCTTGTGTGTGTGCATGCCTGCGTGTGTGTGTGTGTTCTGTTCTTGCAGACTGTTGAGCATCATCCGTAGCTCCCTGCAGAACCTGCAGAAGGCCATCAAGGGTCTGGTGGTGATGTCAGCAGAGCTGGAGGCTGTTGCCCACGGACTCCTCATCGGCAAGCAGCCCGCCATGTGGGCCAAGCGCTCCTACCCCTCCCTCAAACCGCTTGGCTCCTATGTCTCGGACTTCCTGGACAGACTCAAGTTCCTGCAGGTCAGTTTTTTTCCCTTTCAGGGTGGAGTGGTAGTGTACCGTTATGTTTGTCCTTCGTGTTCGACGATGACCTTACAGCTGTCAGATTTCCCCACTTTCAGCTCCCCTCAATTGCTAATTAATCCATCC
Organism: Stramonita haemastoma; assembly: GCA_030674155.1. NCBI lineage: Eukaryota > Metazoa > Mollusca > Gastropoda > Neogastropoda > Muricidae > Stramonita > Stramonita haemastoma. Next base: position 42,456,188 of record CM060332.1, read on the forward strand.
CATCCCAGCCTAGGTGAGGCACTCTAAATTTAGCACTCTTGACTGAGTGATGTTGGATTTGTGCACTGTGACCTCCAAAACAGCTGAGGAGGCAGCTGCTGTTTTTGGGAATTCAGCAGAAATTTTATTATTGTGGAGGGGCCTTGCCCACAGCACACCCACACTCTCTTATCCGAGAGGGCTTATGGACAGTCAGCGTTGGAGGTGTTCTCTCTTCAAGTTCCTCTTTGGTCAAGCGAGTGACATTGACTATAGCCCATCTCTCTGTCTCTGTCTCTCTCTCTCTCTCTCTCTCTCTCTCTCTCTCTCTCTCTCTCTCTTTGTTTGTTTGTTTGTTTGTTTTTTTATTATTATTTTTTTGTTTTTTTATTTTTTTATTATTATTTTTTTGTTGTTGGTTTCTTTGTTTGTTTGCTTGTTTATTATTCAAATCAAAATCATCACTGATTCTTACTTCTTATTTTCGTTTCTGAATGAGTGCCTTTTTTTTTTATAACATTACCTTAATATTGTATCTCTGTCTTATTTCTTACCTGTTGTTTGATACTTGGTATGGTTTGCTCTTGGTAATTGGATCATTATGATTGTTCTTGTTTTAGTTGAGGCTGTCTTTTTATCTTGATGTTATCCCTGAAAGGGGCGGGGACTGGATGTAAAAAAGCACATGTGTGCTTATCTATTATCCTCGAATAAAAGAATTTTGCCTTGCCTTGCCTTGCCTTGCCTTGCCTTGCCTTGTCTTTCCCCCCCCCCCCCCCCTCTCTCTCTCTCTCTCTCTCTCTCCATCGTGTTCTGGTGGGAACAGATGACATTTACAAAACTGCATACACACGGGGACTGGATGTAAAAAAGCACATGAATGCTTATTCCATTATCCTCGATATAAAAGAATCATTCAATCAATCAATCAATCAATCTGTCTGTCTCTCTCTCCCCCTCTCCCTCCCCCTCTGTGTCTCCTCTTCTCCCTTCTCTTTTGCTAAAATTCCACCGTGTGTCAGTCAGTCAAGCAGGTAACATCTGACCAAGGCTGTGTTGTTGTTGTTGCTGTGTGCAGAACTGGTACGACAATGGCAAACCTGACCAGTTCTGGGTGTCCGGCTTTTTCTTCACCCAGGCTTTCTTGACCGGCGTCATGCAGAACTACGCTCGCCGCTACACCATCCCCATCGACAAGTTGGCCTTTGACTTCAAGGTCAGTGCTTCTCCACCACAGCCTTTGTTAATTAACACCATTGTTATTAGGGTTTTTTTTTTTTAGGTCTCAGGCATTTGTTTTTGTTTGGGTTTTTTTAATCCAATTTTATGTGTTACCAATATCGTTTATTGCCATCATCACTAAGATCAGTGGTCTGGGAGGAGGGCTACAGGAGATTGTAGAACTCAGCAGAGACACAGAGAGATGGCAAACCCTGGTAGCACTGTACAGCTATCAAGTTGAGTTGAATTTTTTGTCATTGGAGTAGAAATGTAGTTCTTCTTCTTCTTTGGCGAACACCCAGACAGCAACTATTGTTGTCTGCTGTATGGGCGAAAATGTGTCACGCTGCCGTTAAGCGCCTGACAAGTCAGACCCAGCGCATCCGACTTCAGCTTTGAGAATTGTAATCTATTAAATCTTTGTGGAATAGAGTTCTACAGGCAGCTTCTAAGAGTCAGATGGTCAGACATGAAGAAGAGATGAAAGCATTCTTGATATATTCACAGTGCAAAGATAAAAGTTGGCTGTAATTGACAAGCAGCCGACTGAGATATGTTTATCATGCAAGCAGAAACACACAGACAAATCTGATGACGACAGTTCTTCAAGGTAAGGTTGAGGGCAGAAGGAAAAAGAGGCAGACCACCAGCATCATCCTACATTGCCAACATCACTGAGATCAGTGGTCTGGGACACAGGACCTTGCTATGTAGTCTCATCTGAAGGACTTTCAGGGGAGTGGAGTCAGTACGGATGCTAACTCCAGCCAGGACAAAAATCCCCTGGAATGGGTGTCTCGGTGGTGGCTCAAACCTGGGTCATCAGATCACAAGTGCTCTGCTCTAACCACTAGGCTGTCCTGCCTCCCCCAGCTTGCATTGTATGCAGAGAATTCTGCCATGACTGTATGTGGTGTACAGGGGGGAACAGGACAGCCTGCTGGTTAGAGTGATGCACATTTCAGCTCGTTATCTGCTGACCTGGGTTCAAATCTCGTTCAAGAGGAGTTTTTCCTCCTGGAGTTAACATCAGTGCCGACTCCACTCCCCCTAAAAATCCTTCAGATGAGACTATAAACCAGGGTCATGTGAGTGCAAACACACACAGAACATCTTGCGCACACATTAGGACCTGTTCCGTGGTTTGGAGAAGTAGGCCATTGTGTGCTAGTGGGAACGGATGACAAAACTGACAACACTGCATAAACACGGGGACTGGATGTAAAAAAAAAAAAAAAAAAAAAAGCACATCAGTGATTTTTCCATTGTCCTCGATATAAAAGAATAAAATAAAAAAAATTAAAAAATAAATAGTCTAGTGGTTAGGGCGTTGGACTCGTAATCTAAAGGTTGCGGGTTCAATCCCAGCTTTCGGCTATGGCGTTGTGCCCTTGGAAAAGGCACTTTACGGCTATTTTCTCACCCCACCCAGGTGTGAAAGGGGTACCAACCTTGTGTTGGGGGTTAACTCTACGATAGACTGACGTCCTATCCAGGGGGGAGTCTATGACTCTCAGTCGCTTAACGCCTCAGAAACCGGGATAAGCACCGGCCTGATGAGCCTTAGGCTCAGGACAGACTTTAACTTTTAACAGTGCACTGTGTGTATGTGATGGTGTTGCAGATCTTGCTGAAGGAAGACGCCCAGGGCACTCCTGAGGATGGAGCCTACATCCACGGCCTCTTCCTAGATGGGTCCAGATGGGATGCCGAAAAGTCAGTATCTGGACTGGAGCTAGGCTGTTTTTCAGTGTGATTCAGAACTATGTCCTAGTTCAGTGCCAGACACATGTTTCAGAGAGTGTGTGATTGTTTAAAAAGGTGTAAGTAGGGGGAAATGTTAAGCAGCATCAAGCATGTTACCAGTTGGATGGGTGACTGTTTGTGCACCTTGGTTTCAGTACAGTCCCCCCAGTTCACCCAGCTGTAGATGGGTGCCTGCCCTCTTTAGGGTCAGGGAAGGTAAAGCAGCGAGGGAGAGGAGATGGGCGCCGCCCTCAACATGCTGGCCCCTAGAGAAGCTGAGGTCTCTGACGCCTCGCTCCTCTACGACCACATAGGTTATGGGACACCTTTACCTTTACTTTTAAATAAGGGGAGAGAAGACAAGGGGAGTGTTAGCTGATTCTGTGAATGCAAGTTGGGAAAACTGCTTTATATATGTGGTGAGAAGTCTTTAAAAGTTTTGTAATTTTTTTTTTTTTTTGGTGTTGTGTGACAACAGTGTAAACAGTAATTCATACTTTACATTTCTGGTTTGTAGTCTAGTTCTGATACAGATCAGTTCAGCTGAGAGTGAAATTCTTTGTTTCCATTGGAAGGGAAAGGATCATGAGGACTTCTGTGTGAATTTGTCACCACTTAATTAATGAAAGGAAGTTCCCTATGGGTGTATCAGAAAGTAGGAGAAAGAGCAAAGAAGCATCTGGTTAGGAAAGAAACTTATCATCTTGCTCACAATACCCACACGTTGTCAGAACAAAGCTTCTGTGTGTGTGTGTGTGAATGTGTGTGTGTGTGTGTGTGTGTGTGTGTGTGTGTGTGTGTGTGTGTGTGTGTGTGTGAGTGTGTGTGTGTGTGTGTAAGTGTGTGTGTGTGTGTGAGTGAGTGTGTATGCATTTGTTGCACTTGGATCCTTCTGTTACCAAGGTACTGCACTGTACAACAAAAGATTCATCATTGTGACTATCAACTGTACCCATAAAAAAGATTCATCATGGTAACTATCAACTGTACCCCTAAAAAAGGATTCATCATTGTGACTATCATCAACTGTACCCCTAAAAAAAGGATTCATCATTGCAACTATCAACTGTACCCCTAAAAAAGGTGTACATAAAAAGGGATTCGTCATTGTAACTATCAACTGTACCCCTAAAAAAATGATTCATCATTGTAACCATCAACTGACCCCAAATCTCTTATCACGATCCTCCTTCTCCTCCACCAGGGGCATCCTGGGAGAGCAGCTGCCCAAGGTGCTGAACGAGGCCCTGCCCATGGTGTGGCTGATGCCCGACCTGATGGACAAGATCGACACCTCGGACAAGCGCTACAAGTGCCCCGTGTACAAGACCAGCGAGCGCAAGGGCGTGCTGTCCACCACGGGTCACTCCACCAATTTCGTGCTGTCCATCCTCCTGCCCACTGACAAACCTGTGCAGCACTGGGTGAAGAGGGGCTGTGCCTGCCTCTGTCAGCTCGATGACTAAGGCTGTGTCTCCTGTTGGGCAGTCTGTGCTTTGTGTGTGTGGAGGGGGGTGGGTTTGTGTGACTGATGTGTCTGCATATCCCACCCCTCCCTGCCCTTAACAAGTCATTGAGATCGCTGACGTGTTACGGCCTGTCTTCTCCCGGTAGGTTTTTTTTTTTTAAGCCTTGCAGTGCTTTCACCATCCATCCAACCAAGCCTGCGTTGTTGCATAGTGTTTGTATATATCTTCTTTTTTTTCGTTTTTTTTTTTGGATACGATTTTTGTGAATATGTGGATTTTTTTTTTAATGTTTAAGGACACATTGTTTTTTTTTGCCAGGTGGCACTTTGGATACGATTTTTGTGAATATGTGGATTTTTTTGTTTTAACATTAAGGACACTTTTTTTTTTTGCCAGGTGGCACTTTGGATACGATTTTTGTGAATATGTGGATTTTTTTTTAACGTGTAAGGACACATTGTTATTTTTTGCCTGGTGGCACCAAACATATCATGAGAGCTTCACATTCACTTATGCATTTTTGGGGGGTGGACTTTTTTTTTGGGGGGGAGAGGAGAGGGGGGGGTTGTTTGGGGGGGGGGGGTTGTTGCTTTTCTCCACCTGTGTAATTTACATTGTTTTTTGTGGTACGACTTGCTGATATGGTTTTCTTACTGGACCAAGTATTGGAATGGACCAAGAACACATTATGCAAATTTTTTCTTCATGTGATAAATGATGACTTATTTAGTCATGTTAGTGTGGTGTTATCTGTTGTTTTTAATAATGGCGGTAAATGCTGTTGAATTCCCTCCATTAAAAAAAAAAATGACCTCTATGGACTTATCATTGATGATGTTACATGTGACGATATTTCACTAATTTTTTGCATGGTGAGTTTAAACGATTTTTTTGCTTTTAATTTTGTTTTGGAAAGCTAATGGTGTGATATTTTCACCAAGGATATCTTGGTAAGCATTTTATTAGTGCACAGAAATCATCAATCAGTATTTCCATTTATTCATACAGACGTAAAAACAAGTATTACACAGATTCACACTATGTTTACACATACAAGTTAAAAATAATTGTATTGTTTACTTAACCTGTGGTTGTTTAAAGAAGTGACTGTTTTGTTTATTTTCCAAGTAGTTAATTAAAGAAGTACTTACGAATCATTGCTAAAAAATGTCTTTTTCTGACTTTGTTGAAAAAACAAAAATGGTTAGAATCACTCTTGTTTTTTTTCCCAAGAATTTAGCCAATACTTTTTTCATGTTCATCTCACCTTTTATGCTTCCAAAAATATGTATCATGTGCTAATCTACAAATTCATGGGTTTTGGCAAGCTCCAACCATTTGTGACAGTCATCAGGCATTGCTAAAACCCAGGTCAGTTGTTTTGATTTAGATTTTCTGTTAAGGTTAATCTGTTGTTTTGGTTTTGTTTAAAAAAAACACGTTTACTTTGGAATTGTTAAGGATTTTGGTTTTGCCCTTCTTTTTTTTTTTGCAGTGAGTTGTTTGGAAGAATAAAGGTGACTAAGTCTGTAGTATCATGTATAAAAGTAAAATTGTTGATATTGTAAAAATGTCATTATTGAGCAGTATCATGTTTTCTAACATCCGTCCATTATGAAAATGACTGTTATTTGGCGAGACGATGTCTGCTGCATTTTAATGCTTTCCACTATATTTGACTTTTTTTTTTTACAATTTTATGTTTTTGTCATTGTTATACAAATACCTTGATTTTGTTATTTAAAAGGAGTATTTTTAAAGCTTTCATTCCTTTTTAATGTTACTTTTACAAGAACATTGCTTTTGTTTTCTTTTAAAAGAAACAAGTTTTTATTTTTTGCGAAAAGTATGTTTATAAAACTGAAAAGAAAAACGATGTGCTGTGATATATACAATAAATTATTGAAATTATGTCTGTGTGTGTGTGTGTGTGTGTGTGTTTGTATGTGTGTGTCTGTGTGTGTGTGTGTGTGTGTGTCTGTGTGTGTGTGTGTGTGTCTGTGTGTGTGTCTGTGTCTGTGTGTGTCTGTGTGTGTGTGTGTCTGTGTGTGTGTGTGTGTGTGTGTGTGTGTGTGTGTGTGTGTGTGTTTGTATGTGTGTGTCTGTGTGTGTGTGTGTGTCTGTGTGTGTGTGGTGTGTGTGTGTGTGTGTGTTTTGGTCTAGAGGTAGCCTGTTTAAACAGCAGAGAGTCACAAGTTTTGTCCTCATTTAAACCCAAACTTTTTCTCCTTCTACTGAAGTTTGAGTTTTGGTCTTGATGGTAGTCTTTTGAATGAGCTGATAAACCAAGGTCCCATGTGCAACTCACATTTAGCAGTCGTAAAAGAATCCATGGTAACAAGAGAGTGGCCCCTGGCAAAATTCTGTGGGGAAAAAACCCAGTCCTATAGATAAATACACATACAAACAGGGAAAAAAATGTTATTTTGGCTCTGCTCTTGTAGTAGTAACATGCTCTCTCTGTGAGAAAGGCAGTCTGAATTTCATGCTGAGAACTCTGCTATGACTGAAAATGGTATACAATACAACATAAAATAATACAATACAATCTTGGTGTTAGACAATAAATTCCAACCTATGGTAGATTTTTGACAGAAATTTAACCAGTTACCCTACAACTTTTTTTCCAAATTAAAAAAAATTCTTTAACCAAATATAATTAGTAAAACAATACAAGAAAAAAAAGCACTTGTCATCTTTCAATGTTATATTTGCATAAAAAATAAAGCTATTATCAAATAATTATATAATTATTCATGATGGACAAAAGCATGTATGGTTTTAAGAAGAAAGCTATGAGTTTGGAAAAGAAACCTAAAACTTCACCCAGCCATACTTGGAAAAAAAGTTATTTCACCTTTCATTAAAACAGCTAAAGATTCAAGTGATCTTTTTTTTTAATTCATCATGAAAAATATGTCAGGGCTGCTACTCTGAGTTTAAACAGAACAAAAAAAATGTTTGAGGGAATTTTGTGAATTGGGACACTCCACTTCAAAATGAGTCCCTTAGCACCTGACCCACTTTTCCTGTAGGAGTCATTTTAGGCAGGTTGTCGATTTTGAGATTTTGATTGATAATAAAACTATAGCTATTATTCTACCATATAATGAAACATCAAGGCATAATTTTGTTTCCTTTTGCTTTTAAACATGTTTAAAAATACCAGCTCTACATTTTGACCACTTACTCCGATGCTAAACTTGTCAATTTCTTATTTTGTCACTTCCTACAGTCTATCATTTTAATTTGTAATAACTTTTCATAGAAGTGCCCGATTCTCAGTTGTTGGTTTTTTTGCATTGAATAGCCTTTTTCTTGTAAAGTAATAACAATGTCAATAACTAAAAATCGAACGCATGCAGAATATCTTGTGCACACATGAAATCTTGTTCCACTTTTCTTAAGAGTAGGCTATTGTGTGCCGGTAGGAACAGATGACAGAATTTACAAATCCGCATACACACGGGGACTGGATGCAAAAAAAGAAGCGCATAAGAGCCTATTCCATTGTCCTTGAAATAAAAAAAGACTAAAAGTTCAAGATCAACACCATCTAAATGTCTATTCCTTCAAATATCTTAGTAGTAGTAGTAGGCACCCATCAGTCTTGGAAGACTATGGAGTTGCGCTCTAGTCTTTAGAGCACAAGGCATGGGTAAGTTTGTATGGAGGGCAAGCTGTTACCCATGCAGCAGAGCCCCTCCTCTCCACGCCACTGGAATTATCTATTGGAAAGGCAATTACCGATACAAATGGTTCCAGTACCGTCGCAGGAGCCACCAGAACGTTGCCATATACAGCCCCAAGCCGCCCTGGGACTCCAACTCCCCGATTTTTCCTCAGGGATGGTGTCTAAACACGACACCTGTGTGCATGCTGTTTTTTTTATATAATTTTGTCATCCGCTCTTACTGGCACACGATGGCCTGCTCTTCCAAAAGGCGGAACGGGGTTTTAACGTGTGCGCAAGATGTTCTACCGTGCGTTTGCACACGGGGCCTTGGTTTATAGTCTCATCCGAATGACTTTCAAAAGAGTCATTCGAAAGAGTAAATATCTTACACCGTCAATATTAAAAGGTAAAGGTGTCCCATAACCTAGGCGGTCGTAGGGGAGCGAGGTGTCAGAGGCCTCAGCTTCTCTAGGGGCCAGCATATTGAGGGCGTCAATATTACCTCCTAAAAATCAAATGACAAAAAAAAAAACCCTATCTTCTTCCTCATGGTCAATAATATCAGGCTGTGCCGAGTGGACACCAGCAGCCATTCTGCTTAATTAATGTATCATCCCCAGGTTATGAATAAATGTGGAAAAAAAGGATAACGAACACTTCAATGAACAAGACAACAACAGCAACAAAAATCCCATGGGCAAATAACACTGCAGAATGAACAAATATCCTGTGCACATCCGAGTGTTTAAAAATTTTATGTGGCTGCTACTTTATCACCAGAACAAAAGAATACAGGAAAAAATATCAAAATTATTATGTATGAAAAGAAAGTATTTGCAACATTTGCTGGGGAAAAAAGGCAGGAGATTTTACTATAGAGGCAGGAATTAAGCAAGAGAGATAGAGATAGACGACAGACAGACAGACAGAGAAAGATAGACTAAGACAGAAACAAAGAGAGTGATAAAACACACACGCACACACACACACACGCACACGCACACACACACACACACACACACACACACACACACACACACACACACACACACACGAGAGTAAACCATTCGCAAGAAAAACAAACCCATAATATCATACATAACATTGCTATTCATTGATTGCAGCCACGAGGAACGGCTTATACTGGTTGACCAGTCCACTGCAGTCTTAGCAAGCAGTAGACTAGACTATAGCCGTGTTCATCATTCTTCACTCTGCCTACTGTACTAAGCTCTTTAGCTTAGAGACAGCGGTGAAACAACACAGCATGGAGGTCTTCTGTACTGGACCTGCGCTGACAAGGATCAGGTTTTTCATCAGCTTAAACCATCGCACGCCACCTGAGCCCCCTGCTTATACTGACATGCGCTACTAGTTATCATTGAGGAAAATGTACATGCACTGCTAGCTTTCAAAATTAGAAAAAGGGAACGGGGACGAGGTTAGCCTAGTGGTCAGAGCGTTGTGCTCGTAATCTGACAGGAGGATGGGATAGCCTAATGGTCAAGGGGGACGGGATAGCCTAGTGGTCAGAACATTGCACTCGCAATTTGACGACCCGAGTTCGACTCCCGTTCGACGAGATTTTTCCCCTGGAGTTAGCATCAGTGCTGACTCCACTCTCCCCAAAAGTCTTTCGGATGAGACTGTAAACCAGGCCCCGTGTGCAATCGCACGCAGAACATCTTGCGCACACGTTAAATCCTGTTCCGCTTTTCATAAGACTAGGCCATCGTGTGCCGGTGGGAACAGATGACATTTACAAAACTGCATATACACGGGGACTGGATGTAAAAAAGCACAAGAGTGCTTATCCCATTATCCTCAATATAAAAGAATAAAAACAAAATGAATAAAAAATATTCAAAAATAAATAAATAAAAGACCCCCGCTTATACTAACATGCACTACTAGTCAGTATTAAGGAAAATGTACATGCACTACTAGCTTTCAAAATTAGAAAAAGGGAACGAGGTTAGCCTAGTGGTTAGAGCGTGGCGCTCGTGATCTGACGGCCAGGGTTCGAGCCACCCCCGCCGAGACACCCGTTTAAGGGGAATTTATCCTCTGGAGTTAACATCAATGCTGATTCCATTTCCTAGAAAGTCCTTCAGATGAGATAATAAACTGAGAACCCGTGTGTGAACACACACGCTGAATATCTTGTGCAAAAGTAAAAAAAAAAAAAAATGTTCCACCTCTCGGAGAGGTAGGCCATTGTGTGACGGTGGGAACGTAGTAGTAGTAGTAGTAGTAGTAGTCTTCAGTTTAACGTCTTTCCACTTTAAATGATAGGCTACCAGACGATCGCGCGCGCGCGCGTGTGTGTTTATGTGTGTGTGTGTGTGCATAAATATATCTTAATTATTAACAAATAGAATGTGCTGAACATCATAACAAGTTAATGAAAATACAAAATTGAATAAAACCACAACAAAAACATCATTAATTATAACAAATGCCGTATGGGACTTGACTGTAAACCTTTAGCAATATCAAACATCAAGTCTACATCATAGAGAACTTCTTCAATAGAAGTCTTAGAAATGATAGGCAAATAGGGCTTTAAATTCTGTCAATCAAGTATGACATGACCATAAGAACGTGTGTGTGTGTGTTTTCTTTTGTTTGTTTGTTTATCTTTTATATCGAGGATAATAGTGTGTGTGTGTGTGTGTGTGTGTGTGTGTGTGTGTGTTTTAGTGGGTGGTCACACAGAAGCCTAATATTGAGAAGCTTCCTGTGACACTTCCGGCATAGAAGATACGACTTTTCATTCTTTCCTTGGCTACAACAGTTATCATACAGCATAACATCACAAACATATGACAATTTTACGTGTTGTTGTTGTTTTTGTTTTGTTTTGTATTTTAGCAATACAGAAAAAACATTTTCGGGTGATCCATCTTTTTATGCTGATTTTAAGTTGTTACAGACTTACAATGTTGTGTAAGTCTGCTAATCTGCAATGTAGAACGGTTAAATGTTCCCACCAATGATCTTACAGACAAAGGATGGATTTATGATGCAGAGAGACAGAGACCCACAGAGAGATCAAATCAAATCAAATCAAATTCTTTTATTTCGAGGATGATCAATAAGCACTCATGTGCTTTTTTTACATCAAGTCCCAGAGAGAGAGAGACAGAGACAGAGACAGACAGACAGACAGACAGAGACAGAGACAGACAGACAGAGACAGAGAGAGAGAGAGCAATGTGACACTTTCACTACACTTTTTTTTTTTAAACTACTAAAACAAATTAAAAGGGGAATAGACTTATCCGGTGAATGACACAAATGCACTCGATAGTCTAGAAATAGAAAACAAACTTTTTTTTTAAAAAAGGGGGGGGGGGGGGGGGGGGGGGGGGGGGGGGGGGTTCAGGTCGGGGGGCAATCCGATTATAATCAATCAGATGAATGCCAATTAGCGGAGCACGCCCTCGTCATTATCTTTTTTTCCGGTCAGAGATTGAAAGCGAAAGTACGTGAAACACTTCGCACAAGTCACCTAGTTTATGATTAATTGGTCTTCCTGGGGTTCTTTTTTTTTTTTTTTTTTTAAAGAGTTATTTTCTATTTTGTTTTAATTTCAAACTCCTCTAGAACTCCGAGGTTCACCAATGGTGAGATTTTTGTGTATGCGGCCGATTTCGCTCTCGAGTAAGGTATTTATTTATTTATTTATTTATTTATCTATTTATCTATTTATCTATTTATTTATTCTTTTATATCGAGGATAATGGAAAAAACACTCATGTGCTCTTTTTTACATCCATTCCCCGTGTGTACGCATTTTAGTCAATTTTGTCATCTGTTCCCACCGGCACACAATGGCCTACTCTTCGGAAAAGTGGAACAGGATTTAACCTGTGCGCGAGATGGTTTGTGTGCGTTAGCACACACACGCGCGCGCACGCACGCACGCACACACACACAACGCACACACACATGTGTGAGCGGGCATGTATGCATGCATGCATGTGTAGACGTTCAGAGGCCATACACTTTGTATCTTGTCACCTAGTCTTTAATAAATAAAAAAAAAAGAAAAGAAAAAGGAAACAATGTGACAAGCCAATACATCTTCCAGCCAATGTACTCCCAGCCAATGTGCTTTCAGCCAATGCGCCTTCCAGCCAATGTACTTCCAGCCAATGTGCTTTCAGCCAATGTACTTCCAGCCAATGCGCCTTCCATTCAACGCGCCTTCCGCCAATGTACTGACAGCCAATGCTGCAGCTGTTGTCTTTTAAAAATCATCTAAAAAAAATACCTACCGTCATCATTTTGTGTGAACAGCCGGGCACGGACATCAGGTCTTACAAACCATTCCCCTGCAATCTATCGGCAGTGGAGAAAATTGCCTGAATATGCGCAGCAAGCATTCTGTCACCTGCCTGCCCCCGTGCTTTTTGAAAGGAAATGTGAACATTTAATGGCTCTGTTGAATACTGGCTCTGTGAATATAGCAGATGGAGTCTGTAGGGGGTCGTGTTTTTGGTATTTTGTTTTTTATTTGTTTTTGGTTTTGATTTGTTTTGTTTTCCTTGTTTTGTTTTGTTTTGTTTTGTTTAGTTTAGTTTCTGGCCATGAGCTCAGGGGGTTCACCAATGGTGAGATTATGAGTATGTTGCCGTTTTTTTTCCCCCATCGTTTTATTTATTTATTTATTTTTATTTTTATTTTATTGTTTTATATCGAGGATAATGGGATAAGCACTCATGTGCTTTTTTTCATCCAGTCCCCGTCTGTGTGCAGTTTTGTAAATATTGTCATCTGTTCTCACCGGCACACAATGGCCTACTCTTACGAAAAGCGGAAGAGGATTTAAGCTATCTGCGTTCCGACTTCGAGAACGATGTCTGAATACGACACCAGCGTGTATGCGGGTTTTTGTAACTTTTGTCATCCGTTCCCATCAGCACACATGGCCTACTCTTCTCACAGGCTGAACAGGTATTAGCGTATGGGCAAGGTGTTCCCTGTGTGTTTGCTCAAGGGGCCTCAGTTTAGAGTCTCATCCAGTCTTTTGGGGGGAATAAAGTCGGAACTTATGTTAACTGTAGAGGGAAAAAATACCTCGAACAGGTTTCTCAGTGGTGGCTCGAACCCGGGCCGTCATATCGTGAACTCAACGCTCTAACCACTAGGCTACCCCCCCCCCCCCCCCCATGTATGATTATGGACGATGAATTGTGTCGAGTAACTGTTAATATTAGGCCGCCACTGATATTGTAGCAGATCAAAATTAAAACTTAAAAAAAATCAAAGTCAAGTTATTTTTCGAAAGTGAAGATAATAATTATTCACAATACTCAGCTGTCCGTTTCCCCCACTTTCAGCCTCTCTCAGCTGCTATTCATTCCAACCCAGCTTGGTGCTAATTATAGCAGAAACTGACCACATTGAGACTTGGGTAAAAGGAAGGGGCTAATTTTAGCACTGGGCCCTGGACCCTTGACTGAGTTATACTGATTTTACGTGCTGTGAATAAATGGGGGGGGGGGGGGGGGGGGGTATGTATTTTTCATCAGTTTTTGGTCTTTAACAAAACAGCTCCTAACAACTTGTCTGGAATTGTAAAATTGTAATATCAACCATTTGTAAAAACGGTTAAAAAAAAATTTTTACTTTGCAATTTGGTATAAGTATTAGATGCAAGGTAAAGGTAAAGGTGTCCCATAACCTGTGTGGTCGTTGGGAAGCGAGGCGTCAGAGACCGCAGCTTCTGTAGGGGCCAGCATGTTGAGGGCGGCGCCCATCTCCTCTCCCTCGCTGCTTTACCTTTCTTGGCCCTAAAGAGGGCAGGTACCCATTTACAGCCAGGTGAACAAGGGGAACTGTACTGAAGCCAAGGCGCGCAAACGGTCACCCATCCAACTGGTAACCACGCTCGACGCTGCTTAACCTTAGCTAGGGGAAAGCGAGTGCTCTGACCACTGAGCTATACCGTCCCCTGTATTAAATGTTCAATGAATATTTAGCAATGATGGTTATGTACACACTACATACATGAAAGAATATCAACTGCAAGGCAAGTGGGGGGGGGGGATAAAAAAAACACACACAAAAAAACAAACAGACCAAACCAGCAAACTTGCCCTGTGGGGGATACCGAGGGCCTATCAGCTTAACCAGCATCCATATCTGAAAAAAATCTTGTGCTGAAAATTCCCTCTTTTTCTGTCCTTTTCTTTGTTCCTTCTTCTTCTCGTCGCCGCTTTCTTTTCTATTTTCTGTCTTTCTGGGTCCATCCATCCTCCTACTTTTTTTTCCCCCATAAAAAAACCCATAAAAGATAGCAATTCTCTCCCACGCCACAGTCGTTATGCGCTGGGTCTAAACTTGTCAGGCGCTTAACGGCAGTACAAAGCACATTTTTTTCTCTCATATTAAAAGACAACGGTAGTTCCTGTCTGAGCGATGACAACGACGACGAAGAAGAAGAAACCAACAACAGACCCTAGGGGGACGGGATAGCCTAGTGGTCAGAACATTGCGCTCGCAATTTGACGACCTGGGTTCGATTCCCGTTGGAGGGGATTTTTCTCCTGGAGTTAACATCAGTGCTGACTCCACTCTCCCCCGAAGTCCTTCGGATGAGACTATAAACCGAGGGACGAACGCACGCAGAACATCTTGCACACACGTTAAATCCTGTTCCGCTCTTCGTAAGAGTAGGCCATCGTGTGCCGGTGGGAACAGATGACATTTACAAAACTGTATACACACGAGGACAGGATGTAAAAAACCACGCGAGTGCTTATCCCATTATCCTCGATATGATAGAATAAAATAAAAATAAAAAAAAGAATAGAATTTCAACCTTTCCTCCCCCAAACACAGAGAAGTGAAGAAACCAAGAAGGTTTCAAATGTCCTGTCCTGACTTATATTACACTAATAACTGACGAACTAAGGGACAGGATAGCTCAGTAGTCAGAGCACTCGCATTCCCCGAGTTAAGGTTAAGCAGCATGAAGCGTGGTTACCAGTTGAATGGATGACCGTTTGCGCGCCGTGGCTTTCATAGGCCCTACAAGCCCCCCCAGTTTACCCAGGTGTCAATAGGCACCTGCCCTCTTGAGAGTCAGGGAAAGTCAAACAGCGAGGGAGAGGAGATGGGCGCCGCCTTCGATATGCTGGCACCTAGAGAAGCTGAGGTCTCTGATGCCTCGCTCCCCTTTGACTACACAGGTTATGGGACACCTTTACCATTTAGCTTTGAACTGACGGTCTCCGCTTTCCTGACTATGTACGGTTTGGAAAAGAGCTAACATTCGATCCTTTGTGGCCACATTCTAGTTCATCCTTAGCTGTGAGAGGGCTCTCAACATGGAATCGTGTTTCTCAGAGGTGGTCTTCCTGGGTAAATACTAGCACTTCAAGTGATCTCTTTTTCTAAGCGTGTTAAACACGCGTATATAACACCTTTCTTTTTCTTATGTGGAAACACAGACACGCTTGCGCGCACTCACGCATGCATGCATGAACCCTCACACACAGCCACGCACGCACGCACGTACGCACGCACGCATGCGCGGGCGCGCACACACACACACACACTCTCTCTCTATCTCACACACACACACACACACGCGCGCGCGCGCGCACGCGGGCACGCACGCACGCACGCACGCGCGTGCGCACATACACACACACGCGCGCGCGCATGCGGGCACGCACACACGCGCGCGCACACACACACACACACACACACACACACACACAACGGAGCCTGCTCGTTTGGGGTCAACCGAGTAGGAACTTTATTGCGCTAAAGAGTACCTTCCGTGAGATGTTTCCAGGGAAATCATGATGAGAATCATGACTCTTTTAGCCTACCATTTTCCCCAATTCGTGCTTTTGGGAAACAGACTCTACGCAAATGGAACTTCGTGCAGCGTCTATATTCAGCTCTGTCACGACCGTAATGTAGCCATTATTATTATTCCCTCCCAGCAGGAGGTAGGTTAGAGAAAAAAAAAGCCCACGATAATTCCCCGTACGTGTGATGTCGTTATATGAACTCTCTGTCCTTAACTGGTTTAAGACGTTCACCTGCGCAAACCCTGTCAAAAAGTAACTTGTGATTATTTTTTTAAACTTCTTTACTGCATCGTTACCAATGCCTTCAGCGCCTGGGCTTTATCAAAGTTCTTGATTAATTAAACCAGTGACGCTGGGGGCAACTGCAAAGTGAGAGGCTGTATCATCAGTGGCTTTCTTTCCCACTCACGGAATTCCACTTTACAGCTTAGTCTGTAGTGATCGACTATGACTCTCTGTCCTGGAGGCTTGACTTGCACAGTCCTTATGCGCTGCAGCCCTGGGGGATAGTTGGTCTTTGGAGAGA
This sequence comes from Stramonita haemastoma, assembly GCA_030674155.1. Lineage (NCBI taxonomy): Eukaryota > Metazoa > Mollusca > Gastropoda > Neogastropoda > Muricidae > Stramonita > Stramonita haemastoma. The sequence continues at coordinate 42,472,640 of CM060332.1, forward strand.
ATCTCCAGCGTTGACTGTCCCTATGCCCTCTTGGCTGAGAGAGTGGGGATGTACTGTGGGCAATGCATCTCTACTATAATCAAATAACCAAAACAGCAGCTGCCCCCTCGGTTGTTTGGAGGTCATCGTGGAACAAGACGGATAAGTATGTTTTCTTTTAACACACGACAAAACACGACCCAGAAGAATGGACATATTATTACAGAAATAAAATCACAGTGGAGACTGCGAACATAAAACAAGTACTCCCTAACTTTCCCGGAGAAAAAATGTGTTGTTTTACCCGATAATCACAAAGACGACAGGAGCTGTCAGACCTGGAATTGTTCGTCTTGTGATTTGCAGTCTGTACACTGGCAGCCCACCTGGTGACGGAAAGGAGGTGGGGGTGAGGGGGGGCATTGTAAGAAAGTTTCCAGACTCAGGGAAAAATTCATATTTCTGTTGAGCCTTTCCACTTAACGACAATCACCACTTCAGGACACAAGACACACTCGGCAGATGTTGTGTGGGAGGTTACCTTAGCTCAAGATGGACGGTGATTATTATATAAGTAGTGTCAACTTGTAGAACAACTGACGGTTAAAGGTAAAGGTGTCCTATAACCTATGTGGTCGTAAGGGAGCGAGGCATCAGAGACCTCAGCTTCTCCAGGGGCCAGCCTGTTGAGGGCGGCGCCCATCTCCTCTCCCTCGCTGCTTTACCTTCCCTGACCCTAAAGAGGGCAGGTACCCATTTACAGCTGGGTGAACTGGTGGACTGTACTGAAGTTAAGACGCGCAAAGGGTCACCAATCCACTTTGGTAACCACGCTCGGTGCCGCTTAACCTTGTCTGGGGGGAAGCGAGTGCTCTGACCACTGAGCTATAGATCCCGTCCCCTGACAGAATTCAGTAAAGTTTTAACGTTTTATTTTACATTCCATTCCTCCTCCTATCACAATTGCTTGAATGAATTATAGTTTTTTTGTTACAAAAAGGGTCGCAAACGAAAGTCTTAAAATCAAGTTGGATTATATTCTGCTTTTCTCACATGAAAAGAAACTGATACAGTGCAAAACTAACCCCGTGGGCATGTCGAGAGCCTGTTAGCATAAATAGCATTCCCACCTTCTGGAAATTCTGTGCTAGGAGTTCCCTCTTTTCTCTCCTCTCTTTCTTTCTGTCTTGTTCCTTTTACTTCTTGTCACCTCCTTCTTGTCTATTTTCTGCCATCTTGGTCTATTCTCTTGCCTTTTCTTTTCACAAAGATGAGATGACGATTCTCTCCCACGCCGATGTCAGATGTGCTGGGCTTGACATATCAAACACTTAACGGCAGCACAAACCATTTTCGCTCAGTAACTGCTGTCTGAGCATTTGATGAAGAGGGAAAACCTGATTAGATACATAAGAATTGAAACAACGCATAACTAAAGAAATCGTGTGCATATCCTTATAAACAAACACAAAAATAGAACAAATAAAACACACTGGTGAAAGCTCGTGTAGGCACACAACTGTATGAACATAAAAAAAATTATGTCCATGAATGATATGTGTGTGTGACCCAGGAATTGAAACAAAGCACCCATCCTGTCAGTTGATCTCTGCAATGACGACAGAATAATTACATATTAATAATTACAATCATTGCCCTTCAGGGATGATTAAAGTGTTTTTGACTTGTCTTGACATGACTTGACTTACAACTACCACTGCAATCGCTTTAAGAACATTCGTTATCATTTAGAACTTGTACCAAATTTTCGTAAGGAATTTCCCCCCAATTATTTTCTTTAAAATGTTTGTGCTAAATCATATCTTTTTTTTTCTCCAAATTTATAGGCAATTTTTTTTTGAAAATTTCCTCTTTCGTTCCTCGACTAGAACCCCAGGGTTCAGAGTCTGTGAGATCTTTTTCCTGTTTGTGACCATTTTTTTTAACTCAACATTAAGGTAGCTGTATTACGACTTTGGGGATAAGCCTTCATAAATTCCATCAGAGATATGCAGATGTTCTCGTGTTTGTCTTTATTTTTTGTGTACAAAACATGCCCACAAAGAATATATTATCATTATTATATAATCATAATGATGACATTCCATTATTTATCTGTTTGCTGATATCTTACACTGTGCCAAAAGGTGTCATAATTTTTTTTTTTTTTTGGGGGGGGGTAGGGTGAGTGCATTTTAGCTATCGTGAGAGAGAGAGAGAGAGAGAGAGAGAGAGAGAGAGAGAGAGAGAGAGAGAGAGAGAGAGAGAGAGAGAGACAGACAGAGACAGAGACAGAGACAGACAGACAGACAGACAGACAGACAGATAGACAGACAGAGACAGAGACAGACAGAACACACACACATACACACACACAGACACACACAGACACACACAGACACACACACACACACACACACACACACACACACACACACACACACACACACACACACACACCACACACACACACACACACACACACACACACACACACACACACACACACACACACACACACACACACAGAAAGAACATAACGAATAAGAGACAGAGAGAGAGAGACAGACAGAAACACACACACACACACACACACACACACACACACACACACACACACACACACACACACACACACACACACACACACACACAAATGCAAACAAAAAATACACACACACAAACAGACACATACACAAAAAAACACAAAAATAAAGAGAGAGGAAGATAAAGTGGAGGTTGTACGCGAGAAATAGGCCCCAAAATAGCGGTCACTGCACTCCTCCAGGCAACAATTACTCGGTGAAACAGTCCACTACAACAGATGGTCAGCGAAACTGACCATTAAGTCTGGACGATAAAAGTACCGCCACTTCTCCCAACCAACAGCCGCTGTACTGACCAAAAATCGGACTTCCGAGTGGTGTAGGTTGCAGTGCTATCATTCCAGTAGCCCGTA
>CM060332.1:42483077-42485577 GCA_030674155.1 Stramonita haemastoma
AATGGCTTTCTGCAAGGTTGCTGGCAGGATTCTGAGAATGCAGGGGCGTATAGTGTTTATGGTTACTGTCTGGGTTTTGTGGATACATGGGCGTATAGTGAGAATACAGGGGTGTAGAGTGTTAATGGCTTTCTGCAAGGTTACTGCCAGGATTCTGAGAATACAGGGGTACAGGGTGTTCATGCTTTTTTGCCAAGTCACTGTCAGGGTTCTGAGAATGCAGGGGCGTATAGTGTTAATGGCTTTCTGCAAGGTTACTGCAAGGATTCTGATAATATAGGGGCAAACAGTGTTAATGCCTTTTTGTCAGGTTACTGTCAGGATTCTGAGAATACAGGGACGTAGAGTGTTAATGGCTTTCTGCAAGGTTACTGTCAGGATTCTGAGAATACAGGGACGTAGAGTGTTAATGGCTTTCTGCAAGGTTACTGTTAAGGTTTTGAGAATACAGGGGCATAGAGTGTTAATGGCTTTCTGCAAGGTTACTGTCAGGATTCTGAGAAATCAAGGGCAGAGAGTATTAATGGCCTTCTGCAAGGTTACTGTAAGGATTCTGAGAATATAGGGCATAGAGTGTTAATGGCTTGTGTCAGGATTCTGAGAATATAGGGACATATAGTGTTAATAGCTTGTGTCAGTATTCTGAGAACACAGGGACATATAGTGTTAATGGAACTATGCCAGGTCACTGTCAGCATTCTGAGAATACAGGGGCATACAGCGTTAATACTTTTTTGCCAAGTTACTGCCAGGATTCTGAGAATACATGGGCATAGTGTTTATGGCTTTCTGCCAAGTCACTGTCAGGGTTTTGTGGATACAGTGACATATAGCGTTAATGCTTTTTTGCCAAGTTACTGTCAGGGTTCTGAGAATACAGGGACATAATAGGGTTAATGGCCTTCTGCAAGGTTACTGTAAGGATTCTAAGAATATAGGGGCATAGAGTGTTAATGGCTTCTGGCAGGGTTCTGAGAATACGGGGACATAGAGCATTAATGGCTTGTGTCAGGATTCTGAGAATACAGGGACAGAGAGTGTTAATGGCTTGTGTCAGGATTCTGAGAATACAAAGACATAGAGGTCAAAGGCTTTCTGCCAGGTCACAGTCAAGATTCTGAGAATACTGGGGCATATAACACACACACACACACACACACACACACACACACACACACACACACACACACACACACACACACACACACATACACACACACACACAAACACCCCCCAACACACACACACACAACCCCCCCTCCACCCTCCACCACCACCCCCCTCACACACCCCCTCCCCCACCCACATACACCACACAGCTAAAAAACAAACAAACTCACCATAGACCAAGCAGCAGGACAACACCGACACCGGCAGAACACGCTCCTATACAACGAGACCAGTTCTTCGCGGATGGCTTTGTTCATCCACCCGTACAGGAACGGGTTGACAGCGAAGGAGGTGAAACTCAGCCACAGTACTACCAGCTCTGTCGTCTGGGGCGACTCCACGCGATCGTGGATCACACCGTGAAGGTTCATGATGAAGTAGGGTCCCCACAGGAAGGCGTACGCGGCTAGGAAGATGAGCAAGGTCTTGGCGGCTTTGTAGTAGCCTCTCCCGCCCCCGTGACTCTTGTGGGTAGCAGCAGTGCAGTTGACTGAAGTTCTCCGCGTCACGTTTTCCGTGTCTGGTGAAGCGCTGTGCTCTTCTGTGTGACTCAGTACGATGCCAGAGTCTTCCGTGCAGAAGACTGCGGTTCCTGAAGTGTTATTCTGGGTTGACGGAGGGTAGGTGTTTTTGTGAAGCGCGGCGGTTTCGTTGTGGCGTTGTTTGGAGCTCGGGAAGGTTGTTTCCTGGACGCCATGTTGGGTTTGGAAGTCTGGGATGTCTGACGTCATTCTGTTGACGTCGGCCAGGTTGATGAGGACAGAGCGGCCTGTGTTGGTGGTGGTGGTGGTGGTGGTGGTGTCTGAGGTGGGGTGGTGGTGGTGGATTGAACAGCGCGCTGATGATCTGGGCTGGCCCTGGAGGGAGTTTCTGGAGAAAGGAGGATTTGGAGGAGTAGGTCAGTTATGAGGGAGAATATCGTGTCTGTTCTTTTAGTGTTGAGGATAATTATAGTAGGGGAGGAAAACTAGTGCAGGTGACAACTTACAGCTTCTCAACCATTTTGAAAAAGACTGATCAAAGATTCAGTTGTTGTTTTTTTAAATCTACAAAATAATAGTTGTCTTTCAATGACAGTATTTTGGGGCTTTAAAAAAGTAAGAACTATGCCTTTGGCCTGACCTGACTCAAGTTTCGGCTCCTGGATGAGCCTTCGTCAGAGGTCCCGGATGTGATGGAAACTTCAGGCTTGTTGGTGCCTTACAGCGAGACACTTTTCAGAATAATTTAGAAAGTGCCAATCGAATTTATAAGAATATTTAATATTCCTGTAGCCTTTTGAAACTGCCATCGAAAGACGATGATGTCAAATACCACCTACTGAACTGCC
>CM060332.1:42488077-42495577 GCA_030674155.1 Stramonita haemastoma
GTTAAAACCCGTTCCGTTTTTCGGAACAGTACGCCATTGTGAGCCAATGGGAATGGATGACAACACTTACAAAACTGCATACACACAGGAACTCGATGTAAAGGAGCACATGAAAGCTTATTCCATGATCTTCGAAATATAAGAATAAAAAGAATTTGGAAAGATACAAATTCACACACACACACACACACACACACACACACACACACACACACACACTCACACACACACACACACACACACACACACACACACACACACACACACACACAGAGAATTACCTGTGTGGCAGCTTTCTTGGCCACTAGAAAGATGCCCAGGTTGGTGACCAACAGAACGGCAAAAGGCAGCAGGAAACATAACGTCACCACCATGCTGACGTAAGTGCGGCGTGATCCCCCGTTATGCCACGTGAACGAACAGTGGAACCTGTCACAAAAAGACCCAGCTGGAAAAGTGATGTTAGTAGAAAGCTACAGCTGCAAAACAGGGGAAAAAAATTAAAAGAATAAAATTTAATAGAACGTTGTTTCTGGTAATATTCTGTGGACAAAATCATTCTAATAAGGAAATAAAAACACATACACACACATACACACATACACACAAACACACACACACCACCACCACCACGACCACCACCACCATCACCATCACTACCACCATAACCACTACCACTACCACCACCACCACCACTACCACTACCACTACCACTACCACCACCACCGCCACCAATACCACTACCACCACCACCATAGCCACCGCCATCACCACCACCACCATCACCACCACCACCACCAAGACCACCACCACCATTACCACCACCACCACTACCAACACCAACACCACCAGCACAAACACCACCACCACCACCACCACCAACAACAACAACAACAACAACACAACCACCACCACCACCAAGACCACAACCAACAACAACAACAACAACAACAACGTTACAAGTCTGACCTGTGGTGGTGAAATTTGTAGTCGCCCACATCAAACAAAGGGAGAGTAGCCAGCAAAGCCGCCCACACCCACACCATCACCACCGCCACCACCGTCTTCTGAAGGGACATGTGCGCTGCGTGGTGCATGGGCAGACGTATGGAGTAGTACCTGTGAGGTAAAGAGAGAGAGAGAGAGAGAGAGAGAGAGAGAGAGAGAGAGAGAGAGAGAGAGAGAGAGAGAGAGAGAAGAGAGAGAGAGAGAGAGAGAGAGAGAGAGGGGAGGAAGGGAGAGAGATAGAGAGAGGGAGGGAGGGAGGGAGGGAGGGAGGGAGAGAGAGAGAGAGAGAGAGAGAGAGAGAGAGGAGAGAGAGAGAGAGAGAGAGAGAGAGAGGAGAGAGAGAGAGACAGAGACAGAGACAGAGACAGAGAGACAGAGAGACAGAGAGAGAGATTTTTTTAATTCATTCATTCTTTTATATAATGGAATAAGCACTCTTGTGCTTTTTTACATCCAGTCCCCGTGTGCATGCAGTTTTTGTAAATCGTGTCATCTGTTCCCACCGGCACACGATGGCCTACTCTTACGAAAAGCGGAACAGGGTTTAACGTGTGACCAAGATGTTCTGCGTGCTTTCGCACACGGGGCCTCGGTTTAAAGTCTCATCCGAAGGACTTTTGGGGAGAGTGGGAGTCAGCACTGATGTTAACTCCAGGAGAAAAATCTCCTCGACCGGACTCGAACCCGGGTCGTCAAATTGCCAGCGCAATGTTCTGACCACTAGGTTATCCGTTCCCCCCCCCCCCCCCCCCCCAGAGAGAGAGAGAGAAGAGAGAGAGAGAGAGAGAGAGAGAGAGAGAGAGAGAGAGAGAGAGACAGAGACAGAGACAGAGACAGAGACAGAGATAGACAGACAGACAGACAGACAAACAGAGAGAGAGACAGAGAGAGACAGAGACAGAGACAGAGAGACAGAGACAGAGACAGAGAGACAGAGACAGAGACAGAGAGACAGAGACAGAGGGAGATGTTCTGATCACTATGCTATCCCGTCCAGAGAGAGAGAGAGAGAGAGAGAGAGAGAGAGAGAGAGAGAGAGAGAGAGAGAGAGAGAGAGAGAGGGGAGAGAGAGAGAGAGAGAGAGAGAACTCAGGAACTCAGGATTTTAATTGTTAAGGCCACCGGCCTGTAAATAAGGGGGGTAGGCATTTTGAAAAAAAGAAACTGCAAACAAAACAGTAAACAAAAATAAATAACGTTGGCACTGTCATGAGTGTGAGAGAGAGACAGACAGACAGAAACAGAGATAGAGGTAGTAGTGTTTATTCTTATTCAGTTCAAGGACAGGATAGCCTGGTGGTTAGAAAGATGCGCGATGGGCTGGCGATCTGAGGGCTCAGGGTCCAGACAGATTCAAACCATCACCAAGATGCCCGTTCAAAGGGATTGGATTAGTTTTTATTCCCTGGAGTCAACATCAGTGCCAGCCACACCACTTCCCAGAAAATACTTTTGGATGAGACTAGAAACTGAGACCCCGTGTGTGTTCACACACGCACAACATCATGCATGAACATGCACACCCTGGCGGTATAGTACCCACCTCTCCACAGAGATGACGGACAGCGTGGTCATGGAGACGAACATGAAGAGGGCAGTGGCGAACCCTGCCACGTCACAGGCGGCTGTGCTCAACGTCCAGTCCTGGGCCCAGAAAGACACTGCCGCCACCGGCATCACCAAAATGGCTGCCAGCAGGTCGCACGTGCACAGACTGACCACGAAGAAGTTGGACAAGGTGTGGCGAAGATGCAGGGACCTCAGAATCACCGCCATGTTGCACACGTTTCCCGCCACTGCCGTGAGGATCACCGTTACCATGACGACCAGGATGACGTAATCTCCGGCTGTGTGGTCACGTGAGAGGGTTGAGGTCAAGATCTCGCTGTGGGAGTGGGTTGTGGTGATTTGGTGTGGTGGGAGATGTACTGACTGGTTGGCCATTTTTCTTTTTTTGTTGTTGTTGGTCAAAAGGAGTGAGAGTGTGAGTGTGGAGGGGTTTAGGTGTCAAAAGTTTGACCTAGTTGTTTCTTTGGTAAATATTGTTTTGTGGTCATTTTAAACAGTTTTCCTTTTATTAAAAAAAACCCAAACAAATGTATTGAAACTTCAAGTATTAAGTATTCTTTTTACCCCCGAATCTTTAACAGTTTCTTAGATATAATATATTTTCGTGAAGAAGTGTGTTCCAATGTGTCCAATTCCCTTCTTGCTTGTCACAAAGCCATATATATTGCTATAACCACAAGGAGAGTATCACAATGATAAGGTTTTTAAGGTTTACATTCTTTGAGCAGTTTCACATGCACAAAACGTTGCCTCCTTTTAAAAGATAACGAAACATTATACCACACGTTGTACAGTCAGTTGCAATAATGGTCTTAACATTCTTGTTCTTTTTTCTGCTTGATGTAAAGAACTTATTCAAAGTTTGTTTACATACAAGCTCGCTTTGTTGTTTTTATTGTTGTTGTTGTTCATGTGAATTGTAAGTCTATACTGTCTTATTACTTCCTCAAAGTGCATGGAAACCTTCACATTCTTCTTTGTAGATGTACAAGTCATACACACATTTTCAGCATGTTTTTCCCCCAATCTGGGATTGTTCAAACTGATGGGGTAAACATAATGAAAGATGAAACAGAATTTATTCTGATGTGTATGTTTGAAAACTTATGCCTTGGAACACAATAATCAAAAATGCGAAGGCACTTTAAACAAAATTGTTCCAGAACAGTGCACATTGTCTTAACGAAATAGTACCCACCAATGACACTTTTTAAGCAATTTTTTTCTCAAGGTGATAGAACACACGATAAAAAGAAACCAACTCAGCAATAAAACAACGTTTTCAGTTATGACAACTTTTTACTTCATAATTCTGTATTTTAAAAAGAAGCAGACTTCTTTTAAGGGGTTTTCCCTCCTGCTGCTGCTGTTGAATGAATGGATTGCGAAGGTACCATCAATTTTACTTCATAATTCTGTATACAGAAAAAAAGCAGACTTCTTTTTAAGGGGTTTTCCCCTCCTCTTGCTGCTGTTGAATGAATGGATTGGGAAAATGCCAACAATTTTACATCACAACTCTGCATAAAAAAGCAGACTTCTTTTTCAAGGGGTTTTCCCCACCTCCTCCTGCTGCTGCTTGCTGAATGAATGGATGGCGAAGATGCCATCAATTTTACTATAACGTCCCCTGAAGACAACAAGGGCTCTTATCATCCATTAGTTTTGTTCCTGGAGTTCTGATCCATCAGTGCTCATTTGTTGGCTAGAAGGACAAGACAGCTGGGGCCCCGAGATGGAGACCTCCTGGGCTCGTTACTGTGAATGGAGATCCTCTGGACTGGGCTCGTTAGGATGGGAAAATCCGGATCGATAGCTCTCTCCTCCTGTCTCTCCCTGCAGTTTTCCTGTTAGTGATGCTTGGCTGCAACATAATGTGTTGTGGTAACATTGATTTGAGTTCAAGGTTCTTCTTTTTAATGGAGGTTGGGTTTTTTTGTTTTGTTTGGTTGATGTTATCTGTCGGTTTGTGTGTGGGTGGGTGGGGTAGGGGGGTGGGGGGATGTGTGTGTGTGTGTGTGTGTGTGGTGTGTGTGTGTGTGTGTGTGTGTGTGTGTGTGTTGTGTGTGTGTGTCTGTCTGTCTGTCTTTTTGCCTGTCTGGGTAAAAGCCAACCTGCCTGCCAGTTTGTCTGTCTGTGTCAGTCTATGTGTTTTACGGTTAGTCTCTCTGTCTTTCTGTCTGTCTATCTGAATCTCTCTCTCTCTCTCTCTCTCTGTGTGTCTCTCTCTCTCTGTGTCTCTCTCTCTCTCTCTGTGTCTCTGTCTCTCTCTGTGTCTCTATGTGTGTGTGTGTGTGTGTCTCTCTCTCTCTCTCTCTCTCTCTCTCTCTCTTGCTGTCTGTTTGTCTTTCTGGCTGTCTGTCTGTCCTTTTCTAAAACAAAAATCACAAAGAAACAGACAGACAAACAAACAGAGAGAGAGACAGAGACAGGGAAAGAGATAGTAAAAACATCTGTGTTTAGTTGCAGCTGTCAAAGCATGATATGGAATCCATGCTATGATGATTGTTTGGGCTGTTGTAAGTAGGTTTTTTTCCCTCTTAGTTGAATAATTATGTGCTTTTGTGTCCAATCCCCCCTCCCCCTGTCCCCTTGTGAAAGGGATTAAAAGCTTGTCACAATCAACTGTTGTTATTGTTATTGTCATTGTCATTGTCATTGCCATTGTCAGTGCCATTGTCAGTGCCTCTCTGTCTCTCTGTCTCTCTGTCTCTCTGTCTCTGTCTGTCTGTCTGTCTGTCTGTCTGTCTGTCTGTCTCTGTCTGTCTGTCTGTCTGTCTGTCTGTCTGTCTGTCTGTCTGTCTGTCTGTCTGTCTGTCTGTCTGTCTCTCTCTCTCTCTCTCTCTCTCTCTCTCTCTAATAAAAGAGAATAAAAGAATTTGCCTTGCCCTCTCTCTGTCTCTCTCTGTCTCTGTCTCTGTCTCTGTCTCTCTCTCTTCTCTCTCTCTCTCTCTCTCTCTCTCTCTCTCCCTCTCTCTCTCTCCCTCTCTCTCTCTCTCTCTCTCTCTCTCTCTCTCTCTCTCTCTCTCTCTCTCTCTCTCTCTCTCTCTCTCTCTCTCTCTCTCTCTCTCTCTCTCTCTCTCTCTCTCTGGCCGGATGAAAAAAAGTATGTAATGCTTACTCTGTAAACCCTTGAAAAATAAAGATCATTCATTCATTCATTCATTCATTCATTCATTCATTCATTCATTCTCTCTCTCTCTCCAGTTACTTTTCTCCATCCTTATCTTTCTCGTTCCTATTCCTTTCGCCCCCCACCCCCCACCCCACCCCTCCATGCCCCACACCTACCCTACTTCTCTCCGCCCCCCCTCCCACCAGCCCCCCACCCCCACCCCCCGACTCCGCCTCTCCTTTTCTCTCCTCTCTTTTTCTCATCACCTCTCATCAGTCCCTGACTAAAATGTGGACATCCTACGGAAAAACCTGCAAGAAACGGGAGATAGTTCAATTACGGTCGTCTTCTGAAGCATGTATCAAGGCCAGCAATGTACAGTTGCATCCAAAAGTCGTGTAGTGTCAATTGTCAGAGCGCTGATAAAAAGAAATCACCCATTTCACTTTTGTATTCATTTCAGAGCTAAAGTGTCTGTATTCTGTGATTGTACTTTGATATGTCTGAAGAAGAAAAAAATTGGAGGAGAGTGAAAATGCTGTTGTTGTGATTGTTGTTGTTGTTGTTGCTGTTGTTGTTGTTTGTGCTATTGTTGCATTCTTCTTCTCTGCATTCTTCTTCTCTGTATTCTTCTTCTATGCATTCTTCTTTTTCTTCTTTGCATTCTTCTTCTTCTTCGCCGTCGAAAGCTCAGACAACAGCTACTGTTGTGTGTCATAATATAAGCAAAAATGGGTTGCATTGTCGTTAAGCATTTGACAATTCAGATCCAGCGCATTCGACTTCGTCATGGTAGAAAATTGTTATCAACGAAGTTCAGTCTTTCTGGAGAGAGAGAGAGAGAGAGAGAGAGAGAGAGAGAGAGAGAGAGAGAGAGAGAGAGAGAGAGAGAGAGAGAGAGAGAGAGAGAGAGAGAGAGGAGAGAGAGAGAAAGCAAAAGAGTAGCCTAAACCAAGAAGGCAGAAAATAGACAATAGAGAGGTAGATGACAGGAATGAAAAAAACAAGGCAGAAACAAAAAGAGAGGGATAGAAAAGAGGGAATTCTTAACAACAGAATTTACTATTGAGGAAAAAGTAGTGAGGGAAGACAAGTGCAGGTACCAACTTCTCAATCATTTTGAAAATGACTTATCAAAGATTCAAATAAAAAAAAATGAAATGAAAATAAATTCTAGGGAATGATGTCTTTCAGTGGCAGCATTGTAGGCATTTCTGTGTAAGTACCATGCCTTTGGCCTGACCTGACTCGAGTTTCGGCTCCTGGATGAGCCCTCATCAGAGGTCCCGGCGGTGATTGAAACTCCACCTGCTGTGGTACAGAATTTACGGTATTTGGGGGATGCTAGTTAAGCCTAAAAGGTCCCTGGCATCCCCATGGGGGATAGAGAAACAGAATCAGGCTCAAATGATAACTGTGGAGTACAGCCCGCAGACAAGCTACAATCGATGTTGTTGTCTTTTATTTTTGTTTTGTTGTTTCGTTTTTGTTGTTTTTGTGTTTTCTTGTTGTTGTTTTTTCTTTTTTGTGTTTTTTTAAGGGTGATTTTGTTTTTGTTGTTGTTTTGTTTCTTTTTTTGTTTTTAAAGGGTGATTTTGTTTTTTGTTGTTGTTGTTTTTGTTTTGTTTTGCTTGTTTCTTTGCTGCTTTGTTGTTTTTTGTTTTGTTTTGTTTTTATTTTTGGAGGGAGGGGAGTAACTGTAGGGGTTCCTGTTTCAAGATGAGATTGATTGGTAATTAGAGGTTGTGTGTGCAGGGTCAAATATCACCAGCTTCTTTACGGCTGAACTGCTACACGCATTAGACTGT
>CM060332.1:42502319-42532319 GCA_030674155.1 Stramonita haemastoma
CCTGTCCCCGTGTGTATGCAGTTTTGTAAATGTCAGTTTATAGTCTCATCCGAAGGAGAGAGAGAGAGAGTATTTTTTTTAGAAGGGGAGCAAAAGGCACAGTGCACAAATCCAGCATAACTCAATTCACATTTTTCACCACTTTAAGTCTCGGCAGATTTCTCTGCGTGAAATTCAGGCTGTTCTCCCTGGGGAGAGTGTGTTGCCACAAGAGCAATGCCACCCTTTTTGTTTTTTCTTTTCCTGTCTGCAGCTGAATTTGTATCCCTATCAGAGTGCCTTTTTTTCCACAGAATGTTTATACTGTAAGGGTTAAGGGACCACAAAAAAAGAACGATAGGCTGACAGTGGTTTCTTTTGAATCAGGGTGTTTGAAAGCACAGAGTATCCACAGCTGAATGACATGTCATATGAAAAGAGCACTATCAGTGATGATGATGTACACTGTGTGTGTGTGTGTGTGTGTTTGCAGGGATGATGTAAACTATGTATGTACCTGTGTGTGTGTTAATGTTAATGCCTTTGATGCAGAAAGACTATATGGTTGAAAATTGCTTTTCGAATGAAAGTGAGGTTCATGTCCATCGTGGTGATGCATAATAAGGAATTTAAAGAAATTGTGAGTTTTGAAATCAATTTGAATAATGTTGAGATAGTTGAACAATATGTAATAATTATGTTTGTGTAGGACTTTCTAGGTACAATCTGTGCCCTCAGCGTAAAGAGTCTTTTGGTTTCTTGTCGTTGTCTGCTGACTTTTTCTTTTCTTTGTTTGGAAAGGAGGAACATAAAATTATTGACTGTCATATGTCTGTAGTCTAGTGGTTAGGGCGTTGGACTCATAATCTAAAGGTTGTGGGTTCGATCCCAGCTTTCGGCTATGGCGTTGTGCCCTTGGAAAAGGCACTTTACAGCTATTTTCTCACCCCACCCAGGTGTAAAAGTGGTACCAACCTTGTGTTGGGGGTTAACCCTGCGATAGACTGGCGTCCTATCCAGGGGGGAGTCTATGACTCAGTCGCTTAACGCCACAGTAACCGGGATAAGCACCGGCCTGATGAGCCTTAGGCTCGGGACAGACTTTAACCTTTAACATATGTATGAATTGTTTGTTCACATCACCCGCTTCATGAGGGGCTATGGCCTATCATGAATAAGCTTTTCACATTCGCATTTGCATACCTGTGTGTGTGTGTGTGTGTGTGTTGCAGGGCCCCATCGCAGCGCGAATGATCAGCCAGGCCAAGGAGGAAGGGACGTGGGTGATGCTGCAAAACTGCCACCTGGCCGTGTCCTGGATGACGGCCATGGAGAAGATCTGTGAGGACTTCACCGCCGAGAACACACACGCCGACTTCAGGCTCTGGCTCACCAGCTACCCCTCCGATAAGGTGAGTGGGGTGGTTGGGTGGGGAATTGTGGGGGGGGGGGGACAGGGTGCAGGAGGGTTGTGTGTGAGGGGTGGGGAAAGGTTTGATTTGACTTGATTTATTCTTTTATATTAAGGATAATGGAATAAGCACTCTTGTGCTTTTTTACATCCAGTCCCCACCTGTCTGCACCAGGACACGATGGCCTACTATTACGAAAAGCGGAACAGAATTTAACGTGTGCGCAAGATTTCTGCATGCGTTTGCACACGGGGCCTCTGTTTAAAGTCTCATCCGAAGGACTTTTGGGGAGAGTGGAGTCAGCACTGAAGTTAACTCCAGGAGAAAAATCTCCTCGACCGAACTCAAACCCAGGTTGTCAGATTGCGAGCGCAATGTTCTGACCACTAGGCTATCTATAAAAACCCCACTAGGCTAGGGGGGGTGGCTGTGTGTTGAATGGGGAAGGGGTTAGGGAAAGGATGTGTGTGTGTTTGTCAAAGTCAGATTTTTAAAAAAAAATTCCAGATGGTACATTGAATAAGCTGTGCATTTGCTTTTATTCATCATTTCTACATTCATGTGTGTGTGTCTATGTGTGTCTGTGCGTGCGTGCGTGCATGTGGTGTGTGTGTTCAGTTCCCGGTGACAGTGCTGCAGAACGGAGTGAAGATGACCAATGAGCCGCCCACAGGCCTTCGTCAGAACATGCTGCAGTCCTACCTCAACGACCCCATCAGTGACGAGGTCTTCTTCGCTGGATGTCCCGGCAAAGAGTCCGTGAGTATCCCCCCTCTCTTCTGCAGAATGGAGTGACGTCTGTGAGTGATACTGTTCTGTTGTTCAAAATGGAGTGACGTGTGTAATATTGTTCTGTTGTTCAAAATACATCTGTAAGTAATACTGTTCTCTTGTTCAGAATAGAGTGAAATCTGTAAGTAATATTGTAAATACTGAGTGACGTCTGTAAGTAATTCTGTAAAAACTGTGTGAAATCTGTAAGTAGTATTGCAAAAACTGATCGAAATCTGTAAGTAATAATGTAAAAACTGAGTGAAATATGTGAGGTCTATTGTAAAAACTGAGTGAAATCTGTGAGGTATATTGTAAAAACTGAGTGAAATCTGTGAGTAGTATTGTAAAAACCGAGTGAAATCTGTGAGTAGTATTATGGAAACCGAGTGAAATCTGTGAGGTGAACTGTAAAAACTCTCACCCTTCATGTTGCTGATCTGTGTGTGTGTGTGTGTGTGTGTGTGTGTGTGTGTGTGTGTGTGTGGGGTGCAGAACTTTGAGAAGCTGCTGTTTGGCCTGTGCTTCTTCCATGCCCTGGTGCAAGAGCGCCGAAAGTTTGGCCCTCTGGGCTGGAACATCGCCTATGGCTTCAACGAGTCTGACCTGCGTATCTCCATCAGGCAACTGCAGGTCCGTCTGTCTGTCTGTCTCTCTGTCTCTCTGTCTCTCTGTATGTATGTCTGTTTCTGTCTGTCTCTCTGTCTCTGTCTGTATGTCTCTGTCTGTATGTCTCTGTCTGTATGTCTCTGTCTGTATGTCTTTGTCTGTATGTCTCTGTCTGTATGTATGTCTGTCTCTGTCTGTCTGTGTGTACTTGCGTATCTCCATTAGACAACTACAGGTCTGTCTGTTTCTGTATCTCTGTCTGTCTGTCTGTCTGTCTATCTTTACTTGCGTATCTCCATTAGACAACTACAGGTCTGTCTGTCTGTCTGTCTGTACTTGCAAATCTCCATCAGGCAACTACAGGTCTGTCTGTCTGTGTATCTGTCTGTCTCTCTGTCTGTCTGTCTGTCTGTCTATCTGTCTTTTGAGTCTTACTTGCGTATCTCCATCAGACAACTACAGGTCTGTCTGTCTGTCTCACTGTCTGTCTGTCTGTCTGTCTCACTGTCTGTCTGTCTGTCTCACTGTCTGTCTGTCTGTCTGTCTCACTGTCTGTCTGTCTGTCTGTCTCACTGTCTGTCTGTCTGTTTGTCTGTCTGTACTTGCGTACCTCCATCAGACAACTACAGGTCTGTCTGTTTCTGCCTCTCTGTTTACTTTTTCTTTTTATCAGGTTAGGGGAGAACCAAAATCAAGTCATCAAAAAATCCAAAGCAATCACACTCTCTGTCACTTATCTCCTTTATGCAGGCCCTGAAATGGAGTTGAGTGTCTGTCAACATTATTTCAGTTCAGTGGGATTCAAAAACTGGAAGCAAGCGTTACCTGCAATATTACTCAAACAAGCTGAAGTTCCGCAGTTTAAATCAGAGAGTTAGATCATTTTTGATGGAGGTGATAGCCTAACCCTGATAGGCCTCTGTGGTCAGAGGCGTCAGCGTTGATGTCAACTCCAGTGGGAAACTCCCCTTTAACGGACGTCTTGATGGTGGCTTGAACCCTGGCCATCACATGACAAGCATAGGGTTCTAAATACACAGCTTCTCTCCCCCCCCCCCTCTCAGGTTCCATTTGATTTTTTGTTTCATTTTGTGGTAGGATTGCTTGGGAGAATGATGATCAAAATCAGATTGTGTAAGATACTTTTCCCTCTCACCAGCAAAAGAAAGGCCAATATACTACTTTTCTAGAGCAAAAGTTGATGGATGCAGGTCACATACCAGTACACTTTGTACCCTACAAAACACACCGTATATATAACACTGTACACTGTATATTATTAAAAAATCTGTTTTTCATTTTTTTTTTTTTATTCTTTTATATCGAGGTATCGAGAATATCATTCAGAGCACTACTGATCCCATGCCTCTTCCGTTGCGTGTGCAGATGTTTATCAATGAATACGACGAAGTGCCATTTGACGCCATCAGCTACATGACAGGAGAATGCAACTACGGGGGGCGTGTGACAGACGACTGGGATCGCCGCTGCCTGCTGACCATCCTGTCGGACTTCTACAACCCCAACGTCATCGCCGAACCCAAGTTCAAGCTGTCCCCTAGTGGCAACTACACCGTCCCGCCCAAAGGCTCCTACGATGACTATGTGGAGTTCATCAGGGTAGGTTGTATAACAGTGATGATAGTGATAATGTGTGACATTCATTTTGTGCTGAATCTTGTAAAGCACGAGTTTATCAGTTGAGTATTCATGATGATAATGATCATGTTTGACATTCATATTGTGCTGAATCTTATCAGGGTAAGTTGAGTATTCATGATGATAGTGATAGTGTGTGACATTCATATTGTACTGAATCTTGTAAAGCGCGACTTCATCAGGGTAAGTTGATTATTGATGATGATAATGATAATGTGTGACATTCGTATTGTGTTGAATCTTATCAGGGTAAGATGAGTATTCATGATGATAATGATAATGTATGACATTCATATTGTGCTGAATTTTGTAAAGCACGAGGTCATCAGGGTAATTTGTATAACAGCAATAATAATGAAAATGTGTGACATTTATTCTGTGCTGAATCTTGTAAAGCAAACAAATTGAAGCGCTTATGTGTGTTCTCTATGTGTGAATATGATGTCTCAGCACCTCTGTGTGTGTATTTTCACCTAGAGGAAACGAAGTGCCTATGTGTGTAGTTCTCTGTGTGCACACAGAACTTAACACGATAATGCTTTTTCTTTCTCCAACACTTGTTTATGAAGGCACACAGTATCTAGCACACACAAACAAGCCATGATAACTTTGGTCTAGGTGTCTCCATGATTTCCTCCTCGTCTGTTTCAGGCTCTGCCAGTGAATCAGGAGCCGGAGATCTTTGGCATGCACGAGAACGTGGACATTTCCCGGGAGCTGCAGGAGGTGCGTCTGCTGTTTGACTCCGTGCTGCTGACCCAGGGAGGCACCGGTGGAGGAGGTGGGGGCAAATCTGACGAAGCTCTGCAGAACATCGCCACCGACATCTTGAGCAAGGTGCCTGTTTTTTGGTTTGGTTTGGTTTGGTTTTCAGGGGGTTCTGGCTAGACTTACAGGACTGTGTGATATATCTTTTTGTGGTTTTTTTTTTTGCTTTTGTTGGGGGTTTGTAGGGAAAGGAAGAGGGGATAGCACACTTTTCTGGCTGGAAGCCTCTTTGTTTGAGAAAGTGGGATTGTTGATTGCTGATGAAGTTTTTTTGTTGTTGTTTATTTGGTTTTTATGTGGCTTTTTGTTCTTTATTTGTTTGGGGTTTCTTTTGTTTTTTTATAGTTGGTTTTTCTCTTTTTTGGGGTAGGGGGGCGTCTGGTAGTCTGTTTTGGATGACATGGACTTTGGCATGTAGATCAATTAAAAGAGCCCTTAATTGAACATCTCTGCTGGGATGTAAATATATGTTTTTCAAAATAAAACTTAGAAGAAAGATTATTTGATAAACTTGTGGATTGATGGCCAGACAGATGATTTTGCATACTGGCTATATTCATGTTTCTTTTACTTACTGAACACTGACATGAAGAATGGGATCTTTAACGTGCATAGTCAATCTTCTGCATGTGTACATGCATGAAGAGAATGAAATCATTGGCAAAAGTCTGTCCTTTGAGTTGACTTGGAAGATTGTAAACATCCCTCCCTACCCCATATTTATCAGATGCCACTGTGGAGATTCAAACTCACAACTTCATGAACCTTTGGGATGAAAGTCAAACTGTTCACCCTCTCACCTGTAGCCATGTTGGTAGTGTGGTAGGAAATGTGATTGTTGTTAACTGCCTGTGTAGCAGCAGTCTTTCAGATAAGACTGTAAACTGAGGCCCTGTGTGCGAACGCACGCAGAATATCTTGCGCACATGTTAAATCATGTTCCACTTTTCATAAGAGTTGGCTATTGTGTGCCCGTGGGAACAGATGACAAGGTTTACAAAACTGCATACAGATTGGGACTGGATGCAAAAAAGCACATGCGTGCTCATTCCATTATCTTCAGTATAAAAGAAAAAGAATGTAAAAAAAGAGTATAAAGAATATAACCACCTTGTGGGAAGACATCACAGAAAGATACCAAGTAGACAGGGAAAGAAAAAAAAAGAATATAATGGGTGGCGCTGCTGATGTTGGCAGTGCACTCTCCCAGGGCTGAGCAGCCTGAGTTTGATAACAGAGAAATCTGCCATTACTTGAAAGTAGTATACAATACAATACACTACAGTGTAATCTCTCCTTCTCTTTCAGGTGCAATACAAGTACAATACAATGCAATACAATACAATACAATTGACGATACACTACACTACAATGTAATTTCTCTTTTTTTCTTTCTCTTTCTTTCAGCTGCCCAAAGACTACGACATTGAGAAGGCCACCCGCAAATACCCTGTGGTGTACGAGGAAAGCATGAACACTGTGCTGGTGCAGGAGATGGAGCGCTTCAACAGGTAGGCTGGGGCTCTGTAGGGAGAACAACACTCACGTTTTCCTTGTTATTGTTATTTATGTATTTATTTATTTATTCTTTTATATTGAGGATAATGGAATAAGCACTCATGTGCTTTTTCACATCCATTCCCCTTTTGTATGCAAGTTTTGTAAATCTTGTCATCTGTTCTCACTGGCACACGATGGCCTACTCTTGCAAAAAGCGGAACAGGATTTAATGTGTGCGCAAGATGTTCTCTGTGTGTTTGCACACGGGGCCTCGGTTTATAGTCCTTACCTCACACACATTCTTATAATTAGAGGGCATGCACATGAAGGCATGCGAACAGGATATATATCTTACATTCATTATTTCATGTCTACATGCTGTTTTTGGTTTGGGCTTTTCTTGAGTTGGAAGGGTTAGATGAGATATCTCCTAGGCTTCTGATCTGATTTGGTCAGTCCCGCCCTGTGCCTTTTGTTCTATATTCTCCCCCCCCCCCCCAACTTCTCCTCTCACTTTCTTGTCTGGTTTGCTTCTTTGTTTTTTTTTTGGCTGTAGTCTGTATCTTCCAACTGTTTAGTGTAATTGCATTCACCTGAAAGGAGAAGGAAGGTGACAGCATGGTTAAGACATTTGCCTGCCTGACAACTAAACCATGAGGTTCTGAGTTTGTTTCCAGCCTTGCTGTGTCAAGATGTTTGACCAGAAAATCAAACTGAATGTCAGTCCTTGGGATGAGACTAGAAACCAAAGTCCCCATTTGCGAATGCATGCAGAACATTCTTGTGCACATGTTGAAAAATCCCGTTCTGCCTTTTGGAAGAGTAGGCCACTTCGTGCTGGCAGGAATGGAGGACAAAACTTCCAAAATGCATACACACAGGTGTCATGTGTAGACACCATCCCTGGTCGGAATCTGGCTACCTAAAGGGAAGGAGAGGGAGGGGGGGGGGGGGGGGGACGGATGCATATGCAAAAAAAAAAAAATCTCACCATCGTTGAACCTTGGAGTTTTTACCAAGGAACAACCAAAAAAGAAAAAAAATGTGAAACTAAAACTGGTGTGTGTGTGCCTGCGTGCGTGCTTGTGTGTGTGCATGCCTGCGTGTGTGTGTGTGTTCTGTTCTTGCAGACTGTTGAGCATCATCCGTAGCTCCCTGCAGAACCTGCAGAAGGCCATCAAGGGTCTGGTGGTGATGTCAGCAGAGCTGGAGGCTGTTGCCCACGGACTCCTCATCGGCAAGCAGCCCGCCATGTGGGCCAAGCGCTCCTACCCCTCCCTCAAACCGCTCGGCTCCTATGTCTCGGACTTCCTGGACAGACTCAAGTTCCTGCAGGTCAGTTTTTTTCCCTTTCAGGGTGGAGTGGTAGTGTACCGTTATGTTTGTCCTTCGTGTTCGACGATGACCTTACAGCTGTCAGATTTCCCCACTTTCAGCTCCCCTCAACTGCTAATTAATCCATCCCATCCCAGCCTAGGTGAGGCACTCTAAATTTAGCTCTCTTGACTGAGTGATGTTGGATTTGTGCACTGTGACCTCCAAAACAGCTGAGCAGGCAGCTGCTGTTTTCGGGAATTCAGCAGAAATTTTATTATTGTGGAGGGGCCTTGCCCACACACGGCTGCTCAAAACGGGGAAAATCTGACTCTTTAGTTGGCGGCTGGCACTGCACTCCGTAACCCGAAATTCCATCCCACCGCTATCTAGGGCACCGCGCGGTCAGGGGTCAGAGTCCAGCATCTGGCGATGCTGCTATACTTTCCTTCTTTGCTGTCTATTAGCCACTGAGCAAATTTCTGTATGAAAGGCATTTTGTACCATACGCTGCCGGATTCCCATGATTTTTTACAATGATCATACTTCAGTGAACAAAACTTCAATACCTGCTTTACCTGTTTGTGGTAACTTTGTTGGTGTTTGTTTTTGTTAACTATTTTAAAAAAAATATTTTAAAACAATTGTCTCTCTCAAAAAACAAAGCCCGAGTGTCAGCTTGTTGCTGTGTGTGTGTGTGTGTGTGTGTTTGTGTGTGTGTGTGTGTGTTGGTGTGTGTGCATGCGCGCATGCATGCGTGAGTGCTTGCGTGCCTTGCGTGCATACGCATATCAGTGTGTGTGTGCATGCATGTGCACGCATGTTTGTGCGCGGGCATGTGTGTGTGAGTGAGTGAGTGAGTGAGTGTGTGTGTGTGTGTGTGTGTGTGTGTGTGTGTGTGTGTGTGTGTGTGTGTGTGTGTGTGTGTGTCGTGTGTGTGTGTGTGTCGCGTGCGCGCACGCGCATGTATATTTCTGCGGCAATACAGAAGAGAGAGAGAGAGAGAGAGAGAGAGAGAGAGAGAGAGAGAGAGAGAGAGAGACTGTTCCTGTGTGTGTGTATGTGTGTGTGTGTGTCTGTGTGTGTGTGTGTGTGTGTGTGTGTGTGTGTGTGTGTGTGTGCGTGTGTGTGTGTTTCTGTAGCAATAGAGAGAGAGAGAGAGAGTGTGTGTGTGTGTGTGTGTGTGTGTGTGTGTGTGTGTGTGTGTGTGTGTGTGTGTGCGTGTGTGTGTGTTTCTGCAGCAATAGAGAGAGGGAGAGAGAGAGACTGTTCCTCTGTGTATGTATGTGTGTGTATTTGTGTGTGTGTGTGTGTGTGTGTGTGTGTGTGTGTGTGTGTGTGTGTGTGTGTGTGTGTTTCTCTCTTTCTCGTTTTTACTTTGATGTCAAAGTGTAGGTTTCTGTGTGGTTTGTTCTTTTTTCACAACACTAAAATAGTCACGCTTTTGATCACAACATTTTTTCAACATGATCAGAAGATTTTTTTGTATAGTATCAGAAACATCAATGAATATATTTTTTAAAAACCCCAGTCATTTGTGAGCTATTTCTGCCTGATGCCACTGAAAAGACATTTGTTTTCTACTGTGTGCTCGGGGTTATAAGCTGTACTGGATTTAGTTAGTAAATAAACCTTCAGCTGTAGCAGGAAACCACTAAAATCTGATGAAACAGTGGACTGTGTACGTGCTGAATCGCCATGACTATGCAGTAGGCCTAGTGTTTAGAGTGAAGTGAGATACCTAGCTGACACTAATGACTGCCAGACTCTCACCCCACGCTCTGTATCGCGCTGCTTCACGCGGCGCTGCAGGTGGTAGCCTACTACGGTGTGTTCATCTATGGCTTCGCTGTGCCCACAGAAACAAAACCATCAAAAAAAAAACCTAGTTAGTCTGATTGCAGACATGTTCAATTTCTTCTCTACATTTTTTGTTTGTATATTATAAATATGTGTTTTTTTAGAGAGAGAGTTAAAAATGACTGATTTTTGTGATTGTGTGTCTGCCTGTCGCTCTCCTGTTCATCTTCATCTATGTTTTGACTGCTCTCACGTCAACCAGTGTGAAAGAAAGTATATGGAGTTTGGTGTCAAAAGAAAGCTTGTTTCAAGCTGATTATAAAGAATGCTTTGTTTGTCTCTTTTTGGACGATTCACTGTACAAAACGATGTGTGAAAGAAACCATGGTAATCTACAGCTGAACACGGCTATAGCCCAAGCCCCTAGTGCAGCCTTTCCTTTTTCCCCGTTTATTTATATCAACGCCCTGCCAGCTGCGGGTCATGAACTTTGACTGGGGAACTAAAGAGACTGAAATGAGAAGCCGTGCACAGCACACCCACACTCTCTTATCCGAGAGGGCTTATGGACAGTCAGCGTTGGAGGTGTTCTCTCTTCAAGTTCCTCTTTGGTCAAGCGAGTGACATTGACTATAGCCCATCTCTCTGTCTCTGTCTCTGTCTCTCTCTCTCTCTCTCTCTCTCTCTCTCTCTCTCTCTCTCTCTCTCTCTCTCTCTCCCCCCCCCGCTCTCCCCCCTCTCTCTCTCTCTCTCTCTCTCTCTCTCTCTCTCTCTCTCTCTCTCTCTCTCTCTCTCTCTCTCCATCGTGTTCTGGTGGGAACAGATGACATTTACAAAACTGCATACACACGGGGACTGGATGTAAAAAAGCACATGAATGCTTATTCCATTATCCTCGATATAAAAGAATCATTCAATCAATCAATCTGTCTCTCTCTCTCTCCCTCCCTCTCCCTCCCCCTCTGTGTCTCCTCTTCTCCCTTCTCTTTTGCTAAAATTCCACCGTGTGTCAGTTAGTCAAGCAGGTAACATCTGACCAAGGCCTGTGTTGTTGTTGCTGTGTGCAGAACTGGTACGACAATGGCAAACCTGACCAGTTCTGGGTGTCCGGCTTTTTCTTCACCCAGGCTTTCTTGACCGGCGTTATGCAGAACTACGCTCGCCGCTACACCATCCCCATCGACAAGTTGGCCTTTGACTTCAAGGTCAGTGCTTCTCCACCACAGCCTTTGTTAATTAACGCCATTGTTATTAGGGGTTTGGGGGGGGGGGGTTTAGGTCTCAGGCATTTGTTTTTGTTTTTTTTTTTTTAATCCAATTTTATGTGTTACCAATATCGTTTATTGCCATCATCACTAAGATCAGTGGTCTGGGAGGAGGGCTACAGGAGATTGTAGAACTCAGCAGAGACACAGAGAGATGGCAAACCCTGGTGGCACTGTACAGCTATCAAGTTGAGTTGAATTTTTTGTCATTGGAGTAGAAATGTAGTTCTTCTTCTTCTTTGACGAACACCCAGACAGCAACTATTGTTGTCTGCTGTATGGGCGAAAATGTGTCACGCTGCCGTTAAGCGCCTGACAAGTCAGACCCAGCGCATCCGACTTCAGCTTTGAGAATTGTAATCTATTAAATCTTTGTGGAATAGAGTTCTACAGGCAGCTTCTAAGAGTCAGATGGTCAGACATGAAGAAGAGATGAAAGCATTCTTGATATATTCACAGTGCAAAGATAAAAGTTGGCTGTAATTGACAAGCAGCCGACTGAGATATGTTTATCATGCAAGCAGAAACACACAGACAAATCTGATGACGACAGTTCTTCAAGGTAAGGTTGAGGGCAGAAGGAAAAAGAGGCAGACCACCAGCATCATCCTACATTGCCAACATCACTGAGATCAGTGGTCTGGAACACAGGACCTTGCTTTGTAGTCTCATCTGAAGGACTTTCAGGGGAGTGGAGTCAGTACTGATGCTAACTCCAGCCAGGATAAAAATCCCCTGGAATGGGTGTCTTGGTGGTGGCTCAAACCTGGGCCCTCTGGTCACAAGTGCTCTGCTCTAACCACTAGGCTTGTCCTGCCTCCCCCAGCTTGCATTGTATGCAGAGAAGTCTGCCATGACTGTATGTGGTATACAGGGGGGAACAGGACAGCCTGCTGGTTAGAGTGATGCACATTTCAGCTCGTTATCTGCTGACCTGGGTTCAAATCTCGTTCAAGAGGAGTTTTTCCTCCTGGAGTTAACATCAGTGCCGACTCCACTCCCCCTAAAAATCCTTCAGATGAGACTATAAACCACGGTCATGTGAGTGCAAACACACACAGAACATCTTGCGCACACATTAAGACCTGTTCCGTGGTTTGGAGAAGTAGGCCATTGTGTGCAAGTGGGAACGGATGACAAAACTGACAACACTGCATAAACACGGGGACTGGATGTAAAAAAAAAAAAAAAAAAAAAGCACATCAGTGATTTTTCCATTGTCCTCGATATAAAAGAATAAAATTAAAAAAATAAAAAAATAAATAGTCTAGTGGTTAGGGCGTTGGACTCGTAATCTAAAGGTTGCGGGTTCAATCCCAGCTTTCGGCTATGGCGTTGTGCCCTTGGAAAAGGCACTTTACGGCTATTTTCTCACCCCACCCAGGTGTGAAAGGGTACCAACCTTGTGTTGGGGGTTAACTCTACGATAGACTGACGTCCTATCCAGGGGGGAGTCTATGACTCTCAGTCGCTTAACGCCTCAGAAACCGGGATAAGCACCGGCCTGATGAGCCTTAGGCTCAGGACAGACTTTAACTTTTAACAGTGCACTGTGTGTATGTGATGGTGTTGCAGATCTTGCTGAAGGAAGATGCCCAGGGCACTCCTGAGGATGGAGCCTACATCCACGGCCTCTTCCTAGATGGGTCCAGATGGGATGCCGAAAAGTCAGTATCTGTACTGGAGCTAGGCTGTTTTTCAGTGTGATTCAGAACTATGTCCTAGTTCAGTGCCAGACACATGTTTCAGAGAGTGTGTGATTGTTTAAAAAGGTGTAAGTAGGGGGAAATGTTAAGCAGCATCAAGCATGTTACCAGTTGGATGGGTGACTGTTTGTGCACCTTGGTTTCAGTACAGTCCCCCCAGTTCACCCAGCTGTAGATGGGTGCCTGCCCTCTTTAGGGTTAGGGAAGGTAAAGCAGCGAGGGAGAGGAGATGGGCGCCGCCCTCAACATGCTGGCCTCTAGAGAAGCTGAGGTCTCTGATGCCTCACTCCCCTGACTACATAGGTTATGGGACACCTTTACCTTTACCTTTAAATAGAGGGAGAGAAGACAAGGGGAGTGTTAGCTGATTCTGTGAATGCAAGTTGGGAAAACTGCTTTATATATGTGGTGAGAAGTCTTTAAAAGTTTTGTTTGTTTGTTTTTTTTGGTGTTGTGTGACAACAGTGTAAACAGTAATTCACACTTTACATTTCTGGTTTGTAGTCTAGTTCTGATACAGATCAGTTCAGCTGAGAGTGAAATTCTTTGTTTTAATAGGAAGGGAAAGGATCATGAGGACTTCTGTGTGAATTTGTCACCACTTAATGAAAGGGAGTTCCCCATGGATGTTATCAGAAAGTAGGAGAAAGAGCAAAGAAGCATCTGGTTAAGAAAGAAACTGTCATCTTCCTCACAATACCCACACATTGTCAGAACAAAGCTCCTATGTTTGTGTGTGTGTGTGTGCGCGTGTGTGTGTGCGCGCGCGTGTGTGTGTGTGTGTGTGTGTGTGTGTGTGTGTGTGTGTGTGTGTAAGTGTGTGTGTGTGTGTGTAAGTGTGTGTATGCATTTGTTGCACTTGGATCCTTCTGTTACCAAGGTACTGCACTGTACAACAAAAGATTCATCATTGTGACTATCAACTGTACCCACAAAAAAGATTCATCATGGTAACTATCAACTGTACCCCTAAAAAAGGATTCATCATTGTGACTATCATCAACTGTACCCCTAAAAAAAGGATTCATCATTGCAACTATCAACTGTACCCCTAAAAAAGGTGTACATAAAAAGGGATTCGTCATTGTAACTATCAACTGTACCCCTAAAAAAATGATTCATCATTGTAACCATCAACTGACCCCAAATCTCTTATCACGATCCTCCTTCTCCTCCACCAGGGGCATCCTGGGAGAGCAGCTGCCCAAGGTGCTGAACGAGGCCCTGCCCATGGTGTGGCTGATGCCCGACCTGATGGACAAGATCGACACCTCGGACAAGCGCTACAAGTGCCCCGTCTACAAGACCAGCGAGCGCAAGGGCGTGCTGTCCACCACGGGTCACTCCACCAATTTCGTGCTGTCCATCCTCCTGCCCACTGACAAACCTGTGCAGCACTGGGTGAAGAGGGGCTGTGCCTGCCTCTGTCAGCTCGATGACTAAGGCTGTGTCTCTTGTTGGGCAGTCTGTGCTTTGTGTGTGTGGGGGTGGTGGTTTGTGGCTGCAGACCCCTCCCCTAAAGAGTCATTGAGATCGCTGACGTGTTACGGCCTGTCTTCTCCCGGTAGGTGTTTTTTTTTTTTAAGCCTTGCAGTGCTTTCACCATCCATCCAACCAAGCCTGCGTTGTTGCATAGTGTTTGTATATTTTTTCTTTTTTTTTTTGGTTTTTTCTCTCTTTTTGGGGGATACGATTTTTGTGATTATGATTTTTTTTTTTTAACGTTTAAGGACACATTGTTGTTTTTTTTTGCCAGGTGGCAGTTTGGATACGATTTTTGTGAATATGTGGATTTTTTTGTTTTAACATTAAGGACACTTTTTTTTTTTGCCAGGTGGCACTTTGGATACGATTTTTGTGAATATGTGGATTTTTTTTTTAATTTTTAAGGACACATTGTTATTTTTTTGCCTGGTGGCACCAAACATATCATGAGAGCTTCACATTCACTTATGCATTTTTGGGGGGTGGTCTTTTTTTTGTGGGGGAGAGGAGAGGGGGGGGTTGTTTGGGGGGGGGGGGGTTGTTGCTTTTCTCCACCTGTGTAATTTACATTGTTTTTTGTGGTACGACTTGCTGATATGGTTTTTTTTACTGGACCAAGTATTGGACAGGACCAAGAACAGATTATGCAATTTTTTTTTTACATGTGATAAATGATGACTTATTTAGTCATGTTAGTAAGGTGTTATCTGTTGTTTTTAATAATGGCGGTATATGCTGTTGAATTCCCTCCCATTAAAAAAAAAAAAGGACCTCTATGAACTTATCATTGATGATGTTACATGTGACGATATTTCTTTTTTTTTTTTTTGCATGGTGAGTTTAAAGGATTTTTTTTGCTTTTAATTTTTTTTTAAAAAAGCTAATGGTGTGATATTTTCACCAAGGATGTCTTGGTGAGCCTATTAGTAAGAGCACAGAAATCATCAATCAGTATTTCCATGTATTCATAGAGACGTGAAAATGAGTATTACACAGAGTCACACTATGTTTACACATGCAAGTTAAACGTGATTGTATTGTTTACTTAACCTATGGTTGTTTAAAGAAGTGACTGTTTTGTTTATTCTCCATGTAGTTAATTAAAGAAGTACTTATGAATCATTGCTAATAAAATATCTTTTTCTGAACTCGTTAAAGGTACAAAAATTGTTCAAATCACTCTTTTTTCCCAAGAATTTTAGCCGATAATTGTTTCACACTCATCTCATCTTTTATGCTTCCGAAAATGTTTTATCATGTGCTAATCCACAAATTCATGGGTTTTAGCAAACTCCAACCATTTGTGACAGTCATCAGGTATTGCTAAAACCCAGGCCCGTTGTTTTTAGTAACATTTCTTCACTTCAGAGCGTCAAGACTTTCTGTTATGGTTAATCTGTTGTTTTGGTTTTGCAAAAAAAAAGTTGTTTTTGTAATTGTTAAGGATTTTGTTTCTGCCCTTTTTTTCTCTTGCAGTGAGTTCTTTGGAAGAATAAAGGTAGTCTGTAGTATTATACATGTATTAAAGTAAAATTGTTATTTTAAAAATGTCATTATTGAGCAGTATCATGTTTTCTAACATCCGTCCAATATGAAAATGACTGTGTTATTTGGCGAGACGATGTCTGCTGCATTTTAATGCTTTCCATTATATTTGACTTTTTTTTTACATTTTTATGTTTTTGTTATTGTTTTACAAATACCTTGTTTTTGTTATCATTTAAAAGGAGTATTTTTAAAGCTTTCATTCCTTTTTAATGTTACTTTTACAAGAACATTGCTTTTGTTTTCTTTTAAAAGAAACAAGTTTTTATTTTTTGCAAAAGGTATGTTTATAAAACTGAAAAGAAAAACGATGTGCTGTGATATATACAATAAATTATTGAAATTACTTCTCTGTGTGTGTGTGTCTGTGTGTGTGTGTGTGTGTGTGTCTGTGTCTGTGTCTGTGTCTGTGTGTCTGTGTGTGTCTGTGTGTGTGTGTGTGTGTGTGCGTGTGTGTGTGTGTGTGTGTGTGTGTGTGTGTGTGTGTGTGTGTGTGGTCTAGAGGTAGCCTGTCTAGACAGCAAAGAGTCACAAGTTTTGTCCCCATTTAAAGCCAGACTTTTTCTCCTTCTACTAAACTTCGAGTTTTGGTCTTGATGGTAGTCTTTTGAATGAGCTGATAAACCAAGGTCCCAGGTGCAACTCACATTTAGCAGTCGTAAAAGAATCCATGGTAACAAGAGAGTGGCCCCTGGCAAAATTCTGTGGGGAAAAAACCCAGTCCTCTAGATAAATACACATACAGACAGGGAAAAAAATGTTAATTTGGCTCTGCTCTTGTAGTAGTAACATGCTCTCTCTGTGAGAAAGGCAGTCTGAATTTCATGCTGAGAACTCTGCTATGACTGAAAATAGTATACAATACAACATAACATAATACATTACAATCTTGGTGTTAGACAATAAATTCCAACCTATGGTGGATTTTTGACAGAAATTTAACCAGTTACCCTACAACTTTCTTCCAAATAAAAAAAAATTCTTTAACCAAATATAATTAGTAAAACGATACAAGAAAAAAAAGCACTTGTCATCATTCAATGTTCTACTTGCATCAAAAATAAAGCTGTAATCATATAATTATGTAATCATTCATGATGGGAAAAAACATGAAAGGTTTTGTGATATGAAGAAACACTATCAGTTGGGAAAAATAAACTAAAAATTCACCCAGTCATACTTGGAAAAAAATTTTTTACATTTTATTTCATCTTTCATTAAATTTAATGATTGAATAAACGACTAAAGATTCAAGTGTTTCTTGTGTTGTTTTTTTAATAATTTGTCATGAAAAATATGTTAGGGCAGCTAATCTAAGTTCAAACAGAAGAAAAAAAAAGTTTGAGGGAATTTTGTGAATTGGGACACTCCACCTCAAAATGAGCCACTTAGCACCTGACCCACTTTTCCCCTAGGAGCCATTTTAGGCAGGTGGGGGTCAGATTGTCATTTTTGAGATTTTGATTGATCATAAAACTATAGCTATTATTCTACCATATAATGAAACATCAAGGCATAATTTTGTTTCCTTTTGCTTTTAAACGCATTTAAAAAATACCAACTCCCTGATTACTTATTCCGATGCTAAACTTGTCAATTTCTAATTTTGTCACTTCCTGCAATCTATCATTTTAATTTGTAATAACTTTTCATAGAATTGCCCGATTTTCAGTTTGTTTTTTGCAGTGAATAGCCTTTTTCTTGTAGAGTAATAACATGTCAATAACTAAAAATCGAACGCATGCAGAATATCTTGTGCACATGTAAAATCCTGTTCCACTTTTCGAAAGAGTAGGCTATTGTGTGCCAGTGGGAACAGATGACCAAATTTACAAAATCGCATACACACGGGACTGGATGTAAAAAAACACATAAGAGCTTGTTCCAACAAGACAACAACAACACAAATCCCATGGGCAAATAACACTGCAGAATGAACATTCTGTGCTCATCCCAGTGTTTTAAAATGTGGCCACTATTTTATCCCCAGAACAAAAGAATACAGGAAAATTTTCTAAATCATAACGCATGAAAAGAAAGTATTTGTAAGATTTGCTGGGAAAAAAGGCAGGAGACTTGTCTAGGGAGGCAGGAATTAAGCAAGTGAGACAGATAGGCAGGCAGGCAGCCAGGCAGGCAGACAGACAGACAGATAAGCAAGCAGGCAGGCAGACAGACAGACAGACAGAGAAAGATAAAGACTAAGACAGAATCAAAGAGAGTGATGAATAAAAAAGAAAATAAAAAAAAACACCACACCGTAAACGACTCGCAAGAAAAACAAACCCATAATATCATACATAACATTGCTATTCATTGATTGCAGCCACGAGGAACGGCTTATCCTGGTTGACCAGTCCACTGCA
This sequence comes from Stramonita haemastoma, assembly GCA_030674155.1. Taxonomy (NCBI): domain Eukaryota; kingdom Metazoa; phylum Mollusca; class Gastropoda; order Neogastropoda; family Muricidae; genus Stramonita; species Stramonita haemastoma. The sequence goes on from CM060332.1 coordinate 42,520,499, forward strand.
GTCTTAGCAAGCAGTAGACTAGACTATAGCCGTGTTCATCATTCTTCACTCTCCCTACTGTACTAAGCTCTTTAGCTATAGAGACAGCGGTGAAAGAACACAGCGTGGAGGTCTTCTGTACTGGACCTGCATTGACAAGGATCAGGTTTTTCATCAGCTTAAACCATCGCACGCCACCTGAGCCCCCCGCTTATACTGACATGCACTACCAGTCAGTATTGAGGAAAATTGTACATGGGCTGCTAGCTTTCAAAATTAGAAAAAGGGGACGAGGTTAGCCTAGTGGTTAGAGCGTTGCGCTCGTAATCTGACAGGAGGATGGGATAGCCTAATGGTCAAGGGGGACGGGATAGCCTAGTGGTCAGAACATTGCACTCGCAATTTGACGACCCGAGTTCGACTCCCGTTCGACGAGATTTTTCCCCTGGAGTTAGCATCAGTGCTGACTCCACTCTCCCCAAAAGTCTTTCGGATGAGACTGTAAACCAGGCCCCGTGTGCAATCGCACGCAGAACATCTTGCGCACACGTTAAATCCTGTTCCGCTTTTCATAAGACTAGGCCATCGTGTGCTGGTGGGAACAGATGACATTTACAAAACTGCATATACACGGGGACTGGATGTAAAAAAGCACGCGAGTGCTTATCCCATTATCCTCGATATAAAAGAATTAAAAAAAAAATGAATAAAAGATATTCAAAAATAAATAAATAAAAGACCCCCGCTTATACTAACATGCACTACTAGTAGTCATTATTGAGGAAAATGTACATGCACTACTAGCTTTTAAAATTAGAAAAGGGAAAAGGGGACGAGGTTAGCCTAGTGGTTAGAGCGTGGCGCTCGTGATCTGACAGCCTGGGTTCGAGCCACCCCCGCTGAGACACCCGTTCAAGGGGAATTTTATCCCTTGGAGTTAACATCAGTGCTGATTCCATTTCCCAGAAAGTCTTTCAGATGAGATAATAAACTGAGAACCCGTGTGTGAACACACACGCAGAATATCTTGCGCAAAAGTAAAAAAAAAAAAAAATGTTCCACCTCTCGGAGAGGTAGGCCATTGTGTGACGGTGGGAACGTAGTAGTAGTAGTAGTAGTCTTCAGTTTAACGTCTTTCCACTTTAAATGATACCAGACGATCGCGCGCGCGCGTGTGTGTTTATGTGTGTGTGTGTGCATAAATATATCTTAATTATTAACAAATAGAATGTGCTGAACATCATAACAAGTTAATGAAAATACAAAATTGAATAAAACCACAACAAAAACATCATTAATTATAACAAATGCCGTATGGGACTTGACTGTAAACCTTTAGCAATATCAAACATCAAGTCTACATCATAGAGAACTTCTTCAATAGAAGTCTTAGAAATGATAGGCAAATAGGGCTTTAAATTCTGTCAATCAAGTATGACATGACCATAAGAACGTATGTGTGTGTTTTCTTTTGTTTGTTTGTTTGTTTATCTTTTATATCGAGGATAATAGTGTGTGTGTGTGTGTGTGTGTGTGTGTGTTTTAGTGGGTGGTCACACAGAAGCCTAATATTGAGAAGCTTCCTGTGACACTTCCGGCATAGAAGATACGACTTTTCATTCTTTCCTTGGCTACAACAGTTATCATACAGCATAACATCACAAACATATGACAATTTTACGTGTTGTTGTTGTTTTTGTTTTGTTTTGTATTTTAGCAATACAGAAAAACATTTTCGGGTGATCCATCTTTTTATGCTGATTTTAAATTGTTACAGACTTACAATGTTGTGTAAGTCTGCTAATCTGCAATGTAGAACGGTTAAATGTTCCCACAAATGATCTTACAGACAAAGGATGGATTTTAAATGCAGAGAGACAGAGACAGAGACCCACAGAGAGATCAAATCAAATCAAATCAAATTCTTTTATTTCGAGGATGATCAATAAGCACTCATATGCTTTTTTACATCAAGTCCCAGAGAGAGAGAGAGAGAGAGAGAGAGAGAGAGAGAGAGAGAGAGAGAGAGGAGAGAGAGAGAGAGAGAGAGAGAGAGAGAGACAGACAGACAGACAGAGACAGACAGACAGACAGACAGAGACAGAGAGAGAGAGAGCAATGTGACACTTTCACTACACTTTTTTTTAAAAACTACTAAAACAAATTAAAAGGGGAATAGACTTATCCGGTGAATGACACAAATGCACTCGATAGTCTAGAAATAGAAAACAAACTTTAAAAAAAAAAGGGGGGGGTGGGGGTTTCAGGTCGGGGGGCAATCCGATTATAATCAATCAGATGAATGCCAATTAGCGGAGCACACCCTCGTCATTATCTTTTTTTCCGGTCAGAGATTGGAAGCGAAAGTACGTGAAACACTTCGCACAAGTCACCTAGTTTATGATTAATTGGTCTTCCTGGGTGGGTTTTTTTGTTTGTTTTTTGTTAAAGAGTTATTTTCTATTTTATTTTCAAATTCCTCGGCTAGAACTCCGAAGTTCGCCAATGGGGAGATTTTTGTGTATGCGGCCGATTTCGCTCACGAGTAAGGTATATATTTATTTGTTTATTCTTTTATATCGAGGATAATGGAATAACACTCATGTGCTTTGTTTTTACATCCAGTCTCCGTGTGTATGCATTTTAGTAAAATTTGTCATCTGTTCCCACCGGCACACAATGGCCTACTCTTCGGAAAAGTGGAACAGGATTTAACCTGTGCGCAAGATGGTTTGCGTGCGTTAGAACACACACGCGCGCACGCACGCACACACACACACACACACACACACACACACACACACACACACACGCACGCACGCACGCACGCATGCATGCATGCATGCATATGTAGACGCCCCGAGGCCAAACAATTTGTATCTTGTCACCTAGTCTTTAATAGAAAAAGAAAAAAAAATGTGACAAGCCAATGCATCTTCCAGCCAATGCATGTTCAAGCCATCAATCATTTCGTGTGAACGGCCGGACGGACGTGTTAAGTCTTACAACCATTCCCCTGCTATCTATCTGCAGTGGAGAAAATTGCCTGAATATGCGCAGCAAGCATTCTGTCACCTGCCTGCCCCCGTGCTTTTGAAAGGAAATGTGAACATTTAATGGATCTGTAGAATACTGGCTCTGTGAGTGTAGCAGATGGACTCTGTAGGGGGTCGTGTGTTTGGTTTTGTTATTTGTTTTTGAGGGTTTTTTGTTGTTTTCCTTGTTTTGTTTTGGTTTTTTACTTTTTTTTCTTTTCTTTTTTAGTTTCTGGCCATGAGCTCAGGGGGTTCACCAAAAGTGAGATTATGAGTATGTTGCTGTTTTTCCCCCATCGTTTATTTATTTATTCTTTTTAAAAAAATTTTTATATTGTTTTCCATCCATCCAAAGCCTTTTTATGCCTTCTTGGCATGTAGGGCAGCAACAAAGGTTCTCCACTCCTGTCTGTCTTGGGCCAGTTTCTGAATGGTTCCCCAGCAGTGTTGGAGGGTCTTCAGCTCTGTTTCTATTGTCCGACGCCAGGTGTTCTTGGGTCGTCCTCGCCTGCGTTTTCCTTCTGGTGTCCAGTGGAGGGCTGTTCGGGCGATGTTCCCTTGTTCCCGTCGGCTGATGTGTCCTATCCATCTCCATCGTCTTTGCATAATGATGGTATCTATATTTTCTTGGTCGCAGCGAGCCAGGAGTTCTTGGTTGGAGATGGTCTCAGGCCAGAAGATGCGCAGTATTCTCCTGAGATTCTTCGTGTGGAATGTAGACAGTTTGTTAATGTCACTCTCAGTCATCCTCCAGCATTCCGAGCCATACAGGAGGGTGGAAAGTACGCAGCTCTGATACAGTCTTAGTTTGGTCTTTGTGCTGTATTGGGATGACTTCCACACATTGTTCAGATTTCTGTAAGCAGCTCTTGCTTTGTTGATGCGGTTTTTGATGTCACTGCTTGCTCCGCCATCATGCCTGACAATACTCCCAAGGTATGTGAACTCTTCAGTTGTTGGCAGATCTTCTTCGTTCACTGTGACAGGAGAGGGATTCTGAACGTTTAGCATCATCACCTCTGTCTTCTTCTGGCTGATTTTCAGGCCTACTTGCTGGGCAAAAGTGTTGAGACGGGATGTCTTCTCCTGGATATGATGGTGGGTGTGTGAGAGCAGTGCCAGATCGTCAGCAAAATCTAGGTCTTCAAGTGTTGTGAAAGGGGTCCATCTGATGCCCCGCGGCTGGTCAGCTGTTGTCTGTCTCATCACCCAGTCGATTGTCAGGTTGAAGAGCAGTGCCGACATGGGGCAGCCTTGTCTGACGCCGGTCTTTACACTGAAGCTGGTTTCACTGTTTCCTACTCTGCATGTGAAGTTTCTGTAGAAGCTCTTAATGACTTGTACAATCTCCTGCCGTATTCCATATGCTCGGAGTATGCACCATAGACTTTTTCGATGTATGCTGTCAAAGGCTTTCTCAAAGTCTACAAAGTTGATGTTCAGCTGTCTCTGCCATTCCGTGCACTGTTCGATGATGTTGCGCAGGGTGAAGATCTGATCTGTGCATCCTCTTCCTGGTCGAAAACCTGCCTGTTCTTTTCTGAGTTGTTAGTCCACTGCTTCTGAGATTCGTTTAATTATTATTTTTGCTAAGATCTTGCTGGGAATAGATAGCAGAGTGATTCCTCTCCAATTGTTACAGTTGCTCAGGGCTCCTTTCTTTGGGATCTTCACGATGACTCCTTTTGTCCAGTCTTCTGGTAGCTGTTTCTCCTCCCATATAGCAGTAAAGAGTGGTTGTAGAACCGTGGCTGCAAACCCTGTGTCTGCTTTGAAGAGCTCTGCATTTAGGTTGTCCTGGCCAGGGGCTTTTCGGTTCTTGAGAGATCTGGTGGCTGTTATAATTTCTTTCTTCTCTGGTGGAGTGGTGTTTAACACTGAGGTCGGCATCAGGGTCTTGTACATCCGCCTCTTCAGTTGGTGGTGGTCTGTTGAGAACTTCGTTGAAATGTTCTGCCCATCTAGCATCTTGTTCTGCTTCTGTGGTAAGGAGTCGGCCCTGTTTGTCTACAATCGGCGTCTCGGTGTTTCCCCGGTATTTGCCACTGACAATTTTGGTGATCTTAAACACCTGTCCTTGTTCTCCTTTGGCGGCGGCCTCTTCTGCTTGGCTTGCAATATCATCCAAGTAGGCTCGTTTGTCTGCTCTTGCCGTCTTCTTCACAGTTTGGTCTGCCTCTCTATACTGTTGTTTGTACCTCTCTCTTATTCGCTCGGACTTGGTTTCCAAAATTTTCTTCTTCAGTTCTCTCCTGTTCTCAACGGCCTGCCAGGTGTCTGTTGTGATCCACTTTTTCCTCTTCCTCTGTCTCTGTCCTAAGCAAGTTTCGCTGGCTTGTGTGTAGGCTGTTTTGACTTGTTCCCACATGATGTTAATACCAGTCATGTCTGGTTGTGCGTAATTTTCAGCATCCACCAGTGCTTGGAACTTGTTTTTTCAGCTGAAGGATGAAAGCACTCTTTGCTTTGGTGTCACGCAGCTTCTCCACATCAAACTGTTGTTGTCTTAGTTTCCTAGATATATTTTTCCTCAGCTTTACTTTGAGGATGGCAGTGACAAGGTGGTGGTCACTGCCAACATCAGCTCCCCTCTTTACTCTTACATCTAGCAGCGATCTCCTCCATGTCCCATTGATCCTCAGGTGGTCGATCTGGTTCTTGTCTCTTCCATTGGGGGAGCACCAGGTAAGCTTGTGGATTTCAGGGTGTGTAAACAGTGTCCCTCCAATAATGAGGCTGTTTGTCATGCAGAGTTCCACCAGTCTCTCTCCGTTGTCATTCATGGTGCCACATCCTTCCTTTCCCATGGCTCTTTCTTGGCCTATGTTGTTATTTCCAACTTTTGCGTTCAGGTCGCCCATTACAATCTTCATGTCATGGCTTGGGATATCTTCCAGTTCTGCTTGTAGTTGTGCATAGAATTCGTCTTTGTCTTCTTCTGGTTTCTAAAACCGAAGCCATGCTTGTAGGGACCAAACACAAACTGTCTTTTATCACAACAACTTCAATAGAATTCGGCAATACGTCAGTCCCTCTATCCAGTGCTGTAAAGTATCTAGGAGTCGTTATTGACAACACACTCTCCATGCAAAAATTCATCACCCAGACCTGTCAGTCATGCTACTATCAACTACGTCGTATTAGTGCAATTCGAAAGTACCTGTCCACTGATGCAACATCCAAACTAGTCACTTCTCTTATTCTTTCACGTCTGGACTATTGCAATTCTCTTTTGGCTGGTCTGCCAGCATCATCTATCCACTCTCTCCAACGTATACAAAACTCTGCAGTTCGACTGGTCCTCAGAAAGAAAAAATCTGAACACATTACTCCTCTCGTGCAATCTCTCCACTGGCTGCCTGTGCCACAGAGAGTAAACTACAAGATCAGTACTCTCTGTTATAAATGTCTCCACAAAACAGCACCCTCCTACCTCTGTGAATGTCTTCACGTGTACACACCTTCTCGTATCCTCCGCTCGGCTGCAGATACCTTATCCTTAAAAATTCCAAGATTCAACCTATCTACCGTTGGCGCCCGCTCTTTCTCTATTTCTGGTCCATCAATCTGGAATGACCTCCCTCTATCCCTTCGGCAAAAGCCTACATATGACACTTTTAAATCCAACCTCAAGACACACTTGTTTCAAACCTAAGATTTTTACCTTCTGTTTTCATCTCCTATTTGTCCCTGCCTCCAACATTTGAAATTCCATTCACCCTGTCAAAATGTATAACCTCTATAGGTGTGTGTGTGTGTGTGTGTGTGTGTGTGTGTGTGTGTGTGTGTGTGTGTGTGTGTGTGTGTGTGTGTGTGTGTGTGTGTGTGTGTGTGTGTGTGTGTGTGTGCGTGCGCGCGCGCGTGTGTGCTTTCGATTTTGCTAGAATTATTTATTGTCATTGGTTGTTTGTTGTGAGGGTCGAGTGCAAGCGCTTTGATTTGTTTTTACAAGATATAGCGCTATATAAATTCCATGTATTATTATTATTATCATTATTATTATTATTATTATTATTATTATTATTATTATTATTATTATTATTATTATTATTATTATTATTATGCACTGTCGTTAGTTGGTGCATAGCATTGAATGATAGTGGTGTTAATGTGTCTCCCTTTCATTCTTATCTTCATCAACCTGTTGTTGATAGGTTTCCACTCCATCAGGCACTTCTCTATTCCTTTCTTCATGATGATGGCTACTCCTTCACAGTGCTGGTTGCCCCTTCTGCCGCTGTACAGCACCGTCTCTCCTGTGTTGGTTTTGCATCTGCCTGATCCTGTCCATCGGCTCTCGCTGACTCCTAGGATGTGTAGGTTATTGCGTTTCATTTCTGCTGTAACTTGCGCCAGTTTTCCTGTCTCATACATCGTTCTAACATTCCAGAATCCTATTCTGGTTTTGGTTTTGGCGCTCAAGACTTCCATCTTCCTGTCAGTGGCTTCCTCTCGGCTTTCACCACTGCCATTCATACGAGTATCTTTCGATGACTCTGGAAGCCCGTCGCACCCAGTAGTGTTGAATTTCCTTGTTGCTGTTTCTGTAACAATCTTTTTTTTTTTACAGAACAGGGTTGTTAGCCCTGTGTCCAACCCCCTACCTGGGGGAGTGGTGCCACCTTAGTCGCCTCTTACGACATGCCTGGCTGGCGGGCAGGGACCCTATTCTTGTAATGCTCGCTTTGCAAGCATTCCCCGGGAGTCCCACGGGGTTTTTATTGTTTTATATCGAGGATAATGGGACAAGCACTCATGTGCTATTTTTTCATCCAGTCTCCGTCTGTGTGCAGTTTTGTAAATATTGTCATCTGTTCTCACCGGCACACAAAGGCCTATTCTTACGAAAAGCGGAACAGGATTTAAGGTAGCTGCGTTCCGACTTCGAGAACGATATCTAAATACACCATAGTGCATGCGGGTTTTTGTAACTTTTGTCATCTGTTCCCATCAGCACACATGGCCTACTCTTCTCACAGGCTGAACAGGTATTAGCGTATGCGCAAGGTGTTCCCTGTGTGTTTGCTCAAGGGGCCTCAGTTTAGAGTCTCATCCAGTCTTTTGGGGGGAATAAAGTCGGAACTTATGTTAACTGCAGAGGGAAAAAATACCTCGAACAGGTACCTCATGGTGGCTCGAACCCTGTCTGTCAGATCGTGAACTCAACGCTCTAACCACTAGGATACCCCCCCCCCCCCCCCCCATGTATGATAATGGAAGATGAGTTATGTCTAGTAACAGTTAATATTAGGCTGCCGCTGATAATTGTAGCAGATCAAAATAAAATATTTTAAAAAATCGAAGTAAAGTTATTTTTCGAAAATGAAGATAATATTCACAACATTCAGCTGTCAGTATTTTTTCCACTTTCAGCCTCTCTCAGCTGCTATTTATTCCATCCCAGCTTGGTGCTAACTATAGCAGAAACTGACCACATTGAGACTTGGGGAAAAGGAAAGGGGCTGATTTCAGCACTGGGCCCTGGACCCTTGGCTGAGTTATGCTGATTTTACGTGCTGTGAATAAATGGGGGGGTTATGTATTTTTCATCAGTTTTTGGTCTTTAACAAAACAACTCCTAACAACTTATCTGGAATTGTAAAATTGTAATATCAACCATTTGTAAAATACGGATTAAAAAAATTCTTTACTTTGCAATTTTGGTATAAGTATTAGATGTAAGGTAAAGGTGTCCCATAACCTGTGTGGTCGTTAGGAAGCGAGGCGTCAGAGACCGCAGCTTCTGTAGGGGCCAGCATGTTGAGGGCGGCGCCCATCTCCTCTCTCTCGCTGCTTTACCTTTCTTGGCCCTAAAGAGGGCAGGTACCCATTTACAACTAGGTGAACAAGGGGAACTGTACTGTAGCCAAGGTGCGCAAACGGTCACCCATCCAACTGGTAACCACGCTCGACGCTGCTTAACCTTAGCTGGGGGAAAGCGAGTGCTCTGACCACTGAGTTATACCGTCCCCTGTATTAAAATGTTCAATGAATTTTTAGCAATGATGGTTATGTACACACTACATACATGAAAGAATATCAACTGCAAGGCAAGAGGAGGGGATAAAAACAAACCAAACCAACAAAGTTGCCCCCCCCAAAAAAACAAAAAAAGCACAACAAAAAAGCAAACTTGCCCCGTGGGGGGTACTGAGAGCCTATCAGCTTAACCAGCATCCATATCTGAAGAAAATCTTGTGCTGAAAATTCCCTCTTTTCTGTCCTTTTCTTCGTTTCTTTTTCTTCTCGTCACCTCTTACTATTCTATTTTCTGCCTTTCTGGGTCCATCCATTCTCCTACTTTTTTTTTCCCCCATAAAAAAACATAAAAGATAGCAATTCTCTCCCACGCCACAGTCGTTATGCACTGGGTCTAACTTGTCGGGCGCTTAACGGCAGTATAAAACACATTTTTTTCTCATGTTAAAAGACAACGGTAGTTCCTGTCTGAGCGATGACAACGACGACGAAGAAGAAACCAACAACAGACCCTAGGGGGACGGGATAGCCTAGTGGTCAGAACATTGCGCTCGCAATTTGACGACCTGGGTTAAGGTTCGATTCCCGTTGGAGGGGATTTTTCCTTCCTGGAGTTAACATCAGTGCTGACTCCACTCTCCCCCAAAGTCCTTCGGATGAGACTATAAACCGAGGCCCCGTGTGCGAACGCACGCAGAACATCTTGCGCACATGTTAAATCCTGTTCCGCTCTTCGTAAGAGTAGGCCATCGTGTGCCGGTGGGAACAGATGACATCTACAAAACTGTATACACACGAGGACAGGATGTAAAAAAGCACGCGAGTGCTTATCCCATTATCCTCGATATAAAAGAATAATTTTTTTTTTAAAAGGAAAAAAAAGAATAGAATTTCAACCTTTCCTCCCCCAAACACAGAGAAGTGAAGAAACCAAGAAGGTTTCAAATGTCCTGTCCTGACTTATATTACACTAATAACTGACGAACTAAGGGACAGGATAGTTCAGTAGTCAGAGCACTCGCATTCCCCGAGTTAAGGTTAAGCAGCATGAAGCGTGGTTACCAGTTGAATGGATGGCCGTTTGCGCGCCGTGGCTTTCGTAGGCCCTACAGTCCCCCAGTTCACCCAGCTGTCAATAGGCACCTGCCCTCTTGAGAGTCAGGGAAGGTCAAACAGCGAGGGAGAGGAGATGGGCGCCGCCTTCGGTATGCTGGCACCTAGAGAAGCTGAGGTCTCTGATGCCTCGCTCCCCTTTGACTACACAGGTTATGGGACACCTTTACCATTTAGCTTTGAACTGACGGTCTCCGCTTTCCTGACTATGTACGGTTTGGAAAAGAGCTAACATTCGATCCTTTGTGGCCACATTCTAGTTCATCCTTAGCAGTGAGAGGGCTCTCAACATGGAATCGTGTTTCTCAGAGGTGGTCTTCCTGGGTAAATACCAGCACTTCAAGTGATCTCTTTATCTAAGCGTGTTAAACACGCGTATATAACTAACACCTTTCTTTTTCTTATGTGGAAACACAGACACGCTTGCGCGCACTCACGCATGCATGCATGAACCCTCACACGCAGCCACGCACGCACGCACGTACGCACGCACGCATGCGCGGGCGCACACACACACACACACTCTCTCTCTATCTCACACACACACACACACGCGCGCGCGCGCGCGCACGCGGGCACGCACGCACGCACGCGCGTGCGCACATACACACACACGCGCGCGCGCACGCGGGCACGCACACACGCGCACACACACACACACACACACACACACACACACACACACACACACACACACACACACACACACACACAACGGAGCCTGCTCGTTTGGGGTCAACCGAGTAGGAACTTTATTGCGCTAAAGAGTACCTTCCGTGAGATGTTTCCAGGGAAATCATGATGAGAATCATGACTCTTTTAGCCTACCATTTTCCCCAATTCGTGCTTTTGGGAAACAGACTCTACACAAATGGAACTTCGTGCAGCGTCTATATTCAGCTCTGTCACGACCGTAATGTAGCCATTATTATTATTCCTTCCCAGCAGGAGGTAGGTTACAGAAAAAAAACAAACACGATAATTCCCCGTACGTGTGATGTCGTTATATGAACTCTCTGTCCTTAACTGGTTTAAGACGTTCTCCTGCGCAAACCCTGTCAAAAAGTAACTTGTGATTATTTTTTAAAACTTCTTTACTACATCGTTTCCAATGCCTTCAGCGCCTGGGCTTTATCAAAGTTCTTGATTAATTAAACCAGTGACGCTGGGGGCAACTGCAAAGTGAGAGGCTGTATGATCAGTGGCTTTCATTCCCACTCACGGAATTCCACTTTACAGCTTAGTCTGTAGTGATCGACTATGACTCTCTGACAAGGAGGCTTGACTTGCACAGTCCTTATGCGCTGCAGCCCTGGGGGATAGTTGGTCTTTGGAGAACATCTCCAGCGTTGACTGTCCCTATGCCCTCTTGGCTGAGAGAGTGGGGATGTACTGTGAGCAAGGCATCTCTACTATAATCAAATAACCAAAACAGCAGCTGCCCCCTCGGTTGTTTTAGAGGTCATCGTCAAACACAACGGACAAGTAATTTTTTTTTTCAACACATGAAAAAACACGACCCAGAAGAATGGAAATATTATTACAGAAATAAAATTACAGTGGAGACTGCGAACATATAACAAATGCTCCCTAACTTTCCCGGAGAAAAAATGTGTTGTTTTACCCGATTAGCACGCTCAAAAAGACGATAGGAGCTGTCAGACCTGGAATTTTTCGTCTTGTGATTTGCAGTCTGTACACTGGCAGCCCACCTG
>CM060332.1:42562524-42570024 GCA_030674155.1 Stramonita haemastoma
CAGTGGGGCATACTAGGTGGGTATGGTAGAAATGTGTGGGTTGGTGCAATTTGCTTGTAGCAAAGATGTTATCTCATTCTTTTGAAAATCGGGTGTTAAAAAGTTTGAATTTATTTTGGTCTATTTCTACTCCTGTAAAAAAAAGACCCACCTCAAACCAACCAACAAACAACAAAAAACAAAAAAACTATGACAACAACAAAACCAGCAAAAACCAATATAACTTTTTTTTGTTGGTTGGTTGATTTGTTTATTTGTTTTTCCTTGTACATTTCATTCTTCAGCTTTCCTGTCCAACTCCCTCTCTCTGTCTATCTCTGTTTCTCTCTGTCTCTGTCTCTCTATCTGCCTCTGTCTGTCTGTCTGTCTGTCTGTCTGTCTGTCTGTCTGTCTGTCTGTCTGTCTGTCTCTCTGTCTCTCTGTCTCTGTCTGTCTGTCAGTCTGTCTCCCCCCCACCCTTCTCTCTCTCTCTCTCTCTCTCTCTCTCTCTCTCTCTCTCTCTCCTCCCCCCCCCCCTTATCCATCAGTTGATACAACCAACCAGCAGACAATATCTATCCACTCAATGATTGATGTCATTATATTAGTCTATGGACATTGTGAGATGTGTATTATAAATAGTCACTTTCTCTTGCCCCCCCCCCCCACCTCCCTACTAAACCTCCTCCCCCCCCCCCCCCCCCCCCCCTCCCCCCGTCTCTGTCTAGTTTGTGGGCTGATAGCATGATTCTTGACAGAAAAACCTTCGACAGGTAAGATGGAATAAGTGATATTGCCGATTTCATTGATAATAGACTGTACGAGAAGAGGAGAGAGAGAGAGAGAGAGAGAGAGAGAGAGAGAGAGAGAGAGAGAGAGAGAGAGAGAGAGAGAGAGAGGGGAGAGAGAGAGAGGAGAGAGAGAGAGAGAGAGAGAGAGAGAGAGAGAGAGAGAATCAGTCAGATAGAGATAGGAACTGATACATGCAGAGACAGGCAGACAGAGACAGACAGAGAGACAGACAGAGAAAACAGAAAGACAGTCAGTCAGACAGACAGACAGAGGCAGAGAGGAAGAGAAAAACAACAGACAGACAGACAGAAAGGAAGAAAGAAAGACAGACAGACATACAGAAAGACAAGAATAAAGAAAAAAAGAAAGAAGGGAGGGGGGGGGGGGAGACAGACAGACAGGCAGACAGACAAACAGAAAGAAAACAGGAAAGACAGACAGTCAGCCAGCCAGATAGATACAGAGAGGAAGAAAGAAAGAAAAAAGAAAGAAAGAAAGAAAGAAAGAAAGAAGAAGAAAAGAAAGAAAGAAAAGAAAGAAAGAAAGAAAGAAAAGAAAGAAAGTGAAAAAGGAGAGGGACAGTGAAAGACACAGATAGAAAACAGACAGACAGACATGAGGTCTCCATGGCAACAGCAACGAAAGAGATCATAGATCTGTAAGCAGATTTGAAATTCAATTTGGTCCAAGCAGCACTCAAGGGTATTAGACTCATTACAAGCCAATATCTTTTCCCATGCAGCAATACACTGCAAAACGCAAATGATTAATCTTTTTTTTTTTTTTTTAATACAGCACCAAGATATCAGGACAATGGGAAGACAACATCAGAGAGTGGACTGGCCCTGAGTGGAATGACTTGCTACGAGTGGAAAGCTGAAATCCGTGAGGAGTGGAGGAAGCTGGTAGCAAATTCTTCAGAGGTGCCCCAACTGTCTACAAGACTAGGGGACCGACAGGATAGCCTAATGGTCAGAACATTGTGCTCGTAATTTGACGACCCGGGTTCGATTCCCGTTCGATGGGATTTTATCCCCTTGGAGTTAACATCAGTGCTGACTCCACTCTCCCCCAAAATCTTTTGGATGAGACTATAAACCGAGGCCCTGTGTGCGAACGCACGCAGAACATCTTGCGCACACGTTAAATCCTGTTCCGTTTTTCGTAATAGTAGGCCATTGTGTGCCGGTGGGAACAGATGACAAGATTGACAAAACTGCATACACTCGGGGACTGGATGTAAAAAAGCACAAGAGTGCTTATTCCATTATCCTCGATTTAAAAGAGTAAATCAAATCAAATCAAATCAAATCAATCAAATCAAATCAAATCAAATCTCTCTCTCTCTCTCTCTCTCTCTCTCTCTCTCTCTCTCTCTCTCTCTCTCTCTCTCTCTCTTCTGTCTGTCTGTCTGTCTGTCTGTCTGTCTGTCTGTCTGTCTGTCTGTCTGTCTGTCTGTCTTCTCTCTCTTCTCTCTCTCTCTCTCTCTCTCTCTCTCTCTCTTCTCTCTCTCTCTCTCTCTCTCTCTCTCTCTCTCTCTCTCTCTCTCTCTCACACACACACACACACACACACACACACACACACACACACACACACTCCTCTCTCTCTTCTCTCTCTCTCTCTCTCTCTCTCTCTCTCTCTCTCTCGCTCTCGCTCTCGCTCTCTGTTCCACAATGCTAATGATCAAAATATATTCATACATCAGGAACAGAAATTAAGGAAATAAGACAATAATTATTTACATTTTGCCCCATCAACTAAACAACGGATGACTACTCACATAAAAATGTTTAATGCAGAGTTCACAGATCTTGGCTTTTCCCGTTTATTTATAGAAATCTACGAAAGTATGCCGGAAACACAACCAAAAATAAAATGAAATAAAAAAAATGAATAAACATAAGAAAACAACATATTCCGATCATTATGGAAGAATAGATCACACAATATGAATAGTCAATATTCCTACATGCTTCTCACCCTGAATTCAAACATATATTTCCCATTTTCAGTCAGTTCAGAGACAGGCACCGTGGCCTGTTGGATAAGACGACGGACTTGTGGTCTGCATGTGTTTGGTGTCATGAGTTCGAATTTCAGTGGGAGTTTTACTGTCTTCCTTGTCAAAATTATGCCCTTAAAAAAATGTACATGGGAGGGTGGAGGAAAGTTAGGGGAGAGTATGGTGAGGGTAGGTCCAGGGAGGGTGAAGAAGATGGTGGAGTATGGTGGGAGTAGGTGTAGAGAAGGGGGAGGAGGTATGATAGGTGTAGGCAAGGAGTATGGTGGGGGTGGGTAAGGGAAGGGGGAGGAGGTTTAGGGGGGAGTATGGTGGGGGTAAGTGTAGGGAAGGGGGAGGAGGTTTAGGGGGAGTATGGTGGGGGTAAGTGTAGGGAAGGGGAGGAAGGTTTAAGGGGGGGGGGAGTATGGTGGGGTGTGTGTGCAAGTGTAGGGAAGGGGGGAGGAGGTTTTGGGGGAGGAGTATGGTGGGGGGTTGTAAGTGTAGGGAAGGGGGAGAAGGTTTAGGGGGAGGAGTATGGTGGGGTGTGTGTGCAAGTGTAGGGAAGGGGGGGGGGGTTTAGGGGAGGAGTATGGTGGGTGGTAAGTAAGGGGGAGGAGTATGGTAGGGAGTAAGTGTAGGGAAGGGGGGAGGAGGTTTAAGGGGGGGAGTATGTGGGGGGTGTGTGTGTAAGTGTAGGGAAGGGGGGAGGAGGTTTAGGGGAGGAGTATGGTGTGGGGTAAGTAAGGGGGAAGGGGTTTAGGGGGAGGAGTATGGTGTGGGGTAAGTAAGGGGGAAGGGGTTTAGGGGGAGGAGTATGGTGTGGGGTAAGTAAGGGGGAAGGGGTTTGGGGGGAGGAGTATGGTGTGGGGTAAGTAAGGGGGAAGGGGTTTAGGGGGAGGAGTATGGTGTGGGGTAAGTAAGGGGGAAGGGGTTTAGGGGGAGGAGTATGGTGTGGGGTAAGTAAGGGGGAAGGGGTTTAGGGGGAGGAGTATGGTGTGGGGTAAGTAAGGGGGAAGGGGTTTAGGGGGAGGAGTATGGTGTGGGGTAAGTAAGGGGGAAGGGGTTTAGGGGGAGGAGTATGGTGTGGGTGGTAGGGAAGGGGGTAGAGGTTTAAGGGAGGGAGTATAGTGTGTGTGTGGGGGGGTAAGTGTAGGAAAGGGGGAGGGGGGTTAGGGGGAGGGGTATGATGGGGGTGGTAGTATAGGGGAGGGGGAAGGGGAGTATGGTGGGGGTAGGTGTAGGGAAGGGGGAGGAGGGTTTGGGGAGAGTAGTAGGGAAGGGGGGAGGTTTGGGGGGAGGAATATAGTGGGGGATGGGTAAGTGTAGGGGAGGGGGTTTAGGGGGAGGTGTATGGTGGGGGTTAAGTGTAGGGAGAAGGTTTAGGGGGAGGAATATAGTAGGGGGTGGGGTAGGGTTAGGGGGAGGAGTATGTTGGGGAAGGGTGTGTTTAGGGGGATGAGTATGGTGGGGGGTAGGCCTAGGGAAGGAGGAAGGGGGAGGAGGTTTGGGGGGGAGTAGGGAAGGGGGAAGGCTTAGGTGGGGGGATATAGTAGGGGTTGGGTAAGTGTAGGGAGGGGGTTTGGGGGAGGAATACAGTGGGGATAGGGAGGAGTATGGTGGTGGGGGCTAAGTGTAGGGAAGGGGGAGGAGTATGGTGGGGGTGGAGCATTTTTAAATGTGAAAAACAAGACGCAGAATATTAAATAGACATAGCCGAACTAGCATTGTAATTGCCCCCACCCCCTGTACCATTTTTAAAACAAAAATCTGTAAGGTAAAATAAATTGAACACAAAACCAAAACAGAAAAACAGCATCAAAAATGTGAAACCCAACAACTTCCCAAAAGGGAAACAACAATTTAACCAACGTCACTTCCTTTTTCCTAAAAAAAAAAAAAAAAAAAAAAGGATGATGAAAGGGAGGTAAGCAACAAAACAGCGGCCATTAAAGAGACCAAACTACATTATTTTACAAAGGCATGTCTGCCCACCTAATCATGTGTGTGTACATCCACACATGTCCTAGCAAAACACAGAGAGAACATCTTGCGCACATGTTAAATCCTGTCCCGCTTGGCGTAAGAGTAGGCCATCGTGTGCCGGTGGGAACAGATGACACGATTTATAAAAACTGCCTACACACGGGGACTGCATGTAAAAAAAAAAAGCACATGAGTGCTTATTCCGTTATGCTCGATATAAAAGAATAAAGCAAAAAATAAAATACAGACACACAATTATTCCCCATCCTTAACATCGATTTGCTTTCTACATCTCCCACAAGGCCAGTTCAAACCACAGCAACGATTATCAAGAATGAAGTTTACATTATAATCATCAGGCTGATGTGTGCTTTAAGTGCAGCAGTTTCATTATCAACCCATACATTTTCATTTCAACTGTAATCAGAGGGAAAACCACATCTAAGACTCGATCTATTTAGACAGATAATGACTTGTCTGTCAAAGAGAAGCGTCATTGTCAATTGATTTTATTTTTAATTGATCGGACGAACTTTTTTTTTGTTGAAGAGAATGTCAAAAAACTAGTGCATGAGGTCACGCTATCTTTATTTTTATTATTATTGTTATTTTGAAGAAATAAAAGCGCATAAAAGCAAGTGCGGTAACCGCTCAATCATTTTGAAAACGATTTTTCACAAAGATTCATTTTTTTAAATCTAGAAAATAATATCTTTCAATCTTAGATACTTTTTTTTTAAAAAGTGAGAATCATGCCTTAGACCTCTGATCTGATTCGAGTTTCGACTCCTGGATGAGCCTACGTCAGAGGTCCCGGTGGTGATTGAAGCATCACTGGCTGTGGTACCTTACAGGGAGATACTTTTCAAAATTTAAAGGTGTCAATCAAATTCACAAGAATTATGTAATATCCCTGTGGCCTTTTTAAGCTGCCATTGAAAGACGATGATAAAAAAAGAGAAAGAAAATAATCGTGCTTAAGATCTATGTTGCACAAGGAGTGTCCGATATAAGTAGGAGATAATATTAAGCACATGGTGAATCTTTGTGCCTTCTGTTTGAGGATCCTATTGGAAGGATGCAAGGGAAGTCAAAAGGCCTTTTTTATACTGATTAATCTACACACGTACATGACGTAACCTCGTTGGAATCGTTCATAGACTGTTGAGCAAACAAGCAAGAAGAAAACATCTCAAATAAACTTAACAACGAAAATAAAATAGTCGTTTATACTGTAATGCATTATGTTGTCATCATCATCATCATCGTCGTCGTCGTCGTTCGTCGTCGTCGTCGTCATCATCATCATCATCATCATCATCATCATCATCATCATCATCATCATCATCATCAATGACCCCTAAGGTTTTACCAGTCACAATCTTTTACTTCATCAGACGACACTGCTGCGATCCGAACCCATTACCTACAAGAATCCACAGGAACTGAAGTCAAACTCCCTGTTCACTCGGCTAAAGTGTGTTATTTTGAGCGATTTTGAAAATAATTCTTATTTAAAAGTACAATCATGTTTTCCTATCATGTGGGTGACGATCAATGGAAGCTGATGTCCTCTACACAGCCTTGCCTTATCTACCACAACAAATACACACACGTGCGCACGCACGCACGCCCACGTACACAAGCACGCACGCGCGCGCGCACACACACACACACACACCGGGTTCGATTCCCGTTCGAGATTTTTCTCCTGGTGTTAACATCAGTGCTGACTCCACTCTCCCCAAAGTCCCTCGGATGAGACTATAAACCGAGGCCCGGGGTGTGAACGCACGCAGAGCATCTTGCACACACGTTAAATCCTGTTCCGCTGTTCGGCTTATGCGCCGGTGGGAACAGATGACAATATTTACAAAATTGCATACACACGAGGACTGGATGTAAAAAAGCATGATTGCTTATTCCATTATCCTCGATATAAAAGAATAAATAAATAAATAAATAAACACACACACACTTACACACACACACACACTTACACACACACGCACACACACGCACGCACGCACACACGCACACACACGCACACATGCACGCACGCACACACACACACACACACACACCACACACACACACACACACATGTGACTCTCCACAGTATTATCTTTTCGTTTTGTTTTTTGGGTTTTTTTGTCGTCACGTGACTCGTGAATCTAGCTGCGGTAATTGATAATATCGCAGTCATGACTCCAATAAAATTTCTGACACCTGCTGAACAGAGAGATAAACAGCAAAATTGGATTAGAGGATGTCCACTGAATAAGTTATTGGCACAAAATAGCCTTCATTATTTTCATTTCAAATTGGTGTTTCCTTGGTATTTTTTTTTTATGCCTTATTAGTATCGAAGCTCTGTGTTTGTGTGTGTTGTGTGTGTGTGTGTGTGTGTGTGTGTGTGTGTGTGTGTGTGTGTGTGTGTGTGTGTGTGTGTGTGTGTGTGTGTGTGTGTGTGTGTGTGTGTGTGTGTGTTTGTGTGTCGTTGTGTGTGTGTGTGTTGTTGCGTTGTGTTGTGCGTGTGGGGGGAGGGGGTGTTGTTGTTGTTGTTGCTGCTGCTGTTGTTGTTGTTGATGCTGCTGCTTCTGTTGATGTTGCTGTTGTTGATGCTGTTGCTGCTTCTGCTATTGTTGCTGTTGTTGTTGCTATTGTTGTCATTGTATAGGTTTTTTTCTACATTTGCTGCTGCTGCTGCTGCTGCTGCTGCTGCTGCTGCTGCTGCTGCT
>CM060332.1:42575024-42587524 GCA_030674155.1 Stramonita haemastoma
TCCAGCAGTAATACAGTTTGCTCTAATCTAACAGAGGTAGATATGTACACCATTGTGCAGCGAAACTAAAAAAAGACATTTCCATAGTATAATCATTTCTTCCTGTTTCTTGTTTATTTTTTTCCTTTCTTCTTCTTTCTTTCTTTCCTTTTCTTTCTTTCTTCTTTTCTCTTCTTTCTTTTCTTTCTTTCTTTCTTTCTTTCTTTCTTTCTTTCCTTTCTTTTTTCTTTTTCTTTTCTTCTTCTTTCTTTCTCTTTCTTTCTTCTTTCTTTCTTTCTTTTCTTTCTTTCTTTCTTTTTCTTTTTTTCTTGTCTTTTTTTTTCTCTTTTTTTCTTTCTTTTTTTCTTTTCTTTCTTTCTTTTCTTTCTTTCTTTTTCTTCTTTTTTCTTCCCTTTCCCGCTTTCTTTCTCTTTCTTTTCTTTCTTGTTAATTTGTTTGTTTCTTTGTCTCTTTCCTCGTTTGTTTTCTTTTCTCGCTTACTTTCTCTCGTTTGTTTTCTTCCTTTTCTTTTTCTTTCTTTCACTCTTAGGCGCTTACTTTCTCTCCGTCTAGTTTGCTTGTTCGCTTTCTTTCTTTTTCTTTCTTTTTTCTCTTTCCTGCTTTCTTTCTTCCTTTTTTTTCTTCTTTTCTTCCGATTACTTTCTTTTATTTGTTTGTTCTCTCTTTTATTTTTCCTTTCTTTCTTTCCTTTGTTCTCCCTTTTCTTTTTTTTCTTCCTATTTTTCTTTCTCTCTTTCTTTCTTTCTCTTCTGTTCTTTTCTCTCTTTCTTTTCTTTCTTTCCATTCTTCTCTTTTTTCCCCTTTCTTTGTCATTTCATTTTCTTTTTTTTTCAAAGTGTCGGTTTTCTGTCAGCACGTCGGAGAAGAGCAGTGTCAGGGATCAGAATACTACCTCCTATACGTATTTTTACCCCCGGAAGAATACAATGGGACTGGAATCGGGATTTTAAAAAAATACTATAAAAAAAGTGGTGGTCTGGGTGCTAGTCTTTCGGATGAGACGAGGAATCGAGGTCCCGTGTGTTACACATGATTATTTAGCGCACGTAAAAGAACCCACAGCAACAAAAGAATTCTCCCTGGCAAAATCTGTAGAAAAAAAAACACTCTTGATAACGAAACAAATACAGTTGCAGACAGGAAAAAAAAAAATAAAATAATGGGGGGGCGCTGCTCTTGTAGCGACGCACCTCTCCCCCGTGGAGAGAGAGCAGCCTGAATTTCACGCAGAGAAATCTGCCGTGACTTAAAGTGGTATAAAAACGAAAAAAAAAAAAGGAAAAAAAAGAAAAAGGCAAATTACGCAGACCACCACGGCCATTTTAGGTCTTTTCTTTATTCTTTAATTCTTTTGATATCGAGGATAATGGAATAAGCATTCTTGTGCTCTTTTTTCATCTAGTCCCCGTGTGTATGTAGTTTTGTAAATGTCGTCTGTTCCCACCGGTACACGATGGCCTACTCTTACGAAAAGCGGAACAGGATTTAACGTGTGCGCAAGATGTTCTGCGTGCGTTCGCACACGGGGCCTCGGTTTAAAGTCTCATCCGAAGGACTTTTGGGGGGAGAGTGGAGTCAGCACTGATGTTAACTCCAGGAGAAAAATCTCCTCGACCGGACTCGAACCCGGGTCGTCAAATTGCCAGCGCAATGTTCTGACCACTAGGCTATCCGTCCCCCCATCTAGCGGATGGAGGTGGAAAGTTTGGGTTAAAAAAGGGGACTGGTCGCGCTAGGTGTGAGGAGTGAGACAGAACCTTTGTTCTGGGTGACCCTTCTCTTTCTCCTCCTCTTCCTCCTCTTCCTCCTCTTCCTTCTCCTCCTCCTTCTCCATCTCCTCCTCCTCCTCCTCATTATCATTCAAAATAGCACAAGCATCCTAATCAAAATTATTATCACCCGTTCTTTTCATCATCTATATCATGATCATCGTCGTCGTCATCATCATCATCATCACCACAACCATCATTATCATCAGCAGCAGCAGCATTTTTATGATCGCCATCATTATCATCATCTTCACCATCACCATCACCATCATCATCATCACCACCACCATCATCATCATCATCATCATCATCATCATCATCATCATCATCATCATCATCATCATCATCATCATCATCATCATCATCATCATCATCTTCTTCTTCTTCTTCTTCTTCTTCTTGGTGATCGTGATCATGATCATCGTCGTCGTCATCATCAACATCATCATCGTCTTCATTGTCATCATCACCATCACCATCATCATCATCATCATCATCATCATCATCATCATCATCATCATCATCATCATCATCATCATCATCATCATCATCACTCGATCACTTGAAACAAAACCTGATCGGCTTGGATTGAAATTAAAACAGAATTCGCCAAAGAATACTAATTTTTTAGAGAGGAAAGGTTGAGGGGGGGGGGGGGGGGGGGGGGGGGGGGGGGGTTATTGGGATAGGACAAAACTAATAACAGGGGTGGGGTGGGGGTGTCATTTCAAAGTGTGACACCGAAATTAATCTGCGTGTGGTGTTCACGATTGCTTGCTTGGGGGTCATGCATCACAACAGCTGGGATAAAATCGATACTGAGGAAGCGAGAAAAAGTCTGTCTGTCTGTCTGTCTGTTTCTGTCTGTCTCTGTCTCTATCTGTCTGCGGCTGTGTGTGTACTTGTGTGTGTGTTGTGTGTGTGTTGTGTGTGTGTGTGTGTGTGTGTGTGTGTGTGTGTGTGTGTGTGTCTGTCTGTCTGTCTGTCTGTCTGTCTGTCTGTCTGTCTCTGCGTCTGTGTCTCTGTGTGTGTCTGTTGTGTGTGTGTGTGTGTGTGTGTGTGTGTGCCTGTTTCTGTCTGTCTGTCTGTCTCTGCCTTTCTATATGTTTCTGTCTGTCTCTGTGTGTCTGTGTCTATCTGTCTGTCTCTGTCTCTGTCTCTGTGTCTGTCTGTGTCTGTCTGCTTCTGTCTGTGTCTGTCTGTCTGTCTGTCTGTCTGTCTCTCTCTGTCTCTGTCTGTCCTTCTGTCTCTGTCTCTGTCTCTCTGTCTCTGTCTCTGTCTCTGTCTCTGTCTCTGTCTCTGTCTCTCTCTCTCTCTCTCTCTCTCTCTCTCTCTCCTCTCTCTCTCTCTCTCTCTCTCTCTCTCTCTCTCTCTCTCTCTCTCTCTCTTTTCCATCAGTCGTTTTATTGTGACTGTAGACAGTTCTGCAATATTGTTTTGTTATGATTTACAGTGCTACATACATTGTGTCCACAAAAATGTTGGAGAAAATTTTTGTTGAAATGATCGTTTAGTACTACGTCATGATGCTAAGAATCTATTGAACATTCCTGATGTTGTAATTTGTCATATTATGTCCAGATTCTGCGAAAAAAAAAGTTGAAAATTCTCTTAATTTTCATTGGTAGTATACCCTCACTATTTTAAGATACTGAATATTTCTTTCATTTTGATTGGTCGTATTATGTCAGGATTCTATGAATTGTCCAATATTCCCATTTTTGTGATTGGTCATATTACGTCACTATTCGAAGATGTTGAATATTCCCTTTATTGTGATTGATCATAGTAGGCCACGAATCTAAGATGTTGGATATTTTATTCATTGTGGTTGTTGGATATGTTACGTCCTGATTCTAAGGTGCTGAATATTCCCTTTCGTGTAATTATTCGTATTAATAATATGTCACAATTCTTTTTTTTTTAAAGGAAAGAAGGGGGGAAAAAAGGATATTGAATATATCGTGCACTGTGATTGATCCTATTAAGTCATGATTCTGAAATATTAAATATTCCTGTCAATTTGATCAGCACACAGCCAATCAGACATGACATGACATTAAAAGTCTGTCCCGAGCCATAAGGCTCATCAGGCCGGTGCTTATCCCGGTTTCTGTGGCGTTAAGCGACTGAGAGTCATAGACTCCCCCCTGGATAGGACGCCAGTCTATCGCAGGATTAACCCCCAACACAAGGTTGGTACCCCTTTTACAACCTGGGTGGGGTGAGAAAATAGCCGTAAAGTGCCTTTTCCAAGGGCACAACGCCATAGCGGAATAGCTGGGATCGAACCCGCAACCTTTAGATTACGAGTACAACACCCTAACCACTAGGCCACAGCGGCGGCTATGACATGACATAAGATCTCTGAAATATTCTGAAATCATCTGTTTAATTTTAACCACGATCCATCCATCGTTGAGCGTTCCCAAACGTTCTGCGTACATTCGCACACACGGGATCTCTGTTTATAGTCTCATCAGAAGGACTTTTGGTGGAAGTGGAGTTAATACTGAAGTTTAATCATCTTGAACAGATACCGCAGTAGTGGTGGCTTAAACCGAGGTGTTCTTTTTTTTTCTTTTTTGTATATCGAGGATAATGGGATAAGCACTCTTGTGCTTTTTTTTACAACCAGTCCCCGTGTGTATGCAGTTTTGTAAATCTTGTCATCTGTTCCCACTGGCACACGATGGCCTACTCTTACGAAAAGCGGAACAGGATTTAACGTGTGCTCAAGATATTCTGTGTGCGTTCACACATGAGGACTCGGTTTAAAGTCTCATCCGAAGGACTTTTGGGGAGAGTGGAGTCAGCACTGATGTTAACTCCGGGAAAAAAAACCCTCCTCCAACTGGAATCGAACCCGGGTCGTCAAAGTGCGAGCGCAATGTTCAGACCACTAGGCTATCCCGTCCCCCAGGTGTCAGATTACCAGCGCAACACTGTAACCACTAGGCTACTCTCACCCCTCCCACTCCACCCCACCCTGTTATGTTTTCCTATCACAACCAATTAGCCAGTGCAGGGGTGGCAGTGTTTGCCATGGCCAATTCTATCCATCTTGTTGTCACAAGACAAAAGCCATTGTCGTTTGTTTCGCAATGATGATACCTTTTGTGCCCTGTGGAAATTCCTCTGATTATCCATGCTTGTTTGCTAGATATTGTGTGTGTGTGTGTGGGGGGGGGGGGGTTGTTGGGGAGGGGGTTGTGTGTGTGTGTGTGTGTGTGTGTGTGTGTGTGTGTGTGTGTGTGTGTGTGTGTGTGTGTGTGTGTGTGGTGTGTGTGTGTGTGTGTGTGTGAATGCGTGTGTGTGTGTGTGTGTGTGTGTGTGTTTGGGAGGGTATGTGTGTCTGGCTGTATGTGTGTGTACCTACGTGTGTGTGTGTGTGTGTGTGTGTGTGAGTGTGTGTGTCTGTGTGTGTGTGTGCGTGCGTGTGTGTTTGTGTGTGTGTGTGGTTTTGGTTTGTTTTTCTTTTATATAGAGGATAATATGATAAGCACTCTTGTGCTTTTATAAGACCCAGTCCCCGTGTGTATGCAGTTTTGTAAATGTGATCTGTTCCCACCGGCACACGATGATCTACTCTACGAAAAGCGGAACAGGATTTAACGTGCGCGCAAGACGTTCTGCGTGTGTTCACAGACGGGGCCTCGGTTTATAGTCTCATCCGAAGGATGTGTGTGTGTGTGTGTGTGTGTGTGTGTGTGTGTGTGTGTGTGTGTGTGTGTGTGTGTGTGTGTGTGTTTTGTGTGTGTGTGTGTGTGTGTGTGTGTGTGTGTGTGTGTGTGATTCAGGAATCATTGTGTGCACAATTCCACACAGAGGGAAGAAACTAGCACTAGCTCTTTAAAAAAAACACACACACACACACACACATACACAAACACCACACATGCACACACACACACACACACACACACACACACACACACACACACAATACGCACACACACACACACACAAACACACACACACACATACACACAAAACACACACACACACACACACACATACACACACACACACACACACACACACACACACACCACACAAACCATACACCCCCCCCCCCTCCTGGAATGGCACGCACTGCCATATAGTGCAACACTGCTAGTGCCAAAGTTACTGACCTGTCTGTAGATGGGCGTCATGCTACTGTTTCTGCAGCCTCACCCAAATTTGGTGGGCGTCTCACCCAATCTGGCTCCGTGACTAAACTGTTACCTTCGTCAGTACTTGCATTGATTGATACGTGATGTATCCCAGGGAGGGGATATAGCCTAGTGGTCAGAACTTTGCGCTCGCAATTTGACGACCCGGGTTCGATTCCCGTTCGAGGGAATTTTTCTCCTCTGGAGTTAACATCAGTGCTGACTCCACTCCCCCCCAAAAGTCCTTCGGATGAGACTATAAACCGAGACCCAGTGTGCGAACGCACGCAGAACTTTTTGCGCACACGTTAAACCCGGTTCCGCTTTTCGTAAGAGTAGGCCATTGTGTACCGATGGAAATAGATGACAAGATTTACAATACTGTCATACACACGGGGACTGGATGCAAAAAAGCGCATGAGTGCTTATTCCATTATCCTCGATATAAAAGAATAAATAAGTAAATAAATAAATAAATAAATAAATAAATAAATAAATAAATAAATAAATAAATAAATAAATAAATAAATGAATGGTAAATAAAAAGTATCCTGCGTATATCAGCTCTAGAACAGGCACCACTGAACACCACCAAAGTGACCCCGCAACAATGCAGGGCCCCTCTGGCTGGTGACCTTACGAGGTCTGACTGACATTGATAGGTAGATCTGTGGTCTAGGAGGTAACGCGCCTGCCTAGAAAGCGAAAATGTCCGGGTCGGAGTGTGCGGTGGCTCAAATCCAGTTTGGGCCCCAAACTTTTCCCCCATCCATTAGATCCTGAGTGGTGGTCTGGGTGCTAGTCTTTCGGATGAGACAATGAACCGAGGTCCCTTGTGTTACACATCATTATTTAGCGCACGTTAAAGAACCCACAGTACGGCAATAAGAGGGTTTTGTCTCTGGCAAAATTCTGTAGAAAAAAGCCACTCTGATAGGGAACAAATACAGTTGTAGACAGGAAAAAGAAAAAAACAAACGCGTAGGCGCTGCACTTGTGGCAAACGCGCTCTCCCCTCAAAGAGAGCATCCCGAATTTCATGCAGAAAAATCTGCTTTGACATAAATAAATAAATAAATAAATAGATAAATAAATAAATAAATAAATAAACAAACAAACAGGCACCACTGAACACCACCAAAGTGACCCCGCAACAATGCAGGGCCCCTCTGGCTGGTGGCCCTACGGCGGTGAGACTGACATTGATAGGCTCCCTGTGAACTTCTGACCCTAATGATGCCCCCCACAGTAAATGTGACTATTGCCGGAGCCGAGAGACTGAAATGACCGGCATGAGAATAGCAAGGCGGTAACGTCGCAGAAAATGAGACCGCAAAAACCAAAGAACATACGCGCGCGCACGCGCGCGCACGCGCGCGCACCACACACACATACACACACGCGCACGCAAGCACACACACATACACACACGCGCACGCAAGCACTTACGCACGCGCGCACACACAAACACACATACAAACAACACACAGACACAATCAATACACACACACACACACACAAGCACGCAATCAACGCACGCGCATACACACACATGAAACACACACACAACACTCAACACACAACACACAACACACACCCCACACACACACACACACACACACACACACACACACACGCACACACACACACACACACCACACACACGCACACACACGCACACACACGCACACACGCACACGTACACGTATACATACACACACATTCATTATAGTGTTTGCCTGTCGTCTGTCTAGGCGGAAAGACACACATACACACACACACACACACTCACACTCAACAACACACACACACACACACACACACACACACACACACACACACACACACACACACACACACACACACAACACACACACACACACACACACACAACACACACACACACACACAATACCCCCCCCCACACACACACACACACACACACATCACAAACCCACAAAAAATCCTCTGTTGACAATGACGATAACTACCGGCATGGCAATGATAAGAGACGATGGTGATGTTGACTGCAACATGGACAATGGTGCCAGACTAATAATGACAATGCTGACTTCGACTATAGAGTGTCACCCACTATACAAAACGTATCAGCCTAACACCCACTTATTAACCCACTTTTCGGGAAGGAAAAAAAACCACCCATAATCTTTCTGTCTGATACTAATATGATTATAGGAAAGGAACGAATTCGTGTTTTCCTGTCTCTGTCTCTCTGTCTGTGTCTTTTCTCTGTCTGTCTGTCTGTCTGTCTGTCTGTCTGTCTGTCTGTCTGTCTGTCTGTCTGTCTGTCTGTCTGTCTGTCTGTCTGTCTGTCTGTCTCTCTCTCTCTCTCTCTCTCTCTCTCTCTCTCTCTCTCTCTCTCTCCTTCTTCTCTCTCTCTCTCTTCTCTTCTCTCTCTCTCTCTCACTCATCACTTTGTGTGTGGTGTTGTGTGTGTTGTGTTGTGTTGTGTGTGTGTGAGTGTGTGTGTGTGTGTTGTGTGTGTGTGTGTGTGTGTGTGTGTGTCGTGTGTCTGTTTGTGTGTGTGTGTGTTTGTTTGTTGTGTGTGTGTGTGGTGTGTGTTGTTGTTTGTGTGTTCTTGTGTCTGTGTGTGTGTGTGTGTGGTGTGTGTGTGTGTGTGTGTGTGTTGTGTGTGTGTTTGTCTCTCTCTTCTCTCTCTCTCTCTCTCTCTCTCTCTCTCTCTCTCTCTCTCTCTCTCTCTCTCTCTCTCTCTGTCTCTCTCTCTCTGTCTCTCTCTCTCTCTCTCTCTCTCTCTCTCTCTCTCTCTCTCTCTTCTCTCTCTCTCTCTCTCTCTCTCTCCTCTCTCTCTCTCTCTCCTACCCTACGCAGTAGAATCTTGGCACACGTTAAATCCTGTTCGCTTTTCGTAAGAGTAGCCCATCGTGTGCCGGTGGACAGATGACAATATTTACAAATGGATACACCGGGACGGATGAAAAAAAGCACATGTGCTTATTCTGTTATCCTCGATATAAAGATATAAAGAATATAAAAAAAAAATACTCTCTCTCATTCTATATTGAAGACACACTGGCACTTACGTATGGCATATACGTACACACACTCACCACTTAGCACACATATTAACACAGTGTATTTCTACACAGGCAACGGTAGACAAAAGGAATGATCGATAATTAATCAAAATGATCAGTTATCTGTTATTATTACTTCTACAGGTTACAGATAGATCGGTGACCGTTTTTTCCTCGCCATGGCTTCAGTACAGTCCCCCCCCCCCCCCCAGTTTACCCAGCTGTAAATAGGTACCTGCCCTCTTTAGGGTCAGGGAAGGTATATCAGCGAGGGAGAGAAGATGGGCGCCGCCCTCAACATGCTGGCCACCTAGAGAAGCTGAGGTCTTTGACGTCTCGTTCCCCAACGACCGCCTTGGTTATGGGACACCTTCACCTTTACCTTTACCTTTTACAGGTCACAGCACCTGTGAGATCCGTAATTTATTGATTTATTTTATTTTATTTTATTCTGTTATATCGAGGATAATGGAATAAGCACTCATGTGCTTTTTTTTTTACATCCAGTCCCGTGTTTCTGCAGTTTTGTAAATCTTGTCATCTGTTCCCACCGACACACAAAGGCCTATTCTTACGAAAAGCGGAACAGGATTTAGTAAACAGTTCTTTGTTGGTTTTATCAAAACTTATTTTCGTTTCTGTCCCTGTGGGGATGCTGGGGGGCCTGTCAGTATAAATAACATTTCCACCTTCTAGAAATTCTGTGCGAAAAATTCCCTCTTTTCTATCCCTCTCTTTGTTTCTGCCTTGTTCCTTTTCTTCCTGTCACCTCCTTCTTGTCTATTTTCTGCCTTCTGGGTTCATTCTCCTGCCTTTTTTTCCCAGAAAGACTTCAAAGATAACAGTTCTCTCCCACGCCGAAGTCGGATGCACTGGACCTGACTTGTCAGGTGCTTAAAGGCAGGCAACGTATTTCGCTCATATAACAGACAACAATGATTGCTGTCTGAGTGTTCGACTAAAAAGAAGAAAGAATTCGGTCAGTCACCGATTTTTTTTTTCGATTGGTCATGTTTTATGACGACTCCGGAAAAGAGGGTGGCCGGGGCGGGGGGGGGGGGGGGGGGGGGGGGGGGGCTGAGGAAGCTACTTACGTACCGAGCATTAAAGAAGATAAGCTGAGCGGAAAGATGAAAGCCGAACTTCAGTACCCATTATTTCATTAACCGTCCTCTTGTTTTGCTGCAGAAAACCGAGGTCTCTGATACCTCACTCCCTTCCCTTCGACCACATAGGTTATGGGACACCTTGGCCTTTTACCTTCCAGATTCGAGTAATGTATTGTTGGCTGCATTCTTTCTTTCTCTATTTCTGGTCTGTCTATTTGGATTGACCTCCCTCTCTCACTTCCTGTTCCGCTTTTCGTAAGATTAGGCCATTGTGTGCCGGTGGGAACAGATGACATTTACGAAACTGCATACACACGGGGACTGGATGTAAAAAAAAAGCACATGACTACTGCTTATTCCATTATCCTAGTTATAAAAGATTTGATAAATATAAAAGAACTAATAAATAAATAAAAATAAACTTCGCCAGAAGTCTTCATTTTGACACTGTCAAGTATAGTCACATGACACATTTTGTTTCTGACCATGAACTTTCCCTGTAGTTATTTATTTCTTTTTTTTTTATGTCTGTTCTACTTTCAACAGACATCTCCATCTCCATTACCCTGCTTATTGTGTGTGTCAAGTCAAGTCAAGTCAAAATGATTTTTATTGAGGATAAAAGATTAAGCTTACACAACTTTTTTTCATCCTGCCCTCACAAAAAAATCAAGAAAATTGTGTGTGTGTGTGTGTGTGTGTGTGTGTGTGTGTGTGTGTGTGTGTGTGTGTGTGTGTGTGTGTGTGTGTGTGTGTGTGTGTGTGTGTGTGTGTGTGTGTGCGTGCGTGTGTTTGTGTGTGTATGTGTGTATGTGTGTGTGTGTGTGTGTGTGTGTAAATGTGTGTGTGCGTGCGTGCGTGCGTTTGTACATACGTGGTGTGTGTGTGGGGGGGGGGGGTAGATGGATGGGTAGGTGTATCAATGTCAGGCAGCAGTAGGGCAACCATATACGTATATTTACATACATACACGTATACACGTATATACGTATACACGTATATATATATATATATATATATATATATATATATATATATATATATATATATATATATATATAAATAATAGATATGTATAAAGAGAGAGAGAAAGATGGATAGATAGATAGATAGATAGATAGATAGATAGATAGATAGATAGATAGATAGATAGATAGATAGATAGATAGATAGATAGATAGATAGATAGATAGATAGATAGATAGATAGATAGATAGATAGATACCTAGATAGATATTTATATCATCGTTCTGATGGCTCCTGCGACGGTACTAGAACCATTCGTATCGGTCATTGCCTTTCCAATGGATCATTCCAGTGGTGTGGAAAGGGGGGGGGGGTCTGCTGCATGGGTAACAGCTTGCCCTCCATACTTACCCAAAATTTGCGCTTTAAAGACTAGACCGCAACTTCATAGTCTTCCAAGACTGATGGGTGCCTACTATATATATATGTGTGTATATATATATATATATATATATATATACATATATATATATTATGTTATAAATTTTATATAATGCATGTATATAGGCAGAGAGACAGACACACGGACAAACAGACACACAAACACAGACAGACAGAGAGACAGACAGATGTACATAGACACAAAGCCAAACAGACAAACACAGAGAAACACACATACACACACAGACACACAAAAAGACACACAGACAGAGACAGACACACAGAGACAGACACACAGACAGACATAGACTCAGAGACTGATAGGAAAAATAACTACTTTTGTTCAAATAAGACGAGAAAATATCACAAAAAAATGAGCACTCAGATCCGAAAGGGAATATTACCAAACCCTAATATTCCTTTTCGGATCTGAGTGCTCATATTTTGTCTGGGGTTCTGTAGACTATGTGATTAACACAACGCTAATCACATAGATCTACAGAACCCCAGACAAAATATAAAAAAACCCTCTGCATTTGACCAGAAAACTAGCAGATCGAAATACTATACATACATCCACAATGAGACATTGTGGATCGGTGGTCTAGGTGGTAACGCGCCTTGTCTAGAAAGTGCAAAGTCCTGGTCGGAGTGTGCGGTGGTTCGTACCCCGTTTGGGCCCAAAACTTTTCCCCCATCCATTAGACCCTGGGTGGCGTTCTGGGCGCTAGTCTTTCGGATGAGACAATAAACCGTGGTTACCGTGTGTTACACATCACTATTTAGCGCACGTACAAGAACCCACGGTAACAAGGGGGTTGACCCTGGCAAAATTTTGTAGAAAAATAGGTAGGGGGGTGGTGAGCGGTAGGGGAGGGAGAGAGGGAGGGGGGGGGGAGAGGGAGGGGGGTGGTGGGGGTAGGGGAGGGGGGGGGGGGGTAGGGGAGGGGGGTGGTGGGGTAGGGGAAGGGGGGAGGAGGGAGGGTAGGGGGGGGGGGAGGG
>CM060332.1:42592524-42600024 GCA_030674155.1 Stramonita haemastoma
TGAAATGTCAATAAGTAGCCTAACAATTATTTTTGTATGTTTGAAATGTCTATAAGTAGCCTAAAATTATTTTTGTATGTTTGAAATGTCAGTAAGTAGCCTAATAATCATTTTTGTGCTCCTAATCTCTCTTAGGACGGGATAACTCAGTGGTCAGAGCACCAGCTTTCCCCAATTTAAGGTTTAAGCAGCCTTGAGCGTGGTTACTAAGTGGATGGCCTGGGGAAGACCTGGATCGAGGGTGTGAAAGAAACACTGAAGACCCACAACATCCCACCCACCCAGGCCTTTAATCAAACTTGCCGCAGACAGAAAGCTCTTTCTCCCCTCGACGCCCTAGATGGTACAAGAGGACGGATAAAGTTAAGTAAAGTAAAGTTATGTAAGCACCGAACAAAAACACAAAATACTTCATGCATACGGGGAAACCACACGCAGACTTTCATCCTAATTCAATCTGATCACTGGCTTTCCCTTCCTCATTCTCAACAAGCCTCCCACATGAAAACACCCCCACTCAGACAGAGAATGAGAACACTTCACAGAGAGAAACACAGAGAGAAAGAGATACAGAGAAGGAACGAAGACGGAAAAACGAGCAGAAGAGACAAAAGACAGACAGACAAACATACACAGACACGCACGCGCGCACACGGACAGACAGACACACATATGCACGTAGGCACGCACGTAGGTACACACGCACAAACACACACACACACAAATACCACTGACACACACAAACACACAAATACACACTCAACACACACACAGACACAGACAGACACACACCACGTAGCACACACATCGGTACACACGCACACAACAACAAACACGACACGCACAGACAGCACAGACACACACAGACACAGACAGACAGACAGACAGACAGACAGACAGACAGCAGACAGACAGACAGCACACACACACACCACACACACCCACCAACCACACCAACAACACACACACCTTCGGAGAGTATAAACGAGCCGTGTATGAAACCACGCAGAACATCTTGCCCACACGTTGAAACTTGCTGCGCCTTTTGAAAAATAGGCCATTTGTGCCGATGGGACGGATACAAAATCTACAAAACTGCATGCACACATGGAGTGGATGTAAAAAAAATCTACATAAGTGCTTAACCTATTATTTTCGAAATTAAAAGAATGAAATAAAAAAAAAAAATACAACACAGCGAGACAGACAGACAGAGACAGAGACACAAGAGACAGAGAAGAGAGAGAGAGAGAAACAGAGACAGAGACAGACAGACAGACAGACAGACAGACAGACACAGACAGACAGACAGAAGCATGCAGATGGTACATTCGAACATACACCTATACAGACCTCCTACGCAGACAATGTAGCAACTCCCGTAGATTACCAGCATTACATGCGACGACAGACAACACACACACACACACACACACACACACACCACACACCCCACACACCACACGCACCACCACGACACACACACATACACACAAAACACACACCAAGGATCACACCAGCACACACACACACACACAACACACACACACACACACACACACACACACACACACACACACCACACACACACAACATACAACACACACACACACACACACACCACACACACACACACACTACAACACACACACACACACACACACACACACACACACACACACACACACACACACAACACACACACACACACACACAAAGTATGTCAAGCACCTCAGCTCACTTGCATGCACTCCTTATAGTAATAATGGCCAAGTACATGGCACGGACAGCCACTCAGACCTAATAAAAACAACAAAGATATTAATGGCCAAAATTGTCTTGTGCCAATAAGGAAAACCATACCGAGTGATCACAACCAATCAGTGTGTGCAGAAAGCGATGACGTAAAGATGACGTAAGGGTGGCAGTATTATTGTTGTCGTGGAAACAGCAGTCTCAGGAGAACAATGTTGTGAATGTGACTGTGACTTCTATGACGGAAAAGGAATCAGAAATAGTACAGTCTCCTGATAGAAGATGAAAGAGTTATAGGGTGTGGGGTGGGGTGGGGTGGGGGTGATAGGGGGTGGTGGTGGAGGTGGAGGTGGGGATGTGGGAGGTGGGTGGGTAGGGGGGGGGGGCTAAGGATTTGTCTGTCTGAGCTTTTGAAGAGCTTTTAGTTGTGTTTTATTAGGGCTTTTTAGGGGGTCAAGCTCTTGAGAGCTTTGGGGTAAGCTATTTTGGGGCTGGTTGAGTTTTAGGGTCAGGCTATTTGGGGGCTGTTTGAGTTTTAGGGTCAGGCTATTTTGAGGGCTGTTTGAGTTTTAGGGTCAGGCTATTTTGGGGTGTTTGAGTTTTAGGCAGGCTATTGTGAGGTGTTTGAGTTGGGGTCAGGTATTGAGGGTTTGAGTTTGGTAGGCTATTTGGGGGCTGTTTGAGTTTTAGGGTCAGGCTATTTTGAGGCTGTTTGAGTTTTAGGGTCAGGCTATTTTGGGGGCTGTTTGAGTGTAAGGGTCAGGCTGTTTTGGTTGGTGAAAAGCATGGGGTATGGGGAGATGTGTTTGAGCTTGGGGGGGGGGGGGGGGGGATTAAGCTATGTGTAGGATTTGGGGGGTCAAGCTATTTGGAGCTATGGGGAGGGGGGGGTCGGAGGGCTAGGCTGTGTTTTGGGGTTTTGTGGCTACACTATGTTTAGGCTCCTAACTGTTTTGGTTTCAGATGGGGTGGGTGGGCTGGTTGGGGGTGGGGGAGCTGGGAGCTGTGTTGTGTTTGGGGTTTGGGGTTTGCAACCTGGCTAGGCTGTGTTTCGACCTGGGCACTCAGTTACGGTTTGGGACTGATTTTGGGTTGTGACTAGATTTGGGGATTGGTGTGGGTTCAGTGACTGGATTGGGTTTGGGCTTTGTGGATTGGGTTGTGGTTAGTGGTGGATGGGTGGGGTCAGGACTGATTGGGTGTGTCAGGAGTGATTTGGGTTGTGGTGACTGGATTGGGTTGTGGGCAGTGAGTGATTGGTGTGGTCAGTGAGTATTCATAGGATGTGGTTTGGACTAGTTGGCTTGGTGACTAGGCTATATTTGGGCTTAGAAACTAGGATGTGTTTGGCAGTCCATGGTGACTAGGCTATATTTGGGCTTAGAAACTAGGATGTGTTTGGCAGTCCATGGTGACTAGGCTATATTTGGGCTTTGGTGACTTGGCTGTTTGGGCTTTGGTTATTAGGCTATGGGAGACAGACAGACAGACAGACAGACAGTCAGACAGCAGGATGAGAGGAGAGAGAGAGCTCAAACTTGAATATACCCCCCCCTCTCCTCCCACAGGGATGCCCGGGCCTATCAGCATAATTAGCACCCCCAACCTTCTGGAAATTCTTAAACAAAAACAAACAAAAAAAAACCTAATCCTCTCTTTGTTTCTACCTTGTTTCCCTTTTCTTCCTGTCGCCCCCTGCCTTGTCTATTTTCTACCATCTTAGGGCCATTCTCTTGCTATTTTTTCCCCACAAAGACTTAAGATGATAACAAATTCTCTCCCACGCCGAAGATGGATGCGCTGGGTCTGACTTGTCAAGGGCTTTGGTAGCGCAACGCATTTTTTGCTCACATAAAACAGACAACAAGAGTTGTTGTGCTGAGCAGCTGTACAAAGAAGAAAAAACTCGGAACATTTGAATTAAAATATTTTCTTTGCAAATAAGTGGACAAGCCAGAGGCTTCTTTACACCAGGCACTCAAAAACACAGGAGAAAGTGAATGTAGATAACTTGGGTGAATTGATTATAAACAAAGCAAAGAAAAATCATTGCAAATTTGGGAGCTCCACCACAAAATAAGTGGCTTTGTGCCTGACCCACTTTTCCGCTAGGAGCCATTTTATGCAAGTGGTGGTCAGGATTTCAAGTTAGTGATTTTGATTGATTGTAAAACTATAGCCATTATTTTACCTCGTACTGGAATATCAAGGCGAAAGCTGTGTATACGGCAATTTTGGTGGAGAGTTTGATGCCGTGCTCTTGCCAAAGTCTCTTGTTCAATCTAAAAGAAACACTGGCTTTGGAGATGATGCGCAGAGTCACTCTCCATCCAGAGATACATCGCTGGTGACAGTGCTCCTAAGTAGCAGAACTTCTCCACAGTCTGGATCCCTGTGTTGTTGATGATGACAGGTGGCGGTGCTGGTGCAGGCTGATACAGGGTCTCTGGAGTTAACATCAGTGCTGACTCCACTCTCCCCAAAAGTCCTTCGGATGAGACTGTAAACCGAGGCCCCGTGTGCAGAACATCTTGCACACACGTTAAATCCTGTTCCGCTTTTCGTAAGAGTAGGTCACTGTGTGCCGGTGGGAACAGATGACAATATTTACAAAACCGCATACACACGGGGACTGGATGTAAAAAAAAAAAGCACAAGAGTGCTTATCCCATTACCCTCGATATAAAAGAATAAAATAAATAGATAAATTAAAAAAATGATATATGGTCTCTGTTTTGCTGATTAATGAATACCGTGTCAATAAACTAACAACTCACCCCTGGTGCAAAACGACTCATTATGCGGTGGAGCGTCATGTCACCATTGATTGTAAAAAAAAAAAAATCAATGTAGCAGCAAAGTCACTCCATTATCCAGCCGATTAGCTGATTAACCCATCAATCAATGATCGCATAAACCATCGCTATACATGTCTCTATGCTTTTCCTGCATACATTGTGCTGTCGCATGCCATTCACATTGACTTGAAGAATGATGGAGGAAGAATGCTTTCAACCTTACTTGTTTATTTTTATTTCTTTTATAATTATCAAGGATAATGGAAGAAGAACTCATGTGCTTTTTTCATCCAGTCCTCGTATGTATGCAGTTTTGTAAATCTTGTCATCTGTTCCCACCAGCACACAATGGCCTACATTTACGAATAGCGGAACAGGATTTAACGTGTGCGCAAGATGTTCTGCGTGCGTTCGCACAAGGGGCCGCGGTTTACAGTCTCATCCGAAAGACTTTTGGGGAGAGTGGAGTCAGCTCTGAAATTAACTCCAGAGGAAAAATCCTCTCGACCGGGACCGGAAATCGAACCAGGGTCGTCAAATTGCGAGCGCAATGTTCTGACCACTAGGCTATCCCATCCCCCTTCACCCGTCTAACAAGCGAAGTGTGAATTCTGGGCTCGATTCCTAGCCCTGTTCTGTCTTTCAAGTTTGACAGTAAAGTGGTATAAAATAAAATAAAATAAAAATAAACAAATAAATTCGAACTGAATGTCATGTCTTATGGAACAGACTCTATACCGTGTGTTTATTTATTTATTTATACTTTTATATCGAGGATAATGGAATAAGCACTCATGTGCTTTTTTTTACATCCAGTCCCCGTGTGTATGCAGTTTTGTAAATAATTTATCTGTTCCCACTGGGGACTTGTGCACGTCCAAAGAACCCACAGCAGTTGAACATGGGAAACAGCAGGGGGGGGGGGGTGCCTACTGCTTGTCCTGGCAACATTGGTAGGCTTCATTCCCAAATATATCCCCGAAGTCGGAATTACTAACTTATACCTCTGAATTCCTGTGGGAACAAAGGGCCGCAACAACACTCCTCCAACGGACTCGGTTCTGGGAGATCCTCTTCAGCTCGGCCCACGTCATTCCGGCTGCCTTCGTCTCTCTGCTTTAATGCTTCTGCGCCAGGTCTGTTTTGGTCGACCCACTTTCCGCTTCCCTTGTGAGTTCCAGTCAAGGGCCCGCTTGGTGACATTTGAAGCGGGCTTGCGGAGCGCATGGCCGATCCATCCCCATTTCCTTTTCTTGATTTCCAACTCGATTGGTGCGTGTCTGGTCCTGTCCCACAGTTGTTTGTTGGAGATCACTTCTGGCCACCTGATACCGAGGATGTTCCTGAGACATCTGCAAGTCGGAATACAGCTACCTGCATTGTGGGGGGGGGGGGGGGGGTAAACACGGTCACATACGCAAAAATCTCACCATTGGTGAACTTCGAAGCTCTAACGGAGAAAAAGGAAAAATTCGACATAATCCCACCTTTCAGGCCAAATGAAGCAATCAGAATGGGGGAGAGAGAGAGAGAGAGAGAAGAGAGAGAGAGAGAGAGAGAGAGAGAGAGAGAGAGAGAGAGAGAGAGAGAGGAGAGAGAGAGAGAGAGACAATGACAATGACAATTGTTTATTTGTGATAAGCATTGACGCCCATTCACAAGGGGACAGTGGGATGGGGACTGGGCACAAAACATAGAATCAATGAAAAGCATAATGATCAACAGCCCAAACAGTCTTCATGACATGGAATCCATATCATTATTCTAAACAGATATACCGTCTTTCATTGGGTAACTTTTTTTTCATGTTGTTAACCCTCTCTGGAAGCATACATACATTAATTAAGAAACATCTTTGTGAACGTTTCCTATCAACACAGCAGTAGTCTCAGTAGCGCTCTGTTTCACGTCACGCATCATGGAACGGACATCTTCAGCTTCCTCTGTCAATTGGTCTAATCTTTCCAGTATATTTGCTATTGTTACAGTCTCTTGCATTTCGCAGCTTTCATTTCCATCTTCCATATAGTCTGCACACTCTGCTCCTGTCACATTCTCTGCACACTCTTCCTCACTCTCACTGTCTGTACACTCTTCCCCACTCTCACACTCTGCACCCTCTTCCTCTCTGTTATTTTCTGCCCCCACTTCCTCTCTGTCATTTTCTGCATGCATCTCATCGCTATCATTTTCTGCACGCTTTTCCTGATCTTCCACACCCTCATCCGACCTTTCACCTTCAGCCACGTCATTCACATTATCATGGACACAGTTTTTGGTTGCATTTAAACTACCACAGCCACACTCTTTTGCCACATTCACGATTTCACCACAAAACTCATTTCTGACATTTTC
The DNA here is from genome assembly GCA_030674155.1 of Stramonita haemastoma. Taxonomy (NCBI): domain Eukaryota; kingdom Metazoa; phylum Mollusca; class Gastropoda; order Neogastropoda; family Muricidae; genus Stramonita; species Stramonita haemastoma. The sequence continues at coordinate 42,599,433 of CM060332.1, forward strand.
ATCATAGGAAATCGTCACTGTCTGTCTGTCTGTGTCAGTCTGTACCATGTTAATACAGTGTTCATCTTGACTGTAGCTCAAAGAGGGAGGGCAGTGGGTGTCACATGTAAACATGTCCGTAGCCATGTTGTTGGAATGGCCTGTAGAATAATACACACTTGGTGGCGTAGGTAAAAACAAACCTGAGGGGGAAGAAACTTGGTCATTCACTTTCTTTACGTTCTTTGTTCTATACGTTTCCGCTCTCCTTATGTCTCTGCTCACCTGAGACGGGCACTTCTTTCGATACATTCCCTGATATATTCCATGTTGAACCGGAGCAGCAGGGGAATGGCGGGCAGTGTTACCAGTCAAGCGAATCACAACAACTGTGTGATTTTCTCGCCCGTCCACTTTGAAAGACGACACCGTTTGTTCATTCAATACTGCGTTTAACATGCACTCCAGTGATACTGGGAGACCCACAACTGGCATTTTGAACAGGAATAGTTGAAAAAAGGAAAGCTTTAACTCACAGCTGGAGAGAAAACGTCTTGCTGGCAGCCAAGCAAGGGAAGCCACTCGAGAGAGAGAGAGAGAGAGAGAGAGAGAG
>CM060332.1:42602524-42660024 GCA_030674155.1 Stramonita haemastoma
AGAAGGATAGAGAGCCTAGTCTCTCTCTCTCTCTCTCTCTCTCTCTCTCTCTCTCTTCTCTGTCTCTGTCTCTGTCTGTCTGTCTGTCTGTCTGTCTGTCTGTCTGTCTGTCTCTGTCTGTCTGTCTGTCTGTCTGTCTGTCTGTCTGTCTGTCTGTCTGTCTGTCTGTCTCTCTCTCTTCTCTCTCTCTCTCTCTCTCTCTCTCTCTCTCTCTCTCTCTCTCTCTCTCTCTCTCTCTCTCTCTCTCTCTCTCTCTCTCTCTCTCTCTCTCTTGGGGGGACGGATAGCCTAGTGGTCAGAACATTTCGCTCGCAATTTGACAACCCGGGTTCGAGTCCGGTCGAGGAGATTTTTCTCCTGGAGTTAACATCAGTGCTGACTCCACTCTCCCCAAAAGTCCTTCGGATGAGACTTTAAGCCGAGCCCCGTGTGGGAATGCACGCAGAACACCTTGCGCACAAGTTAAATCCTGTTCCGCTTTTCGTAAGAGTAGGCCATCGTGTGCCGATGGGAACAGATGACATTTACGAAACTGCATACACACGGGGACTGGATGAAAAAAAGCACAAGAGTGCTTATTCCATTATCCTCAAAATAAAAGTATAAATCAAATCAAATCTCTGCTGGCATTGTGTAGCTTTAGCTTTTGCTTCACAAGTATACTGGAGCAGTGTGATCATAATCATTAAGGAAGAGATTTCAGCATCAGTGTCACTACACGAATCTAATAATGGACTGTTTATCCCCCAGCAAACTGTAATCCTTTTCTTTACTAATTATTGTTTATAACTCGCTACACAATCAGCTCCAAACCACCTAAGCTTGAAGAAACACCTATTATTGCTTACAAGAACAAAATGTCCTCGTTTGTTACTATGTGTAGGCATATTGTGTGGATAAGCCCACCTATGACATATTTAAATCCAGTCTCAAGACGTATTTATTTCAAAGCTAAGATTTTCCCCTCTTGTTTCATTTTATAGTTGCCCCTGCTCTCAACAGCCGAAATATCCACCACCCTGCCAAAGTGCATAACCTTTATACATACATACATACATACATACATACATACATACATACATACATACATACATACATACATACATACATACATACATACACACACATACATATATGTGTGTGCGTGCGTGCATGCGTGCGTGCGTGCGTGCGTGCGTGTTGTGTGTGTGTGTGTGTGTGTGTGTGTGTGTGTGTGTGTGTGTGTGTGTGTGTGTGTGTGTGTGTGTGTGTGTGTGTGTGTGTGTGAGAGAGTGAGTGAGTGTGTGTACATTTGACTTTGTTTAAAATCTAAATTGTTATTGGTTGTTATTGGTTGCATGCGTAAGAATTGGTTGAATGCAAACGGTTTGATTTGTTTCTTCAAGATATAGCGCTATATAATTTCCATTTATTTTTATTATTATTATCATTATTATTATCATTATTATTTATTTTATTATTATTATTATTATTATTATTATTATTGTTGTTGTTGTTGTTGTTGTTGTTGTTGTTATTATTATTATTTATTATTATTATTTTATTATTATTTTATTATTATTATTATTTTATTATTATTATTATTATTATCGGTGCTGTAGGTATTTTCTTATGGCAACGTTCTGGTGGCTCCTGCGACGGTACTGGAACCATTCGTATCGGTCAATGCCCTTCCAATGGATCATTCCAGTGCCGTGGAGAGGGGAGGTCTGCTGCATGGGTAACAGCTGGCCCTCCATACATACTTGCCCAGGCTTTGCGCTCTAAAGAATAGAGCGCAACTCTATAGTCTTCTGAGACTGATGAGTGCCTACTACTACTACTACTACTACTACTACTACTACTACTACTACTACTACTACTACTACTACTACTACTATTATTATTATTATTATTATTATTATTATTATTATCATTATCATCATTATTATTATTGGTGGTCTTGAGGCCACATAGAAGGTAAAGGTGTCCCATAACATGTGTGGTCGCAGGGGAGTGAGGCGTCAGAGACCTCAGCTTCTCTAGGGGCCAGCATATTGAGGGCGACGCCCATCTTTTCTCCCTCGCTGCTTTACCTTCCCTGACCCTAAAGAAGGCAGGTACCCATTTACAAGTGGGTGAACGGAGAGACTGTACTGAAGCCAAGGCGAGAGGACGGTCACCTATCCACTTGGTAACCACGCTCGATGCTGCTTAACCTTAGCTAAAGGGAAAGCGAGTGTTCTGACCACTGAGCCATCCCGTTCCTACAATGTAATTCTTCTTTTCTCATGACCGGGATGGTCGTGGAGGAGACATGAGAGACGATTCTGCAGCCAGCCGTCGCCATCCAGCCCTGTCCTCCGCCTTCCGAATGAGTGTTGGACTGTCCAGGTGGGTCCACTCCTTGATGTTATCCATCCAGCTTTTGGTTTGTCTGCCTCGGCGTCTGCCACCTTCTAGCGTTCCTTGTAGGACTGTCTTGGGGAGGGTGTTGTGGCGTGTGACATGGCCGAACCATGCCAGCTTCCTTTTCTTGACAGTGGCTAGTAGGGGTCCTGAGGGCCAGCCATCAGTGCGACTTGACTTCGCACAAAGGTGTTTGTTTTCCTATCCTTCCAGGAAATTCCAAGCAGTCGCCTGAAGCATTTTGTCTCGAACGTCTGGATCCGCTTGGTGGTTTCAGCGGTCATTGTCCAACTTTCGCAGCCGTAGAGCAAGATGGAGATGACCAGGGATCTGAACAATTTGACTTTTGTTTTGAAGCTGTTGTTGTCGCTTCTCCATATCTTGTTCAGTAGGTATTTGAAAACAGTCATTCAAATCACGGTACATTTTTTCACCCGTAGTAGACTTCCAGTCTCAGGAAGTGTACGTTCTGATTATCCCCAACCCCACCACCACCACTACCCTCAACCCCCCTACCCCCCCCCTCCAGGGTATTATTGGCGGGAATACCCAACATCAGTACAATAGTATGTTCAGCTAGTGTATTTACAAGAATACTGGACATGAAAGCGCTTAAAAAAATAAAAAAAAAAAGAAAGAAAGAAAATTGGTGTTCGGTTCCACCACGAAGCTTGTTTGCTTGCTAGTTTGTATGTTTCCTTGTTCGTTCGTTTGTCTGTTTGCTTGCTTGTTTGTTGTGTTTGTTTGCCTGTGTGTTGTTCTAAAAAGCATAACACTTTGGTGTAAACATCAACGACTTGAGCTTAAGTTTGCAAGTGTACTTTTTTTTTTTTTAATTGGAAGCAAAACTCTGCTAATTTCGCGTCGGAGCTTACTAAGGATTTCCTTATCTTTCAAAGGATTGCCTGATGGATTTAACACTAATTGATCATGGGTTTAACCTTGTTAATTCATGTGCAGATGTTTATCATTGTCAAACACAAATTTGGTTTGTAGAGAAATTTAAGACAGATGGCTTTATTCTTATTTTTATTTATTTCGAGAATTATGGGACAAGCACTCGTACGCTTTTTTTTTACATCCAGTCCCCGTGTGTATGCAGTTTTGTCAATTTTGTCATCCGTTCCCACCGGCACACAATGGCCTACTCTTTCGAGTAGTGGAACAGGTTTTAACGTGTGCGCGAGATGTTCTGCACGCGTTTGCACACGGGACATCGGTTTATAGTCTCATCTGAAGCACTTTTGGGGGGGGAAGTGGCTTCACACAAAATTTTTTAATGAATATGCAAACGATAATTTGACAGAGCAGCGAGTAATCTTACAATAAACCTATCCCCCGAAGGCGGCATGTGGCTACCTTAATGGTGTGTGTGAGTGTGTGTGTTATGTGTGTGCATGTGTGTGTGTCAAGTCAAGTCAAGTCAAGTCAAAATGATCTTTATTGAGGGTAAAAGATTAAGTTTACACAACTTTTTTTCATCCTGCCCTCACAAAAAAATCAAGAAAATTGACTTCTAAAACAATCAAAGACAAATATCAACCGTGGTTGAAAACTAAAATAAATGAGGATTTTCATCCAAACAGAATCTTACAAGATAACACTGAAGACAGTAACATAAACTCAAGTCATACAGACAAAATAATGGAAACACAAAAATAACATGGGTATGAATAACAACAAAGCAGCCAAATGTGTCGAACATAAGGGCGGACTTATAATTTGTCCATCAGATGTTTCTTCAAAAGTTTCATAAACATTTGTTTTGAAGGAACTGATTTTAGATAGGGAGGCAATTTATTCCACAATGTTCTTCCTGAATATGCAAGGCTTGATTTACAGAGATTATTATGGGGCCTGGGAAGAAACAGTCTATGGGTAGGCCTGTTTTTATTGACAGCAAATTTTTCCACGATTTTCTTTGGGGCTTTCCCATTTAATATATTGTACATACATATATATTTGTTGAACTGCAGTCTGTCTTTGAGTGGAAGAATATCTAGTTCTTTGTAGTTGGTGGTGGTCAGTGTATTAGGATTCAAACGGATAAGTTTCATAGCTCTTTTGTGCAGGCGGTTTATATGCTTTAGGTTTGTTTCACTTGCACTATCCCATAAGGTAGAGACATAATTTATAAGAGATAGAATATGGGCGTGAAAGAATAGTTTTCGTGACTGTAGGTTTAGGAAATTCTTGATTTTTCTAAGTTGATATAATCTTACTGAGATTCGTTTTCCTAATGTGGCTATGTGATCTGACCAAGACAAGTCGTTGTCAATCACTGCACCTAGTACTTTGTGTGAGACTACTTCTTCAATTTATTGTCCATGGATATATATTGGCGCGAATGGAGAACGCAATTTCTGTCTTTTTTGCCGAGTGGTTATAAACATACATTTTGTCTTATTAGAATTAAGAGACATATGATTGAGTTCTGTCCATTCGATAAGTTTGTTGATATCTGCCTGCATGTCATTCACAAGCTGGTTTGGATCATTGTTGTTACAATGAATTGATGTATCATCAGCAAACATTTGACATGAACAATGGATATGCAGAGGTAGGTCGTTAATATAAATAGAGAAAAGAAGTGGCCCTAGTATTGATCCCTGTGGTATTCCATATTTCACGGGTAATAAGGTTGATCTCCTAGGACCGATTTCAATAAGCTGATGGCGATTAGTGAGAAATGAGTCTAAAAATGATAATGCTTGGTTGGAGATTTTATAGCATTTTAATTTTTTGATGAGGAGAGAGTGGCTAATAACATCAAAGGCTTTAGCAAAGTCTAGAAAAAGAACTCCTGTAATTTCATTATTATTGATATTCAAAAGACAATGCTCAATTAGTTGTATTAAGGCTGTATGACAAGAGTGGTTTTCACGAAAGCCTGACTGGTTTTCATTAATGAGATCGTATATTTTAAAATGAGAATGTAAGTGGAAATGTATATGTTTTTCTAATGGTTTAGATAGGACTGACAGTATGGATATTGGTCTATAGTTCGAGGGATTGGTAGGGTCTCCTGATTTGTGTAAGGGTATTACTTTTGCTCGTTTAAATTTCAATGGGAAATAATTTTTGTCAATACACAAGTTAAATATGTATGTTAGGGTATCGGTTATAGCGTATGCACTGATTTTTAATATTTTACTATCGATTTTGTCAAGGTCTTTTGATCCTGACTGTTTCAATTTGAGTAAGCTATTAAGCACATCTGTTACTCTTATTGGGGGTATAATAAAATCAAATGAGATGCTCTTTGATGAACAGTATTATTTAATTCTTTCAGCTCGTTTGTTTTTGTTTTATCATTAGATATTATAGAGTCAGTAATGTTTGCAAAGTGAGAATTCAGGTTTTCTGCTGATATTTCTTTTATGACTTTTTGGGTGCTATGTCTTGATTTATTAGTTAAGGTATTAATGGCTTTCCAAATCGCTTTTGGATTCTGAGCTGAAGACAGCAAGTCTTGAAAGTATTTTGTTTTGGCTTTGCGTTTCATTGAATTGACTTTGTTCCTTTGCTTTTTATATTCATCTTTTTGCTTTGATTTTAGCAAATAGTCTCTTAGATTCATTTCGTTTTCGATTTCTTTTGTTAACCATGGAGGTTTCATGAAATGTTTTATTCTTTTCTTAATAAATGGAGCGTGTTTATCATAAGTAGCTATAAATGTCTTTATCCAATAGTCAATAGCATCATCTGGGTTTGTAAGCTGATAGACATAGTCTAAGTTTGAGTTAAGAATATCATTAATGAAGGTATCTTTATCAAAATGTCTAAAAGAGCGGTAGGATATCTCCTTGTGTCCTGATTTGGGTATCTTTATTCCTTTTTTCCGCCATGTAAAACAAATGGAAGAGTGATCGCTACAGCCTGTCTGCACTGAACATGTTTCTGCTATGTTGGTTATTGAAGTAGTGTAAATGTGATCAATAAGGGTGCTAGCATTATTAGAAATGCGAGTTGGACGATCAATTATTTGCTCCAAACCATACATGGCGTAATTAATATTCCACTTTGTTCCGGGGACTGTCAGATCTATGTTGAAATCTCCCATAAGAAAGATTTCTTTGGACTCTAGAATTGCGGCATCCATCATTGAATTAAATTTATCATACCAGTCAATTGTTTCAGCTGGGTTCCTGTAGATGAAGCCAAGTATAATCGATTTACATCGTCTAAACGTGATTTCTACCCATATAGCTTCTACATGAAACTGTTCAAGATGTGTTAGTCTTTTCCATGACAAAGAAGTCGCACAATATAAAAGCAGACCGGTAGATCTGACAGTCACAGGATCAAGTCGTGCAGTATCATAACCTGGGATATACATATCATGTATATCATGTGTGTGCGTGTGTGTGTGTGTGTGTGTGTGTGTGTGTGTGTGTGTGTGTGTGTGTGTGTGTGTGTGTGTGTGTGTGTGTGTGTGTGTGTGTGTGTGTGTGTGTGTGTGTGTGTGTGTGTGTGTGTGTGGTGTGTGTGTGTGTGTGGTGTGTGTGTGTGTTGTAAATGTAACATGAATCATTGTTGGCAGTAGTTGATGTAACTCTAATACTGTTGACCATATTATTATTATTGCTTGCGTCGTTATACGTTTACAGCAACGGTTTGTTGCTGTTATTAACCTGTGCTTATGTAAGATTCTGAAGGGCACAATCATGTATGATGCATTGATTTCCGCTGTACATTTTGTTTGTTTCCTTAGCTTACAATATCCCCACCCCTTTCCCAGGGGCCAAAGCTGAAATATGACATCATCATCATCATCATCATCATCATCATCATCATCATCACCATCCATCATCATCATCATCATCATCATCACCATCACCATCATCATCACCATTCCCTACATCATACATCTCATCATCATCATCATCTGATCATCATATCATCATATCATCATCACATATCACATCATCATCATCCATCATGCATCATTCATCATCTCCTGTCACATATCACACTCACGCAATCATACATCATTGCCAAAGTGCAGAATGTCTGCCATAAGCGATTGAGTGCATATTCTGGGACAATCGGAAAAACTTTGCAGGGCAGAGAATTGTTATCTTTAAGTCTTTCTGAAAATAAAAGAGGCGAGAGAATGACCAAGATGGCAGAAATGGACAAGAAAGAGGTGACAGGAAGTAAAGGAAGAAGTAGAAGTATTAGTAGCAGCAGCAGCAGCAGTAGAAGTAGCAGTAGGAGGAAGAGGAGAAGTAATAGTAGTAGTAGCGGTAGTAGGTGGAGTGATAGTGGTAGTGGTGGTAGTAGTGGTGGTGGTAGTATTTGTAGTGGTAGCAGCAGCAGCAGCAGCAGCAGTAGTAGCAGTAGTAGTAGTAGTAGCAGCGCAGCAGCAGCAGCAGCAGTAGCAGCAGCAGCAGCAGCAGCAGCAGTAGTAGTAGTAGTAGTAGTAGTAGTAGTAGTAGTAGTAGTAGTAGTAGTAGTAGTAGTAGCAGCAGCAGCAGCAGCAGCAGAAGCAGCAGCAGAAGTAGTAGTAGAAGTAGATGTATCAGCAGCAACAACAGCAGTAGTCGTAGTATTGGTAGTAGCAGCAACAGTAGCAGCAGGGATAGTAGTTAGTAGTAGTAGTAGTAGTAGTAGTAGTAGTAGTAGTAGTAGTAGTAGTAGTAGTAGTAGTAGTAGTAGTAGTAGTAGTAGTAGTAGTAGCACCAGCAGCACCAGCAGTAGAAGTAGTCGTTGTAACAACAGCAGTAGTAGCAGCAGCAGCAGTAGTAGAAGTAGTAGTAGCAGCAGCAGCAGTAGCAGTAGTAGAAGTAGTAGTAGCAGTAGCAGCAGTAGTAGAAGTAGTAGTAGCAGCAGCAAAAACAACAGTAGTAGCAGCAGCAGTAGCAGCAGGAATAGTAGTAGCAGCAGTAGCAGCAGCTGCAGAAGTAGCAGCAGCAACAACAGCAGCAGCAGTAGTTGTAACAGCAGGAATAGTAGTAGCAGCAGTATTAGTAGTACAACTTCCATCATTCATCATCATCATCATTATCATCACCATCATCATCACCACCCTCATCAACAACCTTACCAACTAAATCTACAACCTCACTTTTCCCCCTTTTTTTTTCGCTCTTCTCCCCCGACACCTCCTCACCTCCAGACAGCCCTCAGGACCTCATGGACTACCGCATCCCACTGAAGAAGCAGGACGTGGGGGGAGAGCCCTGGGAGGAGATGATCATCATCTCCACACCCCCCATCCCCCGCCCCTACACCAACCACCCCAACCTCTACTACATCCTCGTCTTCTGCAACCATTTCGTCGTCCCCGTCATCATCTTCACCGGCATCGTCGGCAACATCCTCGCTTTCTTCGTCTTCGTCTTCTCCTCGCTGAAGCGTCTACCTACGTCTGTGTACCTGGCGGCTCTCGCTTTCGCTGATTGTAGTTTTCTGCTTTGTTTGGGCGCTGGGTGGTTGGACAATTTTCGTTTCTCCTTTTTCAGACAGGAGGTGGTGTGCACGTGCGTGGTGTACATGACGTACGTGTTCAGTTTCCTGTCCGTGTGGTTCGTGGTGTGCTTCACCATGGAGATGTACCTCACGCTGTTCCACCAGGATCTGGCGGCCAGGATTAACTACGTGACCCGAGCTCGTTTCGTAGTTTGCAGCCTGGCTCTGCTGAGTGGATGTCTCTATCTGCATGCGTTCTGGACAACGAAACAGGTATTATTATAAGGGTAGGGGGGGGGGGGGGGAGTTTTGTTGGGGTGTGGGGATGGGGTGGGGTGTGTGGTGTGGAGAGGTGGTGTGGAGGGGTGAAGGTGGTGTGGGGGGTATGAAATTTTACATTCACTTTTTTTTTTTTTTTTTTTTGGGGGGGGGGGGGGGTTCTAGGAAGAGATGGGAGGACAACATCAGCGAATGGACAGGCTTAGTTAAAACTCCAACAATTTTAGAAGGCAGAACAGAGAGAGGGAAGAGACTGGTTGCAAGTCTTCGGTGTGCCCAAGGGCCAGACAGAGAGAAGAGAGGAGGAGGAACTGGTGTAAGTCTAGGGGCTAGCCCAGAGTCGCCAGACTAAGGATAGATAGAAGATCAGGATAGGTAGGAAGGTAGTAAGAGTAGATAGATAGATAGATAGATAGATAGCAGTAGATAGACTAGATAGATATTAGATAGATAGATAGATAGATAGATAGATAGATAGATAGATTGATAGATAGATAGATAGATAGATTTTTTTTTACATTTTACACCTCTTTGTGTCACGGCAGATTTCTCTGCGTGAAATTCTGGCTGCTCTCCTCGGGGAGAGTGCGTAGCTAGCCACAAGAGCAGCGCCGCCCATTTATATATATATATATATTTTTTATATTATTCCTTCTTTTCCTGTCTGCAACTGTATTTGCTTCCCTATCAGAATGGCTTCTCTCTACAAAATTTTGCCAGGGACAACTCTCTTATTGCCGTAGGCTTTTTACGTGCGGCAAATAATAATGTGTAGCACACAGGACCTCGATTTATCGTTTCATCCGAAAGACTAGTACCCAGACTACCTCTGCGTGAAATTCGGGCTGCTTACCCCGGGGAGAGCGCGTCGCCACAAGTGCAGCGCCTACCCATTTTTTTCTGTCTGCGACTGTAGGCTATTTATTTCCCTATCAGAGTGGCTTTTTTCTACAGAATTTTGCCAGGGACAACCCCGTTGTTGCCGTGGGTTCTTTTACGTGCGCTAAATAATGATGTGTAACACACGGGACCTCGGTTTATTGTTTCATCCAAAAGACTAAGCACCCAGACCACCACTCATGGTCTAATGGATGGGGGGAAAGTTTTGGGCCCACAAACGCATGCACAAAACCAGCAGCAACAACAACATAACAAAAACCATCCCACTTACCACACTAACAAACACAAACCACCACCAACAACAACCATCATCATTAACACTCGGGACGGGATAGTTCAGTGGTCAGAGCGCTTGCTTTCCCTCAGCCAAGTTTAGCAGCGTCGAGTGTGGTTGCCCATTGGATGGGTGACGGTTTGTGCGCCTTGGCTTTAGTATAGTCCCCTCAGTTCACCCAGCTGTAAATGGGTATCTGTCCTCTTTAGGGTCAGGGTAGGTAAAACAGCGAGGGAGAGGAGATGGGCGCCGCCCTCAAACATGCTGGCCCCTAGGGAAGCTGAGGTCTCTGATGCCTCGCTTCCCAACGACCACACAGGTTATAGACACCTTCACCTTTACCTTAAACCACACTCAACAACAGTGGGGTTTTTTTCTTCTGTTTTTGTTGTTAGTGTTGTTGCTTGTATTTTCCATAGACATATTTTATTTTTAAGGCTGTTGAAATCATGTCAGTAAATTAATGCTGGTGAAATGATTTTGTTCTGCTTTTTGTGTGTTTTTTTGTCTTTGTTTCTTTGTATTTGTTTTTTTCTTTAGATAGATGGCTTAATAATAATTAAAAAAAAAAGCAAATCAATGCTTATTCAATGTACCATCTGGAAATAAAAATTTGATTTGATTTGATTTGATCAACAACAAAAAAACATGTCCCTCACACCAGGTGACGACAGAGAAAGACCAGGAAACGTGCATCTTCGAAGCGAACGATCACATCCGCATGGCTGTAGCTATCGTGGATTCCTTCTTCACCCTCCTCCTTCCCTACACCCTCCTCATCTTCATGAACACGCGCATCCTCCTCGTCATCGTCGAGGTCTCCAGGCAAAGGCGGAAAGATCGGGAAGAGGGCACCACGGTCTCCACCAACCCTGGCGATTTTCGCCTGCAAGTGATCGAAGAAGTGGAAGAGAGCGGCGCGGGTGTGGGCGAGACTTTCCGCCGCTCTGACGGACATGCCGTTCCTCCGCCTGTTTCTGTTGAGACGGTAGGTGATGGGGGTTTGGGGGGTTATTTTTGTTGTTGTTGTTGTTGTTGTTGTTTTTTATTCCACTGGTAGAGTTTTCCAAGGTTCAATGATGGTGAGATTTTGGCGTTCGCAACCGTTTTTTTCCTCACCATTTTTAAGGTAGCTATATTCTCTCTTCGGATTTGATGTCTGTAGAATGCACTTTCATTCAAGATCACGAAGTCTGGGACTCCAGAATGAATATGAGCCACTACTAGTTTTGGAGGGTTTTTTTTTTTTTTTGGCAGCTTCATCTCATAAGCGCCTGCAAAAGTCACGTGATCGCACTTTCTTGTGACGTCATAAATTGAACACTCTTGTTCTACAATGTCTTTAGAACATGACACCCCCAGTATGCATACTTTATTATTTATTATTATTATATTATTATTATTATTATTGTTATTATTATTATTATTATTATTATTATTATTATTATTATCATTATCATTATTATTATTATTATCGTTTGTTTAACTATGTCATCCAATTCTACCGGCACACAATGGACTTCTCTGAGGGATGTAACGTGTGCGCAAGATGTTCTGCATCCGTTCCCACACAGGACCTCGGTGTATAGTCTCATGCGAAGGATTTTTGGGGGAGGGGAGTTAGTGCTTATGCTAACTCCAGGCGAAAATCCCCATCAAGCCACTAGGCCATCCTGCCCCCCCCCCCCCCCCCCCCCCTCCCCGCACACCTCCTCCGGAGGCAGTTCCCCAGCGCGACAGTCCCTGTGCTCCAGGCCAGCTGCTTAGGCAGGTCGGAGACTCCTCCCTTCTCGCTCTTTCCCCGGCCGAAAAGTCTCTTTGCTGATCCAGAGAGAAGGGGCAAGAAACACACACACACATTAATTTTATAGATACATACATCCAAGCCTAACTGTTTATCCGTACATTCACATAATATATCTCCCCCTTTCTCTCCCTACCCAGACCACAGCGCTATCGGACACCACAGACTCAGCATCTGTAGCCAGGAGGGGCTGAGCAGCAGAGGAACTCCAGAGTCCGCATCCTGTCCGGCAGAAGGGGCAGCAGCTTCAAGTCCTCAGCCTCCCTCAAGGACTCAGCGATGCCTCCATCACTCGGCAAGGCTGACATTGCCAATGGGACCACCCTGCCCAGTTTTGAAGACGATGGCATTTTTTCTAGTTTTGAGGTGGGTTTTTTTTGGTGGGTTGGTTTCTGGGGGTGGGGGATGGGGGTGGGGGTGGGGGTGGGGGGGTTGTTGGTTTTGTTTTTGTTGTTGGAATGGTTTTGTGTTGTTAAGGATGTGTGTGTGTGTGTTCAGGATGTGTGTGTATGTGTGTTTGTGTGTGTGTATGTATGTGTGTGTGTGTGTGTGTGTGTGTGTGTGTGTGTGTGTGTGTGTGTGTTGTGTACGTATGTACGTACGTACCTACGTGAATCGGTGGTCTAGGTGGTCACGCGCCTTGCCTAGAAAGCAAAAAGTCCGGGTCGGAGTGTGCGGGGTTCGTACCCCGTTTGGACCCAAAACTTTTTCCCCATCCATTAGACCATGAGTGGTGGTCTGGGCGCTAGTCTTTCGGATGAGACGATAAACCGAGGTCCCGTGTGTTACACATCACTATTTAGCGCACGAAAAGAACCCCACGGCAACAAGGGGGTTGTCCCTGGCAAAATTCTGTAGAAAAAAGCCACTCTGATAGGGAAACAAAATTACACTTGCATGCAGGAAAAAGAAAAAAAAGGGTAGGCGCTGCACATGTGGCGACGCGCTCTCCCCGGGGAGAGCAGCCCGAATTTCATGCAGAGAAATCTGCCGTGACATAAAGTGGTACCAAAAAAAAAAAATAAATTATTTTTTGGGGTGAAAAGGTATTAGTTTGTATTATTACTAGAATTACTTTCGGGGCAGTGGAATCAGTGCCTATGTTAACTCCAGTGACAGGAGGGGGGAGGGTAATCCCTTTAAATGGGTGCCTTGTTGGTAGCTTGAGCTTTTTCAGTCAGATCACAAGCTCAACGCTATAAGAACCACTAGACTATCTCCAGGACCCCTCTACCCCCTGCCCCCCCCCCCCCCCCCCCCCCCCCCCCCCCCCCCCACACACACACACACACATACATTCCAGTTAATCTTAAGGTAAAGGTGTCGCATAACCTAGGCAGTCGTAGGGGAGCGAGGCGTCAAAGATCTCAGCTTCTCTAAGGGCCAGCACGTTGAGGGCGGCGCCCATCTCCTCTACCTCGCTGCTTTACCTTCCCTGACCGTAAAGAGGGCAGGTACCCATTTACAGCTGGGTGAACTGGGGGGACTGTACTGAAGCCAAGGCGCGCAAACGGTCACCCATCCAACTGGTAACCACGCTCGATGCTGCTTAACCTTAGCATGGGGAAAGCGAGTGCTCTGACCATTGAGCTATCCATCCCCCTACTTATTGAATAATAATAATAAAATGGAGGCTTATATAGCACAAATTCCCCCAAAACATGGGCTCACCGCGCGGTACAATCAAATCAGTTTAAAAAGGTAACATATGAACGTTAAAAAATTGATGAATAGGCCTAAACCTTTTTAAAATCAAAATTTCAATTGGTGATACACATTCTTGTCCTCACACAACAGACAGACGATCTGGAAAACTTCGACTTTGGCCTGGACGGAATCATCATCCGAGTACCCCGAGCCCGAAAGCACAAAACGATGCACCGCAAGATCACGGAGATGCAGCGCAAGTCCTTCAAGATGCTGTTGAAGGTGGCCATGATCTTCCTCATCCTCAACCTCCCCAGCCACGCTATCCGTCTCCAGGGCCTCATCCGATCCTTCTTCTCCCCCAATTACGTCACCTCCGAGACGGAGCATCTGTGCCAGCAGTTTTTCCAGGTTCTGTACTACTTCAACTTCATGGCTAACTTCATCATCTACAACGCGTGTGCTAAAAGTTTCCGCGCTGCTATTCTCAGTCTCCCTTACGTCATCACTAAAGCGTGTACGTGCCGGTGGAAAGCGTTGATGAAAAAGTCCAGCGGGAAGCTGACGTCACACCGTATCGGGGAGGAGCTCAGGCGCATGCGCGAGGAGCAGAATTCTCGTCTGGTGGAGGTGAATCTTGCAGAGTTGCATATTTCGAAGATTGAGTCGTTCGCGTCTGATTTCAAGTACGAATCCCCGCCCTGTCTGCTCAAACATTCGAAGACAGATGAAGAAACTCATGTGTGAAGGAGAAGGGATGGTTTTTTTTATTGTGTTGTATATAATAATTACCTGCATATTGCATGAATCAGACAATTGGCTGATGGTGACTGCAACTGTTACATAGTGTATATATATTTTCTGTACATTGCATTTGATCAGACGATTGGCTGATTTTCGCTACAGCTGTCACATAGTGTATATTATCTGTATATTGCATTGATCAGACATCTACCTGATTTTGACTGCAGCTGTTACATAATGTACATTATCTGTATATTGCATTGTTCAGACATCTAGCTGATTTTCGCTGCAGCTGGTCTGCCCGTTTAGTGATACATCTGTTTAGTGATACACCTGCCGTACCAGTGAGTCCTATATAACGCCTACCTCTTGGGCACCAAGCCCTATGTAACATACTTTGAAAATTTGTATAAAATGTGTGGATTTGGGTCTTCTGCACACAGTAGGGTCTGTGGTTATTTAACAAAGAAATATATTGATATTGAGTTCAAGCAGTGTGGAGCATGGTTGCCCATTGGATGGGTGACTGTTTACCCGCCTTGGCTACAGAACAGTTCCCCCACCTGTAAATGGGTACCTGCCCTATTTAGGGTCAGGGAAGGTAAAGCAGCGAGGGAGAGGAGATGGGCGCCACCCTCAATATGCTGGCCCCTAGAGAAGCTGAGGTCTCTGACGCCTCGCTCCCCTACGACCATACAGGTTATGGAACACCTTTACCTTACCTTTTATATTGAGGAAGTCGGAATGTGGCTGCCTAGTTGCTAGGCAAAAACAGAAGCATATGCAAAATCTCACCACTTGTGAACCTCAGGGCTCTATCTCATTTCATATCACATCATACCACTTTAACTCACGGCAGATTTCTCTGCGTGAAATTCGAGCTGCTCTCTCCAGGAAGAACGCTTCGCCACAAGAGCAGCGCCATCCATTCTTTTTTTCATTTCCTGTCTGCAACTGTATTTGTTTCCCTATCAGAGCGGCTTTTTTCTTCAAAATGTTGCCTGGGATAACTCTCTTATTGCCCTAGGTTCTTGAACATATTTGCTAGATAATTATGTGTAACACATGGGACCTTGGCGTATGGTTTTCCCCGAAAGACTAGCACCCAGACCACCTTTCATGGTCTAATGAATGGGAGGGGGGGGGTAGTTTCAGGCCCAAATGGGGATCAAACCACCGCACACTGCCAAGCCGTACTTTTCGCTTTCTAGGCAGGTATAATACCACTAGACCACCGATCCACTAGCCAGGAACTCAAAAGAAAAGAAGAAGAAGAAGAAAAAAGAAATATTGTGAAAGCTACAAAAGTCAATCTGTAAGTGCTTATGAGATTGTGTTCACATAATTTCTTCTTTATTTTCGTTTTTGTTTTGGATTTTTAGTTGTTTTTGTTTGAAGGTGTTTTTTTTAAAAAAATTGTTTTGTTTTTGTCTATTTGTTTTTTTTTGTTGGTTTCATTTTTTTTTTTTTTTTTGGGGGGGGGGGTAGGGGGGGGGTAGGGGGGGGGGGTTGTAGTCTCTTTTTCTCTTCACCGTGTTCCCTTGGTCGTCTTCTGTGGTTTGTAACTCTGCAGAAAATCTACCTGCTGGCCTCTGCTGACACATTCCGACTTTATAGCAGCTCATTTTCTGTATAGGATGCATGCTTGGTACGCTTGTGTTTCGGCAACCCACCAAACTATGACATGAATTACGGGATATGTATATTGCGCAGATTGGATCTTCTTCATATGCATAGACTTGCGAAATGAATGAAGGTGCTTGTAAGTCTGAACTGTAAGTTGATCTCGGGTTTTGTAAAACTCCACACCCTTGATAAATTCACCAGACGCCGCTAACGAGATTCAAACCTCCAGCTTTATGAACCCATGAGACCTAAGTTGAGCGGTTTTAACCACTCGCCTATAAGCGTCCGTTAAGTTGTAACACAAAGTGGGCTTGAGAACTTTGTGATTCTTCACTACTTCGAATGAGACAATAAACCGAGACCCTGTGTGCGAACGCATGCAGAATATCTGTCGCACATGTTAAATCCTGTTCCGCTTTTCGTAAGAGTAGGCCATCTCGTGCTGGTGAGAACAGATGACACGATTTACAAAAAACTGCTTACAAACGGGGACTGGATTTAAAAAAGCACATGAGGGCTTATTCCATTATCCTCGATATAATTATAAAAGAATAAACATATAAAAATTATGTCCAACAAAATGAATACATTTTTAGTAACAGCTATAATAAGATAATATTTGTTTGATCTCTTGGGGATAAATTTGGATCAATGGATTGGTGCTGTAGTGATAGTACCTCTGTCTGAAAAGCAATGTGTCTAAATTCAAATCCCATTTTCCCTGCTATGGGGACGGGATAGTTCAGTGGTCAGAGCGCTCGCTTTCCCCAGCCAAGTTAAGCAGCGTCGATTGGATGGGTGACGCTTTTGCGCGCCTTGGCTTCAGTACAGTTCCCCCAGTTCCCCAGCTGTAAATGGGTACCTGCCCTCTTTAGGGTCAAGGAAGGTAAAGCAGCGAGGGAGAGGAGATGGACGCCGCCCTCAACATGCTGGCCCCTAGAGAAGCTGAGGTCTCTGACACCTCGCTCCCCTACGACCACACAGGTTATGGGACACCTTTATCTGACCTTTTTACCTTTTATTTTCCCTGCTAGAGCTCCAAGGTTCGCCAGTGGTGAGATTCAGCGTATGCGACCGTTACTCCACCGTGAAGGTAGCCGTATTCTGGCTTTGGGGAGGACGTCTAAACACGACAGCAGTGTGCATGCATTTTTTTTTTTTATAAAATCGTCATCTATTCCTACCAGCACGCAATGGCCTACTCTTCCGAAAAGCGGAACGGGTTTGTAATGCATGCGCAAGATCAGATGTTGTTCTGCGCGCGTTCGCCCACGGGACCCCCCCCCCCCCCCCCCCCCCAGTTTACAGTCTCATCTGAAAGACTTGAAGGGGAGTGAAAAGTCAGCACTGATGATAACTCTAGGGAGGAAATTTCCCCTTGAACGGGTGTGTCGCCGGTGGTGGCTGGAGCCCGGACCGTCAGATCGCGAGCTCAACGCTCTGACCACTTGGCTATCCTGCCCCAAAGTTGCATTTGGAAGAGGACTTCTTCCCTGTCCACAAAGGCACGAGAGGTAGAGGTCTGGACGTTGATGCAGCTTTTGAACGAGATATTGATAATAACTTTGGTTCAGTACGCAACTGACACTCATGTAGGCTAAAAGTTAAAGGTGTCCCATAACCTGTCTGGTCGAAAGGGAGGGACGCGTCAGAGATCTCAGCTTATCTAGGGGCCAGCATATTGAGGGCGGCGCCCATCTCCTCTCCCTCACTCCTCTACCTTCCCTGAACCTAAAGAGGGCAGGTACCCATTTACAGCTGGGTGAACTGGTGGGACTGTACTGAAGCCGAAACACGCAAACGGTCACCCATCCACTTGGTAACCATGCTCAATGCTGCTTAAAATAATTATTGTTTGGGGAAAGCGAGTGCTCTGACAACTGAGCTATCCCGTCCTCAAGATTATGTGGTACATGTCAAAACCCATTGCAACATTCTGCAGAAAAAAAGACATATTCTTTTCTAATTATTTATTGTTTCATTTTGAGGATAATGAATAAGCTCTTGTGTGCTTTTTGATATCCAGTTTTTGCGACCATGCGGTTTTGTCATCTGTTCTCACGAAACAAAAAAGTCGTGGAAAAAATTCTGTGATCATAACTATATATTGTATATTTCTGAACGTCTGCGAGATTTGAATTATACTATGAATGTGTTATTTGTAAACTATGAGTAGGCAACATTCAAGAAGACATGTGTCAAAACATTTGACAACGTACATATCAAGTATATGGGAGTGGGGGGGGGGGGGGGGGGGGGCGTTTGCCAAACTTAATGCATTGCTTTTTCTCTGTCTGTTTGACTTGTCTATCTGTTTGGCCGTCCGTCCGTCATTCGCAGACAGCCCGATGCCGTACTCAAAAGATGCGATCTCACAACCCTGCTACCTCACACTCATCTTTCGGCACTTCCAGTTAACTGCTCTGTTTGTCTGACTGTCCATCAGTCTATCCATGCGTTTATCTGTCTGATTTGATTTCCATTTTTTTGTTCTGTTTGACCGTTTGTCCATCAGTCTTTGTGTTTAGGCTATCTGTCTGATTTGATGTCCCATTTAATGTTCTGTTCGCCCATCTGTCGGATGAGACTATAAAACGAGGCTCCGTTGCGAACCCACGCAGAACATCTTGCGCACACATTAATTAAAACCCTGGTAGGAGTGGATGACAAAAATATCAAATATGTATAATACAAAAACCAACATGCACACAGGTGTCGTGTTTAGACACCATCCCTGAGGGAGTTGGAGTCCAGGGCGGCTCGGGGCTGCATATGGCAGCGTTCTGGCGGCTCCTGCGACGGCACTGGAACCATTCGTAATGGTCATTGCCTTTCCAATGGATCATTCCAGTGGCGTGGAGAGGGGGGGGGGGGGTGTCTGCTGCACGGGTAACAGCTTGCCCTCCATACTTACTTACCAGGCTTTGCGCTCTAAAGACTAGAGCGCAACTCCGTAATCTTCCGAGACTGATGGGTGCCTACTTCTACTACTGCCCATCAGTCTATGTGTTTACCTGTCTGCTATGATGTCCATTTATTGTTCTGTTTGCCCGTCTGTCCACCAGTTTATCCATGTATTTATCAGCTTTGGTGTCAGTTATTCTTCTGTTTGCCCGTCTGTCCATAAGTCAGTCTATGTGTCTGTCTGCTTTGATGCCCATTTACTGTGACACTGACGTGTTGTACTGCCGTATAATGCCAGGGTGGGGAAGGAGAGGGGCTGTGATACATTGATCTTCAGCTTTGGTTTCTTTCCCCACGTGCCTTGCAAGGCTAAAGAGCATGATCTGCTCTGGTGTTGCGGTTTGAATTCAGAATTCTTCTTCTCTTGAGGGGGGGGGGGGGGGGGGGGGGGGGTTCCTGCCACGGTTATCCTCCCTACCCGAAATCCTGTGTGAGTAAATTGGCCTAAGTATCACCTGTCCATACAGGAGAGACCAGTGCATTGCTGGAGGCTCTCGGCTACATACCGCCTTTAGAAAAAACGCACTTTTTCTTCTGTTCTTCTATATGGTTCTTAATATCATACAACACCTACTAAGGCATTCACAGAAATAAAAATATCTTTTTGTGACTCAAAACTCATGTGATTTTGTAAAAATTTGGTAGGTTTGGAATTTTAAAATGTTTCTGCAAATTCTTAACCCCTCCCCAGTCCTTTGACGTCTTCTAGCTTCCTAACGGCAATATGCATGCGCAGGGTCAACGCTGTAGGAACACAAGCAATCCTCATTAAAAAAAAAAAAAGTTGGAAATGATCATCAAATTTTGATGATCATTTCCAACTTTTTCGTGACTACTTCGTGACTACCTGGTTTTGCTCTATGTCCACAATCCCAAAACAAGAGCACAGTGCATTTTTTTCATACTTAAAAAAAAAAAAATCAACAATTTTTTCCCCACTGGCACTCTATAAAGGTATTACACAACCTGCAAATTAATACAGGAGTGTCGCCCTCATGAGATCATCCACATGACAACAGCAGGGGAGGTTATTGCCACCGATGGCTGTTTCCTTTTTACTGCCTATGTCTTCTTCTTCTTCCTCTTCTTCTTCTTCCTCCTCGTTTCTCATTGGGTGAAATGCACAGTGTCTGGTCTTCTCCTGTGCTTGTAACTCTGCAGGGGGTCTTCCTGCTGACTTCAGCCTTCCCACTTAGGGCAGCTCATTAAATAAAATATTCATAAGAAAAGATGTTTCAGAATTGCATTGAACCAAAAGGCAGGAAGGAGGGGATTGCAATTGATGGGGAGTGGGGGGTGGGGTGGGGGGAAATTACTTAACAGAGGAGAAAATGAGTGAACTGGTGACAGTTGGGTTGATGTGCAATGACCCCATCTTTGTTTATATATACAATAATATAAAACATTATTTTTACAATTATTTTTTTCCCTTGTTTTTGAGCAAGGGAGGCAATCAGTTATATTAGGGAGGCGGAATACCTTACCAGTGGTTAGTGTTGTGAATGCACACAGAGTAGGCCACTGTGTGCCGGCGGGAACAGATGACAAAATTTACAAAACTGCATACACACGGGAACTGGATGTAAAAAAAAAAAAAAAAAAGCACACACACATGAGTGCTTATTCCATTATCCATGAAATAAAAAAAAAAAATCCTGGGATTAAGCCACCACTTAGGCACTCCTTCAAGGGGATTTTCCTCCTGGAGTTAACATCAGTACCAACTCCACGCCCTATAAATCCTTTGGATGAGACTGTAAACAGAGGTCCCATGTAGGAATGCATGCAGAACATTTTGCACGCACATCAAAACCCAAACCACCTTTCTGAAGAGTAGGCAATTACATACCAGAAGGAATGGATGACAGTGTTTTTTTTAAACCCACACACGCGCACTGGTGACAGACATTGCTCTCTAAATTGGAAGGGGGCTACCTCTCAGTGGTGGGCAAAATCAAGTGCATAGGCAAAATCTTATAATATTGATGAAGTGTAGAGCTCTAGCACCGAAATGAAAAGAAAAAAAAAAAAAAAAGAACCTCCTCCAAATTATTAGAATCCACCCTTGTGCCTACATTAATAACATTAGTCATCATCTCTGAAGACAGCAGTTGCAGAGGTTTTTTTTCTTTTTTCCAAAAATTTTTTGTTAATCACTTCTTACTTTCTTTTTCCACTACTGTTATTGTCCCTGTCCACATTTCAGTTCAGAAGACTGCATTGATAGGCGTTGTTTTGTGGGTTTGTTTTTTTTCTTTTGTGTTATGTGTTTTTGCAGTAAATAATACACTTGATAATTAAGAATAGACCTGTACTGACCCATGTTAGTATTTAAGAAGAGAGAGGAGAGAGAGAGAGAGAGAGAGAGAGAGAGAGAGAGAGAGAGAGAGAGGAGAGAGAGAGAGAGAGAGAGAGAGAGGGAGAGAGAGAGAGAGGTGTTGTGGAGAAGAATAAGATGATTCCAGAGGTTTTTTTGAAGTTGTCATTGATATTCTATGTATAGCTCTCCTCCCCCCCCCCCCCCCCCCCCCCCCCCACCCCCTTCCCTTCCTCTCCTTTTGGAAGCTGGCCGGCCCTATCTTTTCTTTTTCTCTCCTGTCTTGGCTTTTTTCTTCTTTTTTTTCTGTCTGTATTTGCGATTTTTCTTGCAAAATTTGATCATGCTCTGATTTTTGCTTTTATTTGGACTTTGGATTTTTTCAATGTTTATCTTTAATCATGCTCTTATCAGTGCAACTTGAGTCAATCAAACAATAAATTGTTGATGATAATGATGGTGGTTGTCACTGTGTGCTCTGAGCATTCAGAGATGAAGAGGATGTGTGTGATGTGTGTGTGTGTGTGTGTGGGGGGGGGGGGGGGGGGGGGGGTGGTGCGTGTG
Source organism: Stramonita haemastoma (assembly GCA_030674155.1). Taxonomy (NCBI): domain Eukaryota; kingdom Metazoa; phylum Mollusca; class Gastropoda; order Neogastropoda; family Muricidae; genus Stramonita; species Stramonita haemastoma. The sequence continues at coordinate 42,624,446 of CM060332.1, forward strand.
TTTGTTATTTATTTATCTATTTTATTTATTCTTTAATATCAAGGATAATAAAATGAGCACTCATGTGGGTTTTTTTTACATCCAGTCCCCGTGTGTATGCAGTTTTATAAATCTTGTCATCTGTTCCTACCGGCACACAATGGCCTACTCTTACAAAAAGCAAAACAGGATTTAACATGTGCACATGTGTTAGTAAGAGTGTCACTGTGTTGTGTTAGTGAGAGAGTGTGTGTGTGTGTGTGGGTGGGCGAGTGTGTGTATGTGGGGGTGGGTGGGCGAGTGTGTGTGCATGTACACACTTCTGTGTGTGCTTCAGCGTGTGTCTGTGTGGCCTTGTAGTCTATGACTATCCTATCTATGACTATCCGGTGTTGCTAGTCACTGGCTGCACATAGGAGTATCTTGCCACACATAGCTCACTTATGGCACTGAAAATCTTGCGCACACATTAAAACCTGTTACACTTTTTGAAAGAGTAGGCCATTGTGTGCCGGTGGGAACAGATGACATTTACAACACTGCTTACACAAGGGTAGGTAAGGTAAAGGTAAGGTAGGTGTTCCATAACCTAGGCCGTCGCATGGGAGCAAGGTGTCAGAGACCTCAGCTTCTCTTGGGGCCAGTATGTTGAGGGTGGCATCCATCTCCTCTCCCTCGCTGCTTTACCTTCCCTGACCCTAAAGAGGGCAGGTATCCATTTACAGCTGGGGGAACTGGGGGGACTGTACTGAAGCCAAGGTGCGCAAACGGTCATCCATCCAACTGGAAACTACACTCGATGCTGCTAAACTTGACTGGGGGAAAGCGAGCGCTCTGACCACTGAGCTGTCCTGCCCCCAGAACGTGCTAGGAGGTAGGATATCCACAATAGCCCTTGCTAAATATACATCCCCTGCTGATGATGTTAGTAACTTAAATGCTGAGCCAGAGTGAACTGTCCATTGTGACTGTGTCCACTCTTGTCCAGCCAAAAGCTTTGCCAGTTACTGATGTGGCTCGAAGTGCTGAGACCTATTTTAATGCCAATATGTTTAATTTAACCCTCTTAGTCCCAAACTGGGATTTGTCAGGACTGAATAATTGCCCCCCCCATAATCCTGAACCGGGATTTGCCTGGATATACACACAGTAGATCTCCATCATGCTGTGACCATCACTAATTGCTACCACATGTCATTTCTCTATCAGGCTAGAGGTAGAAATCCTGCTGAGAGTCTGGAAGTAATTATAGCTGCTGGTGTGTACTTAGAAAGAGGAAAAAGCCAGTGAGCGTGTGTGCCTGACCTGATTTCATGATGGAATGCGAAATGTAGGGGCAGTTTGTGTTCAGAGAATCTGAATGCAAGAGGGTTAAAATGTCAATCTGAGATTGTGTTCAGCCTGTGACAAGATCTTAGCAGAACAACCTGCACTTTCCTTAAAACGAGAAGAAAAAGAGTCCTAAATCAGAGTATGATTGCTTTTATGGCGAGGTATTTGAAAAGAATCATACATGCACACTTCTCACCCAGTGTGTTCTTTCAATCTTACATCAATGTCCAGGTGAGGTGAGTGAGTCAGAGTGCATATTTTGGGTAATCCTCAGCGTATTAAGTTGGTGAACATATACAACAACAACAGCCTCTATCCATGTTTCACACCGAGACTGGGAAAGAATGAACTTTTCACACAGTCTAAAAAATATCAATAAGTAAGTTTGTTTTCATAAAAACTTTTATTCAGCCTGATACTACATAGCAGTCATTCATACAATGCCAAATACTTGAAAAGAACATATTAGTGATTTTTTCCTTTTTCCTTCTTTTTAGAACTGAAACTTTAGGAGAAAAGATCAAACTTTTTTTTCTCTAAGCTTGAAATCACAGCACTGATGTAGCTTTAGTTAAAAAGTGGAACCACACTTTCTTGAACAGTTATAGAAATGTATTCTTTCGACTACAGACTACTGATAACAAAGCTAGCTCTTAATGTGGCTGATATCACTGCATCTTTTTTTTTTTTGCCTTTTCAAAGCACATTTCTTGAATCAATCTAAATTATCATCATAGTGTACAAACACACACATCACAACTTTATCCACAAAAATTCAACAATCTGTGGATGACAGGATTCATCCATGATCTAACACACCTGTACAGTTGTAGTCCACTGGCTACACACCACAGTCAGTTCACTTGCCAGGTTTCCAGGCCTGTATTTTGGGAGGCACCGTGCTGTAGGGCACATACTCTCCAGACGTTCCTGACATGTTCTCCGTGTGTTTAGCCATCCACTTATGCTTGGGAAGGTTGGCTCTTGTTGGGGGCTCATCTGACAAGTAGCTCAGCCATCTGTGCCTGAAGACAAAAAAATCAATACAAAACCAAGCCATGAAAAATCTTTAAAAGTTTGATTCAGTTCTTGAAAATTTAGTTTTCACTGAGTGCAACATACATCTGTCTCTGCAAAGCTAGCAAAACAACAACAACAACAAAACAAAGCAAAACGACAAAGAACAAACAAGTATTGGTGAAAAAATGGCCCCCAAAAGACCAACACACATTTTAAAAACCTAGTGATTACTTACATCATTTTCCCTGTACAATTTGCAATACAAGTTGTAAACAAATTCAACTTATCTAGCATCATTACAACTCGCTGATAGCAAAAATCAGTTATATTCTGAATAATATGCCACCAAGTTTTAAGGTCTTACAAACAGAAGGGAAAAAAATCATACTCTCATCATAATGCGAAAGTTGTGTCTTCTGACCTTGAACTTCATATCAGTATCTGTTATACCTGTCTGACTCAGGGAGTAGAACCAAAAAGGTCACTTCAGCTGGAATTGGTATGGAAATGTTTATTCCTGTTGTTTTTTTGGCTCGAGCACCAAGTTCACCACTGGTGAGAGTTTGCATACATATAAAATAAAAACTGTTCATAATGTCTAAAAACATGACACCAGTGTGTATGCTTTTTAAAATTTTGTCATCTGTTCATACCATTACAAAATAGCCTACTCTTCTGAAAGACAGAATGGGTTAATTTTAACATGTGCACATAATCTGCATGCATAATTTACATATGGGACATTAGATTAATGTCTCATCCCCTGAATATTCTGGGGAGTGGAATAGGTACTGATGTTAACTCCAGGGGAAAAGTCCCCTTGAAAGTGTGCCTAAGAGGTGGCTCAACCCTGAGCTGTCAGACCACAAGCTCAACGCTCTAACCACTAGGCTACCCTTGCCCACCCCCTCTCACCCACTAGATGGCATAAGTAGACTACGAAAAGGTTTACCTGATTGCAATGGTTCTCTGAACAACAGGTCTTAAATCTAAATTTATTCAGTTTCTTTCCAGTCCACCATGAAGGAGGTTATGAATATCATTTTGTTCCAACAACACCAACAACGGTGTGAAGAAAATATTCATAGCCAAACTTGTGAGAGAGGGTTTTCAGTAGTTGTGTTGTTCAGGGGTTGGTTTTTATGGTTTATTTTATTCTTTTTTTTTTGGGGGGGGGGGGGGGGGGGTAGGGAAAACACATACCTTCTGTCATACAAATAGTGCATTATATACATGTACGCATACATGCAAAAATGTGTGCACACACCCAAACCCAATCATGTATTACAATAAATGGGTGCATGCACAAGCACACGCATGTGCACAAGCACGCATGCATACACACACACACACACACACACACACACACACACACACACACACACTTACACACACACACACACACACACAATCACTAACAGAAACATCAAAGCAATGGCAAATCAAAAATATTTGCACACCTACTATATAAAAAAAATATCACAAACATGGGGGGGGGGGGGGGGGGGGGAATCCTTGAAACATGAAAAAAAAAGAGAAGAAAATCCCTTATTTATTACCATTCTGCTGGGACTTGACTTCCATCATAATCCATCCCAAAGGCATCAGAGTACACCACCAGCGACTGCGTCCTGCAACACATGTAGACAACAAAATGTCAACTTGTTTGAAATGTTAAATAGAATGAAATGCACACATACACACACACATACATGACACACAGACACACACATATATCACTCACACACATATCACAAACACATACATATATCACACACATACATATCACACACACACACACACCACACATTCATGCGGCAAGAACATGTGTGTGTGTGTGTGTGTGTGTGTGTGTGTGTGTGTGTGTGTGTGTGTGTGTGTGTGTATACATATAATGATACATATATATATGACTTACTGCCAAAAGGTTGTCACCTGGAGGGGTAGTCACTTTCAAAGAAAAAAAGAGATGTTTCTAAAAATACCTAACAGTCTATTTTCTGTGTGGGTGTTGTGAATAAGTGGTATATATGGTGGAAATAAAATGCAAGCAAAATTTAATGCCGTTGCAGAAAAACCAAAGGTCTAATGCTTTTTTTGCAAGGAAAAATGGCGCCCACAGACACTGCAACACCATCAACAAACAAAACTCCTTCAGAGCCAAAGGACAATTGGGATACTATTTCTCTTTTAGTGATAGTCACAAGAAAAGTCAAACAAACATAAGCAGTTGATATGATTATTGAAAATGGTTTTGTGTACTACAAAATCGATTTAAAAAATGAAGAGGTGGCATATCATCTTTGGTGTAATCACATTTTTACATGGTCCATTGAACTTTCTCATTGTCTATCACAAGAGTGGGCACAAAGAACCTGCTGGTGACCTATTTTCCACTGACCAATGACCAAACTACACAGGCAGATGAGATTTGGTTGATTTTTCATAGAATTTTCTTTTTCCAAGGCAGTTTTGTCGATCATCCAGTTTTTGGTGTAATCACTGATGAATGACAATTTTCTTTTTTTTTTTTTTATAAAAAGTTAAATGAAAAGCTATAATTTTGAAATGTTTACAACACTTCCAGTTGGTCATGAGACAGTTGTAATTTGATTTATAGCAGCAGAAAGCGTCATTGTTGACTGCTACAACTACGAAATGGTGTGTGGTAAACAATGGGGAAAACATGTGTGATCACCAAGCAGACAACATGGGGAGAGATATTTATTTTTGGGATATCCTCGTAATTTGGGGTTTTTATAATTGTGTCTAGAATAAAAGTAAGTGGTTCCAAACATCAGTGAAACAAGTGACAACATGATCTTGCCTTGTCAGGATAAATGGGATGATGTTTTTTTTTCAGTTTACACAAAAACATTTCGGGCAAGTGCAAGATAGTGTTTAATTTTGTTTAAATTATAACCTTCAGAATAAAGATATACTAAAAAAAAAAAAAAAAAAGATTTTTAAAGAAAAACAAAAATATGTTTTTGTGACCCCAAAGAAAGAGTTAAAAAAAAAAAAAAAAGTAAGCCGGGCCTGAATTTTTTTTATTTTTTTAATTTAAACAAGAAGTTTCTTCTTTGATTACACAACAAGAAATATTATAAATGTGAGGAACAATCAGGTTTTGCAGTTTTTGCTAGTATTACAAAAAATGAAAATTACATGGTTTACATTTTATTTGATAATTATATTTTGTTCAAAAGTAGTGTTATTCTGTGTAGGACCATGAGTCATTCAGTAGGTGGTAGGAATGCTCTTGCCCATTGCAGACATTGATCAATTAAAAAGATAATTATTGATCTTTTATTTCCAACCATTCTCCCTCCTCTCCACATCGCTGGAATGCTCCATTGGAAAGGAAATCGCCAAATGCTAATGGTTCCAGTGCCGTTGCAGGAGCTGCCAAAATGTTGCCATATGGGCCTACAGCCCTGAACCGCTCTGGGGACTCCAACTCCCTGATATTTCCTCAGGGATGGTGTCTAAACACGACACATATGTACATGCTGGGTTTATTAAATTTTGTTGTCATCTGCTCCTACCAGCACACTATGGCGTGCTCTTCCAAAAGGCAGAACGGTTTTTTGATGTGTGCACAAGATGTTCTGCATGCATTTGCACATGGGACCTTGGTTTGATGTCTTATCCAAATGACTGACATTCAGTCCAATTTTTTCGTCAGACTGGGAAGAAAGGGTGAGGCTGGGAATCGAACCCAGAACCTCCTGGTTTACTTGTTGGCAAGGCAAACATCTTAACCATCCTGCCACCTTGACCTTCCTTCTACCACAAGGACAACAACAACATTATTTAATGTTAACCAAATGCTGCCTTAGACATTTGTGGACAGCTTCCTTAGACAACTGCACCAATGAACGTACCTAGGAAATACATGGGATTGTAGTAGTACTTGTTCCCAAGCTCATCTTCTCCCATGAGAACTCCGGTCTTCAGTTCATCAGTCCTGCAGACATATGTTCAAAATTATTATCATCAACACATCCCATATAGATCTTTGAAAAAGTATACATGAAAACAAGAAACAAACTTTCTAATGTAACCTCTTGGGAAAATTGTCCTTTTATATTTTGAATGTTTCAAATAAAAAATCTCTGCAATATTTGTCATGGTATGCAATGGTTTGTTATGCTTTGTTATTAACATAGTATATGATATGTATGCCATACTCATGATACTGTTGTCAGGGTTCGCGCTAGGATTTTTTAAAACCGGTACTGCGAGTTGCCATTTCAGAGATATCTTGACCAACTCCCCCAAAATCGGTCCCCAGAAAATAAAATCCGGTACATACTGTGAACAAAACGAAACTAATCAGTGAGGGGGTGGGGGAGGGGGGGATTGTTCAGCAGCAAAACTTAATCTAAATTGAACACAAATCTCTCAGACTTTGACTGCCGTGCTGCTGCCACTCGCTTCTTGGGCACGAAGCCACGCAGGAAATAGTTTTTTTTTTCTAGCGCCTGTGCCATTGTCCGTGTCAGTCTGTTGTTTTGCATGGCATCATTCGTGAGACTTATATTCTTCTTTCTTGTTTCTATGCTTAGCGCTCATCTAGACCTTTCGTTCAATTCAGATTTTGTTTTTGACTCTTCTCTCTCAAAGCAACGCGCAAATTCATAGTCATAGACCCTCCGCTTTCGCTTTTCGTAAGAGCAGGCCATCGTGTGCTGGTGGGAACAGATGACATTTACAAAACTGCATACACATGAGGACTGGATGTAAAAAAAGCACAGGAGTGCTTATTCCATTATCCTCGATATAAAAGATTAAAAGAATAAAGATTAAATAAATCTCGGCCCCATTCACTCATTGTGAATGGAAGTTACTGTCATGCCGAGAAGAGCGCAAAGCTCTATTCTTTCACAGTAAAGCTTGCTGTTCTGTGTGCTAGGCTAATAATGATGCTGGCGCCAAAGATGTTCGTCGGAAGGGGTGGTGGTAGGAAGGGGTAGGTGCGTAAGCACAGTACAGGCGCATGACAGACTGTCAGAAAATGTCACTTCAGACTTTTTTTTTTGAGACGGAAATCTAATCGGTCACAGGCAAACAGAATCGGTACGCGGTACCGGCTGCTTCGAAAATTTTCGGTATTCCCCGTTTACAATCGGTAAAATACCGACAATTACCGGTTATCGCGAACCCTGTGTTGTGTCATGCTATTTTATATTAACTGTAAGATTATGATGGCTATGTTCATACTACCACTCACAAAATAATGTTGAGTAGATGTGAAAAAGTATACACATGTTGGAAAAGATGTTCATACTTTAACAGCTTATTCAAGTTATTGCTGTCCACAAAAAAGGAGGGAGGCTGGTCAGGGTTGCTGGTTTTTAACCTCAGCCACATGTTGCCTCTACTTTGATGCTCCCTACCCATAGCCCTAGGTATACAGCAACCCATGGCTGTGAGATCATAAGTTCAGCACTCAACCATGATCAGGCTATCCTCCTCCCCTATGCTGTTTTGTTTGAGGAAGGGTTCATTATAAATATAATATATTATATATTATCTATCTGATCATTTCTTCATTTTTTATAAACTGATAGAGAAGTAACATTTTGTGGTGAGTGGCAATCCAATACAAATCACACTGTATAACTTTAAATAGAGAAATTCATGTCGGTGGCTAGAAAACATGAATAATAATATGAAATACACATTTTACAAAAATGAAAAAGTCATCCTATAGTATATATCCTAAAGAAAGTTATGTATCAACTATGATTCACAGTATAATCATACTCATAGTCACTGTTTTATGCGCTTTCATTTTCATCACAGGCATTGTGCTAAATACAAAATAAAAAATGGATGGATCACAACTTTCAAGTTTCATGCAAATAAAGCATATTTAAGAATATATTCAAGTATTGTAATATATAAATCTCTCTCTATATATATTATATATGTATATATATATACACACATATAATGATATATTATTCAGACTCCTGGTCCATCATTCTAAATCTTTCACCTACAGTCAAAGCAGATCACCCAAACATACTCTGCATACAAGCTTGACCCAAACAAGCCTTTTACAAGGCTGAAATTTCCCTCAACAAATAAATTTATGAATAGTTACTGATGTTCTTACATCTTGCTCTTAGCTATGGCTACCATGACAAAGGATTGATTTGCAATATTTATCTTTCCTTTAATTGTAAACTTAACTAGTGCTACAGTTCTCTTACTACTTTACATCAGCCCATACATTGATTATGTAACTGAGAACATTACAAAGCAAATTATGTACAATCATGACTCTGTGGACTATGGTCTCCATTTCTCATTAGAAGTATTAGAACTTAAATTATAATTATACGAAGTGAAACCAAGTCCAACCTGGCAACCATTATCAATTCATTTACTCACTTACTGACTGTGGTTTTTTTTGGTTTTTTTTTAAATGGATTATATTTATAACTAAGTTGTGTCTTCTTGTTACATTTTCCCCAAATGTACATTAATCTTAAATTTATGTGTAGCATTTGCTGTTATTTTCTCAAATTTCTGCAAGAGGGTTTACTGCCTCATGGGATACTGCACCATTGTTATTCTGGTAGCAAATGAGATCCTCTCTCAAGTATATATATATGCACAGAGGTAGGCCTACACTGTAAGTGTAAGTGACGAAGTGTAGAGCTCTAGGCGGTCTAGCCTATAACTGGACAGATTAGATTCATAAAACTAAAAGATTAAAAAAAATAATTTAAAAAAAGCTTTGCTGTCACCTCAGGACTCTTCGGTGCTAGGCATTTTTGGGGTGATGAAAAAAACCAAAAAAACCCAACTAAATACCCCAAAGGACTGAATCCTACAACAGTGCATTACTACATGCTATTGTGTTACAGAATACATGACTTATAAGTTATGATACTATGGTGTAATTGAGTGTATTTATAACTGTATTGGTGTTGCATTTGAGTGTATTTTGGTTTTTATTGCTTTGTGATTCCCCCTTAAAGAGAAGAGTAGCGCTCAAAAAGTCTATTATTATAATTATCAAATTTATCACAATGATAAATCCCAGGGGCCTAAAAGCTATACTATAGTAATTTTTATTATTGTTAAATTGCCAACAAAATACAGAACTCAGCTTCTGCAGAAAAATTGTGCTTCTAACTGTGAGGGCTCCTGAATCTACGACTACTGCCTAACAACAATTAAAAAGAGAACTAGATCCTGGAAACAGAATGTTACTTTCAGTTTGGGCCAAATTTATACAGCAGACGCCAAAATGGGAAACGAATGACCTTGGCTGTTCTCCGCAATATATAGATAATTTTTAACCTTTTGCAGTTTCAAGTTTTGAGAAAATGAATACAAAATAGAAGAATTATGCAATACTTGAAAACTTACCTGTACAGCTGTTTCACTGATCCCAAAATACCACCATTTTCTTTGATAATTGTTCGAAAGCGATTTAACTTTTCTATGTACTTCGCCATTTTGTTAGGAACGCAGTAAAATACCAACAAGGGGGGGGGGGGGGGGGAGATGAAAACATCATCCCAAACCAAACTAATTCAAATCTTATGATGAAAAACTACCTTCAAATTTCAACCAAACTGTCACTAAAAATCAAACAGATTTTTGTTTATGTGTTCGTTTATTGACAGTGAGAAACAGAAGGGGGGAGGGGAGGGGGGGTTAGCCTGTCTATACAAACAGCCCCCTAGTTACAAAATCTGTTTTTGACGAACACACTATGTAATTTGGTTAAAAGAACAATACCGGTGGGGGAGATAGGATTCCCAGTGTACATTGACTAAGCGCTAATGTGATATGGTTAAGACGGAGAAAAACTGAAAAATGAACATGCTGGCCAGAATTGCTTAGGCCCACACAGGGCTTTTTTTATAATACATGTATGTAGGATTTTCTTTTGCTTGCTTATTAATTGTTCTTTTATATCGAGGATAATGGAATAAGCACTGGTGTGCCTTTTGTTTTTTTTACATCCAGTCCTCGTGTGTATGTAGCTTGTCAATCTTGTCATCTGTTCCCACCGGCACACAATGACCTACTCTTTAATGCAGAGCAGGATTTAACGTGTAGCAAGATGGTGTGTGTGTGTGTGTGTGTGTGTGTGTGTGTGTGTGTGTGTGTGTGTGTGTGTGTGTGTGTGTGTGTGTGTGAAGTCAAGTCAAGTCAATTCAAGTCAAAATGATCTTTATTGAGGGTAAAAGATTAAGTTTACACAACTTTTTTTCATCCTGCCCTCGCAAAAAAAATCAAGAAAATTGACTTCGTGTGTGTGTGTGTGTGTGTGTGTGTGGGGTGTGTGTGTGTGTGTGTGTGTGTGTGTGTGTGTGTGTGTGTGTGAGGTGTTCACACATGAGGCCTCGGTTTATAGTCTCATCCAAGGTCTTTTGGGGAGAGTGGAGTCAGCACTGATGTTAACTCCAGGGGAAAATTCCTTCGACTGAACCGGGGTCGTCAAATTGCCAGCCGCAATGTTCTGACCACTAGGCCCTAGGTTATCACATCCCCCTTTCACTATGAGAGGCGCTGCTGAGTATTTAATCAATAGGATTATCAATTAAAAACTAACCTTCGGATGAGACTATAAACCGAGGCCCCGTGTGCGAACGCACGCAGAACATCTTGCGCACACGTTAAACCATGTTCGGTACTTGTAGTGCAGGTTGTGTAATAGCAAACGATTTATGCATTTTTTTGTGGTTAGTTCATGCTTTATTTTGAATGAAAAGGGGATAATGAATTATATTTGCAAGCATTGCAAGTCCAACTCGATTTCCTAAAATCATATAATATTCTTTGAATTTTATGATTATAGTTTTCAGTGATGAAAAAAAGGAAAAAAATACGAATGCTTATCTATAATTCTTGGAAAGAAAGATCATTATGATCATCCTGGTCATCATCATCATCGTTGTTGGCGTCCCTATCCTCGTTGTCATCATCATTATCATCGTCGTCGTTGCCATCAACATCTCTGGGTGTATACAGTCAAGCTCTGTAAGGCTTTTCGCAAAGATTGACACAGTTTCAGTAGAAATCTCATTGAAAAATTTACCTCGGTAGTGGTGGTTGGTTGATACTGTCCCTAAATCGGACAGGCTAAGTCTGCTGGGACTCTTGCAAGTAACAAACAACCTCATTTGCATAGTTTCTTTTTGTATAGGCCCATTAGCGTTTTTTCTGCTGAACTGCTATGGTGTATCGAAAGGAAAGAAGATAGGCCTTGCGGTAGCCTAGCCAATCTGAAAGAATGCCACGCATTATTATTCCTGCTGGGTTGGAGGAGGACTCCGACGATTATAACTCAGAAGATGATTATTATTATGCGCAACCCTACACGTCTAGGCCTATACCGAATCAAGTAAGAGCATACCACTAACAGAAAAAAGGTGTTTTGCCAAAGCGCACTCGTTATCCTAATGATTTATTTAACTGTGGTACTTTCAGTTTGTCGATTTATTTTTGTCCATTTATTCAGTGGCTGTTTTGTCTAAAACATACAAGATATCATACTGACATGTAGCCTTTGGACTCATTATAAGCAATGTGTGTACAAAGCACTTAAACGAAAGATATATGCCAAAACATGAAATATCCACTTCACATTTGAAATGATCAATCATGTATTAACTATTATACTATAGTTTATACACTAATACAGTCTTTACATAGCAGAAGACAGGCAACATAAGAGTAGGGACAGGGAGTACCAATGTGCAGATCATTACAAATATGAAATGTGGTCCAGTTCGGTGGCTTGAACTAGAATATGAATGACTGGTACTACTACTAGTACGGGTACTACTAGTACTAGTGATAGTGGTAATGGACTAGATATAATATATAATTTATAATATTAATATCATTATATAAGAAATACATCAGATACATGGTCAGTATAAAATTTTACAGTCTGAACGAAACAAATAAATAAATAAATGATGCACTCACTGAAGGAACACCATTATTCATCAGGACTACATCTGTCATCATGTTTACAAGTATAGTACATGACAACATACCCTCATCTCTTCTATCATCTCTCCTCCCTCTCTCCCTCTCTCCCTCTCTCTCTCTCTCTCTCTCTCTCTCTCTCTCTCTCTCTCTCTCTCTCTCTCTCTCTCTCCCCCCTCCCTTCTAGATTCTGCTGTATGTTTTTTGTTGTTGTTGGGTTTGTTTGGTTTGGGAGGGGGCGTTGTTTCTTTTTTTGGGGGGGGTGGGGGGGGGGTGGGCTTCTGTGTATGTGTGTGTGTGAAATCAAATCAAATTTTTATTTCCAGATGGTACATCGAGTAAGCATTGATTTGCTTTGTGTTTGTTGTGTGTGTGTGTGTCTGTGTGCATGTGTGCATGCACGCATGCATGTGCGTGTTTAGGGAGTATATCACAAGAAGTGAAGAACTGACCAACAATCAATATTGACCCAGATCTCTAAAGATGGGTTATGCTGCAGGACAGAAACGGCAGTGGCTTTCACCCTCCTCCTCCCCCTGGACCCTTCCCCAATTATGGCCCGTCGAATGTGGACACCAGGGCCCAGAAGAGGGAGCCTAGAATCAGCGAGGAGGACTTCAGAATGGCCATCACTCAAAACGATGTCCAGGCTGCCTCCGCTGCTTTGGATAATGGTTTGTCGAGAGAGAAGATTTTTTTGTTTTTGTTTTTCTTAGCCCTCTTAGTCCCAATCCAGGGATTTGCCGGGATTGATTACCCCCCCTAAGTCCCCCCCCCCCCCCCCCCAGCTGGGATTTGCCCGGATTTACACACAGTAGATATCCATCACCTGTGACCATCACTAATTGCTACCACATGTTAAACCTCTATCAGGCTAGAAGGAGAAACCTTGCTGAGTGTCTGGAAGTAATTATAGCTGCTGGTATGTACTTAGAAGGAGGAAAAGGCCATCGAGCATATGTGCCTGACCTGATTTTTTGATGGAATGCGAAATCTAGGGGCAGTTTGTGTTCAGAGAGTCTGAATGCAAGAGGGTTAAATGGCCAAGTCGAGTGAAGTCCAAATGATCTTTATTGAGGGTAAAAGATTAAGTTTACACAACTATTTTTTTCATCCTGCTCTTGCAAAAAAAGAGAAGAAAATTGACTTATAAAAGCAATCAAAGACAATTCATATCTGATCAATCTATGTTGAAAAGATCTAAAATAAATGAGGGCTTTCTTTTTAAACCAGACCTCATTATACTGTATACAAGATAAAACAAACCCATGATGGTACAACATAAGACGCTCAAGTCATATAGACAAATAATGAAATTATACAAAATAAAAGGGTAAGAATAATAAAGCGGTCAGATGTAAAGTCATCATCATCATCATGGCTTGGCTTCGCGAACAAAAATTAAGGGCACTGTCCACGTCTGGTGCAGGCTCGCTGGTGGCTGTTCAGTCCAATGCGTGACAAACAAACTCGGCCGCAGCGGCTGCAGGGGAAAGTCGATTCTGGGGTTGATGCAGAGGGGACGCGGTTCTTCCTCCTCATTCGCCTCTCCTCAAGGGCCGCTCTGCGATTGTCCTCAAAGGAGGAGACTGATTGATGCACAGTGTGTCACCAGGCCTGCCGGTCAGCAGCAAGGACTGACCACTGGTCTATGAGGCAGGCTGACAGAGATTTCTTCAGAGAGTCTTTAAATCTCTTCTTTGGTGCGCCTCTGTAGCGGTGTCCAGTGGAAAGTTCACCGTAGAGAACCATCTTCGGTAGGTGATGGTCCTCCATTCTAGAGACATGTCCTGCCCAGCGTAGCTGCGTTTTCAGCAACATGGCCTCAATGCTGGTGATCCCTGCTTGCTCCAGCGCCTCAGCATTTGTGGTAAAGTAGCCTCAAGCATAAAGGTGGACTTCAAATTTGTCTATCAGATGTTTCTTCCAAAGTTTTTTTAAATTTGAAGAAGCTGATTTAAAAAAAAAAAAAAAAGAGGTAAATTATTCCACAATGTTCTTTCTGGTCATTTTTTTTTTTAGTATCATTGTTTGGTTTGGATTTGGTGTTTTAAAGTATACAACACTGAATAAAGAGCTGAAAAACTTTTAAATGCTATACATGTGAATGTTATTATTTTGTGTTCTTTGAAATTATCTGTGTTTTTGTGATGATGGACCTGGTTTTATATAATTTTATATTTTTGTGTGTTATTGATATTACATGTGTGTGTATGTGTATGCATGCGTGTTTGTGTGTGTGTGTGTGTGTGTGTGTGTGTGTGTGTGTGTGTGTGTGTGTGTGTGTGTGTGTGTGTGTGTGTGTGTGTGTGTGTTACTCAGTGTGTGTGTTACTCAGTGTGTGTGTGTGTGTGGTGTGTGTGTTGTGTGTGTGTGTGTGTGTGTGTGTGTGTGTGTGTGTGTGTGTTACGCAGTGTGTGTGTTACTCAGTGTGTGTGTTACTCTGTATGTGTGTGTGTGTGTGTGTGTGTGTGTGTGTGTGTGTGTGTGTGTGTGTGTGTGTGTGTGTGTGTGTGAAGTCAAGTCAAGTCAAGTCAAGTCAAGTCATGTCAAAATGATCTTTATTGAGGGTAAAAGATTAAGTTTACACAACTTTTTTTCATCCTGCCCTCACAAAAAAAAAAATCATGTAAATTGTGTGTGTGTGTGTGTTACGCAGTGTGTGTGTTACTCAGTGTGTGTGTGTGTGTGTGGTGCATGTGTGTGTGTGTGTGTGTGCGTGTGTGCATGCGTGTGTGCATGTATGTGTGTGCATGTATGTGTGTGCGCATGAATGTGTGCACTTATACCAGTGCATGTTCTAAACCTTGCAGACTTTAAAAAAAAAAAATCTTTAACTTCATCAGTATGTTAGTGACTAGTGTGAAAAGCACAAGTTTTACTCTATTTTTTCCTCTGTGGCAGGGATGGATGCAAATGTGGAATTCTCGTCAGGCTGGTCTGCCTTGATGTCCGCTGGGAACTGTGCCTGTGCAGATGTTTTTAAAATACTGATAGAGAGAGGTGCTGACCCTTCGTTTGAAACAGGTGAGTGAGACCTGTGTCAGAACTGTGAAATTCAGCTGTTTAAAAAAAAAAAAAAAAATCATTTTATTTATCTTATTCATTTATATCAAGGATAATGGAATAAGCACTCATGTGCTTTTTTACATCCAGTCCCTGTGTGTATGCAGTTTTTGTAAATTGTGTCATCTGTTCCCACTGGCACACGATGGCCTACTCTTACGAAAAGCAGAACAGGATTTAACATGTGTGCAAGATATTTTGCGCGCATTCGGACACGGGGTCTCGGTTTATAGTCTCATCTGAAGTATTTTTGTGGGGGGAGTGGAGTCAGCGCTGATGTTAACTCCAGAGGAAAAATCCCCTCGATGGGGAATCGAACCAGGGTCGTCAAATTGTGAGCACAATGTTCTGACCACTAGGCTGTCAACTCAACTCAACTGTCTCCATCAATGCTGTCATCGGTAGAAGCTCCACATAATACCACGAGGGTTCATCATCTCTGTCTCTGCTGAGTTCTACGATCTCCTGTTAGCCCTCCCAGATCACTGACCTCAGTGAGGTTGGCAATGTAGGATGTTGGTCATCTACCTCCTTTTTTATTTCTGCCCTCAACCTTGCCTTGAGGAATTGTCATCATCAAATTTGTCTACAGTGTGTTTCTTGTAGTAATCTTCTTCTTTTTTTTTAATATTGTTTTGTGCTGTACTGTAATGTACAGTACTTTAAATGGTAGTGTATTGTATGGTAATGTTTTGTATTGCATTGTATTGTATTGTATTTTAAACATACACATGTAAAAGGTAATGGTAAAGGTGTTCCCATAACCTGTGTGGTCATTGGGGAGTGAGATGTCAGAGACCTCAGCTTCTCTAGGGGCCAGCATAGATTAGTGAGGGCGCACCCATCTCCTCTCCCTCACTGCTCTAACTTCCCTCCTGACCCTAAAGAGGGCAGGTACCCATTTACAGCTGGGTGAACTGGGGAACTGTACTGAAGCCATGTCACCCATCCAAGAGGTAACCATGCTCAATGCTGCTTAACCTTAGCTTGGGAAAGTGAGTGCTCTCACCACCGAGCTATTCCGTCCCAGTGCATATACATTTATTTACATTTATTTTATTTATCTTATTTTATTCTTTATATCGAGATAATGGAATAAGCACTCATGTGCTTTTTTCATCCAGTCCCATATGTATGCATTTTTGTAATTTTATCTGTTCCACCGGCACACAATGGCCTACTCTTATGAAAAGCAGAACAGGATTTAACACGTGCGCAAGATTTCTGCATGAGTTCACACACGGGACTCTGTTTACAGTCTCATCCAAAGACTTTTGGGGAGAGTGAGTCAGCACTGATGTTAACTCCAGGGGAAAAATTCCTCGAACCTAGGAATCAAACTCGGTCGTCAAATTGCCAGCACAATGTTCTGACCACTAGGCTATCCTGCCCCCCACATGCTTGCATTTATGTTATTATTAATGGTATGTGTTTTTGTTGACACAGAGATGTACACAGTATTGATGGCCACTTGCTCAGCCAGCAATGGCAAGGCAGAAGAGCTTGCGGAGTGTGTGCAGCTACTGATCGAGAAAGGAGCAGACGTCAATGCACAGGACAGGTGAGATCACCCACAGTTATGACGGGGGGAGGAGGGGGGGAGGCGTCCATCAGTCAGTGTCGACTATGGAATTTGCGCCAGAAGGTCATTTGTTCAGCGACAATGCCGGCTATGGCTTGTCAGTCCAATGCGGGAGTGACAGTCTCTGTCGCATCTGATGCAGATGTGGCTTGTTGAGGTGGCTGGAGTACATGCCTTCTGCTTGGCTTTTATGACAGTTATGACAACAGCAACAACAACAATGACAGTGACATTTTTGTGATGAAGGTGATGATTGATGATGATGAGAAGAAGAAGAGGGAGAAGAAGAAGAGAACAGTATGAATGATAGTTACAGGGATGAAAAAAAATGATTTAAAGGAAAGATAACAACAACAACAACAATCCACGACAATGACATTTCTTGTGATGAAGATGATGATAATGATGAGAAGAAGAGGGAGAAGAAGAAGCAGACAGTGTGAATGATAATTACAGGGATGGAAAAAAGTGATTTAAAGGAAAAATAATGTTGGAGCCAACCAAGCCTTCAAACTTCTAAGTTATCTTCACCACATGTCATTGCTTGACAAAAGATTGCTGAAAGCAGGCCAAGGCAAGATCAATGAATCAACTTAGGAAATGAAGTAAAAGACGACAATATCAAATAACGGTTTTAGGGTTTCTTTTTTTTCTGTTCCTCAGCTGGAGCTCTGAGGAGCACAAAAGTTAAGATTGGACTGTGTCTCTTAGTCAATTTCAATTGGACTTGTCTCTTAGTCAATTTCAATTGGACTGTGTCTCTTAGTCAATTTCATGGACTGTGTCTCTTAGTCAATTTCAATTGACTGTGTCTCTTAGTCAATTTCAATTGGACTGTGTCTCTTAGTCAATTTCAATTGGACTGTGTCTCTTAGTCAATTTCAATTGGACTGTGTCTCTTAGTCAGTTTCAATTGGACTGTGTCTCTTAGTCAGTTTCAACCTGGCAGAGCCCATCCCTCTCCAGATACTGGGTGCATGCTGGGTATGTTTTGTGTTTCTGTAACCCACTGACAGCTGATTGAATTAAGGATCTTTAATGAAGGCACTTGCAGGTCTGCACTTTTAAGTTGACCTGGAGGATTGAAAAAAAAAAAAAAAAAAAAATCCCCACCCCTATTTCACCAGACACGGCTGCTGAACCCATGGAGTCTCATGGAACGATGGCTCTGTAGTCAAACAGCTTAACCACTCAGCTGTAGTGTGTTCTTGTTCATGTTGACACAGGCACCAAATGACGGCCCTGATGTATGCAGCACGAGAGGGAATGATGGACGTTGTTCGCCTTCTCCTGGACAACGGGCAGATATCGATTGTCAAGATTTTCGAGGATGGACAGTGAGGGGAATTAGCTCAGCCTTTGGCACATAATAAAAAAAAAATCATTTTATGGCCATTTTTCAAGAGTTGTATTTCGGGTATTTTGTGTTTGATATTAAGTATCTCTACTGATATGTTTGGATTTTCTTGTTTTGTTCCTTTGCTAGAGCTTGGAAGCTCATCATGGTGAGATTTTGTGTTTTTGCCCACCATTAACCTCTCGCATTCGGACTCTCTGAACACAAAACTGCCCATAGATTTCGCATTCCATCACGAAATCAGGTCAGGCACACATGCTCACTGGCCTTTTCACTTTCTAAGTACATACCAGCAGCTATAATTACTTCCAGACACTCTACAGGTTTCTCCTTCTGGCCTGATAGAGCTTTGACATGTGGTAGCAATTAGTGATGTCACAGCGTGATGGAAATCTACTGTGTGTAATCCTAGCAAATCCTGGTTCGGAACTTAGGGGGGGAATTATTTAATCCTGGCAAATCCTGGATTGGGACTAAGAGGGTTAAGGTAGCTGCATTCCGATTGTTGGGATGATGTATAAACACAACACCAGTATACATGCTGTTTAAGAAACAAACCAAAAGATTTGTCATCTGTTTGGGTATATTCGCATTTCAGTAACCCACTGTCATAATCTTTTATGTGCGTTTTTGATCTTCTGGATGTGTATCTACTCAAAAGTCTGTCGGATGAGACTACAAACCGAGGCCCCATGTGTGAACGCATGCAGAACATCTTGCGCGCACATTAAATCATGTTCCGCTTTTCATAAGAGTAGGCCATCATGTGCCGGTGGGAATGGATCACACAGGGACTGGATGTAAAAAAGCACATGAGTGCTTATTCCATTATCCTCAATATAAAAGAATAAATAAATAAATAAATAAATATATGAATAAATACAGAATAAATAAAGGGAAAGAAGGCACTGGCAGGTCTGCAGTTTAGGCTGATCCAGATCATGAAAATCCCCACCCTTAATTAAACTCCTCAGACACAGTTGTCAGTATCTTCCACTTTCAGCTCCTCCCAGCTGCTATCCTTTCCAGCCCATCCCAGCCCAGCCAGGCCAGCTGGTGGCTGATTATAGCAGGAACTGACCACACCTGGACTAGGTGAAAGGAAGGGGTGTGCCTAAATTTAGCGCTCTTAACTGAGTGATGTTGGATTTGTAGCACTTTGCAGATGCCATTGCCAAGACTCGAAGCCATGACTTCATGGAAATACAGGACTGGAAGTTGAAGTGATCTTTATTTATTTATTTATTTATTTATTCATTTATTGTATACCCCTTTATGTCACAGCAAATTTCTCTGCATGAAATTTGGGCTGCTCTCCCTGGGGAGAGTGCTTTGCCACAGGTGCAGCGCCTACCCATTATTTTTTTTTCTTTTTCCTGTCTGCAATTGTATTTGTTTCCCTATCAGAGTGGCTTTTTTGTACATAATTTTGCCAGAGACAACCCTCTTGTTGCCATGGGCTCTTTTACGTGCGCTAAATAATGATATGTAACATACAGGACCTCGGTTTATCATCTCATCCAAAAAACTAGCACCCAGACCACCACTCATGATCTAAATAGATGGGGGTAAAAGTTTTGGGGCCCAAACGGGATGCAAACCACCGCACACTCCGACCCAGACTTTTTGCATTCTAGACAGGCGCATTACCTCTAGACCACAGATCCAAGATCTTTTAATTCTTTATGGAAAAAAGGCAGGAGAATAAGACCAAGAGAGCAGAAAACAGACAAACAGGAGGTGATAGAAAGAAAGAGAAAAAAGCAGAAACAAAGAGAGGGATAAAAAAAAAAAGAGAATTCCTAGCACAGAATTTCCTCTAGACCACCGATCTTGTTCTCAGAGCTACAATGTCTGTGTCTGATGTATTGTTAAAAGTCTGTCCCGAGCCTAAGGCTCATCAGGCCGGTGCTTATCCCGGTTTCTGTGGCGTTAAGCGACTGAGAGTGATAGACTCCCCCCTGGATAGGACGCCAGTCTATCGCAGGGTTAACCCCCAACACAAGGTTGGTACCCCTTTTACACCTGGGTGTGGTGAGAAAATAGCCGTAAAGTGCCTTTTCCAAGGGCACAACACCATAGCCGAAAGCTGGGATCGAACCCGCAACCTTTTGATTACGAGTCCAACGCCCTAACCACGCGGCGGCCTGATGTAATGTGTTTTTAAAAAAAAAATTTGCCTGCATGATGTCAGGCGCTGTCATGGGCGACGCAACGTGAGAAGAACGGAGTGGTGAAGATGCTACTGGGGAGAGGAGCAGACAAAGACAAGTTGCACGGAGATGGTCTGACCGCCATAGACCTGGCCAGGGGGAGAGAGGAGGTAGGGAAGGAGGGATATCTGGGGGGGGGGGGGGGGGGGGGGGGGGGGGGGTTGTATGTTGTGTGTGTGTGTGTTGTGAGGGGGGTGTGAGTGTGTATTGTGTGTGTTGTGTGTGGGTGGGTGGGTGGGGTGGGTGGGTGTCGGTGTTGTGTGTGTTGTGTTGTATGTGTGTTGTGAGTGTGTGTGTGTGTGTGTGAGAGTGTGTGTGTGTTTTTTTTGTGTTTTTTTTCCATTTTTTATTTATTTCATTTTATTCTTTTATATCGAGGATAATGGAATAAGCACACATGTGCTTTTTTACATCCAGTCCCCATGTGTGTATGTAGTTTTGTAAATCTTGTCATCTGTGTGTGTGTGTGTTTGTGTGTGTGTTGTGTGTGTTTGTGTGTGTTTGTGTGTGTGTTTGTGTGTGTGTGAGAGAGTGAGTGTGTTGTATGTGTGTTGTGTGTGTGTGTTGTGTGTTGTGTGTGAGTGAATGTGTTTATCTATTTCATTTTATTTTTATTTTTTATTTTATTCTTTTGTATCGAGGATACTGGAATAAGCACTCATGTGCTTTTTATATCCAGTCCCCGTGTGTATGCAGTTTTGTAAATCTTGTTATCTGTGTGTGTGTGTTGTGTGGTGTGTGGTGTGTGTGTGTGTGTGTGTGTGTGTGTGTGTGTGTGTGTGTGTGTGTGTGTGTGTGTGTGAGTGTGTTGTTTGTGTGTGTGTGTTTATTTATTTATATCGAGGATATTGAGTGTGTTTGTGTGTGTTTGTGAGTGTGTTTGTGTGTGTGTGTGTGTGTGTGTGTGTGTGTGTGTGTGTGTGTGTGTGTGTGTATGTGTGTGTTTGTGTGTTTGTGTGTGTGTGTATGTTTGTGTGTGTGTGTATGTAAGAGTGCGTGCGTGTGCACCTGCATGAGAGAGAGAGAGAGAGAGAGAGAGAGAGAGAGAGAGAGAGAGAGAGAGAGAGAGAGAGAGAGAGAGAGAGAGAGAGATATTTCCATTCATTCAGAACAAATCAACCTTACAGGTACACATGCCATGTGAGTACAGTAAGCATAGGCTGATAAAGAGTACTCTACAGCACATAGTGTTCAGAAATAGGCTGCAGCTGAGCAAAATCACATCAAACACCTTCTTCTTCTTCTTCTTCTTCTTCTTCTTCTTCTTCTTCTTCTTCTTCTTCTTCTTCTTCTTCTTCTTCTTCTTCTTCTTTTTCAGCCATGACAAGCTCTTCTTAACATAACAACCTGCACTCTCCTTTAAAGGAGATAAAATCCTCTGAAGTTGGAGTATGGCTGCCTGTTTGGCAGAGTACTTAAAACAGTCATGCTCACAAACCTCCCATTCAGTTGTTTAATTTCAATCTCACAGTGATTCCTAGGTGGGATGAGTGTGTCAAGAGTGCACATTCTGGGTGACCCCCAGAGGGTTAAGCTAGGGAACACACAACAACAACATCATTAACAACTCATTGAGGGGGGGGGGGGGGGGGGGGGATCCCCTTGAAAGGGCATCTTGGTGTGGGCTTAAACCCAGGCTTTTATAGTATGAGCACAAGGCTCTAACCACCTGGCTATTCCACTGTGGTCCTTCGGATAAGACTATAAACCGAGGCCACATGTGTGAACGCACGCAGGACATCTTGTGCACACATTAAATCCTGTTCCACTTTTTGTGAGAGTAGGCCATCTTGTGCGGGTGGGAAGAGATGACATTTACAAAACTGCTTGTACACACGCAGACTGGATGTAAAAAAGCACAAGAGTGCTTAACCCATTATCCTCGATATAAAAGAATAAATAAATAGAAAATAAATAAAATAAACTGTCCCAGATATATATGAATAAATTCTGTAGATGTAGCCATTATTTTTGCCAGAATATTCTTATCCTAACTGGAGAGACCTGCCAGGGAACATTTTCATGTGATATATGTCTGTTGTTTTCTTTGC
This sequence comes from Stramonita haemastoma, assembly GCA_030674155.1. Taxonomy (NCBI): domain Eukaryota; kingdom Metazoa; phylum Mollusca; class Gastropoda; order Neogastropoda; family Muricidae; genus Stramonita; species Stramonita haemastoma. The sequence continues at coordinate 42,647,018 of CM060332.1, forward strand.
CAGGTGGTGTGGCTGTTTGAGGGCAGAAGTAAAGCAGCAGCAGCAGCAGGAGGGGATCTGGGAGCGGGGGATGCTGACATCGCTTCTGCCGCTGCTGCTGCTGCTGCTGCTGCTGCTGCTGCCACCAAAGCAGATGCCAGCAAGGGGTGAGCAGTGCTTTTGGAAATTTTTGTGCCTGTGTTGATGATACTGAGGCCTAATAGTAATAGTAATAATATTGATGATGATAATAATAATAATAATAATATTAATAATGATGATGATGATGATGATGATAATAATATATGGAATTTATATTGCACTATATCTTGCAATAAAATGGATCAAAGCGCTTGCATTCGACCTATACAGCACACTAGCAATCAATAGCAATTAATAGTTTTAGCAAATTCGAATGCACACACACACACACACACACACACAGAGTCTTTTGGATGAGACTATAAACCAAGGCCCCGTGTGCGAATGCACGCAGAACATCTTGCGCACACGTTAAATCCTGTTCCACTTTTTGTAAGAGTAGGCCATCGTGTGCCGGTGGAAACATGACATTTACAAAACTGCATACACACGGGGACTGGATGTAAAAAAACGTGATTGCCTATTCCATTATCCTTGAAATAAAAGAGTAAATAAAAACACACACACACATGCACGCACACACACTCACACAAACACACACACACACACAAGCACACGCACACACTTATAAAGGTTATACACTTTGGCAGGATGAAGGGGATTTCGGATGTTGAAGGCAGGGATAGAAAGGAGATGGAAACAGAAGGTGAAAATCTTAGGTTTGAAATATGTGTGTCGAGGTTGGATTGACACTAAATGTTAAAACACCAGCCCCTGTGAAAGTAAATGGAACAGACTTACGCCAGGCGGACAAATCCACGTTATCTGGGCAGCACCATCAGACCTGAGGGCGGCACCAAAGAAGACATCCACAGCAGACTGGGAAAGGCCAGGAATGTGTTTAGGGAGATGAACAACATCTGGAGATCTCCACAGTATGGTACCAACACCAAGCTGAAGTTGTACCAGAGCTGTGTTGTGTCTACACTCCTGTATGGATCTGAATGTTGGAGGATGACCAAGACGGATCTTGCCAAACTTAGATCCTTCCACACCACCTGCCTCCGGAGAATCCTTCGAATCTTTTGGCCAGAAAAGATTTCCAATGAAGATCTACTGAGGAAATGCAACCAAACTGACATGGGCACCATCATTAGCAAACGAAGATGGAGATGGATTGGGCATATACTCCGGAGAGACACACAATCTATTGCAAGAACAGCACTGCACTGGACCCCAGATGGCAAGAGAAAGAGAGGAAGACCAAGAACAACATGGAGGAGGACAGTGGAATGTGAGATGGAAGCCATGCAACACTCTTGGAGTTCATTGACCAGGCTGGCCCAGGATAGGCAGGGGTGGAAAGTCTTTGTTGCTACCCTACACACCACTGGGTGTAAAGGATGATGATGATGATGATGATGAGGTTGGATTTAAAAGTGTCATAACTAGGCTTTTGCAGAAGGGAGAGAGGGAGGTCATTCCAGGTCGATGGACCAGAAATAGAGAAAGAGCGACTTGGGGATCATGAGGTTTAAGACGCAAAGAAGATGTTTTTGCCTTGGTTTAATGTCTGTTCAGTACTAGGTGATTTAAAATATATGTAAAAAAAAAAGTTTCTATTTTTGGTGGATCGGTGGTGTAGAGGTAATGCGCCTGCCTAGAAAGCGAAAAGTCCAGATTGGAAGTGTGCGGTGGTCCGACGAACCCTGTTCGGGTTAAAAACTTTTCCCCCCATCCATTAGACCATGAGTGGTGGTCTGGGTGCTAGTCTTTCAAATGAGACGATAATTCAAGGCCCCGTGTGTTACACCAAATTATTTAGCCCATGTGAAAAAGCCCACGGCAACAAAGGAGTTGTCCCTGGCAAAATTCTGAAGAAATAAACAACCACTCTGATACGGAAACAAATACAGTTGCAGACAGGAAAAAAGAAGAAAAAAACAACAACAATGGGTGGCGCTGCTCTTGTGGTGACACACTCTCATATTCAGTTGTTTTGTTGCAAAGAGTGACTGATGATGATGGTGGTGGTGATGTTTTTTATTTATTCATTAATTTATTTTTAATTCTTGTATCTGGAGAATAATGGAATAAGCACTCATATGCTTTTTGTTTTTACATGCAGTCCCCATGTGAATATTCAGTTTTGTAAATCTTGTCATCTGTTCCCACCGGCACACAATGGCCTACTCTAACAAAAAGCAGAACAGGATTTAACATGTGGTATGATGTGGATAGGGGGCAGGGTAGCTCAGTGGTCAGAGCGCTCGCTTTCCCCCAGTCAAGTTAAGCAGCATCGAGCGTGGTCACCAGTTGGATGGGTAACCGTTTGCGCGCCTTGGCTTCAGTACAGTTCACCCAGCTATAAATGGGTACCTGCCCTCTTTAGGGTCAGAGAAGGTAAAGTAGTGAGGGAGAGGAGATGGGCGCTGCCACCCTCAACATGCTGGCCCCTAAAGAGGCTGAGGTCTCTGATGCCTCGCTCCCCTACGACCACACAGGTTATGGGACACCTGTACCTTTACCTTTTTACCTGTGATGTGTGTGTCTTCGTTTTAACGTCTATCCACTAACAAGTGGTTTTAGACTGGACAAGGGAAGGAGAAGATAGGAGATGTGTGTTTGTTTGTAAAGTTGAATGAATGATTCAAGGAAAAAACATCTAACCATGAGAAAGTCATTGAACTGCACATACAGAAGACAAAGGAAAAAAGATAAACTTGGGTAGGCCTAAGCTCACATGCGTGCATGTGTGTGTGTGTGCGTGTGTGTGTGTGTACGCGTGCGTGTGTGTGTGTGTGTGTGTGTGTGATATGTGTGTGAGTGTAATGTGGATGTGTGTGTGCATGTGTGTGCGTGCTCGTGCGCGTGCGTGTGTGTGTGTACATTCGAATTTGCAAAAACTATAAATTCTTGATTGCTTGTGCGTTGTACGGGTCGAACGCAAGCGCTTTGATTTGTTTTTTACAAGATATAGCGCTATATAAATTCCACATATTATCATTATCATGGAAACACCTGTACCTTTTACCTTTTTACCTGTGATGTGGATGTGTGTGTGGGGTCAGGGGGGAGCCCCAGAAGCTGGGTGACCTGGAGCTGTTCCTGTACGGGCTGGAGCTGGGTCAGTTCCACGACCTCTTCCTGGCTCACCACGTCCACTTCCCTCTGCTCCTCACCATGACCGAGGAGGACTTCGTGAAGGTAGGCTAGGGAGAGAGGTGTTTAGTTATATGTTTAGTCTGTGTGTGTTGGGGGGTGGGGTGAGGGTGGTGGTGGGGGGAGTTGTGAGTGCGTGTTTGTGTGTGTGTGTGTGTGTGTGTGTGTGTGTGTGTGTGTGTGTGTGTGTGTGTGTGTGTGGAGTGTTTGTGTCTGTCGAGGGGGAGAGGGGGGTAGGTGTGTGTGTAGGGCGTGTGTGTGTGTGTGTGTGTGTGTGTGTGTGTGTGTGTGTGTGTGTGTGTGTGTGTGTGTGTGTTGTGTGTGTATTTATCTATCTATCTATCTATCTATCTATCTATCTATCTATCTATCTATCTATCTATAGATATATATATATGTATATATGTATATATTTTTTTATATTCTTTTATATCAAGGATAATGGAATAAGCACTTTTGTGCTTTTTTACATCCAGTCCCCTTGTGTATGCAGTTTTGTAAATTCTGTCATCTGTTTGCACTGGCACATGATGGCCTACTATTAGGAAAACAGGATTGAACGTGTGCATGTGTGTGTGTGTGTGTGTGTGTGTGTGTGCATGTGTGGGTGCGCACATGCATGCGTGCGTGCATACACACATGTGTGTGTACATGTACCTGTATTTTTGTACAGGATGTGCACCTATACTCTCTCATAAGACAATGTTCATCCCTTTTCTTTTTCCCTAGTCTTTAACCTGTTCCCATCAGGTAACCCCCTACAGGGTAACCTGCCGTCTACTCTCCCTTCCCTCTGTATCACCCACTACTGGGTTACAGAAGCATACACACGTGCACAGTGCATGTGAGCTGGGAAAGAGGGGTTCTCCCCCTTATTTATAGGCTTTGTGTTATCCATCTATCTTTTTTTTTAATCTATCTGTCTGTCTGTCTGTCTGTCTGTCCAGGGTTCACGATAACCGATAATTGCCGGTATTTTACCGATTGTAAACAGGGAATACCGAAAATTTTCGAAGCAGCCGGTACCGCGTACCGATTCTGCTTGCCTGTGACCGATTAGATTTCCGTCTAAAAAAAAAAGTCTCAAGTGACATTTTCTGACAGTCAGTCATGCGCCTGTACTGTGCTTACCGCACCTACCCCTTCCTACCACCACCCCTTCCGACGAACATCTTTGGCGCCAGCATGATTAGCCTAGCACGCAGAACAGCAAGCTTTACTGTGAAAGAATAGAGCTTCGCGCTCTTCTCGGCATGACAGTAACTTCCATTCACAATGAGTAAATGGGGCCTAGATTTATCTATTCTTTATTCTTTTAATCTTTTATATCGAGGATAATGGAATAAGCACTCCTGTGCCTTTTTACATCCAGTCCCCATGTGTATGCAGTTTTGTAAATGTCATCTGTTCCCACCGGCACACGATGGCCTGCTCTTACGAAAAACGAAAGCGGAGGGTCTTTGACTATGAATTTGCGCGTTGCTTTGAGAGAGGAGAGTCGAAAACAAAATCTAAATTGAACAAAAGATCTAGATGAGCGCTAAGCATAGAAACAAGAAAGAAGAATGTAAGTCTCACGAACGGTGCCATGCAAAACAACAGACTGACACAGACGGTGACACAGGCGCTAGAAAAAAAATCATATTTCCTGCGTGGCTTCGTGCCCAAGAAGCGAGTGGCAGCAGCACGGCAGTCAAAGTCTGAGAGATTTGCGTTCAATTTAGATTTAGTTTTGCTGCCGAACAATTCCCCCCTCCCCCACCCCCTCACTGAATAGTTTCGTTTTGTTCACAGTACGTACCGGATTTTATTTTCTGGGGACCGATTTTGGGAGAGTTGGTCAAGATATCTCTGAAATGGCAACTCGCAGTACCGGTTTTAAAAAATCCTAGCGCGAACCCTGTCTGTCTGTCTATCTATCTATCTATCTATCTATCTATCTATCTATCTATCTATCTATCTATCTATCTATCTATCTATCTATCTATCTATCCATCCCTTAGTCTGGTGACCGTGGGGGCACCCCTGAGGACTTGACAACCAGTTTTCTCCTTTCCTCTCTCTGTTCTGCCTTTCTCAAAATTTTGTTGAGTTCTAGGCCTGTCCATTTGCTGATGTTGTCCTCCCATCTCTTCCTTGGCCTGCCTCTTTTTCTTCCTCCTTGGACAGTGCCTTGCAGTATTGTTTTTGCAAGTCCTTTCGATCTTGTGACATGCCCATACCATTTAAGTTTACGCTTCTTTACAATTGATAGAAGGTTTTTGTAGGGACCAATGGTTTGCTGGATTCTGTTGTGCACATCTTTGTTGCTTATGTGGTCTCTGTAGGAGATGCCAAGGAGTCTCCTGAAGCATCTCATCTCTACTGCCTGTACTCTTCTCTCCAAATCAGCAGTCAGGGTCCACAATTCACAGGCATAGTGTTAATCATCCTGTAAGGTTTCTAGAAAACAATTTTTTTTTTTATTCCTTAAAGATGGGTATCACACAAGTGGGGGTACGTCTGAAACTGATGGAGGGTATCGCCGCCGTCCACAAACGTAACTGGGACACCAGCAGCCTGGTTCCCATCCGGATCAAGAGCCAGGTGAAGTGAGTACCTGTAGCACTGTTGACACTGGTTTTATATCTGTGTGTGCTATTGTTGTGGTTTTTGTCTTTTTCTTTCTTTTTTGGTCCTCTTTTTTTTATTTGTTTGTTTTGTTTCTCAGCTAGAACTCTGGGTTTTGGGGGTTTTTTTGTGTTTTTTTCTTAGAAAGATTCACCTGAGATTTTTTTTTTTGTATAATGCAACTGTATTTGCCCACCATTAACTAAGGTAGCTGCATTCTGACTTTGGGGATGACTTCTAAGCATGACACCTGTGTGCATGCGTTCAAAAATTTTTTTTATTTGTTCTTACAGGTATGAATGGCCTACTCTTCTAAAAGGCAGAACAGGTTTTAACATGCACTAGATGTTGTGTATGTCTTTGCCAATGGGGCCTCAGTTTATAGTCTTATCTGATGGACATTCAAGGCAAAATGGAGTCAATACTGATGTTAACTCCATGAGATAATAGATCCCCTGGAATGGGCATCTCGGTGGTGGCTCAAACCTGGGGTCGAACCCGGGTCATTATATCTTGAGAGCTATGCTGAAACCACTAGGCTGTCCTGCCAGCCTCCTTGTCCTTTCTTTTAATAGCTTATCACTGCCAGATAATTTAGAGAAACAATTTTTCATTATAAAAACAATTTATCAAAGGAGAGAAGGAGTATCATCAGTGTCACGATCAGTCCCTTGACCAAGATGGTTGTCAGGGAGGGCACGAGGGATACTTTATTTGACAGTTTTTTGTGGGCAAGGCACCTCCATTATAATCAAATTTACACCCAGTTTTATTTTATTTTATTTTTATTTTATTCTATTCTTTTATATAGAGGATAATGGGATAAGCACTCTTGTGCTTTTTTTTTACATCCAGTCCCCGTGTGTATGCAGTTTTGTAAATGTCATCTGTTCCTACCGGCACATGATGGCCTACTCTTAGGAAAAGTGGAACAGGATTTAACGTGTGTACAAGATGTTCTGCGTGCGTTCACACACGAGGCCTCGGTTTACAGTCTCATCCGAAGGATAACAGGAAAACAGCAGCAGCCTTCTCTGCTGTTTCGGAAGTCATTGTTGAACACGACAGACAAACATAAAAAACCAAAAATCAAGGTATAGTTACCTGTGTATCCTCCATTGGTTGGGCAGGTGTCCTGACGCCATCGCCATCATTGCCAACCTGTCCCAGCACATGCGCTACGTCTCCAGCAGTGTGGTGTACGTCAAGGACAACGTCACCCGCCACCCCCAGTTCCTCGCCCTCACCCAGGTCAGTTCACCTGTCAGCGGTAATGCACTGGGCTCTATTGTCCGGTGCTTAACCCTCTTAGTTCCGAATCAGGACTTGCCGGGATTAATCATTCCCTCCCCGAATCCCGAACCGGGAGTTGCCAGGATTAACCATTCCCTCCCCTGAATCCCCAACGGGGAGTTGCCAGGATTAATCATTCCCTCCCCTGAATCCCGAACCGGGAGTTGCCAGGATGAATTATTCCCTCCCCTGAATCCTGAACCGGGATTTGCCAGGATGAATCATTCCCTTCCCTGAATCCTGAACCGGGATTTACACACAGTAGTTTTCCATCATGCAGTGACCTTCACTGATCGCTACCCTATGCTGAAGCTCTATCAGGCTAGAGGCACAGAGCCTGCTGTGAGTCTGGAAGTAATTATAGCTGCTGGTATGTTCTTAGAAGGAGGAAAAGATGAGCGAGCATGTCTGCCTGACCTGATTTCGTGATGGAATGTGAAATCTAGGGGCAGTTTGTGTTCAGAGAATATGAATGCAAGGGTTATTGGCAGCACAATGCATTTTCGCTCATATGACAGACAAGACTAAATGCAGTCTGAGCATTAAGAAGAAGAATATCAGCGGTCACTTGTTGCTGTCATTGTGGATGATGGTGGGAACTCTGCTCTTTTGCCTTGACTGTCTCTGCTCCTGTATATGTATGTATATGTATGTATATATATATATATATATATATATATATATATATATATATATATATATATATTTTTTTTTTTTTTTATATATATATATATATATATATATATCAATGCCTCAGAGCAAGAAAGGTCTACCGGCAGAGTTGCCATTTTCAAAAGTTTCGAGATATGCTCACTTGAAAAGTTTGAAAGGTCAGAACAAATCGAGGATTGAATGGAAGCGTTCGGTTTTTGGAGAGAGGAAGGGCATTGATGCTATCTTTACCATAGTATGTTTGTGTTGTAATACATGTAGAAGAAACGCCATGATAGCAAAAACACTGGCAGTGAAGCCAGACCACCCGTGTCTGCAGAGAAATTACAGCAGAACTGGCACTTCCTCCCATGCAAGCATGGCATGGCGATTAGCTTGACCCTTTTTCCCAGATAAGATCACTCTCAAGCCACCAATGTTCCCAGGCAAGAACCACATGGCATCCAGGCCCGCCAGTGTTGCGTAAACTCTGCCCAGTGGTCCTAGTGTATCCCTTCCCATGCAAGAAGGTTTTGCACAGCTGGAAGTCCTTCCTTACACAAATTACCAGGTTAATTGGCACTACAGCCTTTAGGGCAAAAGCGGAGTGCCGTGCAGTCGTCCCTTTTACCATGAGAAATTCACTCGGGTAATTTTGTGCAAGAATGGTTTTCTTCAAATATCTTTAAAATTAATTTTAAAAATTATTTTATCGTTTTGTCATCTGAAAGTTTACAGTAAATTCTACCAAATATAAAAAAATTGAAAATTGGTATTTTTTTCAGATAAACCATTCTTGCTCTGAGGCATCGATATATATATATACACACATACATATACATACACATACATACATACATACATGTATGCATATCATGACTGTTCAAAGAAAATGTATCTATTTCAATGTTAAGTTTTGGTTTTTACCTTGTAGGAGGACTGATGAGAACGACTATAACGCACTTGTCAGGAGATTAACTCATCCACACTGTTGTGGAGTCAACATTTTCCTTGCCCAGTTTGCTTTTATGTATGTGTGTGTGTGTGTCTGTGTGTGTGTGTGTGTGTGTCGGTGTGTAAAGGTATGTGTAGGTGTGTGTGTGTTTGAGTGCATTTGTGTGTGTGTTAAAGCAGGTGTTTTATTGACAAATATTTATGTAATACATATACGTGCATGCACCTGCACACATTTTCATTGATAAAGGTTTACACGATGTATCGATATGAGTGTGTATGATGTGTGCATTGCCAGGAGTCTGCAGATCCCAAACAGCTGCTGCTTCACACAGGTGACGCCCTGAGGAATGTGGACCAGCTCCAAAAGGAATTGGCCCTCCTGCACTCTGCTCTCACCAAGGTCATTTTCACAACAGTCATTTCCCCAATTCCCCCTCCCCCTCTCCCCAACAATTTCAGTTTTTGAATGATTTATTCTGTTTCATGCTGGGGGGTTTTTTGTTTGGGGGGGGGGGGGGGTTGTTGTTGTTTTTTTGTTTCATGTTGTTTTATTTGTTATCAGTGTGTATCAGCGATTGCCTTTCCCATGGACTATTCCAGCGATGTGAAGAGGGGATAGGGGTCTGCTGCATGGGTAACAGCTAGCCCTCCATACTCACTTATCCAGGCTTTGCGCTCTATAGGGACTGTTATTACTGTATCGGACTGGCCAGCCACACCTTACACTGTACCAGAATAAACACCTAGAGCAGAACTCCATAGTCTTCTGAGACTGAAGGCTGCCTAACTGCTATTTGTTGTCATTTAAGATTTAACTTTTATTGAAAATAGAGAAGAACTCGTATGAAACAATGATGTCTCATTGTTTTTTCATATGTTTATTCTTGATTTTAGCAGCAAGTTAAATATGTGAGTAAGAGGAAAGAGATGGACAGTACAAGAATAAGGATGCAAGCTCAGTTTGCATGTTTGCAGACAGGGAGGGGGGGGGAGGGGTGGCAGTGGTGTTTGTGTGTGTGTGTGAATGAATGAACGTGTGCATGTATGATTGTGTGTGTGTATGTGTGTGTTCGTGCATGATTTATTATTCGGCAGTAATTAATTATAGTCTTTTTGGGAAAAGAAGGTATGAGCAAGTAAAGGGAAGTAACAAAAAATTATTTGTACCATATTAAAAAAAATGAACATGAGTTTGTTCCCTTGTGTTGGACGGTCTATGTATGCACTCCTATCTCACACAATCCCACCTGGGAATCACGTAGCGTCCATAAGTGCACACTGAAAGAGTAGCTTACACCTATTGCTGTTTTCAAGTACCTCACCATTCAGGCAGCTGTACTCTTACTTCAGAGGAATTTTTTTTGCAGTTCAAGATGACTAATTTATAAATACAGATTTTTTGGTGAAGAGTTTTGTCCTGGATGAAGACAAACTTAACAACATTTGTCATGTCAAGATGAGTAATTATAGATATAGATGGGGGGTTTTTCTGAAGAGTTTTGTCCCGGATGAAGACGACTTGCCCACTTTTTTAATGTCAAGATGAGTTATTTATATAGATTTTTTTGTGAAGAGTTTTGTCCTGGATGAATACACTGTCTCAACAGCATTTTTAATGTCAAGATGATTATTTATGAATATAGATTTTGGAGTGAAGTTTATCCTGGATGAGGACAAGTTTTTAATGTCCAGATAAGTATTTATAAATATAGATTTTTTTTGTGAAGAGTTTTTGTCCTGGAAGAAGACAACGTCTCACCAACCTTTTCTTTCATGTCTGCGACCAACAGGAGCTGGCAGGAGGCAGTCATTCCATCGCAGACCGCGTTCCAGCCACAGGGGGCAGGAGATGGAGGAGGCTTCGCTTGGGTCGTCTGCTGCTGATAGGGCCTGGGGGTGTCGGCTGTTGCCCTGCTCACGTGGAAGAGAGACGAAACGGTAGAGAGTGTGGAGTCTTTGGTCAGTAAAGTTCGGTTACGCTTCGCTTAGAGGTTGTTATGGGGGGTTTTTTGTTGCTGTTTTTTTTGTTTTGAGGATGATTTTTGTGAGATTTTTTTTGTGTGTGTACAGGTTTGGTTTGTTTTTTTTGGGGGGGGTTGTTGGATTGTTTTTTTTTTTTTGGGGGGGGGGGGTTGTTACTGGGCTAAAGTTCCATGGTTCACCAATGTTTGAGATTTTGTGTATGCACCCATTTTAACCCATTATTAAGGTAGCTGCATTCTGACTTCAGGGAGTTTTGGTTGATTATTGGTGATACCTAAGACTTTTTTTTTGGTGGAGACTGTTTGAATGTGTAGCCTGGTTTGTTGTTGGGGTGTGGTGAAGTGGGGGATTTTTTGGTAGTTGTGTGGCTTGCAGATCTCTTTCTTTGCCTTTCTTGCAATGTGTTTGCATGGGTGCAAGTATGTGTGTTTGTGTTATGCGCAAGCATTTGCACACACGTGTGCATGTGCATGTACACACACACACCCACGCCTACACAATAAGCAGGAGGAAAGAGGGAGAAAATGTGTGTGTGTGTGTGTTTTTGTGTGTGTGTGTGTATGTGTGTGTGTGTGTGTGTGTGTGTGGGGTGTGTGTGTGTGTGTGTGTGAGTCCTTATTTGTGTGTGTTTGTGTTTGTGTGTGTGAGTACTTGTGTAAATGCTTTATGTATGTTTGTATGTGTATGTGTGTATGTGTATCTGTTCATGCACAGATACATACATACATATGTACACATTTATAGGAGTGTACCTGTTAAGATTGGGAATTGATGTGGTTGCTGTGTGACTAAGCAAGCATCCCCCCACTTTTTTGTAAGGTTTCTTTATTTTGAACGCACAAACATCATATACAGCACACCGTTTCCAGTTTGTATTCACTAGATTGCACAATAAACGGCATATGTCCCCAAAATTGGAGTACAGATACCTTAGTAGTGGGGGGGGGGGGGGGGGGAACTGTTGCATACACACAATCTTACCTTTGGTGAGTGAACCTTGGAGCTCTAGCTAGGGAACAAAAAAAAAGGAAAAAAATTGCTTATAAATTCATTTTGATAAATGTGTCTGTGGTTTTAGCTGTTCATAGATTCAGGTATGAATTTGCTTATACAAATGGCTCCAAGACAGACTTAAGAATAAAGGAATGCTGTGAATGTTAAATGGTGCGACTAATGACTGTAGTTAGATAGAAAGAACTTTCCTAGTTGTATTTGCAAATCAGGGGTATTCTACTCTGTACCGTTTGCAACAGTTTGATGCGATGGCTTGAAATATTGAGCAAGCCTTTAGCCATTATTTTAGTTGCCTTTTTATCGCTGTCCCTGTGTTAAGTGAGAGAACCCCTCTTTCCCAGTACACATGAGCTGTGCACATTTGTATGCTACCATAACCCAGTAGTGGGTGATACACAGGGAAGGGTGAGTAGATGGTTGATTACCCTGTAGCGGGCTAACGCAGCAAAAAGGTTAATCTAGCAGATTTTTCTGAAATCTGGGCTGCTGTCCCCGTGGAGAATGAGAGCTTTTGTCCACAAGTCCAACATCGTATTTTTTCTTTCAAAAATGGATTTTACTTGTCAACATCTGTATTTGTTCTCCTATTAGAGTAGTTTTTATATCTTTCAACTTTTTGATCAGGGACTACTCTCTAGTTACCATTTTGTTGTTGTTGGTTATTCTACATGCCTGAAGTCAAAATGACTTCCGCAAACCAAAAGGACTAGCTACCTAAGCCACCACTCCCACTGTGTGGAAAAGTTCTGGTTTAAGGCCAGGTTCAAGCTGAGAAGCTGTATGCCAGTCTTTCTGTTGGATGTTTCATGCTGATTTGATGTATTTGTGTTTTGTTTACCACTTTTAAGTCACAGCAAATTTCTCTGCGTGAAATTTGGGCTGCTCTACCCAGGGATGAGTGCATCACCACAAGAGCAGCGCCATCCTTTTTTTTTTGTTAAGATTTCCTGTCTGCATGTGTATTTGTTTCTGTATCAGAGCGGCTTTTAAACCTCAGAATTTTGGTCAAGGGCAACTCTTTTAATTGCCGTGGGTTCTTTTATGTGTGCTTTATGTGTGTTGTGCACTGGACTTTGGTTTACTGTCTTATCCGAAAGACCAGCACCCAGACCAGCACTCTGGGGTTTAGAGGATGAGGCAAAAGTTTTGGGCACCAATGGGGATTAAAACTCCACACACTTCTTGTTTTCTAGGCAGGTGCATTACCTCCAGTTGACTTATATGTGTGTTATAGTCTTCCCTTTAACAATTGTTAT
>CM060332.1:42665024-42667524 GCA_030674155.1 Stramonita haemastoma
ACTTGTGTATGTACTCTACCATCCCAGCCCTCTCCCCCTCCCTCTTTCTTCCTTTGCTTTTTCCTCCCCTCACCTACGTCCCCCTCCCCCCCTCACACACACACACACACACACACACACACACACACACACACACACGCATACACACACACACACACACACACACACACACACACACACGCATACACACACACACACACGCATACACACACACACACACACACGCATACACACACACACACACCACACACACATACACAACACACACACACAACACCAACACACAACACACACACACACACACACACACACACACACACAACACACACACACACACACACACACACACACACGCATACACACACACACACACACACCACACACACAACACAACACACACCCCTACCAGCGCTGGGTCTTATTACAAACATTGTAGCCCTATCCCATTTTACCGACTTTTTTGTAAAAAGAGAGAGAAAAGAAAATGAAAAGAAAACCATCTTTTCCTACCAGCGTGGTGGTTCGACCCTAGACCATCAGATCACGAGTGCAACGCTTCTAACCACCAGGCTAGGTTTAACTTTGATGTAATTGGGGAAAAAAACCAATAAACAAAACACCCCCAAACATTTTGTCAGTTATCAATATAAGCTCAGTGTGAAAAAGGCCTCTATTGAAGTTGTTTTTTTTCTTATGGTTTTCAAGTGTTATACTGATGAGATTGTCTTGGCTTATTATTTTACGTGTACTCTTCTTTTAGAGGTGGAACAAATCCCTCTGAAGTCGGAGTGTTGCTACCTTGTGTGTCGAGGTATTTGACAAGAGTCCTACACACAAACTTCTCATCCAGTGTGTATGTAGAATCTCATAGTGATTCTCAAATGAGATGAAGAAGCCAGGGTGCATATTCTGGGTGACCCCCATGATGTTAAGCTGGGTAATAGCAGTAGCAGTAGAAGCAAAATGCAACAGCAACAGCAGCAGCAGCAACAACAACAACAACAACAACAACAACAACAAACTATAAAATTGATGTATCCTGTCCAAAATTCTGTCGAAAGTTTTATTCAGATTTAACTTTATCAGTGACATCTAACTATCTGGACATTGATGGTCATATAATTCAGATCTGAGAGTAAAGACTTTTCAGATGGACATAAGGAGTCGGGTTTTTTGTTGTTGTTTTTTTTGGTAAACGTTTCAAGTACCTCGCCATATCACGGAGGTGCATAGGCAGCAATACTCCGACTTCAGATTTGTTTATCTTCTAAAGGAGAGTGCAGGTTGTCACTTTTGTGGTGGTATTCAGTAGTAGCCAAGTCCGAGCTAACATAGGTAGAACACTACCTACTAAATCCATACTGATGATAACAATAGCTTAATTGCGAAGTGTTATTTATTTTCATTGATTTACACACACACACACACACACACACACACACACACACACACACACACACACACACACACACACACACTCATACCCCCCCCCACCCACCCACCCACCCACACACACACCTAACGCACCCACCCTCCAAATAATAGCTATGGACAAAAATGACATCACCAGAAAGTACAATTGGAAAATCAAACCGAAAAAAAAAAGAAAAAGAAAAAAAAGCGGAACCCAAACCATAGTACGAACCGTTTAACTCGATCTCCCCTCACTTAACTTCACAATAATAGTCACACAAACAAGGAGTGGGCCAGCCAGGCCTTTTTTTTTTTTTTCGGTAGTCCCGACCGTAACACAACACAGCACTAGTGAGGGGCCGGCTGACCAGCTTTTTGTTTTGTTTTTTTTCTTTTTTTTTTACCAAGGGTGTTGACTCTTTCGCCATGTTCCCTCTGAGCCCCCTTCACGGGTGAAGAAAGCGTGTTGTACAAGCTACTTTACCCCTTGATTTCTGGCTCCGTTTTTGCACTGAAAGAAGATTAGCTTTACGGGTCGACTGCTTGACTTCTGATCCTGACTACTCAGGCGTTTGGCCACAAAGACGGAAGGTTTTTTGGGGGGGGATTTTTTTGCTGGGAGGAGTTTAGGAGTTCTATACCGTCTACATAAGATCAAAGATTCTCTGGACCAGGTCGGCGGATCGTTTAGGAGAAACCTGTGGCATCAAAGAAAACTTTGGGGGGGTGGGGGAACAACAAATCATCGGCCTTTTCTTTTGATGTGGAGTTTTTGTTGATCAAGCCGCGCCACCCAGTTAACGGACAATGACATCACTCCAGAAACGGACGAGGGAAAGTCAAAAACCAAGCTGGTCACAACCGTACAATGCCTCAATGCCAAGGCAACCAGCGCAGTCTACTTTCACAGCAACATAGGAGGTTGGTTCCAGACCGCAAATATTGGAGTACGCCAAGGATATATGCCTCTCTCCACCCTCTTCTACTTCTTTTTAGAGAGAATAATGGTTAACACTCTTGAAGATCATGAGGGAACAGTCAGCATTGGAGGTAGGACAATTTAATTACAGACTTACGTTTTGCCGAT
>CM060332.1:42672524-42680024 GCA_030674155.1 Stramonita haemastoma
AGGACTACTACACCTGAATACTGAAAGAATAAAACAACAACAACAACAACAACAACACAACCCCGTCAGCTCCAACACACAACACTCCCGTTTATGAGTTGCGGTACACTGGCTGAAGCCAAGTGGAAGACACCTGACCACAGCAATTTCCCAGGGAAACATTTGACAGCTGCCTGTCAGGTCAGATTTCTTTGATGCTTCTTCCGATACGATAGTCTTGATCTCTGATGGGTCCACATCCACACAGTCAAGACGGAAAGAAGAAGATGATGGTGGTGATGGTGGTGGTGGTGATGGTGATAAAGAAGAAGAAGAAGAATTGCGAAGAAGAAGCAGAAGAAGAAGAAGATAATGATGGGGTTAAGTGCTGAGTGTGACATGTATGTCCAGTCCGCCTGAAGTAGTGGTGACGTCATCAACAAATAGTATTGTTATTGCTGCTGGGCGTTCCCTGGCTTAACACCCTGGGGTGGGGGTGGGGGTGGGGGTGGGGTCACCCAGTATGTATGTATGTATGTATGTATGTATGTATGTATGTATGTATGTATGTATGTATGTATATATATACATATATATATATATATATATATATATATATATATATATATATATATATATATATATATATATATATATATATATATATATAAGTATACATGTGTGAATAAAATAATACATATAGTATATTATACCACTCTTGACTCACTCATCACACCTGGAAATCACCGTGATATTGAAAAGTACACTGAATGAGAGAGTCTTGCCTCTATGAATCTTTATAGTACCTCACTGAATTTTTGATAGGCAGCTATACTCCAACTTTCGAGGATTACTTTCCCTCGGTTTTAAAGAAGAGTGTAGTTGTGTTTAAATTAAGTGGCTTGCCATAGCTGTAGACAATGTCAACATTCTGACGTGGGCCTCGGCAACGGGGACTGGGTAGCCTAGTGGTCAGAACATTGCGCTCGCAATTTGACCACCCGGGTTCGATTCCCGTTCGATGGGATTTTTTCCCCTGGAGTTAACATCAGTGCTGACTCCACTCTCCCCCAAAAGTCCGGATGAGACTATAAACCGAGGCCCTGTGTGTGAACGCACGCAGAACATGTTACGCACACGTTAAATCCTGTTCCGCTTTTCGTAAGTAGGCTATCGTGTGCTGGTGGGAACAGATGATATTTACAAAAGTGCATACACACGGGGACTGGATGATAAAAAAGCACAAGAGTGCTTATCCATTATCCTCGATAAAAAGAATTTAATTTAATGAATAAAAAAACGAAGCTGGGCTACCGTCCGAAAACGAGACAGTCACCTGACCAAAACAGAAACTAATTACCCATAGAGATGGTTGACAACTGCCTGTCCGGTTTCTTTGATTCTTCCATCCAAATGCGATGATAAGTCTTGATCTCCGATAGTTCCACATTCCACACGGTTCAACACTGCAGGAAGAATAATTATGAGAAGTGGGGTTAAGATGGCTGGGTGATTTATGCATATTCTATTCTGCATAAAGTCGAGTAGTATAGTTACGTCATAGAGAAAAATATTTTGTGTTTTTGTTTTGAGGGAATTAAGGGGGGGATAGTTTGATCAAGAAAAGCTTATGTTTTGACCCCAAATATGAAAATACAAATTTAGGAACAAAAATACGATTTAGACAACCACGGAAAAAAAAGAAAAAAGAAAAAGATAAAGGGAGACAAGAGTGAAAACCGCAGCAAAGAGTTACCCAAGCTTAATGGTCTCTGACTTTCTGCTGTTTTTTGCACTGGAGGGGATTAGCAATGCTGACTCTTTGACTTCTGGACCTGAGTATAGACCATAAAACAGGGGGGGGGGGGGGGGGGGGGGGGGGGGGGGGGGGGGGGGGGGGGGGAGGGAGAAGAGGGGAGGGCGGCGGGTGGGGAATAGCTTGGTGTTAGAGGCTGGCTAGTGATCTGAGGGTTCGGGTTTGAGTCACACTACCGAGGCACGCGTTCGGTGGGAATGTTTTCTCAACTGGATTAACATCAGTGCTGACTCCACTCTCATGAAAGTCCTTCGGATGAGACTGTATAAACCGGGGCTCTCGTGTGCGCGCGCGAACCCACGCCAGAATATTTTACGCACATGCTAAACCTTCTTCCGCCTTTTAGAAGAGTAGGCTATTCCGTGCCGGCAGGAACAGATGTCACCACCCCCCCCCCCCAAAAAAAAAAAAAAAAAAAAAAAAACCCACAAAAAACAAATAAACAAACAAAAAACAAACCAGAACAAAAACATCCCCCCCCCCAAAAAAAAAAAAAAAAAACACAAACAAAATGCATGCACTCTGGTGTCGGATTTATAGAAGTTAGAATGTGGCTGCAGGTGGATCGGTGGTCTAGAGGTGACGCACCTGCCTAGAAAGCAAAAAGTCCGGTTCGGAAGTGTGCAGTGGTTTGATCCACGTTTGGCCGTTTGGGCCCAAAACTTCCCCCCCCCCCCCCATCCATTAGACCGTGAGTAGTGGTCTGGGTGCTAGCCTTTCAGATGATACGATAAACCAAGGTTCCACGTGTTACACATAATTATTTAGCGCACGTAAAAGAACCCACGGCAAGACAGTTATCCTGGTAAAAGTCTGTAAAAAAAAATTTTTAAAAGCCACTGTTATAGAGAAACAAATACAGACATGAAAAAGAAAAACAACATAATGGGTGGGCTGCTCGTGTGTATGCAATCTCCCCAGGTAGAGCAGCCCGAATTTCACGCAGAGGAAATTGCCGTGACATAGTGATGTAAATATCTATTCAGAAAACAAAACAGACACTAATTATCAACAGATATTAGGAAGCAACAAGCTAACAGATTATAGTGCCCCACCCAAAACAACAACAAAACAAAACAACAACAAACAAACAAAAACCAGCCAAACAAACAAACAAACAAAGAGAAACGATAAGGTAAAACACTTGGCAGCGTGTTAAGCCAAGTGTCCACCATAATGGCAACAGTACTTATACACTGGGCACCCGTCAGTCTTGGAAGACTGTGGAGTTGTGCTCTAGGCTCTAGAGCGCAAAGCCTGGGTAAATGGGTATGGAGGGCAAGCTGCTACCCCATGCAGCAGACCCCCTCCCCCCTCCTCTCCACGTCGCTGGAATGATCCATTGGAACGGCAAACGCCAATACATATGGTTCTAGTGCCATCGCAGGAGCCGCCTAACGTTGCCATATAGACCTACAGCCCCGAACCGCCTGTGGACTCCCAATTGCCCGATTTTTCCTCAAGGATGGTATCTAAACACTTAGCGGTAGGTAAAAGGGTATAAAGGTGTCCCTTAACTTATGTGGTCGTAGGGGAGCAAGCATCAGAGACCTAGTTTCTCTAGGGGCCAGCATATTGAGGGCGGCGCCCATCTCCTCTCCTCGCTGCTTTACCTTCCTGACCTGAATAAGGAGGGCAGGTACCCATTTACAGCTGGGTGAACTGGGAGTCTTTACAGAAGCCAAGACGCGCAAACAGTCATCTATCCACTTAGTAACCACACTCGATGCTGTTTAACACTGGCTTGGGGAAAGCGAGTGCTCAAAATGGTAGACAAACTACAAAACACAATTTAAGGAATTTGTCACCTTTTTAACAAGTTCAACAAGACCTTGTGTGGTATTAGGTACCCCCCCCCCCCCCACCACAACACACACACACCACCACAGCACTCATGCCTCATGATTTTTAAGTGTTTTCTTGTAAAGGATATTTGTGGTTTTTTTGTTTTGTTTTCCTTAGCCATCTAAAGGTTCAGATTTATTGACGGATGTTGTGAAAAGAAGACATTGACACCTTGTTTATAAATTAATTGCAGAACAGAAGGGCTCATGTTCAATCCTACTGAAATAAGGTTAAGTGTGAGGTCACTGGCCAAGTCTACTTTTATGATTTTTTTTTCTTCTGTCTATGGAAGCTTTAATTATTAAACTCAACATTCTATATGCATCAGGTTTTTGTACTGTCCACAAGTATTTTATAACAATTATCTTCATGAAAAAAAAGTGTTTTCTTTTACTTCCACATCGGAAGTATCATTTTCCTTTGCAATAACTATGCAATGTGACGTAAAAATTGTGACACAAAGATGACATTTTTATACTACAAAAATTAAGTTAAGGAATCTATGTTGTTTCACTTTTTTGTAAAAAGTAAGGGAAAGAGAGAGAGAGAGAGATGAAGAGGAGAGAGAGAGAGAGAGAGAGAGAGAGAGAGAGAGAGAGAGAGAGAGAGAGAGAGAGAGAGAGAGAGGAGGAGAGAGAGAGAGAGAGGACTCACTTTTATGCCATCCTGTAGTGTGTGTGTGTGTGTGTGTTGTGTGTGTGTGTGTGTGTGTGTGTGTGTGTGTGTGTGTGTGTGTGTGTGTGTGTGTGTGTGTTACACCGTGTATGTACCGTTTGTGTACACCGTGTATGTGTTGAGAGATCTCCTCTCTCTCTTCTCTCTCTCTCTCTCCCCCTCCTCCTCTCCTTCTTTCTCTCTCTCTCTTCTTCCTTTCTCTCTCCTCCCCTCCTCCTCTCTTTCTTCTCTCTCTCTCTCTCATTCACTGTTTTCACAGATGAACGAACTCACCCACCCCCCCCCCTTTTAGGTCTCAACTTTCTGCATATGCACTGTTTAACGCAGACAAAGATACCAGTCTGGAACGAATAACACCAACCACCACCATCACTACATCCCTAAAAGAGAGGCAGAAGACTTTCGCAAGGACCTGGTGAACTGACAGGACAGTGACGATACAGTGTCTGGCAGGAAACATAACACCAGGACACCCAGATACTACACAATCCAAGAAAAGGGGATGAGGTGGAGGAGAGTGGGGATGGGGAGAGGGGTGGGAGAGTGGAGGTGGGGAGAGAGGAGAGAGAGGACCACCAGAGTCAGAGAGAGAGAGAGAGAGAGAGAGAGAGAGAAAGAGAGAGACAGAAGAGAGGACGAGACAGACAGAGAGACGAGAGAAGACAGACAGACAGACAGATAGACAGACAGGACAGAAGAAGACAGAGGACAGAGACAGACGAAGAAGAAGAGACAGAGACAGACAGAGAAGAGAATCTCCAACCCCCAGAGAGAGAGACAGAGAGAGACAGAGAGAGAGAGAGAGAGTCCAACCCCCACAGAGAGAGAGAGAGAGACAGACAGACAGACAGAGAATCCAACCCCTAGAGACAGAGAGAGACAGACAGAGAAAAGAATGCAACCCCCCAGTCTATAAACATGAGTCCCACACCCGGGTGTGAGCGCGCACTATGCCTGACGACTTAAAGGCTAAGAGATCATATAATAGATCTATCGACCCACCCCATACCAAGCGAGAAGGTTAAAAAGAAGACACTTTGACCCTTTAGCCAAATTACACACACCATACATTATACAGGCAGCGCAGGCAGGTCATTGGACGAATCGCTTTGATGGTCTTAAGTCTTTTTCTTCCTTCCTTCCTTCACGATGTATGAATCTGATAGGTTTGATCTCTTTCTGACTTTGGGTACGGTGCGTGGGTGTGTGTGTGCGTGGGTCACCTTTAATAATTATGTAGTCCAGTTTTATTTTGGGGGGGGGGGGGGGGGGCGTGTTGTTGTGTCGAGGGGGTGGGGGGGTGGGTGGGGTGGGGTGAGGTGGGGTGGAGAGAGAGAGGAGGGAGGGAGGGAGGGAGGAGAGAGAGAGAGAGAGAGAGAGAGAGAGAGAGAGAGAGAGAGAGAGAGAGAGAGAGAGAGAGAGAGAGAAGAGAGAGAGAGAGAGAGAGAGAATGAATGAATGAATGAATGAATGAATGATTATTATTTTTCAAGGGTAACAGATCAGCATTTACTTTTTTTCATCTGGCTCTTCCCCTGATTAGGGACTTTCCAGAACAGAGAAGAGAGAAGAAGACAGAGAGACAGACAGATATACAGAGAGACAGACAGAGACAGAGAATGAATGAATGAATGAATGAATAATGAATGATTGATCTTTATTTTTCAAGGGTGATGCATAAGCATTCATATGATTTTTTTTTCATCAGGCTCTTCCTCTGATTAGGGAATATCAAAACAGAGAGAGAGAGAGAGAGAGAGAGAGAGAGAGAGGAGAGAGGAGAGAGAGGAGAGAGAGAGAGAGAGAGAGAGAGAGAGAGAGAGAGAGAGAGAGAAGAGAGAGGAGAGAGAGAGAGAGAGAGAGAGAGGAGAGAGAGGAGAGAGAGGGAGAGAGGAGAGAGAAGAGAAAGAAGACAGAGACAGACAGAACAGACAGAGTATAAAGACAGAGAGAGACAGACAGATCAGCATTGCACCTAAACCACCACCACTCCTGGTCTGATGTATGGGTGAAAGTTTGTGACCCAAACGAGGAATCGAACCACCGCACACCTCCTGACCTGGACTTTTCACTTTCTAGGCAGGTGCGTTCCCTCTAGACCCTCGATCCACTGATCTCACCTGACCCCATCCTTGTGACCAAGAAATTTTATGGAGACTGGGAAGACGTGTGCAGCTACCTTCATCACAGACTTATCAATTAAAATAAATAAATATATATATATATATATTATATATAATATATATATATATATATATAATATATATATATATATATATATATATATATATCTTCTTTTACATCGAGGGTAATGGAATAAGCACCCATCTCCTTTTGTTTACATCCAGTACCAGTGTGTTTACAGTTTTGTAAGTCTTATCATCTGTTCCCACCGGCACACAATGGCCTACTCTTACGAAAAGCGGAACAGACGTGTGGGCAAGATGTTCTGCGCGCGTTCGCACACGGGGCCTCGGTTTATAGTCTCATCCGAAGGACTTTTGGGGAGAGTGGAGTCAGCACTGAAGTTAACTGCAGGGGAAAAATCCCGGGAATCGAACCTGGTTTGATTACTGACATTTTAGTGGATGTAGTGGCCAATGTGTGAGTCATTTGACCTTTTTATTTTGGTTAAACACAGTTATGAAGATATGCTAGTTTATTCGCAGAATTTAGAAATTAAGGTTTACAAGAATAGAACTCTTGGTCATTTCATAGTTTTCAAAACAATGGAAGTATATAGTTATGTAAAACCTTATCACACAGTTATTACAGTAATTTTGTTTAAGAAGTGAAAGGCATGAGAAAGGAAGATCACAGTTAGAGACTCTTTCCCCTTCATGGACGTGGCTCAGGCTTACAAACAGGAATTTTTTTTTTTAATGTGGCGCTGCTCTTGTGGCTACATGCTCATCCCGGGGAGAGCAGCCTGAATTTCAGGCAAACAAATCTACCATGACTAAAGTGGTATTATTTCAAGACCGAAAGCTTTGTCACTTACTCAATGTAGGAAAACTGTCAAGGCCTAACATTAAAATGTTGTTATGCTTGAAATGGTATGTGGGAATGTTCTTCACCTATTTACTTGTATCTTATTTCATACCACGGCAGATTTCTCTGCATAAAATTCGGGCTGCTCTCTCCAGGGACGGGATAGTCTAGTGGTCAGAACAATGCGCTCGCAA
>CM060332.1:42685024-42690024 GCA_030674155.1 Stramonita haemastoma
GCTGTCACAGACATCGTCCTAACTTGGGTTAAAACAAAGATCATGCTTGGGAGATTTCTGTAAAAACCTCTGTCCATGCGAATGGGGAATTCGGGGGATGCTTACCCAATCTTATAGGCTTTAACTGTAAGCCAACGATTTGGGTTGTAGGAAATGACCATAAGTTTTTACAAGTACTTACTTTAAGCTAAGCATGCTTTCAAGTGTGTTTGCCTTTTGACATAATGCTTCGTTTCGATTCCCAGATCGGTTTTATTGAATTGTCTTTTCAGGGCCATTAATTTTGAATAAAGTGGCTAATGTCCGCCTTGCTTGTTGGGCTAGAGCAGTAGTGACATTTTGGAATTTGATAGATTTAGGTTGACAAGATTATCAAACAAACTGGCCTTGTACTACGGAAATGTTTTGAGAAAAAGTTTATGCTTGATGTAAAAACCATGAAATGAGAGGGGATTCCTCCCCAGGTCCCTACTGCTTTAAACTATTTTTTACAACAAAACTAAAACAAAGTTGTATTAAAATATCACAACTTCCACCCTCCTCCTCTCTTGGGGAACTGTGGCAGGATTTTGTTATTTATTTGTAAGTTTGGGTAGGGGTGTTTCCTTTTAAGTTGTTTACATTTGTTTGTTTGCTTTTTTTGGGTGGCAATATGCTGTTGCCCCCAACTGTTTTCTCCAGTCTCAACCAATACAGTCCCCGTGTGTATGCAGTTTTGTTGTTGTTTGGTTTTTTTTTACAGCCAAACCTCTGACGTGTAAGTCAGAATATATATTCATAGTAATTGTCCAAGAGTGCGAGGCTGGAGAACGTACAACAATATCATGACCATCGAGTGAGTGCTCATAATATATGTACGTCCTCAAATATGTGTCATAATGTTTATATGACGTTTTACATTTTTACAGTTTTGGAGAACTGTGAAGCAAGGAGACAATATACAATACTGAAATATGGAAATGCGGCTTAATAAAATCATGTTACAATGATCTCCATAGATTTCTGAAAGTGTTTTTCATTAAACAAAAAAGTAAAAGTTTGTTGCATGCTCATACAGGTAAGTCACATTCTGGATATCCGTGTTAGAAATTTCCCCTTTTCTATCACTCTGTTTCGATCTGTATCGTATTTTCTACCTTTCTGGATACCAGTCTGTTGTTCGCCTGGCTTTTTTACCCCCAAGCAAATCTTTCATAATAATGTTCTCTATCTTTCAGTGTGACAATTTGCCTGCATCATTTTGATCTGGCGACCAGGTAAGTAAAATATTGTACAATATTGTAAACACTAGGATGGGAACAGGATGTTCAATCTACAGTGTCACTTGCCCATGTGGCATTTTCTTTATACATACACTTTTTGTACACAGAAGTGCTCATTATGCTTTTTACACTTTTTTTTTAAAACATGAGGATGACCAATAATTAATTAAGCAGATAGTTGGCATCCTTAGTACGGCCTTGTTTTATTAACCTTAAGGAATGAAGATTATTCAGGTATTACATCGGTTAATAGGGGCGTTCTTTTCAGATTGATGGTGTTTTAGTATATATTTGAAGTGATTGGATAGAGTTGATGTTGAACTAGAGGTTAGCGATATTGGAATAGCCGAGACTGAATAAGGTCAAGTCCTGATAGGCCTATGGCATTTCTTGTCGGTAGGACTGTAAACAATATGAAATGAAAGGTAACTATTGATATCGGTCAGTTTTATGGAGTTGCTGGTTTAGTTTTAGTTTTAAAGAAATAAAGAAAGCATCTATCCATGCACTCATCGACCAAGAACGTGAAAGAAAGCTTGTCAAGACGCGTTTGTGAAAAAAAGATGGACTAACTGTTCAGTCATCTGTAGTGCTTTTACAACAACAATAAAGATCGTTAGTCTTGAGGTAACGCACCCGCTTAGAAATCGAAGTTAACGAGTTTGATCCCTGCTTGAGCTCAAACCTTTTTATCAGCTATAAGTCTTGAGTGGTGATCTAGATAATAGTCTTTCGGATGTGACGATTAACTGAGATCCAACATGCAAAACATTTTAGCAAACTAAAAGAACCCACGGTTGTGTGAGAGAAAGCTGTCTCTGGCAAAATTCTGTACAAAAAAAGCCACTTTGATAGAAAAACAAACAAACATACTGATCAGAAAATGAGAACTTCAAAAAAATAATGGATGGCGTGTGCTGCTCTTGTAGCGACGCGAGCTCTTCCCGGGGAGAAAGTAGCCTGAATTCCACATAGAATAATACAGGGGACTGAAAGGGGTGTGCAATACAACACATTACAACAAAGCTCTACATTCAAACCTCTTATAGTAAGTAGTCTGAGAGCGATCTTGTTTTCTGTCTTTTGGGGCTGTAGCTGCACTGTACTGCCACAAACCACTGTGCTAGTCTCAGCCTTTGGTGTAGAAATAGGTAACTATGAATTTAAAAATGATTTTTTTTGTAGTTACAAGCAAACCCTTTTTACAAGGAGGTGGTGGTGGGGGTGGAGGGTGGGGAGGAGGGGGTGAGAGGGTAGGGAAAGCGAAAGCCTGGTGGTAGGTGTTGGGCTCGAGCCATCATCGAGGCACCCCTTCAAGGAGATTTTTCCCCTGGAGTTAATATCAGTGCCGACGCCACTCACCCGACACAGTCCTTCGGATGAGACTACAAACCGAGGTCCCATGTGAACAACAGATGCAAAACATCTTGTGCGCACGATACAAATACATGCACACTGGTGCGTGTTTAGACGTCATACCCAAAGTCAGATTGTGACTACACCACAAAACAGTCGCATTTGCAAAATCACATTATTGAGCTTTAGCCAAGGAACGAAAAAACAAGAACAAAAGCAAGACTGAATGATATCTAATAAACATCCAATGGTGAATTTAATCAAAGGTGCTCAACTTGACCTCATTGATCATAAATGAGTAGAACCCAGTTGGACCTTAAATTTGAAGGTTCCCGTTTTGGATGTGTTAAACTTAAACCATACACCACCTCTCATTTCTTAAAACAAAACCAGTCTCTCCCATAAAACAAGGAAGTGTACAACAACAAATGAACAGCAACTTGAAGCTAACATTTAGCATTTTAATCTTCAAGGGACCTGACGACGTTCAATTGAAATCACCACAGAATCCTCTTTAAGCTACAGCAGCAATGTTGTCTTCAGCAGCCCCTTGACGTAGATGATGGTCTTGGCTGGATACAAGGGACATGTTGGTCAACAATTTTCTCCAGGCTGGTTTGTCTTCAGCCTTTCGCAGTAACACAGCCATGTATTAGTGTGAAAAACTCAGAGCTAGCATGTCTGATAGTGCCCATTTAAAGAAAAAAAAAAGACAAGAGCAACAGTAATCACAGTAGAATAATTTTTTACAAAGATCTTTCACAGCTATAAAAAAAGAGAAAAAAACCAACAATGTCCAGTACTTACACACAAAAAAAGAAAAAAGAAAAAAAGCACAAAAAACACCAAAGAAAATTAGACCAGCTTATGTTTCAAAAGAAGAGACAAAACAGTTTTTTAAAAAGCAACAAAAAAGACAAAGGAAATAGATACAATAAAAACTCACTCAGCATAAATTACCACCCTCATTCATTTTGTACACATCCAGCCTCTGAAAAGACCCACTCACATAAACTCACCACCATCACTATGTAGCTTTTAAGTTAATTTAAAGAGCTGATGGAATAAAATAACATATACATCTAAATGCAAAATCTGTACATCTACATATGAACACAAAACAAACGTTTAATCCTTTGCATTCGAATTAGTAAAACACGGATTAACCCCAATTGTTGGTTCAGTCGATAACATCATTTGTAAAAAAAAAAACACCAACAAAAACAACAACAAATATTAAGTATAAGAAAAACTGTATGTCCCGGTCACCCACTTCTTCGTTGTTTTAATGGTTTTTCACTTCATAGGAACCATAGTTTCACGGAATTTGATTTTATACTTTCTGTCCACTTTTGGCCAGTCTTTCACATAAGACAGCATATACATGGGATTTTCTTCTCTGAAAATCCGTTACTGTCGACTTTCCCCACCTTATGCACTAGCCACAAAGTACTAAAAACTCCACACACAAAGTCTCTGATATAGTCACATTTCATCTGTGTCCTTGGAGGATCAAGATTCTTTTCGCTTTTCTGTCGATGCTACTGCCTCATGTTCACGAACTTGATCTTCGTGTCTCGTTTTTCCAGTGAATTGTGGAAACGATTTTTTTTCTGGGAAATAAGCACAGCAGAGGAAAAGCTAAACATCGATTCGTTGTTGCCAAGTCAAGTAGTCACAAAAACCACCGCAG
The DNA here is from genome assembly GCA_030674155.1 of Stramonita haemastoma. Taxonomy (NCBI): domain Eukaryota; kingdom Metazoa; phylum Mollusca; class Gastropoda; order Neogastropoda; family Muricidae; genus Stramonita; species Stramonita haemastoma. Next base: position 42,689,336 of record CM060332.1, read on the forward strand.
GTTTTTTTGGGTTTTTTTTTGGGTCTCCTATCAAGTAAAAAAAAAAAAAAAATCCATCTTCTGGAGGCATTTTGAAATCGTTTTGACTGTAAAATTGGAAAGGATTCACAAAGCCTTCTATAGGCAGGCTTTGCAGTCTTCTTCGTTGAACACTCAGACTGCAACTTATCATAGGAGCAAACTCCGTTGCGCTGCCGTCACGCGCCTGACAAGTCAAGCCCAGCCCATCAAACTTCAGCACGAGCGAGGCTTTGCATGAATTCGTTGTTGTACGATTTACAGCACAGCAGGATCTGAGTACTGGTATATTCGTTGTTTCTGCCGTTGGAAGCCGTGGTCACTTTGACCCTTGTAGAGATGGTACCCAGGTGTCCACCCATTAGCTCCTCTTCACTTTGCCAGGAAGGTTCTTCCACCAGCCACATTTCTTCTTTCCACAAAGGATGAGACAATAGTCCTCGTCTCACAAACCTTCCTGCAAGTCTGTATATGACCTGGGCACTGTCAAAGAGCAGATCTGCACTTAACCATAGAAGAAACTGGTACTGGCTCTCTATCGACTGAAGTCACTTCCTGCATGAAACGAAGATTGCAAATGACACAACTAATACTGGCAAAATCTTTTTTTTATAAAAAAAAGATGATTGTAAACAAACCTGCATAGCTTTGATCAGATAGTGATTAATATT
>CM060332.1:42700024-42720024 GCA_030674155.1 Stramonita haemastoma
AGACCGCAGCCACCTTTGTGTGTGTGTCTCTCTCGCTCACAAAAAAAGCCTGAAAAAAAACAACCCACAACCCATCTATAGGGTTCTGAATTCCATACCTGAAGATACCCTTTTGGGAGTTTCTGTGTTCCTCCCTCCCCCCCCCCCCCCCCCCCCCACCTTTTCTCAAGCCTGCAATGCGCAAGTTTTTATATCTCTATGATGATGATGATGATAATGATGACCATGATGATTATGATAAAAATGATAATGATAATGATATGAATAATAATAATAGTAATAAAAGTAATAATAGAAATAACAAATAACAATAATAATAATAATAATAATAATAATGAAAATAATAAAGATTTTTCTTTGTTTGCTGGTTTGTTAGGGTTTTTTTGCGGTAGGGGTGTTTAGCGGGTGGCTAGTGCATCTGGCTCGTAAACTACTTTAAACGAAAAGAGGAGTACTTCAAGACCGGAGAGAGAGAGAGAGAGAGAGAGAGAGAGAGAGAGAGAGAGAGAGAGAGAGAGAGAGAGAGAGAGAGAGAGAGAGAGAGAGTGAGTGAGTGAGTGCGCGCACGTGCTCTCTCTCTCTCTCTCTCTCTCTCTCTCTCTCTCTCTCTCTCTCTCTCTCTCTCTCTCTCTCTCACACACACACACACACACACACACACACACACACACACACACACACACACACAACTGGCCCCACCCAATCCGTCCATTTGCCAGAACAAAAGCAAAAGTACGCCGAAACACAGACACGCATTTCAACCTACATTTTTTTTTTTTTTTACACAGCGCAGTACAATCAATCATGTTAAGATAAACGACACAATGCAAAACACAAAACCTGACAGGTGAAAACTAGCCAAAAATACTAAACGAAAATGAAAAAAAAAGGAAACCAACCAGCCCAATGTGAGTAAAACATAGATCCATCAATGACAACAATATAAATAAATTAACTGGAAACAGTGCAAAGCAAAACAAAGAAGCAAAAAACCAAAAAAAAAATCCCAAACCAAAACTAAACAAAAAGCCAGCCCAGAACAAAAAGAAAAAAACGAAAACACGCAGTCTGTCCCCTTCCCCCTACAAACGACCAAAAACCAAACCCCAAACCAACCAAAAATCATAAGGAAAATAAAGACAAAACTTTCTCACATAAAGAAAATAAAAGAAATAATGCACCTCGAAGTGAACCCCCCCCCCCCCCCCCGAAAAAACAAACAAACCACAAACAAACAAAACAAAACAAAACAAACACACATCCAAACATCGCAATACGAAAAAACAAAAGAAAAAAACTCACTCCAAGACCCAAACATGAAAAAAAAAACCCACAAGTAAATACAAAGTAAAAGGTTAGGCAAAGCAGAAACGAAACCAAAGCAATACAAAATCATGTACAGTTATTCATTTCAGACCAAACGAAAAGCAAGGAAAAATGTACAATTAAAAATACACACAAGACAAAAAAAAAGACCAAAACATGGAAATATTCTGAAAACAAAAACAAAGCAAAACAAACATGTTAACGAACAAACAAACAAAAAAAGAAGAAACTAAGCAATTCAAAACTAGCCAAAAATAAATTCTGATCAAGAAGTCAAACAGCCAACTTAAAAGCGAAAAAACAAATGAGCAATGCCAGGGTCCTGTCAGTAAAGATAGCATTCCCACCTTCTGAAAATTCTGTGCTAGGAATTCCCTCTTTTTTATCCCTCACTTTGTTTCTACCTGGTTCTTTTCCTTCTGGTCACCTCCTTCTCATCTATTTTCTGTCTTCTCGGTACATTCTTCTGCATTTTTTTTTTTTTTTTTATTCCAGAAAGTCTTTGAGTGTAGATCAAACAATTCTCTCCCATACCAAAGTTGGAAGAGCTGGGCCTGATTTGTCAGGCGCTTATTCGCAGCGCAAAGCATTTTCGCTAAAAATGACAGAAAAGAGCAGACTATTATTTTTATACCATTTTATGTCACTGCATATTACTCTGCGTGAAATTCGGGCTGCTCTCCCGAGGAGAGCGCGTTGCCACAAGTGCAGCGCCACCCACTTGAAAAAAAAACCTTTTCCTGCCAGCAACTGTATTTTGTTTCTCTATAACAGTGGCTTTTTTCCACAGAATTTTGCCAGGGACATCCCTCTTGTTGCCGTGGGTTCTTTTACGTGCGCTAAATAATGATGTGTAACATACGGGACCTCGGTTTATCGTCTCATCCGAAAGACCAGCACCCATACCACCAATCATGGTCTAATGGATGGGGGAAAAGCTTTGGGCCCAAACTTGTTGCTGTCTGTGCGCTCGACAACGACAACGAATCGCGTAGAAGAAGAAGAAAAAGAAGAAGAAGAAGAAGAAGAAGAAGAAGAAGAAGAAGAAGAAGAAGAAGAAGAAGAAGAAGAAGCGCCACCATAACAACAACCCATCATTGAACAAACATGAAAAATGATAACCATGAACCCCCCCACCAGCCTCCTATGAACTCTCACCTCCTCCTACCATCTCTCCCCCTTATCCTCTCAACCGCCCTCCCTCCCCCCAAATCCCCTTCCCCCCCCCCCCCCCCCCCCCCCCCCACCACACACACACACACGCGTCAAAACTCACCCGCCTTCCGGCGCGGTTGTTGTGCAAGTTCATCAGAGCACGTGCGTCGCGCACTTTGCGCTCCTTGGCGTCGATGAACATGCGGGAAAACTTGCTGCCGTATCGCACGTTGTCGGAGCAGCCTCCCCAGTCGAACGTGCCCCTCTTGTCCCTCCCTGTGCCCCTCTTGGTCGGGTCACAGGCGCAGTAGTGCAGTTGTCCTTTGCTGCAGGCCCGCGTGATGGCATGCACCACTCCGGCTGCTGAGATGGCGTAGACAAAGGCCGCTTCGCGACTACCTGGCAAAGAGAGAGAGAAAAAAAAAAAAAGTCAGTGCAGTGAGAGAAGAGTACAGGCGGTAGAGATGAGATGCTTCCGTAGACTCCTTGGCATCTCCTACAGAGACCACATAAGCAACGAAAACTGCGTAACAGAATCCAGCAAACCATTGGTCCCTACGAAAATCTTCTATCAATCGTCAAGAAGCGTGAACTTAAATGGTTCGGGCATGTAACAAAGAGCAAAAGGACTAGCAAAAAACAATACTGCAAGGCGCTGTCCAAGGAGGAATAAAAAGAGGCAGACCAAGGAAGAGATGGGAGGACAACATCAGCGAATGGACAGGCCTAGAACTCAACAAAACCCTGAGAAAGGCAGAACAGAGAGAGGAATGGAGGGAACTGGTTGTCAAGTCTTCAGGGGTGCCCCTAAGGTCGCCAGACTAAGGGATAGATAGATAGATAGATAGATAGATAGATAGATAGATAGATAGATACAGATAGATACAGATAGATACAGATAGATAGACAGACAGATAGATAGTGTGGCTAGTTAGTGAGCCTGATCTCTCTCACATAAAACTCTAAGTGCTCACAGAGATGATTCATATACAATCATACAAATTATTGTACGTCCCCGTTTTGGAATGCCTGGGGGGCGGGGGGGGGGGGGGGGGGAGGGGTCTGGCAGTATAAATAGCATCCCAACCTTCTGGAAATTCTGTCTAGGAATTCCCTCTTTGCTTTCCCTCTCTTTGTTTCTGCAATGTTTCTTTCCTTCCTGACACCTCCTTCTTGTCTATCTTCTACCCTCCGGATCCATTCTCCTGCCCCCCCCCCCCTCCCGAAAGATTTAAAAATAATACTCCCCCCCCCCCCCCCACGCCGAAGTCGGATGTGCTGGGTCTAAATTGCAGGTGCTAAACGGTAGCGCGACGCATTTTCGCTCATATGACAGTCAACAAGGAGTTGCTGTCTGATTACAAAACTGGCCACCCTTCATCATTTAATATTCTCTTGACTTAAAGGAAACATCCCACTCTCCCACATTCATCACCTCGTGTGCTGACACGCACGCACACACAACACACACACACACACACACACACACACACCACACACATTCAAACACACACGTACACACACACACACTCACGCACGCACACATTCACGCACGCACACACTCACGCACACTCATTCATTCTCTCTCTCTCGCTCATACACACACTCATACACACACTCACACACACACACACACACACACACCACACACACACACACACACACACACACACACACACACACACACGTCTAATATCACTATTTTGTGGAAGGATGTTAAACTGAAAACTAACACACACACGCACATATACAAAGACACACACATACACACAAACGCGTGTGCACGCAACGCACGCGCGCGCGCACGCACGCACACACGCACGCACGGGAATATCTGAGAAGAAAACTCCCTGTCCTCATAAAAAAGGGAGATCAAAGGAGACGGGAGGACAATATCTCAGACTGGATAGGCCTGAGACTGACAGAAGCAGTGAAGCACTGTGAGAGGCAGACGACAGAGAAAGATGGAGAGGGCTGGTTGTCATTCATAGCGCCTATATGGTCAAGAAGAGTTTGGGATATATAATGTGATATAATGCAATGCAACGTAATATGAAAAAAACAACTTTCATACGCAGAAAACACTTGTAAAAAATAATTCGATCCAAATCCCTCTCCCCTTCCACCTCATGGCGATACCGGGAGCCTGTCAATATAAATAGCATCCCCACCTTTTGAAAGTTCTGTGCTAAGAATGCACTTGTTTTTTTTTATATCCCTCTCTTTGTTTCTGCCTTGTGCCTTTTCTTCCTGACACCTTATCTATCTTCTGCTTTCTTGGTCCCATTCTCCTGCCCCCTTTTCCACCCAGAGAGACTTAAAACGATTACAGTTTTCTCCCATGCCGAAGTCGAACGCGCTGGGCCTGACTTGTCAGGTGCTTAAGGGCAGCACAAAGCATTTTCGCTCATGTGAGAGACAACTAATACTGTCTGAGCGTTCGCCAAAGAAGAAGATATGGAAAACGCATAAAACGCGGTAGTGAAAATAATCAGATCTGAAAAGCCCTTTCCCCCCAATTGGCAACACACGAGAAACAAGGCTTTAACCCCTCCCTTGTAACTCTACAGCTAAAAGGTGCAGTTATTTATTTATTTTTTTCAAATCCTCAAACGGAATTCTTTCTTCGCTTACAAGCTGCGCGGGCGAGGAATGTTGGAACGCGATCGCAGACTACTTGTGGGCACATTGCGAGAGAAAAACGAGCCAGAAATGCCGTCTTCTGGCATAGCGTTAGCACAGGCCAGGTACTGCAGCAGCAGCAGACTCCTGCCTGCCTGCCTGCCTCTGTTTGCTGTGCTTCAGCCCCCACTACCGGCCCGGCCCCCCTTTCTTGTCGTCACTCATTAATGTTTGTTTTCATACAAGTGGTTTTTCCTTCCCTGGCTGCGGGTTTTCACAGGCCCTATAGCGGGTCACTGTGTCTGTCTGTCTGATGGTGCACCTGTCTGTCTGCGTGTCTGTCTCTTTTAGTCGCTGCTACAGTAATGTATGTACATGCGTCGATTTAGACTTTCGAATGAACATAGGGAAGAAAATGGACGAAATTTTGCAGTGCGGTACGAATCTTGTCCCAAGCTAGACCTTTCACTCAAATCACTTAGGTGCAGGCCCAGGCAAAAAACTGTGCGAGTTGTTGATGTCAAGCAAAGCGCCAAGGTTTTTACTTAAACACAGTTATGCTTTAAAATGTTACGTTCGCATTGTCTATATTCATGACAAGCTCTTAGCCTAAACAGCTTTCCCTCCATTTAAAGTGACAAAAGTCAAACATTCCCGGAAACTCAAGTATCACTGCCTATAAAGCAGGGTACTTGAAAAGTTTCTAAATCGGAAATATCCACTGGGAGTGCAAATATTATTGCTAAAACATCAAACTTCTTATCAAGCGAATACTTACGGTCTTATGGTAATTCTCATGAATGAGTGATGAGTGAGACAAAGAGTGCATCTTCCTAGTGACCCCTAGACTGTTAAGCTGGGGAACGCCAAACAGCAAGTAACTGTAAGCAGTGATCTGGGTGTCTGTACTTAATGAGGAGGCCAATTAGCGCAAAACCTTTGTTTTAGAAAACTATCAGACCCCCTGGAAAAGCTCACCAGACCTTTTTAATAAAGCACCACTTTCCTTACTTTATTTTGTGACAAATTATTTTACCGTTTTTCCGGAGCTGAGACCGCGTCCATACTGTGTTTTACAGTGATGGAAATCATACTTCTGTCTTTCCTACTCCGTGTAGCGGCAATTTCAACGACAGAGCAAGTTTTCAATGGAAAGATTTTATCTTACGATGGATTTGTTCAATCTTTGATAAAGACCTTTTCTATTTATAACAATTAAGAAGTTTTAATTGGTTACCTGCTCTTATTTGCATTCCCTATATCCATCTATTTACCTATCTATCTTAGTATCTATCTGCCTGTCTTTTTATGTATGTATGTATGTATGTATGTATGTATGTATGTATGTATGTATGTATGTATGTATGTATGTATGTATGTATGTATGTATGCCTGTATTCCTGTATGTATGCCTGTATGTATGTATGTATGTATGTATGTATGTATGTATGTATGTATGTATGTATGCCTGTATGTATGTATGTATATATGTATGTATGTATGCCTGTATGTATGTATGCCTGTATGTATGTATGCCTGTATGTATGTATGTATGTATGTATGTATGTATGTATGTATGTATGTATGTATGTATGTATGTATGTATGTATGTATGTATGTATGTGTATATGTGCACTCTCAAGCTTCATGGTGCGGTAGTGGGACTTATCTGAAAGAGCTGCCTGCATTTACTTAAGGATTTATTTATTCATTTATTTATTTATTTATTCTTTCTTTCTTTCTTTATATCGAGGATAACAGAATAAGCAATCATGTGCTTTTTTCATCCGGTCCCCGTGTGTATGCAGTTTTGTAAATATTGTCATCTGTTCCCACCGGCACACGATGGCCTACTCTTACGAAAAGCGGAACAGGATTTAACGTGTGCGCAAGATGTTCTGCGTGCGTTCGACAAGTAGGAATACAGTGTAAAAGACCAGTTTCATACAAGTTACTGAATACAGTGTAAAAGACCAGTTTCATACAAGTTACTGTCTTAAGGGATGGAGGAATCAGCTGTTAAGTGACTATTAACAGGTGGATGAAATTATGCCTTTAAATATTTAACTGATTTTGAGTTTTGTCTCTTTTTAAGCTGGAGTTCCTAATAAAAAAAAAACAAAAAAAAACCAGAAAATGATTAACAACTTCAAGAAATGAAAACTTCAACAACAAAATAAACCTAATCAAACTAAACAAAATAAAACTCGCCCAGGAAGACTACCCCCCCCCCCCCCCTAAAAAAAAATCCCAACAACCCCCCCCCAGCCCAAACCAACAACAAAACAAAAACAAACAAAAAGAACAAACGAAAAGAACAAACAAACAACCCCCCCCCCCCCCCCCCCCTAAAAAAAAAGAAGCATTTAATTAAAAGTTTGAAAAGCATAAACCCACGTATGTTAGGCAGGGGGAAAACGGATATTTTCGTTGACGTTCCATCCATATGAATGGTAATATAATTCCATATCACAAAAAGCTGATCCAAAGAATAGTCTGAATCGGATTTACAGAAGGAAACTCTATCGCTGTAAGCACTATCGAAAGTATTGGACCATTCACGTTTTACAGACAACCAAACACATACTGAGATGGTCAGTGGTGATGAGAATGATGTAGTGATGCCTAGACGGGCACCAGATTTGAGACAATCTGACAGGGCTATACTCCATGCTTGTGAGTTTGTCACAGAAACATCCATAATGTGTACTTTAAAATATAAGTAAATAAACCACTTCGCGAGCGAACACAATTATGAAAGAGAGAGAGAGAGAGAGAGAGAGAGAGAGAGAGAGAGAGAGAGAGAGAGAGAGAGAGAGAGAGAGAGAGAGAGAGAGAGAGAGAGAGAGAGAGAGAGAGAGAGAGAACCAGACGCACAGACAGACACACAGACAGAGATCGACAGACAGGGACAAAGACAGAGATAGAGACAGACCGACAGGCAGACAGACAGAAAAACCGGGTGCAATGCGTTCTCATTCCAAGCCACCAAAAACATTTTTCTAACAAGGGAAGAAAAAAAAGTTATCGTTGCCTTGCCGTATCTCAATTCTCCCTACTACTCCCTCTCCCACCCACTACCCCCCCCCCCCCCCCATTCTTCCATCCATTCAGTGTCCCCCTACCCCCACCCCTCACTATCCGGAAAACTTCATCTTGTCGCATGTGCCTGGCACACAAATAGCCTGTTAATTGACTGCACAATAGTGGGCCTTTTGTCTCCGAGTGCATTATGAAGACTGTAAACTGTTCTACTTCCGTCTCTAGGTCTACTGATAGTGTGCCTGATATTATTGCACTGCACTGACTGCAGCAAAAGGCAGGAGTGTAGTTTTAGATGTGTGGTGTGTGTGTGTGTGTGTGTGTGTGGTGTGTGTGTGTGTGTGTGTGTGTGTGTGTGTGTGTAAGTGTGTGTGTGAGTGCGTGTGTGTGTGTGTGTGTGTGTGTGTGTGCGTGAGAGAGAGAGAGAGAGAGAGAGAGAGAGAGAGAGAGAGAGAGAGAGAGAGAGAGAGAGAGAGAGAGAGAGAGAGAGAGAGACAGACAGACAGACAGACAGACAGACAGACAGACAGACAGACAGACAGACAGACAGAGACAGAGAGAGACAGAGACAGAGACAGAGAGAGACAGAGAGACAGACAAGCAAGCAGACAGACAGACAGACAGAGACAGATAAAAGAAGGGGGGAGGGGGAGTGACAGACACACAGATGGGGAGATATAAGAAAAGTGAACGGGAGGGCTAAAAGTATGTGCTCTGATATTATACACATTCCGTAATGCAGTTGTAAAAAAGGTCTCCAGTAATGTTCACGACTCTTTGTATTCTTGTTTTCTGGACACCTTGTCTTCGAAATGTTTGTTCGTTTGTTTTTGCATTTGACAGGCGTTCCCCAGCTTAACACCCGTGGGCTACCCAGATTACGCTGTCTCACTGATCAGTCATTTGGGAGTCACTATGAGACCCTAAGTACACACTGGATGGAAAAATTTGCGTGCATAGCTCTTTTCAAGTACCTCACCATGTAGCCAGCCATACTACGGCTTCGGGGGATCTTTTCTCCTTGGAGGGTACAGGCTGCTTTGCCAAGAGCTTGCCAAGGATGAAGACAACCTCACCATAACATTCCAATGCACAACAAGCATTTTAATGTAGACCTTATTGCTTTGCTTTACGTCTATAACCGACAAACATTTTGGGCCTGAGCATGGTTTTAATGTCAGCGGTTTAATCTGTATACAGCGACAGAGTTTTAATCTTATCTTCAAGCTTTAACGGGGCGATTGCTGTGATATGGCTTCTGCGTTCGGCGGGGGCTATGAATAATTATCACTGAAATGGCTTGATTTGGACGTACTGCTTTACTTCCAATGCTGTAGTGAGCGTACGCCAAAGCTCATCTTGTTCATCAAAGGACACAGGGAACAGTTGCAGAAACCGCAGATACAGTCACCATTTTAAATCAGGCATCTTATTTAGTCTGGCCCCAGTCCTTATCTTTGCTGCAAGCACAATGGCAAGCCCTAAATTAAAATGTTGTTATATTATGAAATGAATGTTATGTTGAGATCTTCTCCATTCATGAAAAGATCTATCATAACAACTTGTACTTCACACCACACACACACACACACACACACACACACACACACACACACACACACACACACACAACACACACACACACAGCACACGCACACACTGACTTGTGCGGCGCTACACACACACAAAAATAATCACATACACGCAAAATCTAACAGTCTACACGCATCGCTCACATCCCATCACATCACACCACCCACACACACCACACACACACACACACACACACACACACACACCATGCACTCATGCACGCACACACAAACACACACACATACACACACTCTCTCTTTCTCTCACTCACACACACACACACACACACACACACACACACACACACACACACACACACACACACACACACACACTTTATTTTGTTTAATATCACTTAATGTGAAAAGACAAATTAAACAACAAACACAATAACCACACACACACACAACACACACACACACAACCCACACACACACACACACACACACACACCACACACCACACACACACCATGAGGCCAATCAATCAATCAAATTCTCAGGATATCTAGTGCATAATCTTTACCACAAAGACACAGATTATATATATACTGTGGGTCTATTAATTAATATTCCCATACCCCCACCAAACGCTGACATGATTACGGGATTTCAAGCGTAAATATTTGATCTTCCGCATACGCATATATCTCAATGCCTGCTTATGTTGTGGGGTATGAGAAAACCTTTACTTTTTAAATACAGTATATACGGGAAGGGAATTAAGGCATTGGCAGGTTTGCATTTTAAGCTGAACGAGATCGTTAAAAAATATAAAAAACGAACTCCTCTTAAATTACCAAACACAGCTGAGAGGTTTGAAGCTACAACTTCATGGACCCACAGGGATGAAAATCAAAGGCTCCATCAACACAGTAATAGTGTCAATTTCAGCCTATTTTTTTACCAACCCCCCTCGCCATCCCCCCTTAAAAAAACAACAAAAGAAACAAAAACCCGAAAACCAACAGCCACTTATTCCTGATTTTCTGCACGCAGGATTCATCCAGAAGCAAATTAGTCATTTAGATCTAGATGTTACTGTCGAGTAGGATTATACCAAGATTGACCTTTCTTGCCTGGTGAGCAGGTGAATTACTGATATTTAATTTCACTGTTTCTTGCTGTTTAGAACTAGCAAAGTAACTAGATCTAGCTAGCAGTAATATATACAGGCTCTTTCCGTCGATCGAAACAATTTTTATTGAGTCCTAGATCTATATCACAAAATAGTATGGTGTGGTATATATCTGCTACAACTAATTTTTATGTAGACTAGGAATAATTGTTTTGTATGATTTTTCGATCAGCAAAACGATGCCTCAGGATAAATGCATTTTAAAGCAATAACTCCCGAGAAATCCACGCACACATAAAACTTAAATCAAAACAAGCAAATGAAAAGGAAGTACCAACATGTGCTAGATTAAAAGTAAGAACAAAAAACTAACAAACAAAAAAACCCAAGCACCAATCAGTTAAAACAACGAGCTAGGAAAACCAACCTGCACACACAACACACAAACTTTTCAGCACACGACTTCAGTAAACTCCATATTATGTGTACCATAACACATAAATCATCCACATGAAAATGCTCCACAAAAGAATAGATCCACACTCCAAAAAACACAGCACAGCGCAGGAAATGAGGTCCTTATCGTCTGCCGCGGAAGACAAATGATAGACAAATTCTAATCTCACGCAAGTGAAGATGAATAAAAGGGAGACTATCCCCAGCCATTTTCGCTGTCATTTCCTTCGTTTGTCTGTGCGAGTCAAGAACTGATAAGTCTGCTATATTGTAAGCAAGCCATGGCGGGGTTGCGAATCGGATTGCAAATCAGTTTGCGTATTATCTCGAAACAGGTCGGTATCTTTCAAAATAGAGTAGCCTAATGGTGAGGGAAGCATTTTGTTCCAATATTCTCCCTCCTTGTCTGCTTTGTTGTGTCTGTCGTCTGTCGGTCTGCCTGTCTGTCTCTGTGTCTGTCTCTCTGTCTCTCTCTGTGTGGATGGGAACTGGAACACACGAATGCTTATCTATTATCCTCGAATAAAATAATTTGCCTTGCCTTGCCTTGCCTTGCCTTTCTTGCCTTGCCTGTCCTGTCTGTCTGTCTGTCTGTCTGTCTGTCTGCCTGTCTCTGCTCTCTCTTCGTCTTCTCTCTCCTCTCTGCTCTCTCTCTCTCTCCTCTCTCTCTCTCTCTCTCTCTATCTCTCCTATCATCGTTCTCTCTTCTCTCTCTTTCTCTTCTCTCTCTCTCTAATCAGGGCATGGGCCGGCTGAAAAAAAAGTCAGTGAATGGTTATCTGCAGCTCTTGAAAACTAAAGATTATTCATTCATCTCTCTCTCTCGTTGTCAGTGTTTTGTTGTCAATATTGATTGTGTGCTTATGTACCTCCTATCCCTGTCTATCTGCAATAGTAAAATTCTATGCAATGATTTGTTTGGGGCAACTCTCTCTCTCTCTCTCTCTCTCTCCTCCTCTCTCTCTCTCTCCCTCTCTCTCTCTCTCTCTCTCTCTCTCTCTATCGTCTAATATCACTAATATCACTTAAGTGGAAAAATGGTAAATTGAACAACACACGCAAAAAGTATGGACTGAACTTGTTTTAGTTTTCCTGTAAAAATGGTCTTTTCTGCAGAATTTTGCCAGGAAAAAAAACTCTTGTTCCTGGCAAACTTTTCTTTACGTGTACTAGCCGAGTGCTGCATACAGAACCTCGGTTTATCGTCTCTTTCGAAAGCTAACGCCCAGACTGAATGAATAAAAAGCTCAGGTTTAAAAGGAGATCAAACCTGAATCTTTTTGCTTCCTAGATGGGAGCATTACCACTAGGCCATGGACTCAGAGATAAAATCTTTGGAGGAGTTAAGTTTAAATCATATCTTACGATTGTTAAGTTTTCAAACCCACAAGATAACAGCCATGGACTTCAATGTTCCTGTTGCTGCTGTTTGGTCTTCGTCAAGAGATTTTTTTAAAAGTGATATAGAAAAATATTAAATAGTGATAGTACAGTTGTGTACTTTTATGCATCAGTTGAACAAAAATCAAGTTTTTATGTTTTGAAACATGGACATTATCATATTTTTTTTTTAAAAAAAGAAGCAAAAGGATGAAAACCTACCAAGTTTGAAATTTACAGAAAGATAGCATAACTTTTTTTTTGGAAAAACACAAAAACCAAAATGAACGAGTTCTCATTTCACTAGTAAAAGAAACAAAAGGAGCAACTTTAAAGAGCCAAAATTCTAAAATTGTCGTGTTTTGACTATATAATGAGGCACGGTTGTCTACCCTCTACAATACAATACAACACAACACAATACAGTACCCAAGGCCTAAATAAAAATGCTGCTATGTTTTAAAATGTTATGTTAAAACAGACTTCATCCATTACAAGCTCTTACAATGCAACCTGCATTCTTCATTAAAAAAAAAAAAAATATATATATATATAGTTATAATACATATGATATATATAAATATATATTATATAATATATATATATATATATATATATATATATATATATTATATATATATATATATATCCACTAGGCCGGAATATGCCTTCAAATATGGCGGGGTGTTTGAAAACAGCCCTACACACAACTGTTTAGGGTCAAAGTCAAAGTTTTATTTCCAGATGGTACATTGAGTAAGCATTATATTCTTCTTTTTTTTCATCAAGCCATCTAGAAAAAAAAAATCCCCAAAAGATCAGGTAAAGCAGCGAGGAGAGGAGATGGGCGCGCACCCTCAATATGCTGGCCCCAAGAGAAGCTGAGGTCTCTGACACCTCACTCCTCTACGACCGCATAGTTTATAGGACACCTTTACCTCCTCCTCCTTTTTTTTTTTAAATACACGCAAACTTTCCATCTGTGCACTAGCCATCTCACGGTGGTTCATGAGGAGATGACAATTTATTATAAACCGAAGCCCCACTCGTGTGAGAACGCGAGCAGAACATCTTGTGCACAGGTTCAAACCTGTTCCGCTTTCCGAAAGAGTAGACCATTGTGAGCTGGTGGGAACAGATGACAAAATTGACAAAACTGCATACACACGGGTTTTGGATGTAAAAAGAAAAAAGCACATGGGTACTTATTCCAATATCCTAGATATAAAAGAATATAATTATAGATAGCATGAGACAATGTCCATATTTTGGGGGTCACTCCCCAGGTGGTTGTTAAGCTGAAGAATGTCCAACAAGGAAAACTATTTTCATTAACTCAGTTAGCTGGGTCATATATATATATATAATATATATATATATATATATATATATATATATATATATATATATATAACACACACACACACACACACACACACACACACACACACACACACACACACACACACACACACCAATGATGGAGGCTATGGTGAATGCCAAAGTTACTGTACCTAAAAACTTCGCTGCAAAATTCTCTCTCTCTCTCTCTCTCTCTCTCTCTCTCTCTCTCTCTCTCTCTCTCTCTCTCTCTCTCTCTCTCTCTCTCTCTTCTCTCTCTCTCTCTCTCTCTCTCCTCCCTCCCTCCCCTTTCCTCCCGTCGCCCCCCCCAAAAAAAAAAAAAAAAAAATTCTGGTTTCTGCTCTTGTTCAGTCTTAGCTGACTAACGCTTCATGCTGTGATTTCTGAAGCTGCTGGTGGATTCAGAGTGTGAATAATGAGAAACTTGCTGAATAATTCCTTGATCTTCCGTGCACCAACTCATCCACAGCACTTTGAAACCTTGACACATTCTTGCCTAAAAGGCATTGTCAGTGAAGAAGAAGGAGGAGGAGGAGGAGGGAGGAGGAGGAGGAGGAGGAGAGGAGGAGGAGGAGGAGAAGAAGAAGAAGAAGAAGAAGAAGAAGAAGAAGAAGAAGAAGAAGAAGAAGGAAAAGAAGAAGAAGAAGAAGAAGAAGAAGAAGAAGAAGAAGAAGAAGAAGAAGAAGAAGGAGGAGGAGGAGGAGGAGGAGGAGGAGGAGAGGAGAAGAAGAAGAAGAAGAAGAAGAAGAAGAAGAAGAAGAAGAAGAAGAAGAAGAAGAAGAAGAAGAAGAAGAAGAAGAGAAAGTGAAGAAGAAGACGAATGCAAAGAAGAAGAATGCAAAGAAGAAGAAGAAGAAGAAGAAAAAGAAGAAGAAGAAAGAAGAAGAAGAAGAAAGAAGAAGAAGAAGGAGAAGAAGAAGAAGAAGAACAAGAACAAGAAGAACAAGAAGAACAAGAAGAACAAGAACAAGAAGAACAAGAACAGAGCAAGGAGAACAAGAGAAACCTGCGCCTTTCCCCCTTCCATTTAAGTCATTTGAATGATTCGTCACTGAAGTACCAAACATTGTAACATTTTTTCTTTAGATGATGGAAATCTGACTTACACCAAGAAGAATTGACGCCATCCTCCCCCCCCCCCCCCCCCTCCCATCCCATCCCCAATCCTCCTTTTACTCATCCTTTTTCCATGATAGTCTCTCCTCTCCTCCTCACCCCTACTCCCACACACCCCCACCCCACCCCCACCCCACCCCACCCCCACCCCCAGACCCACAACACCCAGGGTCAGCCAACACTTCGTTCACGGTGACGCGAGGCCACGAGCCAAGTATGGTATCACTTTCACGTCAAGCGAAGGGAAAAAGATTCCTGCCGGCAGTTGGGGCGAGGACAGTACAGGGCTAGTATAGGGGTACCTGGGAGTGAAGAGGAGAGAAGGGAGAGAAGGAGAAAGAGAGAGAGAGAGAGAGAGAGGGAGGGAGGGAGAGCGAGTAAGGTCCTCGCGGGAAGGGCGATGAGGCGAGCCCGTGGAACAACAGTGTGACAATGAGGGAAGAGTGTTGGACAAACACTCGCCGCTTCTGCTGAAAGAAGCACGGACTTGCATTGGGGGTGAACTGGAAGTCCCGTCCTGTCCCTTACCCCTACCCTACCCTACCTTACTCTACCCTAACCCTACCCTACCCTTGCAATGGTCGTGCCTTTCAGGGTGGCTAGCAGGATCTAGGAGTTAGTGGTTGGTTGGTTGGTGGCCATCCTTCAACGGTGATGGGGGAAAATCTGTCCTTCCCCTTTCTGCTTTTTAAACTTAAAAAAAAAATTGAGACAAGATGGGGTCTTGATTCTCTTCTTCCCGATGGTTTGAAAAAACAACAACAACAACAACAACAAAACACCACTAGCCACCACCCTCCTCCCTTAAAAAATACTCCCAACAACAAGAACATTCATAATAAACCGCAATTCATCGCAAAGTCCAGATTTCCTCCTATCTCTGATTTCGCAGCAAGTTCATGAAAACAAAATATCTCCGCCCCAGCCACACTCAGATTCGTTATGTCACATCTTTCAGAGTTGAGTTCTACAGGAATCCTATCAACCTCAGGACACTATGGGGACACCAACCAGAGGTTACGTAGGTAGGACACCACCTACTACCCCCCCCCCCCCCTGCTGTGACGACAGTAATAGCTCAGTCGCAGAGCCACGCTAAATGAGAGGCCCACCCAGAGTGGTCACCACCACAACGTCTCTCCAGTAACCTTTTTATTATTTTTTTTTTATTATCCCCATCAACCTTCCAACCCCCTAAGGAATTTACACAAACTCTTTTAAGGCACAGAAGAAATGTGTGGTGGGGAAACCGCAAAACTAAGGTCACCATGAGACCCGAGCAAGCCAGGGACATGGAATCAGAGACACATTTCTTTTATTGCATGATGACCTGTCAGATAGCTCGTGTCTGAATAAACGTGAAACAATGTCACCCTCACACTTAAACAAAAAAAATACCCTGGGTCAGTTTGCTGTAGGGGGGGGGGTTCTTCGCCATGTCTAATCAAGAAACAGAAGAAGAAGAAGAAGAAGAAGACTTCAGAGCTGTGTGATGTCCAAACAGGCCACCCCACCCCCTCCCTTTTGCCCCCCTACTCCACCCTTCCCTTCCCCTTTCTTTACCTCCTACTCTTCACAACTAAACCCTAAGGCGATGACGTGGAAGTTCAAGATGTCTTTTCTCGTTTAGCTCTTGAGTGATCCACAGATTTCAAATGAGTCTCCGTTTTACTTGTTTAGCGCCTTCTATTCCCTCCTTTTTTCTCCTTCTCCTTCTATTGTTGTGTCTAGAGAGAGCTGGTCCAAGGTCTCTCTCTCTCTCTCTCTCTCTCTCTCCTCTCTCTCTCTCTCTCTCTGTTGAAGGTCTGCTGCAGTTTGTTGGAGTGTTTTTTTTTTCTCTCTTTTCATTTTTTTTTCAGTTTCAGCTTCAGTTGGTAGCGAGACAATGGGTTGTTTCACATGACGTCAACATGAAGACGTCATTTGCACATGTCAAGGCCCGCTCTGACGTTTTGCTTACTTTGACAGTAGGAGGAAAAAATATTTTGAATGTGTTTCTATTTATTTGTCTGTACTTTCTGCGTTTGTTTTGTATTTGTTTAGTAGCTGTTTAAAGCAAAATCCTGAACATTTTATTTTAAAGCTTAAAGCGTCCTACAAACCAAACAAGTTGACTAACCACCTACTTAACACAGTGTCGTGTTTATTGCGTATCCATGCACATGCACACACGCACACACGCACGTACGCGATACGCATGGCTCCAGTGCCGGTCGCAGGAGCCGCCAGAACATTGCCATATTCGCCCTGGGACTCCAACTCCCCGATTTTTCTTCAGGGATAGTGTGTAAACAGACACCTGTGTGCATTCTGGTTTTTTTTATATTGTAGTCATCCCTCCTGCTTGCACACAGTGGCCTGCTCTTACGAAAGATGGAACGGGTTTTTTTGTCGTGTGTGCAAGATGCTCTGCACACGGTACCTCGGCTTATAGTCTCATCCGAAATGATGACCCGAGTGGTTAATGGTAGGCACCCATTAGTCTCGGAAGACTATGGAGTTGCGCTCTAGTCTTTAGAGCGCAAAGCCAGGGTAAGTAAGTATGGAGGGCAAGCTGTTACCATGCAGCAGACCCCCCCCCTCTCCACGCCACTGGAATGATCCATTGGAAAGGCAATGATCGATACGAATGGTTCCAGTACCGTCGCAGGAGCCATCAGAACGTTGCCATATACAGCCCCGAGCCGCCCTGGGACTCCAACTCCCCGGTTTTTCCTCAGGGGTGGTGTCTAAACACGACACCACTGGTTAATACGTCATACAATAAAAATGACAGCCTTTCAGTTATATACAGGAAACTTCATGATTCATACCTCACACTAAAATGACGCAGAAAAAAAAGAGCAAAAAACTCTTCAAGCTCCACTCTAAAAATGTACTTGACCTTAGACTCCCCAAAGTGGGAACGCAGCTAACTTAGTGGTGGTGGCGGTAGAAGGGGGAGGGGGGGGGGCAGTCCCACACGCCAAATCTCACCATTAAATTTGTGAACCTTGGAGCTCTAACCCAGAAACAAAAACGGATATTAAAAGAAAGACTATAGTCATCATTCGGATGAGACTAGAAACAGAGACCCTTGTGCGAAATCTTGCCCACACGTTAAAAATCCGTTCTGCCTTTCAAAAGAGTAGGCCATTGTGTGCCGGTAGGAGCGGAGGACAAAAAATTAGAAAAAAACCCCAGCATGCTCACAAACACGACACCCCTGAGGAAAAATCAGGGGAGTTGGAGTCCCCAAGTCGGTTCAGGGATGTATATAGCAACGTTTTGGCGGCTCCAGCGACGGCACTGGAACCATGTGTATCGGCGATTGCCTCTCCAATGGAGCATTCCAGCGACGTTGAGAGCGGGGGTGGGGTGTGAGAGTGTGTGTGTGTGTGTGGAGGGGGGGTCTGCTGCATGGGTAACAGCTTGCTCTCTACACTTACTTACCCAGGCTTTGTGCTCTAAAGCCTGGAGGGCAGCTCCATAGTCTTCCGAGACTGACGGATGCCTACTACCTATTCCTTTTCTTTCTGTCATCTCCTATCTCTCTTATCGATTTGTTCTCGTCTTCATCCATTCTCCTGCTCTTTAATGCAGAAAGACTTAAAACATAACAATTCTCTCCCACGCAGAAGTCGGATGCCTTCGGCCTGATTTGTCAAGCTGCTTAACAGCAGTGTAACGCTTTTTTGCTCATAAAACAGACAACAGTAGTTGCTGTCTGAGCTTTCGATGACAACGACAACGACGACGACAACGACGACGACGACTACAAAGAAGAAGAAGAATGCAAAGAAGAAGAAGAATGCAAAGAAGACGAAGAATGCAAAGAAGAAGAATGCAAAGAAGAAGAATGCAAAGAAGAAGAATGCAAAGAAGGAGAAGATGCAAAGAAGGAGAAGATGCAAAGAAGAAGAAGAAGAAGAAGAAGAAGAAGAAGAAGAAGAAGAAGAAGAAGAAGAAGAAGAAGAAGAAGAAGAAGAATGCAATGCAAAGAAGAAGAAGAATGCAAAGAAGGAGAAGAATGCAAGGAAGAAGAATGCAAAGAAGAATACAAAGAAGAAGAATGTAAAGAAGAAGAAGAAGAATGCAAAGAAGAAGAAAAAGAAGAATGCAAAGAAGAAGAAGAAGAATGCAAAGAAGAAGAAGAATGCAAAGAAGAAGAAAAAGAAGAATGCAAAGAAGAAGAAGAACAACAACAAGAACAAGAAGAAGAAGAACAACAACAACAACAACTACAACAAGACTCTACTTAAGACTGTCACCTAAAATGTAATGTTAAGACTATCTACGAGACAAAGTAGCCATCCCCCCCCCCCCTTTTTTTTTTGTAAAGTTGTCTTCGCTTCTGGTTTCTGGTTTCCAAACTTAGGAGCAATTCGGCCTTTATGTTTTGTCTTCCTCTCCCTTTCTTTCGTGTTAAAGTTATGTATCTATTTCATTTTATTATTAATTTATTTATCTGTTTTGTCATGATTTATTTGTTTATTGGTGGGTTTTTTTTTGGGGGAGGGGGTGTTATGGTGATGGCACTTAAAAAAAATATTTTTCTCTTTTTTATTTTTTCTACTCTTTTCTGTCCTTTTGTTCTTTCTTTCTTTCTTTTCTTTCTTTCTTTCTTTTCTTTCTTTCTTTCTTTCTTTCTTTCTGTCAGTCAGTCTGCCCGACTGTCTGTCTGTCTGTCTGTCAGTCAGTCAGTCTGTTGTCCTTAGTTTGTTTAGAGATTCATTTCTCTTTCTTTTGTAGCATCATTTTTTTCAGTCTTCATAATTCAGTTACTTTTTCTCTAAAATAACTGATTCAAAAAACAATTCCTTTGCCTCTCTTTCTGCGCTCTTTTCGTTTATGTTCTTTATTTCTTTTTCTTTTCTTTTTTTTTAACACCT
>CM060332.1:42742567-42750067 GCA_030674155.1 Stramonita haemastoma
GAGTGTTGTGTGTGTGTGTGTGTGTGTGTGTTGTGTGTATGTGTGGTGTGGTGTGGTGTGGTGTGGTGTGTGTGTGTGTGTGGTGTTGTGTGTGTGTGTGTGTTGTGTGTGTGTGTGTGGTGTGTTGTGTGGGGTGTGTGTATGTGTGTGCGTGTGGTGTTGTGTGTTGAGTGTGTGTGTGTTGTGTGTGTGTGTGTGTTGTGTGTGTGTGTGTGTGTGTGTGTGTGTGTGTGTGTGTGTGTGTGAGTGTTGTGGGTGTGTGTGTGTGTGTGTGTGTGTGTGTGTGTGTGTGTGTTGTGTGTGCGTGTGTATGTGTGTGTTTTCCAAGTTCGTTTGATGGGCTGCCAACATAAAGATTAGTTTTTTATGATCCAAAGGTGTTGGAATCACTCTTGAATTTTAAACTTTATGGGGACTTAGATCAATTAACTTTTTTTTTGTCACTTTGAAGCGGTAGAGGAATTTGACAGCTTGTTATTTGAGGAGCAAAAGTAAGAGAGAGAGAGAGAGAAAAGAGAGAGAGAGAGAGAGAGAGAGAGAGAGAGAGAGAGAGAGAGAGAGAGAGAGAGAGAGAGAGAGAGAGAGAGTGAGAGACAGACAGACAGACAGACAGAGACTGAGAGGTAGAGAGAGAGGGGAAGAGAGGGAGAGTGAGAGAGAGAGAGAGAGAGAGAGGGAGGGAGAGAGAGAGGGAGAGAGGGGGAGAGACAGAGAGAGGGGGAGAGGGAGAGAGAGGAGAGAGGGAGAGAGAGGGAGAGAGGGAGAGAGGGAGAGAGAGAGAGAGAGCAGTTTACTCACAGTAAATTCCCATGACTTTTCATACAACTAACAATACTGCCACTTCAGTGCATCAGATCTTCACAAGCATCTTTTATTGCAACACGCTCTCAACTAGTACACGGGGAGGCACATTTTGCATATTGATATCTTAAAAAAAAAAAACAACAACAACAAAAGATACAATCAAAATATCTTTAAAAGATGAAATAAAATGCAGAAAATAACAATATGATATAAATACAATTAAGTCTTTATCTAAAACAACACACACACAAAAACACCCTTTCCTGTAGTAAGGTTCTGTTTTGATGTTGTAGAGAAGAATTTTCATTGTAAAGAGCATGTGCAAAAATCTTTCTCAATCAAACTGGGCAATTTAAGGAGTGTGCTTGTCACTTTGTGAGTTAGATGCATGGGTGTGCACGCATGCGTGCGCACCACACACACAACACACACACACACACACACACACACACACACACACACACACACACACACACACACAGACACACACTGACTCCTCATCCCCCAAAAGTCCTTCGGATGAGACTATAAACCAAGGTTCTGTGTGCGAACGCATTCAGAACATCTTGCGCACAACATTAAAACCTGTTTGCTTTTCAGAAGACTAGGCCAATATCTGCCGGTGGGAACGAATGACAAAATTTATAAAAATGCATACACACTGGGACTGGATGTAAAACAGCACATGAGTGCTTATTCCATAATCCTTGAAATAAAAGAAAGAATAAAAAAAATAACAAACACATACACACACACCACACAGATACGCGCATGCACACATGCGCGCACAAACACATGCACACACACCACCAAAACAAAAATAAAGCCCAATTTAAAAAAAAACCACACACACACGCAAAACCCCTAATACTTGTCACATTTGCTCACAAGTAGTAGTTGTAGTAGAAGGAATTACCCTTTCACAAGAACACATTTTGAGAAACAAATGCATATGGCTACATACAACAAACATACTATATTCATGATAATTATGCTCTGTGTATCTTGGATGGAAACTGAATCCTCCACTTCATATCTCTGTTTAACATTGTACACATTCTATTTGCATAACAATATGTTTCACATTGTACACATCCTATCTGCATAACAATTGTGAACAGGAAGACTAAACACACACATCAGTCATCTGGAGGTAACGCACCTGCCTAGAAAACAAGAAGTGTGTGGAGTTTTAATCCCCATTGGTGCCCAAAACTTTTGCCCCATTCACTAAACCCCAGAGAGCTGGTCTTTCGGATAAGACAGTAAACCAATGTCCAGTGCACAACACACATACAGCACACATAAAAGAACCCACGGCAATAAAAAGAATTGCCTTTGGCCAAAATTCTGAGGTATAAAAGCCGCTCTGATGCAGAAACAAATACACATGCAGACAGGAAATCTTAACTAAAAAAAAAGGATGGCGCTGCTCTTGTGGTGACACACTCACCCCTGGGTAGAGCAGCCTGAATTTCACACAGAGAAATTTGCTGTGACTTTAAAGTGGTAAACAAATACAAATATATCAAATCAGCATGAAACATCCAACAGAAAGACTGGCATACAGCTTCTCAGCTTAATCTTGGCCTAAAACCAGAACTTTTTCTCCACAGTGGTAGTGGTGGCCTGGGTAATTAGTCCTTTTGGATGAGACGATGCAGCAAATTTTGGTTTGCAAAAGTCATTTTGACTTCACGCATGTAGAATAACCAACAACAACAAAATGGCAATTAGAGTGTAGTCCCTGATGAAAAGTTTGAAAAATATAAAACATATCTAATATGAGAACAAATGTAGATGTTGACAGGTAAAACCTTTTTTAAAAGAAAAAATATTATGTTGGACTGGGGACAGAAGCTCTCTTTCTCCACAGGGATAGCAGCCCAGATTTCACAAAAATCTGCTAGATTAACCTTTTTGCTGTGTTAGCCCGCTATAGGGTAACCAACCATCTTCCCTGTGTATCACCCACTACTGGGTTACGGTAGCATACAAATGTGCACAGCGCATGTGTACTGGGAAAGAGGGGTTCTCTCACTTAACAAAGGGATAGTGATAAAAAGGCAACTGAAACAATGGCTAAAAGCCTGCTCAATATTTCAAGCCATCGCATCAAACTGTTGCAACAGGTACAGAGTAGGCTACCCCCTGTTTGCAAATACGACTAAGGAAAGTTCTTTCTATCTAACTACAGTCATTAGTTGCATCATTTAACACTCGAGTCATTCTTTATTTTCTTTAATTCTAGTCTGTATCAGAGCCATTTGTCTAAGCAAATTCATGCCTGAATTTATGAACAGCTAAAACCACAGATACATGTACATATCAAATGAATAAGCGAACAATTTAAAAAAAAAAAAAAATTGTTCCCTGGCTAGAGCTCCAAGGTTTACCAAAGGTGAGATTTTGTGTATGCAACAGTACACCCCCCCCTCCGACTCTGATCTGCAAGCCACACAACTACAAAAAAACCCACTACAACACACACCAACAACAAACCAGGCTAAACATTCAAACAGTCTCCACCAAAAACAAAAAAGGCTCAGGTATCACCAATCATCAACCAAAACTTCCCAACGTCAGAATACAGCTACCTTAATAACAGGTAAATGGGTGCATACACAAACTCTCAAACAATAGTGAACCATGGAGCTCTAGCCCAGGAAAATTCCCCCCCCCCCCCAAAAAAAAAAACCCAAAACAAAACCACCAACAAAACCCCCCAAACAAACCAAACTTGTACACACACAAAAAAAATCTCTCACACAAAATCATCATAAAAACAACAAAACAGCGACAACAACCAAAAAACTCTAAGCGAAGCGTAATCGAACTTTACTGACCAAAGACTCGACACTCTCAACCGCTTCGTCTCTCTTCCACGTGAGCAGGGCAACAGCCGACACCCCCAGGCCTATCAGCAGCAGACGACCCAAGCGAAGCCTCCTCCATCTCCTGCCCCCTGTGGCTGGAACGCGGTCTGCGATGGAATGACTGCCTCCTGCCAGCTCCTGTTGGTCACAGACATGAAAGAAAAGGTTGGTGAGACGTTGTCTTCTTCCAGGACAAAAACTCTTCACAAAAAAAATCTATATTTATAAATACTTATCTGGACATTAAAAACTTGTCCTCATCCAGGATAAACTTCACCCCAAAATCTATATTCATAAATAATCATCTTGACATTAAAAATGCTGTTGAGACAGTGTATTCATCCAGGACAAAACTCTTCACAAAAAAATCTATATAAATAACTCATCTTGACATTAAAAAAGTGGGCAAGTCGTTGTCTTCATCCGGGACAAAACTCTTCAGAAAAAACCCCCATCTATATCTATAATTACTCATCTTGACATGACAAATGTTGTTAAGTTTGTCTTCATCCAGGACAAAACTCTTCACCAAAAAATCTGTATTTATAAATTAGTCATCTTGAACTGCAAAAAAAATTCCTCTGAAGTAAGAGTACAGCTGCCTGAATGGTGAGGTACTTGAAAACAGCAATAGGTGTAAGCTACTCTTTCAGTGTGCACTTATGGACGCTACGTGATTCCCAGGTGGGATTGTGTGAGATAGGAGTGCATACATAGACCGTCAAACACAAGGGAACAAACTCATGTTCATTTTTTTAATATGGTACAAATAATTTTTTGTTACTTCCCTTTACTTGCTCATACCTTCTTTTCCCAAGAAGACTATAATTAATTACTGCCGAATAA
This sequence comes from Stramonita haemastoma, assembly GCA_030674155.1. NCBI lineage: Eukaryota > Metazoa > Mollusca > Gastropoda > Neogastropoda > Muricidae > Stramonita > Stramonita haemastoma. Next base: position 42,747,094 of record CM060332.1, read on the forward strand.
TAAATCATGCACGAACACACACATACACATACACAGACACACACACAATCATACATGCACACGTTCATTCATTCACACACACACACAAACACCACTGCCACCCCTCCCCCCCCCTCCCTGTCTGCAAACACATGCAAACTGAGCTTGCATCCTTCTTCTTGTACTGTCCATCTCTTTCCTCTTACTCACATATTTAACTTGCTGCTAAAATCAAGAATAAACATATGAAAAAACAATGAGACATCATTGTTTCATACGAGTTCTTCTCTATTTTCAATAAAAGTTAAATCTTAAATGACAACAAATAGCAGTTAGGCAGCCTTCAGTCTCAGAAGACTATGGAGTTCTGCTCTAGGTGTTTATTCTGGTACAGCGTCAGGTGTGGCTGGCCAGTCCGACACACAGGAATAACAGTCCCTATAGAGCTCAAAGCTTGGATAAGTAAGTATGGAGGGCTAGCTGTTACCCATGCAGAAGACCTCTACCCCCTCTCCACATTGCTGGAATGGTCCATTAAAAAGGCCATCGCCGATACACATTGATAACAAATAAAACAGCATGAAACCAAAAAACAACAACAACCCCCCCCCCCCCCCCAAAACAAAACAAAAACCAGCATGAAACAGAATAAATCATTCAAAAACTGGAATTGTTGGGGAGAGGGGGAGGGGGAATTGGGGAAATGAATTTTCTGAGAATGACCTTGGTGAGCGCAGAGTGCAGGAGGGCCAATTCCTTTTGGAGCTGGTCCACATTCTTCAGGGCGTCCCCTGTGTGAAGCAGCAGCTGTTTGGGATCTGCAGACTCCTGGCAATGCACACATCATACACAATCATATATCAATATATCATGTAAATCTTTATCAATAAAAATGTGTGCACGTGCGTGTGCTCGCACATACACGTGTATGTATTACATAAATATTTGTCAATAAAACGCCTGCTTTAACACATACACACAAATGCACTCACACACACACACAAATGCACTCACACACACACACACACACAAATGCACTCAAACAGACACAAAAATGCACTCAAACACACACACCTACACACACACACACTCAAACGTGCACATGCGCACACACACACACACACATACACACACACACACACACACACACACATACACACACACACACACACACACACACACACACACACACACACACACACACACACACACACACACACATACACAAAAGCAAACTGGGCAAGGAAAATGTTGACTCCACAACAGTGTGGATGAGTTAATCTCCTGACAAGTGTGTTAGTCATTCCCATCAGTTCTTCTCCTAACTAGAGATCCATCCATCCATCCATCCATCCATCCATCCATCCATCCATCCATCCATCCATCCATCCATCCACACCCACCCACCCACCCACCCACCCACCCACCCACCCATCCATCCATCTGTCCATCTATCTATCTATCCATCCCTTAGTCTGGCGATCTTGGAGAAAGAGCAGAGTTCCCACCATCATCCACAATGATAGCAACAAGTGACCGCTGATCTTCTTCTTAAAGCTCAGACTGCATTTATATGAGCGGAAATGCGTTGTGCTGCCACTAACCCTCTTGCATTCAGATTCTCTGAACACAAATTGCCTCTAGATTTCGCATTCCATCACAAAATCAGGTCAGGCAGACATGCTAGCTCACCTTTTCCTCCTTCTAAGAACATACCAGCAGCTACAATTACTTCCAGACTCACAGCAGAGTCTGTGCCCCTAGCCTGATAGATCTTCAGCATAGGGTAGCGATCAGTGGAGGTCACTGCACGATGGAAAACTACTATGTGTAAATCCCAGTTCGGGATTCAGGGGAGGGAATGATTCATCCTGGCAAATCCCGGTTCAGGATTCAGGGAAGGGAATGATTAATCCTGGCAACTCCCGGTTCAGGATTCAGGGGAGGGAATGATTAATCCTGGCAACTCCCGGTTCAGGATTCAGGGGAGGGAATGATTAATCCTGGCAACTCCCGGTTCAGGATTCAGGGAAGGAAATGATTAATCCTGGCAACTCCCGATTCGGGATTCAGGGGAGGGAATGATTAATCCTGGCAACTCCCGATTCGGGCTTCAGGGGAGGGAATGATTACTCCCGGCAAATCCTGGTTGGGGACTAAGAGGGTTCAGGGCCAGACAATGAAGTCCAGCACATCAGCGCTGACAGGTGAACTGACCTGCGTGAGCGCGAGGAACTGGGGGTGGCGGGTGACGTTGTCTTTGACGTACACCACACTGCTGGAGACGTAGCGCATGTGCTGGGACAGGTTGGCAATGATGGCGATGGCGTCTGGACACCTGCCCAAGCAGTGGTGGATAATATTATTGATAAAAACAATACATGGAATTTATATAGCGCTAATATCTTGCAAAAAAACCAAATCAATGCGCTTGCACTCGACCCACACAACACACAAGCAACCAATGACAATAGTTTAAGCAAAGTCGAATGTACACACACAATGCACGCACGTGCGTGCACACACCACACACACACACTTATAGAGGTTATACACAGAGGTACAACAATGACCTCCGAAACAGCAGAGAAGGCAGCTACTGTTTCAGAAATTGGACAGAAATTTGAATATAGTGGAGATGCCTTGCTCACAAAAAAAACAACCTGTCAAACAAAGCATCCTTTGTGCCCTCAGTCCCTGACAACCATCTTGGTCAAGGGACTGATCATGACACTGATGATACTCCTTCTCTCCTTTGATAAATTGTTTTTATAATGAAAGCTGATTGCTCTACATTACCTGGTAGAGATAAGATATTAAAAGAAGAAGCAAGGAGGCTGGCAGGACAGCCTAGTGGTTTGAGCATAGCGCTCAAGATGTAATGACCCTGGTTCAACCCCAGGTTTGAGCCATCACCAAAATATTCAAGGAGATCTTTTATCTGCTGGAGTTAACCAGTATTGACTCCATTTTTCCTTGAATGTCCATTATATAA
>CM060332.1:42752567-42755924 GCA_030674155.1 Stramonita haemastoma
GTGCTGTATAGGTTGAATGCAAGCGCTCTGATTTGTTTTTTGCAAGATATAGCGCTGTATAAATTCCATGTATTATTATAATTATTATTTTACTCATAATTATCATCATCATCATCATTATTATGATCATTAGGCCTCAGTATCATCAACAACAGGCACAAAAATTTTCCAAAAGCACTGCTCACCCCTTGCTGACGTCTGCTTTAGTGGCAAGAGCAGCAGCAGCAGCAGCAGCAGCAACAGAAGTGATGTCAGCATCCCCCGCTCCCAGATCCCCTCCTGCTGCTGCTGCTGCCGCTTTACTTCTGCCCTCAAACAGCCACACCACCTGGCAAAGAAAACAACAGATATATATCACATGAAAATGTTCCCTGGCAAGTCTCTCCAGTTACATATATCACATGAAAATGTTCCCTGGCAAGTCTCTCCAGTTACATATATCACATGAAAATGTTCCCTGCCAAGTCTCTCCAGTTACATATATCACATGAAAATGTTCCCTGCCAAGTCTCTCCAGTTACATATATCACATGAAAATGTTCCCTGCCAAGTCTCTCCAGTTACATATATCACATGAAAATGTTCCCTGCCAAGTCTCTCCAGTTACATATATCACATGAAAATGTTCCCTGCCAAGTCTCTCCAGTTACATATATCACATGAAAATGTTCCCTGCCAAGTCTCTCCAGTTACATATATCACATGAAAATGTTCCCTGCCAAGTCTCTCCAGTTACATATATCACATGAAAACGTTCCCTGCTAAGTCTCTCCAGTTAGGATAAGAATATTCTGGCAAAAATAATGGTTACATCTACAGAAGTTATTCATATATATCTGGAACAGTTTATTTTATTTATTTTCTATTTATTTATTCTTTTATATCGAGGATAATGGGTTAAGCACTCTTGTGCTTTTTTTACATCCAGTCTGCGTGTGTACAAGCAGTTTTGTAAATGTCATCTCTCCCCACCCGCACACGATGATGGCCTACTCTTACGAAAAGCGGAACAGGATTTAATGTGTGCGCAAGATGTTCTGCGTGTGTTCACACACAGGGCCTTGGTTTATAATCTCATCTGAAGGACTATAGTGGAATAGCCAGGTGGATAGAGCCTTGTGCTCATACTATAATAGCCTGGGTTCAAGCCCACACCAAGATGCCCTTTCCAGGGAATTCACCACCACCCCACCCCCACCCCCTCCATGAGTTTGTTGTTGTTGTTGTTGTTGTTGTGTGTTCCCTAGCTTAATACTTTGGGGGTCGCCCAGAATGTGCACTCTTGACTCGTTCATCCCACCTAGGAATCACTGTGAGATTGAAATTAAACAACTGCATAGGAGGTTTGTGTGCATGACTGTTTTAAGTACTCTGCCAAACAGGCAGCCATACTCCGACTTCAGAGGATTTTATCTCCTTTCAAGGATAGTGCAGGTTGCTATGTTAAGAAGAGCTTGTCATGGCTGAAAAAGAAGAAGAAGAAGAAGAAGAAGAAGAAGAAGAAGAAGAAGAAGAAGAAGGAAGAAGAAGAAGAAGAAGAAGAAGAAGAAGAAGAAGAAGAAGAAGAAGAAGAAGAAGAGGAAGAAGAAGAAGAAGAAGAAGAAGAAGAAGAAGAAGAAGAAGAATGTGTTTGATGTGATTTTGATCATCTGCAGCATATTTCTGAACACTACGTGCTGTAGTGTCATGTGTACCTGTAATGTTGATTTGTTCTGAATGAATGAAAATCTCTCTCTCTCTCTCTCTCTCATGCGGGTGCACACGCATGCACACTTACATACACACACACAAACACTCACACACACACACACACACACACACACACACACACACACACACACACACACACACACACACACATACACACACACACACAGGGGACGGGATAGCATAATGGTCAGAACATTGCACTTGCAATTTGACGACCAGAATTTGACTCCCGTTCGAGGGGATTTTTCCCCTGGAGTTAACATCAGTGCTGACTCCACTCTCCCCAAAAGTCTTTCGGATGAGACTGTAAACTGAGGCCCCATGCGCGAATGCACACAGAACATCTTGCCCACACGTTAAATCCTGTTCCGCTTTTCATAAGAGTAGGCCATTGTGTGCCAGTGGAAACAGATGACAATATTTACAAAAACTGCATACACATGGGGACTGGATGAAATAAAGCACATGAGCGCTTATTCCATTATCGATATAAAAGAATAGAATAAAATAAAAATAAAATAAAATAAATAAACACACACACACAAACACACACACAAAACACACACACACACACACACACACAGATGACAAGATTTACAAAACTGCTTACACACGGGGACTGCATGTAAAAAAGCACATGAGTCCTTATTCCATTATCCTCGATATAAAAGAATAAAATAAAATAAATAAAAAATAAATAAAATATAAAATAAACAAAACGCACACACATACAAACACTAACACACACACACACACACACCACACAACACACACACACACATACACCAACACACAAACACCCCCCATCCCCCCCCCCCCACACACAGATCCCTCCTTCCCTACCTCCTCTCTCCCCCTGGCCAGGTCTATGGCGGTCAGACCATCTCCATGCAACTTGTCTTTGTCTGCTCCTCTTCCCAGTAACATCTTCACCACTCCGTTCTTCTCGCGTTGCGTTGCCCATGACAGCGCCTGACATCATGCAGGTAAAAAAAACCCAATATGTCAGACACAGACATTGTAGCAGAACATCTTGCGCACACGTTAAATCCTGTGCCACTTTTCGTAAGAGTAGGCCATCGTGTGCCGGTGGGAACAGATGACAATATTTACAAAACTGCATACACACGGGGACCGGATGAAAAAAAGCACATGATTGCTTATTCTGTTATCCTCGATATACAAGAAAGAATAAATAAATAAATAAATAAATACATAAATGAATAAATAAATGTAGCTCCAAGAACAAGATCGGTGGTATGTGCTAGGAATTCCCTCTTTTTTTTTTTCTTTTTTTTATCCCTCTCTTTGTTTCTGCGTTTTTCTTTCTTTCTTTCTGTCACCTCCCGTTTGTACTATTTTCTGCCTTCTTGGTCTCATTCTCCTGCCTTTTTTCCAGAAGAAATTAAAAGATAACCATTCTTGGATCTGTGGTCTAGAGGTAATGCGCCTTGTCTAGAAAGCGAAAAGTCTGGGTCGGAGTGTGCGGTGGTTCGTATCCCGTTTGGGCCCCAAACTTTTCCCCCCATCTATTTAGATCATGAGTGGTAGTCTGGGTGCCAGTCTTTTGGATGAGACGCTAAACCGAGGTCCCGTGTGTTAAACATCATTATTTAGCGCATGTAAAAGAACCCATGGCAACAAGAG
>CM060332.1:42761024-42763524 GCA_030674155.1 Stramonita haemastoma
TTGCGCACACGTTAAATCCTGTTCCGCTTTTCGTAAGAGTAGGCCATCGTGTGCCGGTGGGAACAGATGACAATATTTACAAAACTGCATACACACGGGGACCGGATGAAAAAAGCACATGATTGCTTATTCTGTTATCCTCGATATAAAAGAATAAATTTAAAAAAAAATAATAAAATAAATAATAAAATAATAATAATGTTATTTGTCTAGTGTCTGTTTCTGTCTCTGTCTTTCTTTGTTTTGTTTATTTTCTCTGTCTGTGTCTTTTTCTGTCTGTTCGTCTGTCTGTCCGCCTGTTAGTCTGTCTCTGCCTGTCTTTGTATCTATTTGTGTCTGTCTGTCTGTCTTCGACTGTCTGTCTGCCTGTCTGTCTGTCTGTCTGTCTGTCTGTCTGTCTGTCTCTGTGTCTGTCTCTGTCTGCCTGCCTGCCTGCCTGCCTGTCTGTCTGTATGTCCCTCTGTCTGTCTCTGTCCCTGTCTCTCTGTCTCTCTATCTCTCTGTCTCTCTGTCTCTCTCTCTGTCTCTCTCTCTGTCTCTCTCTCTGTCTCTGTCTCTCTCTGTCTCTGTCTCTCTCTGTCTCTCTGTCTCTCTGTCTCTGTCTCTCTCTCTGTCTCTCTCTCTCTCTGTTCTCTCTCTCTCTGTCTCTGTCTCTGTCTCTCTCTCTCTCTCTCTGTCTCTCTCTCTCTCTCTCTCTCTCTCTCTCTCTCTCTCTCTCTCTCTCTCTCTCTCTCTCTCTCTCTTCTCTCTCTCTCTTTCCCCATCTCTCTACCTCTCTCTTTCTCTCTGGGTTTTTTACTGAGGAGATGGTTGAGCATCTCACCAGAAGGATTTGTTTGGTATGGACAGAGGCAGTCACAATTATGACAGAGACCATGAGATAGATGGTCCATTGATCCCAGTCTGTTAGACTCTGATCAGAGTGGCACATCTCCAGTCTTTGGAATCTAAAGGATAACATGTAAGGATGAAGCACCTCAGCTTGTCTGAGACGTTGATTGAGAGAGATGGAGCGTCTCATCTCGTCAGAGGTGTAGGGCAGAGATGGAGGATCTCGGTTTGACAGGGAGGTTTAGTTAGTTAGTTAGTTAGTTAGTTAGCTAGTTATTTTAGTTAGTTAGCTAGTTAGCTAGTTAGTTAGTTAGTTAGTTAGTTAGTTAGTTAGTTAGTTAGTTAGTTAGTTAGTTAGTTAGTTAGTTAGTTTGTTCATTTCATTATGTATGTATGAAGTATGGGGATACTCAGCCTATCAACAATGTCAACATGGATTGAACACTGATTTTCAATTCAGTTTTATTCAAATATTTGAAATATTTTAATAACTCAGAGACAGAGAAATGTATGATCTTTTTATACTGACAAAATGATAGTAAAAGGCAGCAACATGACGTCATTTCCTGTTGGAGCTACGTGTGGTGGGATCGTTGTATGGCATATTCCTAGCATTAAAACAACAAAAAAAATGTGTTTAAATATTTTGACAAGCTGGCAGAACTTATTTCCATTTCTCTTTTACCACCAAAGTATAGGCCAGGAAGACACAGGTAAACTTATTGAACAGTTTACAACACACAGGACTCTCGTCCTTCATCAAAGAACCCTCCCCCTTCCACCTCCCCCCACTTACTCCTTCCACACACACCCCCCCCCCCCCACACACACACCACCACACCCAACCACCTCCATTATCACCACCTCCACCACCACTTTCTTACCCCCCACCCCCTCCCCCTCACTTCTACCAACCAACCAACCACCACACAAACCACTACTTCAAACGCAAACTTCCTCTGAAGAACCAACCAGGAGGAAAATGATTAATCTTGACGTTGGTAAAGTATAAGGTTTTTGTGTCTGTGTGTTCTATGAAATCAGGGATTGTTTCGCGGACGTACGTTCGTACGTATCTACGTACGCCAGTTCAATCAGGCTGTTCTTCGGCCATAGAAAGAAAAGAAGAAAGAAAAAAGAGGACTGATTACACGAATGATCGGCGGCCTCTTTATAGTCCCCCCCCAACCCGCTAAGCGAGTTGACACAACTTGTTGTCCGATCATCAAACGTAATTTACGCTTCGTTCGATTTCTCTCCGATACGGGGCTACCGAACTGTGTGCTTCTTAAATGGTCACCCGTCTCATTCTTTCTTGACTGGATTTGGGTCAAATAATAGTTCTTTTTGTGTGTGTGTGTGTTTCTTATGGCTAGCTGACTTTCAAGCGCCTTTCTTTTTTTTTTCTTTTTTTTTTTTGTTGTAGCGTGAAGAGTGGATGGAAAGGTTTTGACATGGTGTTTGGAGAGCGCGGGCGCTAAACACTTGAAGTTTATGTGGTTATGCTACGGGAGCCAGAGGTGTTGGGTTTGTTACCCAAAAAATCAAAAAGAAAAAAAAGAGGTTGTGTTGTGTGTGTGTGTGTGTGTGTGTGTGTGTGTGTGTGTGTTGTGTTGTGTTGTGTTTGTGTGTGTGTGTGTGTGTTGTGGTGTGGTGTGTGTGTGTGTGT
>CM060332.1:42773524-42778167 GCA_030674155.1 Stramonita haemastoma
GCGTCGTCGTCGTCGTCGAAGTCGAACGCTCGGACAACAATAATTTCTGTCTGTTTTATTAGCAAAAATACATTGCACTACCGTCAAGTGCCTGACAAATCGGGCCCAGCGCATCCGACTTCTGCGTGGACAGAGAATCGTTATGTTTTAAAGTCTTTCAGCAATAAAAAGTGGGAAGAATGGAAAAATCGATAAAAGGGATAGAAGGCAACAGAAAGAAAAGGAATAAGGCAGAAACAACAAAGAGAGGGATAGAAAAAAGGGAGTTCCTATATGAGAGTTAAAACTGCCCCCTCCCCCCCCCCCCCCCCCCCCATCCCCCTCCCCCTCCAAAATCATTAATTTGCATTACTAAAAGTAGCAAACCTCTTCTGGAAGACTGACTGTAAACTGATGAACATAGTAGGCATCCGTCAGTCTCGGAAGACTATGGAGTTGCACTCTAGGCTCAACAGCGAAACCCCGGGTAAGTATGGAGGGCAAGCTGTTACCCATGCGGCATACCTCCGCCTCCACCCCCACCCCCCACCTCTCTCCACGTCGCTGGAATGATCCATTGAAAAGGCCATCGCTGATACGCATGGTTCCAGTGCCGTCGCTGGAGCCGCCAGAACGTTGCTATAATTATACATCCCTGAACCACCCTGGGGACTCCAACTCCCCTGATTTTTCCTCAGGGGTGTCTCGTGTGTGAGCATGCTGGGTTTTATTTCTAATTTTTTGTCCTCCGCTCCTACCGGCACACAATGACCTACTCTTTCGAAAGGCGGAACGGATTTTTAACGTGCGGGCAAGATGTTCTGCCGGCGTTCGCATACGGGGTCTCTGTTTATAAATAGTCTCATCCGAATGATGAATATTATAGTCTTTCTTTTTAATATCCGTGTTTGTTTTCTGGGTTAGAGCTCCAAGGTTCACAAATTTAATGGTGAGATTTGGCGTGTGGGATTTGGCGTGTGGGACTGCCCCCCCCCCCCCACTACCACCCCCACCACTATTAAGGTAGCTGCATTCCTCTAACGTCAAGTACATTATTTTTTTAGAGTGGAGCTTATAGAGTTTTTTTTGCTTTATTTTTTTTTCTGCGTCATTTTAGTGTGAGGTATGAATCATGAAGTTTCCAGTACATAACTGAAAGGCTGTCATTTTTATTGTATGACGTATTAACCACTGGGGTCATCATTTCGGATAAGACTATAAACCGAGGCCCCCGTGTGTGAACGCGCGCGGAGCATCTTGCACACACGACAAAAAATAAAAATCCGTTCCATCTTTCGTAAGAGCAGGCCATTGTGTGCAAGCAGGAGGGATGACTACAAAAAAAAAAAAAGCGTGCACACAGGTGTCTGTTTACAACACCATCCCTGATGAAAAATCGGGGAGTTGGAGTCCCCAGGGCGGTTCGGGGCTGTATATGGCAATGTTCTGGCGGCTCCTGCGACGGCACTGCAGCCATGCGTATCGCGTACGTGAGTGTGTGCGTGTGCATGGATACGCAATAAACACGATACTGTGCTAAGTAGGTGGTTAGTCAACTTGTTTGGTTTGTAGGACGCTTTAAGCTTTAAAATAAAATGTTCAGGATTTTGCTTTAAACAACTACTAAACAAATACAAAACAAACGCAGAAAGTACAGACAAATAAATAGAAACACATTCAAAATTTTTTTCCCTCCTACTGTCAAAGTAAGCAAAACGTCAGAGCGGGCCTTGACATGTGCAAATGACGTCTTCATGTTGACGTCATGTGAAACAACCCATTGTCTCGCTACCAACTGAAGCTGAAACTGAAAAAAAAATGAAAAGAGAGAAAAAAAAACACACTCCAACAAACTGCAGCAGACCTTCAACAGAGAGAGAGAGAGAGAGAGAGAGAGAGAGAGAGAGACCTTGGACCAGCTCTCTCTAGACACAACAATAGAAGGAGAAGGAGAGAAAAAGGAGGGAATAGAAGGCGCTAAACAAGTAAAACGGAGACTCATTTGAAATCTGTGGATCACTCAAGAGCTAAACGAGAAAAGACATCTTGAACTTCCACGTCATCGCCTTAGGGTTTAGTTGTGAAGAGTAGGAGGTGAAGAAAAGAGGAAGGGAAGGGTGGGGTAGGGGGGCAAAAGGGAGGGGGTGGGGTGGCCTGTTTGGACATCACACAGCTCTGAAGTCTTCTTCTTCTTCTTCTGTTTCTTGATTAGACATGGCGAAGAACCCCCCTACAGCAAACTGACCCAGGGTATTTTTTTTGTTTAAGTGTGAGGGTGACATTGTTTCACTTTTATTCAGACACGAGCTATCTGACAGGTCATCATGCAATAAAAGAAACTGTCTCTCTGATTCCATGTCCTTGGCTTGCTCGGGTCTCATGGTGACCTTAAGTTTCGCAGGTTTCCCCCACCACACATTTCTGTGTCTTTGAAGAGTCTGTGTTAATTCCTTAGGGGGTTGGAAGGTTCATGGAGATGATAAAAAAAATAAATAAAAGGTTGTTGGAGAGACGTTGTGGTGGTCACCATTCTGGGTGGGCGTCCCATTTAGCGTGGCTGTGCGACTGAGCTATTACTGTCGTCACAGCAGGGACCTAGTAGGTGGTGTCCTACCTACGTAACCTCGAAGCAGGCTCCACTGAACACCACCAAAGTGACCCAGCTGAAGGGCAGGCAGGGCCACTCTGGTTAGTGTCCCTATAGCGGTCTGAGATTGATAGGCTCCCTGTGGAACTCTGACTCTGAAAGATGTGACATAACGAATCTGAGTATGGCTGGGGCGGAGAGACTGAAATAGCGGTGTGAGAACACCTAGCACAAAAAACTTTGAACCAGAGTAAGGATTATGATTTTTGTTTTCGTTAAGTTACTGTGAAATCAGAGTTAGGAGGAAATTGGACTTGATAATGAATTGAGGTTATTAGGAGTGTTCTTGTTTGCGGTTTTTTAAGGGAGGAGGATGGTGGTAGTGGTGTTTTGTTGTTGTTGTTGTTTTTATCAAACCATGGGGCCGGGAGGGAGAGAATCAAGACCCCATCTTGTCTGAAAATTTTATTTTTTAATTTAAAAGCAGAAGGGGGAATGACAGATTTTCCCCTGTCACCGTTAAAGGATGGCCACCAACCAACCAACCACTAACTCCTAGATCCTGCTAGCCACCCTGAAAGGCACGACCATCCATTGCAAGGGTAGGGTAGGCCTAAGGAGGGGTAGGGTAGGGTAGAGTAAGGTAGGGTAGGGCCAGGGGTAAGGGACAGGACGGGACTTCCAGTTCACCCCCAATGCAAGTCCGTGCTTCTTTCAGCAGAAGCGGCGAGTGTTTGTCCAACACTCTTCCCTCATTGTCCCCCTGTTGTTCCACGGCCTCGCCTCATCGCCCTTCCCGCGAGGACCTCTCTCGCTCTTCCTCCCTCCTCTCCCTCTCCTTCTCTCTCTCTGTCATTGTCTCTCTCTCTCTCCTCTCTCTCTCTCTCTCTCTCTCTCTCTCTCTCTCTCTCTCTCTCTCTCTCTCTCTCCCTTCACTCCCAGGTACCCCTATACTAGCCCTGTACTGTCCTCGCCCCAACTGCCGTCAGGAATCTTTTTCCCTTCGCTTGACGTGAAAGTGATACCATACTTGGCTCGTGGCCTCGCGTCACCGTGAACGAAGTGTTGGCTGACCCCTGGGGTTGTGGGTCTGGGGGTGGTGGTGAAGGGGGGGGGAGGGTGGGGGGGGGAGGGGTGGGGGGGGGGCGTGTGGGAGTAGGGGTGAGGAGGAGAGAAGAGACTATCATGGAAAAAGGATGAGTAAAAGAAGGATTGGGGATGGGAGAGGGGGGGGGGGGGGGGAGGATGGTGTCAATTCTTCTTGGTGTGGTGGGGGACTAATGCCATCATTAAAAAAATTGTTACAAAGTCTGGTACTTCGGTAACGAATCATTTAAATGACTTAAATGGAAGGGGGAAAGGTGCAGGTTTCTTCTTGTTCTTCTCGTTTTTGTTCTTCTTGTTCTTCTTGTTCTTGTTCTTCTTCTTCTTTGCATTCTTCTTCTTCTTCTTTGCATTCATGTTCTTCTTTGCATTCTTCTTTGCATCCTTCTTCTTCTTCTTTGCATTCTTCTTCTTCTTTGCATTCTTCTTCTTTGCATTTTTCTTTGCATTCTTCTTCTTTGAAATCTCCTTTGAACTCATTCTTCCTCTTCTTCCTCTTCCTCTTCTTCTTCTTCTTCTTCTTCTTCTTCTTCTTCTTCTTCTTCTTCTTCTTCGCAATTCTTCTTCTTCTTCTTCTTCTTCTTTCTTCTTCTTCTTCTTCTTCTTCTTCTTCTTCTTCTCCTCCTCCTCCTCCTCCTCCTCCTCCTGCTCCTCCTCCTCCTCCTTGTCCTCCTCCTCCACCTCCTCCTTCTTCTTCTTCACTGACAATGCCTTTTAGACAAGAATGTGTCAAGGTTTCAAAGTGCTGTGGATGAGTTGGTGCACGAAAGATCAAGGAATTATTCAGCAAGTTTCTCATTATTCACACTCTGAATCCACCAGCAGCTTCAGAAATCACAGCATGAAGCCTTAGTCAGCTCAGACTGTACGAGAGCAGAAACCAGATTTTAATTTTTTTTTTTTTTTTTTTTTGGGGGGGGCGACGGGAGGAGAGAGGGAGGGAGGGAGGGAGTGAGGGAGAGAGAGAGAGAGA
>CM060332.1:42778267-42780767 GCA_030674155.1 Stramonita haemastoma
CCCCCAAGTAAGAAAATAGCTAGATTAACGATCGGCAAAAAAAACGGTTGCAAACGCAAAAATGTTACTATTACATTTTAGTTAGCCTTGAAGATATAGCCTTAGGACCAAAAAAGCAAAATAATCAGGATTGATCACATAAAAAGCTTTCATCGCTGTTGAAAACTCTACTACGAGTAAACTCGTTAACACTCAGATGTGGATGGGCCTGTGTTACGAGTATACTTGTAAATGGGGTAGATAGGAAGAACGAAAGCAACACAACACGAAACAGTAGAAACTCAACTCAACTGTTTCCATCGTTGCAATCATCAATAGGAGCTCCACTCAATGCCACCCAGGGTTCGCCATCTTTCTCTATCTCTCCGCTGAGTTCTACCATCTCCTGTAGCTCTCCCAGACCACTGATCTCAGTGATGTTGGCATGTCAAGAGAAGAGAAAAGGCGAGAGAAGATAAGAAAAGAGAGACCAGAAGAGAAGAGAAGTGAAGAAAAGAGAGGAGGACAAAGAAGAAAAGTGGGAGAAGAGAAGAGAAAAGAGAGGAGAAGAGGAGAAGAGATGAAAAGAGAAAAGAGAAGAGAAGAAAACGAATAAGAGAAGAGAGAAGAGGAGAAGAGAAGAGAGAAGAGGAGAAAAGAAGAGAAAATAAAAAAAAAGAAGAGGAGAGAGAAAAGAAGAAGAGAAGAGAAGAAGGAAAGAGGGAAGAAAAGAATACAGGAGAAAAGAGAAGGAAAGGGGAGAAGTGAAGAGAATAACGAAGTCAACAAAGAAGACAAGAGAGAAGAGATGAGGAGACGATAAGCAAAAAGAGAAGACGAGATGAGAAGAGGAGAAGATAAGCAAAAAGAGAAGACAAGAGAGAAGAGATGAGGAGACGATAAGCAAAAAGAGAAGAGAAGAGGAGAAGAGAAGAGAGAATAGAGGAGAGAAGAGGAGAAGAGAAGAGAGAATAGAGGAGAGAAGAGGAGAAGAAAAAAGAGAAGAGAAGAGAGAAGAAAAGAGAAGAGAAGAGAAGAGAATAGAGAAAGGAGAAGAGAAGAGAAGGGAATAGAGAATAGAAGAGATGAGAAGAGAGAAGAGAAGATAAGAGGTAAGAAGAGAAGAGAGAAGACAAAAGAAGTGAAGAGAGGAGAGAGAAGGAAAGAGAAGAGAAGAGAACTGCAAAGACAAGATCCTGAAAGAGAAGACGGAAGGGATTTTGAATAGATGTAAATGGGGATTTTGAGGGAGTTTTTTTTTCGTTCCTCGACAAGAGTTCTGGGGTTCACCAATGATGAGATTTTACAAATGCGGGAATGGATTTTGGAAACTTGAGGTGGGGATTGAGAGAGAGAGAGAAGAGAGAGAGAGAGAGAGAGAGAGAGAGAGAGAGAGAGAGAGAGAGAGAGAGAGAGAGACAGAGACAGAGACAGAGACAGAGACAGAGACAGAGACAGGACAGAGAGACAGAGAGAGAGAGAGAGACAGAGAGAGAGAGAGAGAGAGAGAGAGAGAGACAGACAGACAGACAGACAGACAGACAGACAGACAGACAGACAGACAGACAGAGCGGAGAAGGAAGTGGGGAAGGTTCGGGAGAGGGAGGGGGAGGAAGGAGAGGGATAAAGAAAGAGCAGATTTGAGAAAGAGGAGGATGGCGGGGGCGGGGGGGGGGGGGGGAGGAAAGAGAGGGGGGGGGGGGGGGTAGGGCGGTTAAGCAGGGAGAGAAGTCGTGCCACGGAATAAGTCGGGGTTGTGGATTGTTGTCACTCTGTCAACATTGTCATAGTTAGCTGCCCCTCCTTCCCCTTATTTCACTCTCTTGCCTCATACAGACCCCCACCCCCACCCCCTACCCGAGTCCACCCCTACCTCCCTACCTCCCCCCCCCAACCACCACTACCTTGCTCCCATTCCTCCTCCTTTCTCTTTCTGCTTTGGAAATCTGGGTGGTAAAGTTGGGGTGGACGGATGCTGAGGTTGAAGTACCTCAGTGGGAACACGTAGGCCTACATGCCTGTGCGCGCACACACGCACGCAAATACGCACACACACATTCACACACGCGCGCGAGCACGCACGCACGCACGCACGGCTTTTCTTCCACAAAGCTGTATGCATGCAGAATGTTATATATACGGAAATATTCCTCCAAAGATGACCAATGTCTTCAAATTTCAATTAAATTCCATTCAAACTACTTTATTATCTTTAAAACAGAGAAATTCCAGTGGGTTACAAGCCATATCTAAGAACAACCAAGTCCAGAGATACAGACACCTGCAGTGTTGATCGCGTAATTTAAGCAACACTCTCACACTCACATCCATAAAGAGGACGAAGAAGCTTGACGGTGCAGACGACGTTGTTCAAATGAACCCGTAACAGCCTCATTTAGGGTAGGAGCCGGTTGGCCGGAGTCCAAAAAACCCCCTAGTACTCTTCAATGGACTCGAACCGGCAACCTTTCACCCAGCCCGCAACCCACAGGCTAACAACCACGTACAACCACCATAGTGG
>CM060332.1:42785767-42793267 GCA_030674155.1 Stramonita haemastoma
CAGACATACACGTACACATACATTCTCAGACGCAGTGTACCTTGGCAGACACAATCAGAGACAGTTCAAAAAATGAACATTGTCAAAAGACGTTGCTCCTATCGTCTGTTTTATTGGAGTCGGGGGGTGGTTTTTGTTTTATTTTTTATTTTTTTTAAAAGCAACTTCACTCCAGAGTGAAAGAAAGCAAGATGCCCACCTCAATTACAGCTGCCATTACTCTGTGTAAAGTATACCTGCTGTCTCCCAAAAGGCATCTACCATGATTGTCAGACGCGCTTCGTTTCTCAAACTCCACCTCAAACTCAATTTACCCCAGCCCGTGACACGTCGCATTTCCAATAAACAAAGGCATAACTCATATGACTAACGCGACAGCCAGCCATCTTGGCCTGCCTCGTTCTGAATGCTTGTTAACCTCGTTCTGAACTAGGGGCCTCCCGCCTGAAAAGAAAACCGCTATCTTGTCAGGAAGGATGGTGGGATGTTTTTAAGATGTGAAATTGCGCCCCCCCCTTTTTTTTTATACTTTTCTGTTAAAAATATTGTTGTCGTGCGTTCCCTAGCTTAATTTAACATTTTGGGGGTCACCTAGAATATGCACTCGGACTCACTCATCCCACCTGTGAGATTGAAATTGCACACTGAATGAGAAGTTTGCAGGTATGACTGTTTTTAAATACCTAGCCATATACTAGGTAACCATACTCTGACTTCAGAGGATTTTTTTCTCTCCTTTAAAGGAGAGTGCGGATTAATAGCTTGTCATGGCTGAAGGCAATCTTAACACAACCTTTTAAAACATAACAAGATTTTAGTGTAGGCCTTGGTAATTAGCTGACTTCAATAACTGACACATCTTTTGACCTGGGCCAGTTAAAATGAATAATCAGCTGGGGTTTTTATTTTGTTCCTCGGCTAGAGCTCTGAGGTTTGGTGAGATATTATTTTGCATATGTGATCATTTTTTGTCCACAATTTAGGTAACCACACTCTTACTTTCGGATGATTTCTAAGCACACCAGTGTGCAATTGTTTCTTTTTGGTTTAAACAGAATTTATTCCGGCAGAGTGTCACAAAAATACAAGCATACCTTGTTGCCTTGATGTGAGAAAAAACCCCTATAAATCGTGACCCAATCGTGGTCTTTATTTTGTGTACTAGTCACCCTATACGCTCACAGTGAGGAACGCACGCACGCACACATACATGCACGCGCTCACACACGCACGAACGCACACACACACACACACATACACACACGCACACACACAGACACACGCACGCACACAGACACACATACACACACACACACACACACACACACACACACACACACACACACACACACACACACACAACACACACACACACACACACACACACACACAACTACAACTGTGTGGAATATAAATCTACGGTGAAGTTTTTAGGTGTACATTTCACATCCTCTCTAAGTTGGAGTTATCACATTGAATATTTAATACTAAAGCCCGAAAAAAATCTGAACTTTTTGAAAGTTATCAGTAAACAAGTGTGGGCTCATGATGTAGCTGTTTTAAAACATCTAGCATTATCTCTTGTACGTTCTAGACTCATTTATGGCCAGGAAGCATTTTTCAATTTAGTGCTCCAAAATCTTTATTACAAAAAATGACAAGATTAGACTGTAAGGGTTTTCGATTAGCTTTGGGTGTACCTTTCCATGCATCATCCATGGGTACTTATAAAGAGATAGGTATTTTGCCTTTAGATGATCATCGACAACTGGCTGTGGCTAAATATCTCTTACGTTGTTCAAAACAAGAAAGCAATGTGGACACCGAAATTGGTATAAGATCTGGTGTCAACTTCCCCAAAAGAGCACATACTATTCGTTCTGTTACAACGCCTATAACTTATACTTCTCATTTATTTGATAAGGCAGAAATATATCATACAGAAATAACTAAATCAAAGATTAACATCTCTTCTTGCCCACCATGGGAGCTTCAGAGAGCTAATTTTGACTTAAATTATTCTTCTTTAACCGAAAAAGGTAATGAAAATATTCTTAGCGCGTCAGTAAAAGAACATGTACAAACTACATATCCAGAACATCTAAAAATCTACACTGACGGCTCACTTTTGAGCGACAACAAGGCGGGAACAGCTTTTGTAATCCCATCATTGAAAGGAGAAAGATCTTTTCATATTGGGAAAAATCGATCTATTTTTACAACTGAACTATCTGCCATTTTGATGGCTTCATATTTTCTTTTAGATTTCCCCAAAGACATATTTCAGACGCTTTTCTGTGTTGATTCCAAGTCGGTTTTACTTGCTCTAAAAAAATTCCAGTTCAAAAGTGAGACAAGATCTCGTAACTGAAATTAAACATTTGATTCACTTTCTGATGTTACGAGGCACCTGTGTTACCTTCTGCTGGATTCCTTCGCATTGTGGTATCTACTTAAAAAAAAAAAAAAAAAAAAAGTTGACAAAGTAGCAAAATGTGGAGCAAAGCACACTGATGGGTCCTGCAGCATTACTGTCCCCTTATCCGTTCATGCGGGTTACAGCATGTTACAAAATGCTTGTTGGAAACATTTTAAAAAGAAATAAACTATTGGTTCTCACCAGAATGATGATGGAACCCATGTATTATCTTTTGATAAGACCAAATGCCGTAGCTCTCAGGAATATAGAAATGTTGTATCTCTTATTTATAGGTTCAAGCTCAATGCTTTTAGATCTAAATTTTCAACAACAGAAAAAAAGCAACAAAAATATTACCAAAGCTCACATTCTTTTAGAATGCAGAGATGAATTTTTTTTTTTTTTACCTGTATTCACATACGTTTAGTTAGAGCAAATTCTAAAAGACATTCCGCTAATGAAAGAAATTGTATTGTCATTAAGTCATAGTCCTATTATCAGGTTCTTATAGTATAATGTTTTTTTTAATATTATTATTATTTTTATTACTAGTTATATGTATTGCAAAGTTAGTGTTTAAACTGTTCTTTCTTTTCATTATTCTTGTTCTATGGTTTGAATTTTTAGTTCTTATCGTGGTTTAATGCAGATAATTAGCTATGTGCTCATCCCAACCAACCCAGCCCCCCACCCCCCATACACACACTCACCAAAACACACTTTCCCGTCTGAAATCACTATTTTAGTGGAAGAACGTTAAACGGAAGAACTAACTAACACACAACTACACTTGCGTAAACATCCACTTACTTCAAGTTTATCTTTTTTCCCTCTGTTCTAGTTTCTATATAAAGTTCAATGAATTTCTCATGGTTAGAACTCTTTTTTCCTAGTATTATTCATTCAACTTTGTGAAAACAAACACACTTGTATTCCCTTCTATCTCTGTCTTCTCCTTGTGCCCTGTCTAAAATCACTTTTTAGTGGATGGACGTTAAAACGAAGACATACATCTACAACCACACCCACACACGCACAACTACACACACACACACACACACACACAACACTACACACACACACACACACACACACACACACACACACACACACACACACACACACCAAAACACACACACACACACACACACACACACACACACACACACACACACACACACACACAAACAACAACACACACACACACACAATTACACGCACACACACAACTACACACACACACACACACACAACTACACACACACACACACACACACACACACACACACACACACACACACACACACACACACACACACACACAGAGACTGTGTAGGTGATGAGGCAGTGTGACAGAAGCCAGAGCAGTACTTAAGGATGCTGTGATGAACGTACACACTTGTCCCCCGCTCCGACTGACTTGGCTACTCATTTATTTGTTGCCCCCTCTTCCCCCCCCCCCCCCCCCACCACCCACGCCCAACTAATCTCCTTCCCCTTTCTCTCCACACACACTTTCCGCCCACACAGACAGACACAGACAGACAGACACAGACAGACACACACACAGACACACACACAGACACACACAGACAGACACACACACAGACACAGACACAGACACAGACACACAGACACACACAGACACATACAGATACACACAGACACACAAACACAGACACAGACACACACACAGACACACACACACACACACACACACACACACACACACAAAGAATAGATAAAAAAAATTATAAGAGAATAAATAAAATAAAATAAAATAAACACACACACACAAAGAATAGATAAAAAAAAATAAAAGAATAAAAAAAAAAAAATAAATAAAAAAAAAATAAACACACACACACACACACACACACACACACACACACACACACACACACACACACACACACACACACACACACTTTAATCCACACCAAAACTTGAGTGCATGCATTCAAGTTATTTTCGAGTTGCTTTATATAACTATTACAATTTTTTTTAAGAATAGCTCTTATCTTTAAAAACAATATCTTACTTTATAAAAATAATATCTATCTATCTATCTGTCTGTCTGTCTGTAATATATATATATATATATATATATATATATATATATATATATATATATATATATATATATATATATATATATATATATATATAAATAAAAATCAGACAAAATAATTATAACGGAGAAAAACAAGTGCAGGTAACCCCATTCATCACTTCTTCATCATTATAAAAATGATCTATCAAGGATTAAAAAGATAACAAAAATACATAATACATGGTAAATGAATTTATAAATATATATAGATATATGAACATAAATACATATTTGTGTGTATATATAGGTCTATTTGAATTAGCTAGAACTATCTATTGTTATTGATCGCTCGTGTGATGCATAGGTCTAATGCAAGCGCTTTGATTTGTTTTTTGCAAGATATAGCGCTATGTAAATTCCATGTATTATTATTATTATTATTATTATTATTATTATTATTATTATTATTATTACTATTATTATTATTATTATTATTATTATTATTATTATTATTATTATTATTATATAAACATATATATATATATATATATGAGAGAGAGAGACAGATGGAAAAAATAGAATGTAGGAATAAAAGAAAAAAAGACATGAATAAATGATGAAATATATCAAAGAGTTAGTAAAATAAGTTGATGAAGCAAACAATTCAAAAGAATCAAACTACATACACAAATAAATAAATAAAATAAACCAACCAACCAACCACCCAACTAACTAACCAACCTACTAACTAACTAATAACTAACTAATAACTAACTAACTAACTAACTAACTAACTAACTAACTAACTAACTAACTAACTAACTAACTAAACTAACTAACTAACTAACTAATTGACTAACTGACTGACTGACTGACTGACTGACTGACTAGCTGACTAACTAGCGCAACTTACTAACTAAATCACTTTAAAATAATTTTAAAATGACCTCAAATTAGTATAAATACACAAGGTAACTTACTAGCTGACTGACTTATTAACGGACTAACTAACCAACTAGCTATCTAACTTACTAGGCAGCTAACTAACTAACTAGCACTATTTACTTACTAACTAAATCACTAAAAAGTAATTTAAAAGTGACTTCAAATTGGTATACAATACGCAATGTAAGTTACTACCTGACTGACTTACTAACTGACTAACTAGCCAATTAACTTTTTAACTTTTACTAGCTAGCTAACTAACTGACTAACTAACTAAACAACTGAGGAATTTAATACATAGAGATAACTGAAAATGAATTTATTATTAGATGAGAATGAGATAAATGTACCAATAAGAAAACAAATAGATGTACATAGATAGATAGATAGATAGACAGACAGACAGATAGATAGATAGATAGATAGATAGATAGATAGATAGATAGATAGATAGATAGATAGATAGATAGATAGATAGATAGATAGATAGATAGATAGATAGATAGATGGGTGGATGGATGGATGGATGGATGGATGGGTGGATGGATAGAAAGATGGATAGATAGACAGACAGACACAGACAGACAGACAGACAATAGACAGATAGATAGATAGATAGATAGATAGATAGATAGATAGATAGATAGATAGATAGATAGATAGATAGATAGATAGATAGATAGATAGATAGATAGATAAGAAGGAACTCAATGAAGCAAAGAAATAAATGAATAATTAAAGAAGAAACTAAATTCTGAAATATATCAAGGAATTTCTAGATTTTAAGAGATCAATTAAGAAAATAACTGTAAATAAGGAAATAATTAAATGAATGAACAGCTAACTAACTAACTAACTAACTAACTAACTAACTAACTAACTAACTAACTAACTAACTAACTAACTAACTAACTAACTGACTGACTATCTGACTGACTGACTGACTGACTGACTATCTAACTAACAAGTAAATAAACAAAGAAACAAACCTACAAACCAATCAAATAACTAACTAACCAACCAAGCCACCAAGCCACCAACCAACCAACCAAACAACCAACCAACCAACCAACCAACTAGCTAGCTAACTAGCTAACTACGGGGGACAGGATAGCTTGGTGGTTAGAGTGATACACATCGCGCTCGTGATCAGCTCATCCGGGTTCGAATCTCATTCAAGAGAATTCTTCCTCTGGAGTTAACATCAGTGTCGACTCCACTTCCCCATAAACCGAGGCCCCGTGTGCGAACGCAAGCAGAACATCTTGCCGACACGTTAAAACCCGCTTCGCTTTTTGGAAGTGTAGGCCATTGTGTGCCGGTGGGAACGGATGACAAATCTGCATACAAACGAGGACCGAATATAACAGAGCACATGAGTTTTTATTCCATTACCATCGAAATAAAATTGATTACAGTATAAGCAAACAAAGGAACTAATAACTAGCTAACTAATAACTAACTCGTTAACTCACTAAGTAATTACCTAACTAGGTGATAGACAAGCGAGGAAACAAACCAACTAACTATCTAGACGAATAAATAGATAAAGGAGCATGAATGATGATAAATAGATAATAGATAATTGAACGATGAGAGAGAGAGACAGAGATTCATTTATTTATTTTTTATTCTTTTATATCGAGGATAATGGAGTGAGCATTCCTGTGCTTTTTTTTTATTTTACATCCAGTGCCCGTGTGTATGCAGTTTTGTAAATCCTGTCATCTGTTCCCACCGGCACACAATGGCCTACTCTTACGAAAAGCGGAACAGGATTTAACGTGTGCGCAAGATGTTCTTCACGCGTTCGCACTCGGGGCCTCGGTTTCATAGTCTCATCCGAAGGAGAAAGAGAGAGAGAGAGAGAGAGAGAGAGAGAGAGAGAGAGAGAGAGAGAGAGAGAGAGAGAGAGAGAGAGAGAGAGAGAGAGAGAGAGAGAGAGACAGAGAGAGAGAGAGAGAGACAGAGACAGAGACAGAGACAGAGACAGAGACAGAGAGACAGAGAGACAGAGAGAGACAGAGAGAGACAGAGAGAGACAGAGAGAGAGAGAAGACGGACAGAAAAATAAAACCAGGGA
>CM060332.1:42798267-42800767 GCA_030674155.1 Stramonita haemastoma
CTTGATGTTATCCATCCAGCTTTTGGTTTGTCTGCCTCGGCGTCTGCCACCTTCTAGCGTTCCTTGTAGGACTGTCTTGGGGAGGGTGTTGTGGCGTGTGACATGGCCGAACCATTAACGGGTACGAAGTTTTTAAAAAATCCCAAACTGTGCAAGACCTTAAGTTAGGATTTTACCATAAATTATCAGATTAGAAAATGACTGCATTCTGCTGATGTTTGAACATAATTGATGATATAATTATATAAACGCGAGGAAACGCGCAACGCGGTGATTATGACATTTTATGATGTGATGAAGCGGTAAGTGGATTATCTCCCATGCGATCAAGGTCCTGTGGCAGCGTGGTGTTTCTAAATTGAGACACACCAGCCAGTTGTGCACACTGTGTTTCTTTGGGGGGTGGTTGAAAAAACTCCGTTGCATACGCTTTGCCGTAATGGTAAAATACAGTATATATGCAAGCTTTCACTATAGAGGCCACATCCTATCTGTTTGGCTGTGCCCACGCGAGGTATTGTGCAAAGATGGGAGATTGAAGTTCACTATTCTGTTACAATTAAAATAAATTGTGTTTTTTTCTATATGATTTGTTGCGTTTCCTTTATAGATGTCAACTTCACTTAGGTTCTCTAGAAGAATGAAAATAACAACCCCACTCGAGCAATACCAAAAAAAATCCACAAAAATTTTGTATTTAGGTCCTGATAAACAAAAAATAAAGTACCAACACTTAATAACAATGTCTGGGTGTAGAGTCACATGTAAGGGGGTA
Source organism: Stramonita haemastoma (assembly GCA_030674155.1). NCBI lineage: Eukaryota > Metazoa > Mollusca > Gastropoda > Neogastropoda > Muricidae > Stramonita > Stramonita haemastoma. The sequence continues at coordinate 42,799,043 of CM060332.1, forward strand.
AGCACGCATTGACTTGGCAAACTGGGAATCACCCCAATACATGACAAGCCCCAACGAGATAGATAGTATAGGCTTGTATCCCATGTCAAAGGTATGCAATTTTATTTTCGCTGTTGTCTTCCAAGTGGGTTGATTGCATGATGAATGTGCGTGGCTGTTGTGTCACAAAGAACAGTTTTTGAAACGTCAACATGTTCCTTCAGTGTTGTAATACGAAGCTGCTGTATAAGAACTGCTTGTGTGGTGCATGTGATACAGTGTGAATGTTTATGTGGTGGTGGTGTGCATCCGTGTTGTGTGTTGTGTGTGTGTGTGTGTGTGTGTGTGTGTGTGTGTGTGTGTGTGACTCTGCATCTCTGTCAGTCTATTTGCTTCTCAAGTCAAAATGATCTTTATTCAGGGTAAAAGGTTAAGTTTACACAACATTTTAACATCCTGCCCTCACACACAAAAAAATCAAGAAAATAGACTTCTAAATTATTGAAAAGGCAAATATCAACCTATGTATAAACCTATATCAGCCTCTGTGTGTGTACGTGCGTACGTGCTTGCGTGCGCGCTCGCAAGTGAGAAACATACGGAAAAAATAACAACCAGCATTAAGCAGTCTTCTTCATCGTCGTCCACCGCTCAGACAGCAACTTAAGTTTGTCATAGTATGAATGTTCAAATAGCTAATTGTCAGCGTCAGAGACCTCAGCTTCTCTAGGGGCCAGCATATTGAGGGCGGCGCCCATCTCCTCTCCCTTGCTGCTTTACCTTCCCTGACTCTAAATCCAATCCAATCCAATCCAATGTTTCTTAGAGCCCCACCGACGGCACAGGCCATATCGGGGCTGTCACCTGACTCTAAAATAGGCAGGTACCCATTTAAAGCTGGATGAACCGGGGGACTTAAGCCAAGGCGCGCAAACGGTCACCCATCCACTTGGTAACCACAATCGATACTGTTTAACCTTATCTTGGGGGAAAGCGAGTGCTCTGACCTCTGAGCTATCCCGTCCCCGAAGGAGGAGGAGTAGCCTATTTACTTATTTATTTATTTACTCTTTTATATTGAGGATAATGGAACAATCACTCATGTACCTTTTTACAACTAGTCCCCGAGTGCATACAGTTGTGTAAATCTTGTTATATGTTCCCACCGGCCCACAATGGCCTACTCTTACGAAAAGCGGAACAGGATTGAACATGTGCGCAAGATGTTCTAATTCTGCGTACGTTCGCACACGGGGCCTCGGTCTATAGTCTCATCCAAGGGACTTTTGGTACAAGGGGCAGTGCAGACAACAAGTGTAGCCGTGTGTGTGTGTGTGTGTGTGTGTGTGTGTGTATGTGTGTGCGTGCGTGCCTCTGTGTGTGTGTATGCGCCTGCGTGCGTGTGTGTGTGTTCGTGCGCGCGCACGTGTGAGTGTGTGTGATACATGGCGAGAAGCTGTCTTGGCAAGCCAACTCAACAGCCGGAGTAGAGATGTGCACTTCAATCGTCACCCAGCTTCGTTAGCCCCCAGCCGGCGGGGGTGCCGACGCACGCCAGAAGAGCACCTGTCTCGCGAGACTAACAGGGGGTTGGGAGGCTATTCCGGACACCTCCCGCCGAATTCTTGTCGGTGTTACGGGTCCGCGGGCTGTAGGGTTAGAATTAAAAGACAGGGGGGGGGGGGGGGGGGGGGGGGGAATGGCGTCAGTGCCGTTTTGGGGAACCTGTGGGTTTTTTTTTCTTTT
>CM060332.1:42818267-42823267 GCA_030674155.1 Stramonita haemastoma
TGTTAGTGTAGTGTGGTGTGTGCGTGAAGTGTGTGTGTGTGTGAGTGTGTAGTGTGTGTGTGTGAGTGTGTTTGTGTGTAGTGTGTAGTGTGTGTGTGTGTGATGGTGTGTGTGTGTGCGCGTGCGCGTGCGTAGTGTAGTGAGTGAGTGTGTGTGTGTGTGCATGTGTGTGTGTGTGGTGTGTGGTGTGTGTGTGTGTGTGTGTGTGTGTGGTGTAGTGTGTGTGGTAGTGTGTGTGTAGTGTGTGTGTGTGGTGCGTTGTGGTTGTAGTGTGTGTGATGTGTAGTGTGTGTGTGTGTGTTAGTGTGTATGTGTATATGTGTGAGTGCATAGGGTGTGAGTGTGTGTGTGTGTGTGTGTTGTGCGCACGCGTTCGTGCGTGTGTAGTGTGTGTGTATGTATGTGTGTGTTTGTAGTGAGTGTGTATATGTGTGTGTTTGTAGTGTGTGTGTATGTGCAAGTGTTTGTAGTGAGTGTGGGTATGTGTGTAGTGTGTGTGTGTGTGTGTGTGTAGGCGCACACACACACACACACACACAAACACACACACACACGCACACACACACACACGCGCGCACTCTCTCAGGGCTGGAGGGAAGGAAGGTGAAGCAGCTGTCTGTCTCTCTTACCGCTTTCATCTCTTTCTCTTCATGAGCCCAGCGCCAGAGCGAGGATCAAAGAAACTTTGCGGCAAACAGGAAAGCACGGGGAGAGAGAGAGTAGAGAGGAGAGAGTAGAGAGTAGGGGAGAGAGAGAGAGAGAGAGAGAGAGAGGAGAGAGAGAGAGGAGAGAGAGAGAGAGAGAGAGAGTCTATGAAACTCTGAAATGGTTTAGGCTTAGTATACATCAGCCTTGGGCCACAATACACTTGAGACGCAATAGATGGAAAGATGAAGAAAATGAAATAATATAATCTTTAGTAAACTTTGGTAAGACTTTGGCATGATACCTTGGCATGTACCCCAAATTGGACACTCTGGAATAATCATGTATATTCCAAATTCATACCTAGAGTAAGTGTTGGTCTGGACCAAGTTGGCATCTGTAGGCATCAGTCAGTCTGGGAAGACCATGGAGTTGCTCTAGGCTCTAGAGCGCAAAGCCTGGGTAAGTGAGTATGGAGGGCAAGCTGTTACCCATGCAGCAGACCCCCCTCTCCACACTACTGGAATGATCCATTGAAAAAAAACAATTGCGGATATGAATGGTTCCTGTGCCGTCACACGAGCCGCCTGAACGTTGCCATATACAGCCCCTAACCTCCCTGAAGACTCCGATCCAACTCCCCGATTTTTCCTCAGGGATGGTGTCTAAACACGACGCCTGTGTGCATGCTGGTTTTTTATTTTGTTGTCATCCGTTCCTACCAGCACATGATGGCCTGCTCTTCTGAAAGGCGGAACGGGGTTTTAACGTGTGCGCAAGATGTTCTGCGTGTGTTTGCACACGGGTCCTTGGTTTATAGTCTCATCCAAATGACCAAGATTCCGAACAAAACACAGCTAAAAAAAAATGTCAGTTTACCTGAGCTTCTCCCCGGATACCACATAAAGATAATTGAGAGAGAGAGAATAATGATAAGAAGAATAAAAGAACGTAGATTTATTTTCTGAGGGTAATAGCATCAGTGCAAGACTTTTATTGTCATCCAGCCCTTGCTGGAAAGTGTAAACATGTCAACAAACATCAATGTGTAAGAGAGAGAGAGAGAGAGAGGAGAGAGAGAGAGAGAGAGAGAGGAGAGGAGAGAGAGAGAGAGAGAGAGAGAGAGAGAGAGAGAGAGAGAGACAGACAGACAGACAGACAGACAGACAGACAGACAGACAGACAGACAGACAGACAGACAGACAGACAGACAGACAGACAGACAGACAGACAGAGACAGAGACAGAGACAGAGAGAAACAGAGAGAGACAGAGAGAGACAGAGAGAGACAGAGAGAGACAGAGAGGCGGAGAGAGACAGAGACAGAGACAGAGACAGAGAGAGATGTATAATTATGTGTGTGCTTTTATTTATCTTTTCATCTATTTATTTCGTGGATAGTGAAATACATAGCATGTGATTCATTTTCTTTGAGCATTCAGTCCTTATGAGTATGCATATTGTAAATTTTGTCATCAGTTCCAACCAGCACACAATGGTCCATCCTTCCAAAAAAAAACCCTGAACAGGTCTTAACGTGTGCGCAAGATGTTATGCGTGTGTTTGCACACGGGGCCTTGGTTTATAGTCTCATCCGAAGGACATTTTGGGAGAGTTTTGAAACTCTCCTCCAGCACCCACTTACACTCACCCCTGAAAAAACCCTCTTTATCCCATTCTACTCCTCCTCCTACACAAAAGTGAAATAATGCTTACCCAGAAAGAAAAAGAAAAATGCAGAAGAAAAAAAGATGCCAGTGGGCAATATCTTTATTCTATTATGTTAGTTACGTATGGATTTTTGATATAGAAAAAAATGCATAATGGTGAACTTTGTGAAAGATTTTGAACATTATTATATCAGCACCAGTAACAATGGACTCATTCAAAATCTTAAAAAAACAAACCCAAACGAGGCTTTTTGAGCAGCATCATCAGCTCCTCCAAGATCAAATTTTAGATGAAGCACATCTGAAAGAATATGAACCAGATAAAGTACATCTAAAAGAATGAACCAGATGAAGCACATCTAAAAGAATGAACCAGATGAAGCACATCTAAAAGAATGAACCAGATGAGGCACATCTAAAGAAGGAGCCAGATGAAGCACATCTAAAAGAATGAACCAGATGAGGCACATCTAAAAGAATGAACCAGATGAGGCACATCTGAAAGAATATGAACCAGATAAAGTACATCTAAAAGAATGAACCAGATGAGGCACATCTAAAAGAATGAACCAGATGAAGCACATCTAAAAGAATGAACCAGATGAAGCACATCTAAAAGAAGGAACCAGATGAAGCACATCTAAAAGAAGGAACCAGATGAGGCACATCTAAAAGAAGGAACCAGATGAAGCACATCTAATAGAATGAACCAGATGAAGCACATCTAATAGAATGAACCAGATGAAGCACATCTAAAAGAATGAACCAGATGAGGCACATCTAAAAGAAGGAAACAGATGAAGCACATCTAAAAGAATGAACCAGGTGAGGCACATCTAAAAGAATGAACCAGATGAAGCACATCTAAAAGAAGGAACCAGATGAGGCACATCTAAAAGAATGAACCAGATGAGCCACATCTAAAAGAATGAACCAGGTGAGGCACATCTAAAAGAATGAACCAGATGAAGCACTTCTAATAGAATGAACCAGATGAGGCACATCTAAAAGAATGAACCAGGTGAGGCACATCTAAAAGAATGAACCAGATGAAGCACATCTAAAAGAATGAACCAGATGAAGCACTTCTAATAGAATGAACCAGGTGAGGCACATCTAAAAGAAGGAACCAGATGAAAGACATCTAAAAGAAGGAACCAGATGAAACACATCTAAAAGAAAAAAAACGAAAAGAACCAGAGACCAATATTTATTTTTCCACCTTAGTTGCAGATGGAGTTCTGATATGACAAAAAACAAATGCTTGCAGCTCAACTTAAAACAAGTGGTGCTGTGCAAACCCCCCCCAGCACAAACAAAACACTAAGACCCCAGAGAGAACAACAAACAAAAGAACACACTACTGCATGAGTTTCAGTATGAGCCAAGAAAGCCGAAACCACAAGGCACACAGAAGAAAACCAGTAGTTTTGTTTGCTTGTTTGGCAAGCTTACCTCGCTCGCGCCAAGTAACTCCAACACTGCTCAGAGATCAGAGAGGCAGCTGTCGGTGAGATTCCTTTGAAGTGGCGGCTTCTGCTGATAACCATCCTGATCCGGTGTGACGTGGGGGAAGAGAAAAAAGCCATGAGTGTTAGGAGAGATAGGCAGGGGTTGTCTGTTTGGGTTTTCACTACAGGAGGGAGGGAGGGATGGGGAGGGATGGGGGGGGAGGGGGGCAAGGATGGAGAGGTATTGGTGAGGGAAGGTTGGTTTTTGGTGTTGTAGGAGGATGCTTGTCTTTTTTATTTTATTTACTCGTTCTCTTTTCTGCTGTTTGTTACTTTATTTATTACTTTAGAAAATGTAGAGTTGAGTGTGTGTGGTGTTGTGTGTGTGTGTGTGTGTGTGTGTGTGTGTGTGTGTGTGTGTGTGTGTGTGTGTGTGTGTGTGTGTGTGTGTGTGTGTGTTTGTGTGTGTGTGTGTGTGTGTGTGTGTGTGTGTGTGTGTGTGTGTGTGTGTGTGTGTGTGTGTGTGTGTGTGTGTGTGTGTGTGTGTGTGTGTGTGTGTGTGTGTAAGTGAGTGGTTTGCTATTTTGCTCATCAGCATGATTGTATAGTAATGTCTTTGTTCTATTTGTACATAAACATAATTGTAATTGTGAAATATTGGTTCTATTTGTTCACAAGCAGGATTGTCTGGCAATAGCTTTGTTCTTTCATTGTGTTTGTTCCAGTCAGACTTAATGCCTGAGTCTAGTCTTCCTGATTTGGTTATGGGAACAATGTTCTGGAAATATTGAAAGATCAAGAAAGAGGGCATTTGCCTATGTTGTTGCACTTCTATAGCAAATGATTTAATCAAATGCACAATAGGAACAATAATTTCAATTGCATTGATTTCTTTTAAAAAGTAAGCATTTGCACATATGCCAGCAGCCACATGTGAGCATTGCTCGCTCTCTCTCTCTGTTTCTCTCTCTGTCTCTCTCTGTCTCTGTCTCTCTCTGTCTCTGTCTCTCTTTCTTCTTCTTCTTCTTCTTCTTCTTCTTCTTCTTCTTCTTCTTCTTCTTCTTCTTCTTCTTCTTCTTCTTCTTCTTCTTCTTCTTCTTCTTCACCCTCCTCCTCCTCCTTCCTCCTCCTCCCCCCTCCTCCTCCCCCTCCTTCTCTTCTTCATCTTTCTGTTCTCATTCAGTTTCTTTTTCTCCATCCTCTGTAGGACCCTCTCTCTGTCTCTGTCTCTCTC
>CM060332.1:42833267-42835767 GCA_030674155.1 Stramonita haemastoma
GAGAAAGAGAGAGAGAGGAGAGAGAGAGAGAGAGAGAGAGAGAGAGAGAGAGAGAGAGAGAGAGAGAGAGAGAGAGAGACAGACAGACAGACAGACAGACAGACAGACAGACAGACAGACAGACAGACAGACAGACAGACAGACAGACAGACAGACAAAGAGACAGACAGATGGGCAGAATGAGAGACAAATAAAGAGACACAGAGACAGCGAGCTCAACCACATAAGCTGATAAAGCCAGACTTGTAAAAAACAACAACAAAATCTAAAATCAAAGAACAGAGTACTTTAAAAACCAAACAAAACAGGAACAAACCCATTCATTCTCCACCCTCTCCCCACTGCAGTGAATCCCCCACCCACACACCCACACACCCACACTCCCACACACAGAGACAGGTCCATGCTTATTTCTGCCAACACTCATGGCTTTTTCCCTTTCCCCCTAACGTCAGAGTGCATTAGGATTATTTTGGGAAGAAGACGCCACTTCAAAGGAATCTCACAGACAGCGGGGTCTGTGATCTCTGAGCAGTGTGGGAGACACTGGGCGGCAAAACACAAGACCACCCTTTACTTTTAGACTGCTTCCAGAATCATCTTTTCTAGATTTTGTTATTATGTGTGTTTTTTTTCCTCTTTTTTTTCCTACTCATACTGTTGTTTACTGGGGGAATGGGATAGCCTGAGTGGTTAGAGCATTGTGCATTGTACTTGTGATATTCTGACCCGGGTTCAAATCCTGTTCAAAGGATTAACATTGGTGCTGACTCCTCTCCACTCCCCCCCCCCTGCACCTAACTCCCCAACCAACTAACTAACCAACCAAACAGCCAACCATCCAACCAAGCATCCAGCCATCCAGCTAACCAGCCACACAAAAAACCCATCTACCAAACAACCAATCCATGAATCAACCAACCAATGAGGCAACCAACCAACTAACTGACCAACCAACTAACCCACCAACCAGCCAATCAACCAAGCAAGCAAGCAAGCAAGCAAGCAAGCAAGCAACCAACCAACCAACCCACCACAAACAAACAACAGAGAAATAAGACAGTACACTAAAATCAGGAAAAGGAGGAATAGACCCTCCCCTTCCACCCCCTCCCCCACCATTTGAAAAAAAAACCCCTCCAAACAGACAGGTCCATGCTTATGTCTGCCAACACTCATGGCTTTTTCCCTTTCCCCCTAACGTCAGAGTGCATTAGGATTATTTTGGGAAGAAGACGCCACTTCAAAGGAATCTCACAGACAGCGGGGTCTGTGATCTCTGAGCAGTGTGGGAGACACTGGGCGGCATGCAAAACACTAAGACCACCATCCCTCTACTTTTAGACTGCTTCCAGAGGGATTTTCTTTTTTGTTTGTTTAGATTTGGTTTGGTTTGGTTTGGGTTTTGTGAGATTATTTTGTGTGTGTGTGTGTGTGTGTGTGTGTGTGTGTGTGTGTGTGTGTGTGTGTGTGGTGTGTGTGTGTGTGTGTGTGGAGGCAGGCAGGCAGGCAGGCAGGCAGGCAGGCAGGCAGGCAGGCAGAGAACTAGAGTACAAAGTGTAGTAGACCTAAGAATAAGGAAGAAGGAAAGAAGAAGAAGAAGAAGAAGAAGAAGAAGAAGAAAGAAGAAGAAGAAGAAGAAGAAGAAGAAGAAGAAGAAGAAGAAGAAGAAGAGAAAAAAGGGGGAGGAAGAAGAAGAAGAAGAAAGAGAAGAAGAACAACAACAAGAACAGGAACAAGAACAAGAATGCAAAGAAGAGAAAGAATTGCGAAAAAGATGCAAAGAAGAAGAATGCAAAGAATACAAAAAGAGAATGCAAAGAATGCAGAGAAAAACAATTGCAAAGAAGAAAAAATGCGAAGAAAAATTGCAAAGAACAATAATTGCGTAGAAGAATGCAAAGAAGAAGAATGCAAAGAAAAAGAAGAAGAAGAAGAACAACAACAAGAACAAGAAGAACAAGAGCAAGAAGACTTGGAATAGTGTGTATGTGTGTGTGTGCGCGTGCGTGTGTGTGTATTGTGTGTGTGTGTGTGTGTGTGTGTGTGTGTGTGTGTGTGTGTGTGTGTGTGTGCGTGTGTGTGTGTGTGTGTGTGTGTGTGTGTGTGTGTGTGTGTGTGTGTGTGTGTGTGTGTGTGTGTGTGTGTGTGTGTGTGTGTGCGTTTGGGAATTTTGCTTCCTTTCTTTTTTTTAGTGAGTTTTTATGACCAAATTTCATGCCTATTACACCCAGAAAACACAAACACATTCCTTTCTAGTTTTTTCTACTATGTCTTTTCCTCTTACAAGTATTTTTTTCTTTTCTTTTTTTGGTTTTTCCGAACAACCACTCCACTCCCCTTCCCCTCTTCCTATCTCCCCTCCCCCACTTAACCCCCCATCTATCTACCGTGCTCACCCCTGCTTTACCCCCTTATCTTTTCTCAAAACACTCATTCACATTATCTAATGATATCTGCTTGATAGATATCAACTGTGATTATGTCGCTTAATTTAGCT
>CM060332.1:42850767-42879617 GCA_030674155.1 Stramonita haemastoma
AGTGTGTGTGTGTGTGTGTGTGTGTGTGTGTGTGTGTGTGTGTGTGTGTGTGTGTGTGTGTGTGTGTGTGTGCGTGCGTGCGTGCGTCTGTGTCTTTGTGTGTCTATGTCTGTGTCTTTATGTTAAGGAGGAAGGGCGTTGATCTAAAAAGAGGAAAGCAGCGCAACTCATTACAAACTGCTTTTCTGTCTTGAGTTTTTTTTATATATTTCTTTTCATTTTTATTTATTTTGTTTTATTTTTGAGTTTTTATTTCAGGAGATCTATCAAGTAGAATGCTAAGGTGAGAAAGAACACAAAAGACTGTTGTGAAGGCTGCAACTCTGGGATCATTAGAATTTATCATTCAGCTTTGAATACGATAAACTCACCTTCAAAAGATATTTGAATCCCAGTTATAAGACAGTCTTTGTACCGGAACCCAACTCTGTAGCCTATTTTTGGAAACTTCATCTTGAATGCAAGCATTGTTGTGTCGACCTTATTACTCACAGTCTGTATATTGAAGCAAATAGCTTGTCTGGCACATTTTGCAGGGGGTGGAAATGAAAACCACTTTACGTTTTTATCTTTTTGAGGAGCTGTTCCTATATTAAACAGAGAGGACGGCGGTTAACTTAGTGGTTAGAGAGTTGAGCTCACACAATCTGACGACCTGGGTTCGATCCTTCCACTGAGGCACCTGTTGAGATTTTTTTTTTTCTAGGAGCTAAGAACAGTACTGACTCCATTCCCCAGAGGAAGTCATCAGTGGGACTTTTTGAAGACACTATAGATCGAGGTCCCATATGCAAGCTCATGCAGAATATCTTAAAACCTGTTCAACCTTTCGGAAGAACAGACCGTTGCATGCCAGTAGAAAGGGAAGACAACATTTTCGAAAACGGATGCACACTGCATTGGTGTCATGTTTAGAAATCATCCCCGGACTCAGAATGCAGTTACTTTCATGGTGGGCAAAAACGGTCGCATACGCAAAACCTTACCTTGGGTGACCATCGGTTCTCTAGACGAAAAAAATAAAGGATATTGAACTATTCACATCAGGATCAATCGAAAAAGAAAAGGTGGATGGGTTGGAGGGTGGGGAGGGGAACTATACAACACGACACAATACACAGCAACATAACACATTCAACACAAAACAACACAGGACAATGACACGATTCCCGTTCGAGGGGGTTTTTCTCCTGGAGTTAACATCAGTGCTGACTCCACTCTCCCCAAAAGTCCTTCGTATGAGACTATAGACCGAGGACCCGTGTGCGAACGCACGCATAACATCTTTCGCACACGTTAAAGCCTGTTTTGCTTTTCGTAAGAGTAGGCCATTGTGTGCCGGTGGGAACAGATGACAAGATTAACAAAACTGCAGGCACACGGGGACTGAATGTAAAACAGCACGTGAGTGCTTGGTCGATTATCCTCGATATAAAAGAATAAAGAAAAAAAAGAATAAAGACACGATAACAACAACATGACAGTCAACAAGATCCTGTGTTAGAAGTCAAGGGCGGACAATCGGGCAAGGTCACTCAGCAGTGCAGTCCTGCAAGTGTTGTGTGACTGGTGTCTGATCGTCTGCACTCACTGACTCTTTACATCCAGTCTGCACTTTCTTCAAACCTTTGACTCTGGCTGCCATTTGGTGACCATTGTCTTCCTCTTTGCATTCTTCTTCTTCTTTGCATTCTTCTTCTTCTTTGCATTCTTCGTCTTCTTCTTTGCGTTCTTCTTCTTCTTTGCATTCTTCGTCTTCTTCTTCTTGGTCTTCTTCTACTTCTTCTTGTTTTTCTTCTCCTTCTTTGCAATTCTTCGTCTCCTTTGCATTCTTCTTTTTGCATTTTTTCCTCTTTGTATTCTTGTTGTTGTTCTTCTTCTTCTTCTTGTTCTTCTTCTTTTTCTTTGTATCCTTTGCATGTTTCATTTTGCACTCTTCTTCTTCTCTGTATTCTTGTTGTTGTTGTTGTTGTTCTTCTTCTTCTTTTTCTTCTTCTTCTTCTTTTTCTTCTTCTTTGCATTCATCTTCTTCTTTGAATTCTTTGCATGCTTTGCATTCTTTACATTATCTTCTTTACATGCTTCTTCTTTGCATTCTTCTTCTTTGCATTCTTCTTGTTCTTGTTCTTCTTGTTCCTCTTGTTCTTCTTGTTGTTCTTCTTCTTTGCATTCTTTGCTTTCTTCTTTTTCTTTGCATTCTTCTTCTCGTTGTTGTTGTTGTTGTTGTTGTTGTTCTTCTTCTTCTTCTTCTTCTTTTTCTTCTTCTTCTTTTTCTTCTTCTTATTCGTCGTCGAACGCACAGACAGTACTTGTTGTTGTCTGTCATGTGAGCGAAAACGTGTCACACTGCAGTTAAGCACCTGACAAGTCAAGCCCAGCGCATCTAACTTAGGCGTGGGAGAGAATTGTTATCTTCCAGGTATTTTTTCTGGGAAAAAAAAGCAAGGGAATACACCACGAAGGCAGAAAACAGGCAAGAAGAAGGTGACAGGTAGAAAAGGAACAAGGCAGAAACAAAGAGAGGTTTGGAAAAAAAACTTCCAGAAGGTGGAAATGCTATTTGTACAAACAAGCTCCTAGCATCCCTTTGCGCAGGGGAGACAATTGTCTGAAAAGGTTTGTGAGTTTACATGACCATTTGTTGTTGTTGTTGTTGTCGTTCTTGTTGCTGTTGTTGTTGTCGTTCTTGTTGCTGTTGTTGTCGTTCTTGTTGCTGTTGTTGTCGTACTTGTTGCTGTTGTTGTGCGTTCCCCAGCTTAACACTCTAGGCGTCACCCAGAATGTGCACTTTGACTCGCTCATCTTACTTGGAAATCACTGTGAGATTGAAATTGCTACACTGAATGAGAAGTTTTTGTGTGCATGACTGTTTTCAAGTTCCTCGCCATGAAGGCAGTCATACTCCGAGTTCAGATTTTTTTCTCTTTTAGACCATTTTCATTCTGCTTTAGGAAACTTACCGTTGTTGTTGTTGTTGTTTCCTTGTGCTTTTGTTTAGTGATGTGACAGTGATCATAATGTTATCGATCTTTTAGCAATCGGGGGAGTGTGGGTATCTTTTTTACATTTACTTAAAATTTTTGACTTTCTTGTACTCTCTCTCTCTCTCTCTCTCTCTCTCTCTCTCTCTCTCTCTCTCTCTCTCTCTCTCTCTCTCTCTCTCTCTCTCTCTCTCTTACACACCTACACACACACCTACGCTTACACACACACACCTACACCTACACTCACACACACACACACACACACACACACACACACACACACACACACACACACACACACACACACACACACACACACACACACACAATCAGTTTGTTAAAATATCATTGAATGTGAAAAGATGTTAGATTAAAGATCAACTTACTTTTTTACCATTGAAGATGGTTAAGATTAACAATGAAAGGAGGCTGGGTACTCTTAAAAAATAACAAATAGGTCAGTAAGGTCAAGTAATATCAATACCACCCTCCTCCAAAAAAAAAGAAAAAGAAAAACCCATCCCAAAAATTAATATCCCCACCAATTAGCGACAGGAAAACCATTTAACAATTTGGACATGTGAGTTAAGATGGTGCAAAATTGTGTTCTATTTGAAATAATTTTTTATTACAAAAATGTTTTTAAAAAAGAAAAGAAAAGACCCCCCCCCCAAAAAAAAAAAAATTGGGGTAATCCCCAAAGGGTGTTAAGATGGGGAACTTGCGCCACCACCACCACAACCACCACCACCAACGACAACAACAACACAACAACATTGACAACAACTACCACAGTCAAGTGGCTTGCGGTCATGTGAAAACAGCATGAGACCTGTGGTAATGCATCAGACGTCCGACAATGCCCTACATGTACCCTCATTTGTCGGGTCTCTGATGTCTAATGCCAGATGAACGTGCTACAGGGACTGACTCTGATTTTGATTTGAGATTATATTAGAGTCCCAGCAGAAAGTAATCCGATATAGGGACTGTGGCAGCTAACCATCCCACTTCGGTGCCTCGAGCCACCCTCAAATCAGCACAACAATTCTTTAAAGCTGCACAAGCCTGAGCTTACATGCATAATACATGACCGCGCCAAATGGCATGGGAATTGGCTGATAAACCATCCACATAATTTTTATGTGGATGTCCTCCAACAAGGCAAGGCAAGGCAAGACGAGGCGAGGCAAGACGAGGCGAGGTGAGGCGAGGCAAGGCAAGGCAAAGCAAGGCGAGGCCAGGTGAGGGGAGGCAAGGCACCTCGAGGCAAGGCAAGATGAGGCAAGGCAAGGCGAGGCGAGGCAAGGCAAGGCAAGGTGAGGCAAGGTGAGGCGAGGCGATGCAAGTCACCGTGAGGCACCACAAGGCAAGGCAAGGCAAGGCGAGGTGAGGCGAGGCAAAGTAAGGCAAGGCAATGCAATGCGAGACAAGGCAATGCAGCAAGGCAAGGCAAGGCAAGGCACCACGAGGCGAGGCAATGCAAGGCAAGGCACCGCAAGGCGAAGCAAGGCAAGGCGAGGCAAGGCAAGGCAAGGCAAGGCAAAGCAATGCGAGACAAGGCAATGCGGGCAAGGCAAGGCAAGGCAAGGCAAGGCAAGGCAAAGCTTTTTTTTTTCTCCAAAACCACATTAGAGGTACATGAAAATGTAACTAACTGAAACTTCCAAACACCATTTTCTGCTTCTTCTTTATCGAACGCTCAGACAGCAATAGTGTTATTGTTGTTGTCTGTCATACAAGTGTAAATCCGTCGCGCTGCCATTATGCACCTGACAAGCCAGGCCCAGCGCATCGAACTTGATTGGGCGTGTTTTTACATGAGACTGTATTATATGACCCGGTTTCGAATCTCGTCCAAGAGGGTCTTTCGCCTGGAGTTAACGCCAGTGCCGACTCCACAGTCCCCAAAAGTCCTTCAGACCAGACTATAAACCGAGGTCTTGTGTGCGAACGCAAGCAGAACATCTTGGCCACATGTTAAAACCCATTCCCCTTTTGGGAAGAGTAGGCCATTGTGTGCCGATGGGAACGGATGACAAAATGGACAAAACTGCATACACACGTGCACTGGCTGTCAAAAAAAGCATATGTTTGCTTATTCTATTATCCTCGAATTGAAAGAATAAAAAAAAAGAATAAAGATAAAATAGGGCTAGATGTACTAAATCTCTACCTTATTTCCAAAACGCTGTACTGACTGGGGGGAGACGAAACTGTTTACCATGTGTAGCTCTTTTGTGTCCCCTCACCGTTGGTCAGGCTATACACTCATCCATGAAAACAGAGTGATCATAGGGGGACAGGATAGCCTAGTGGTTAGAGCGCTGCGTTCGCGATTTACGGCCCCGAGATCGAGCCAAGGGTCCAAACCACCACGGAGAGTCCCGTTTTAGGGGGTTTTCTCCTGGAATTTTACATCAGTACTTACTACTCCCATCGAGGGGCAGAAGGAGGTAGTAGACGAGAGAGAGACTTACTAGAAGAGCTCTCCTGAAAATCCTTCAGGTGAGACTATAAACTTAAGTCATATGCGAAAGTACGCAGAACATCTTACACACACACGCTATATCCCGTTCCGCCTTTCGGAAAAGTAGGCCGTTTACGACGGTGAGAACGAATAATACAAAATACCTTTTTTTTTTTAAAAACTGCATGAGCACTGATGGCGTATTTGGATAATTATCATCCCCGAAGTCGGAATGTGGCTTCGGCTTAAAGTTTCATCCGGACTTTTGGAGGGAGCGGAGTCATTACTGATGATAGCTCTAAAACTCCTTTCGAATGGGTGTGTCTCGGTGATGGCTCGAGCCCAGGTCGTCAGATCACGAGGTTAATGCTCTAACCACTAGACTATCTTTCCACTCCCCCATTAGTTTTGGATAATATAGCAAGCATTGCACAAAAACACACCCATTAAAAGAAAGATTCCCAATTGACCAAATTATACGTATGAAAACAAAGGATTTGTTACTCGTTCCAGACAAGTATTTTGTATATGGTACCACTTTAAGTCATGGCAGATTTCTCTGTGAAATTCAGGTTGCTCTCCCCGGGAAGAGCGCGTCACCACAAGAGCAGCGCCACCCATTGTTTCCTTTTCCTGTCTGGAATTGTATATTTTCTATCCCTATCAGGGTGGCTTTTTTCTACAGAATTTTGCCAGGGACAACTCTCTCGTTGCCGTTGGTTCTTTTACGTGCGCTAAATAATTTTGTGTAGTACACGAGACCTCGATTTATCGTCTCATCCGAAAGACTAGCACCCAGACCACCACTGATGATCCAATGGCTAGGAAAAAAGGTTTTGGTCCAAATGGGGATCGAACCACTGAACACTCACTACCTGGAATTTTTGCTTTCTAGGCAGGCGCGTTAGGCCTACATATAGACCACCGATCCAAGTATTTTTCATTGTTGTCACTTTCTATTTAGAAACCAGACCATTGTACTTCTATTCCACAGCTAACGCTCTGACTTCTCCAACACAACAATAACATCATAACCATAATTATTACACAACAAGATGAACAACAACAGCAGCAGCACCCTCGCCCCAATCCCAGAAGGCTGCGTGACCCTCAAAGTCTTCTCCTACGTGCCCTGGGACAACGAGGACAACCTGGTGCCCAAAGAAGTGGACAACATCCTCAACTTTCTCTTACTAGGGCTGGGGCTGCCCGTGCTGTTCCTGGTCTCCTTCACCACCAACATCATCAACATGGCGGTGTTCTGGCGACACGGGCTCAAGGAGAGAATCAACGCCTGCCTCTTCAGCCTGTCTCTCGTGGACCTCCTCAGCGTCAGCATGGCTTTCGGCTACAGCAGCGACATGGCTTACATGTTCATCATCGGCAAAGGCGACGAGATGGGGTACGCTGCGCAGTTCTTCACGCGCACTTTCCTGACCGGTTTGTGGGGTTTCGTGACGTCGTCGCAAATGGTGTATTGCGTCATAGCTTTGGAGCGTTGTTTGTGCATCACGCGACCTCTCTTGGTGAAGACGTTCATGCCTACCAAGGTGACGGTGATTGCGTTGTGGGCGATGGTGGTGGTGATTACTGGAGCGTTTGTCTTGGTGTGTGGAGTCCGGTACGGGGTGAAGTGTGTGGTAAGTCCTATAGACAACACCATTTCTTTTAAGAATTATCCCATCGATTTCTATTTCCGTCACCAGGCCGTGATGGATTTTCTGTACAGTGTGGTGTACGGTTTGTTTTTCCCGGGTCTGTCTTTGACCTGTGTGACTGTCTGTACCGCAGTGACTGCTATCAAACTGAAGAAACTGTCAAAATGGCGGGAAACAGTATCGTCTGCTTCTGATACCGTGACTTCCAGAGATTTGGCGATCACTCGTGTGATCATCGGTACTTCTGTTTTGTTTATCGTGTGCATCGTGCCCGCCATTGTGATGCGGGCTTCGTCCATGATTGTGCCAGACCTGAAAGTTGGAGGCCGCTATGAGAATTTGGCATGGGTGAACAAAAGGTTTTATATCTTCGCTTCTGCCGTTAGTAACAGTTTCAATTTCTTCGTTTATTACGGTTCTGGGAGCAAGTTCAGAGAAACGACTCACCGTTTATTTTCTTGCTGTTGTTCCTCTAAAATTGCACAGGAAAAAGCTGGCATATCTGACAAAATGGAGAAGTGAGAAGGTATAAGCCGTAAAATATAAAAACTTGGGTCATTTTGTGTGATGATACATAACAGTCAGTACACTTAAGTAGAAACGTAAAACTATGCTTTTCGTTAATGAGAAATGAGCCTGCATCTGCCAGAACAGACATCTTAGATATAGAAGACTGACAGTTGTTAACAGGAGCCAACAATATTTACCATCTGCGCAAAAATTCCAATAGCAAGAATGAATAAGATAGCCAAGAACTAAAACAAATACAGGACAGGCACAAAACAATCCCAGCAGACATTTTCACGATTTCAGATATTGGATGTAGTTGTAATAGCAAGCTTCTTGTGTATAAAGACTAGTCTATAAGGGTGTGTGTGTGCGTGCGTGCGTGTGTGTGTGTGTGTGTGTGTGTGTGTGTGTGTGTGTGTGTGTGTGTGTGTGTGTGTGTGTGTGTTTTTTTCGTTCTTTAGTTAGATTTCTTAGGTTCATCACTGGTTAGTTTTTTTGCATATGTCACTGTTTCTGCCAGCCATTTTGGTAGCCACATTTCGACTTCAGGGATAGCTTCTTACTTTAAGTGCTTTTCCACAAGAAAGCAAGGAGTAGAATGTCATTTGTCTGTGAAGGGATATTTTAAAACCTGCCTGATGCTGTATTCAAGAATCATCTTTAATGAAAGTTGTCACTTTCATATTCATAACCCCCCCCCCCCCCCCCGACCTGCCTTGAGCATATACTAGTTAAACTATGTACATTGTATTTGACAAATGAAAGCACATTTTGTGTGTGTGTAATGTGATTATCATCGTTTTTTTAAAAGATAGTTTTGTCATGAGATATTTATTCAGGAGAGTGTACTTGACCAGATACTCAAGAAACTGTATAATTAATGATGGATGGATGGATGGATTGATGGATGGATGGATTAATGGATGGATAAATAGAATGCTTGATTTGACAGGTTGATCAAATTTTAAAAACTAAAATCAAGAATCATATGACAGCTGTTACATGCACGGAAAAATGTGGTTATCAAGTCGTTCCCATCTAATTTGTGACTAGCTGCCTACAAATGGTTTCTTTTAATGATATAACTGGACATCGTTGTTACGTCCCTTTTCCTATGGCATTCACGCCTATAATTATATTTTTTCTAATATGATTGGACGTCATTATTACTTCACTTCTCCCATGTCCCCCAAGTAAGAAAATAGCTAGATTAACGATCGGCAAAAAAAACGGTTGCAAACGCAAAAATGTTACTATTACATTTTAGTTAGCCTTGAAGATATAGCCTTAGGACCAAAAAAGCAAAATAATCAGGATTGATCACATAAAAAGCTTTCATCGCTGTTGAAAACTCTACTACGAGTAAACTCGTTAACACTCAGATGTGGATGGGCCTGTGTTACGAGTATACTTGTAAATGGGGTAGATAGGAAGAACGAAAGCAACACAACACGAAACAGTAGAAACTCAACTCAACTGTTTCCATCGTTGCAATCATCAATAGGAGCTCCACTCAATGCCACCAGGGTTCGCCATCTTTCTCTATCTCTCCGCTGAGTTCTACCATCTCCTGTAGCTCTCCCAGACCACTGATCTCAGTGATGTTGGCAATGTAGGGTGTTGGTGGTCTGTCTGTTTTCCTTCTGTCTTCAACCTTATCTTGGGGAATTGGCGTCATCAGATATGTCCGTCTGTGTGTTTCTGTTTGTATGACCAACGTTTCTCAGTCTTGCGTTAGTCATTTTCAGCCAGCATTTGTCTTTGCACTGAGGGTTTATTAAGAAATAAAACAATAAAAAACATACTAAGATGTCGATGGAGAATAACTGGTGTCCAAAAGAGATATCTCAGTACTTGAATATTGTTTGTTTTTTCGCGGACGGAACTTGCCCTGCTAAATCACTGAGTATGTCCAGTATATAAAAAGGATATATTCTAATGGTGTACCGACGGTACTGGAACCATTCGTATCGGTCATTGCCTTTCCAATGGATCATTCCAGTGGCGTGGAGAGGAGGGGTCTGCTGCATGGGTAACAGCTTGCCCTCCATACTTACTTACCCAGGCTTTGCGCTCTAAAGACTACAGCACAACTCCATAGTCTTCCGAGACTGATGGGTGCCTACTACTACTCTACTTCTTCTAAAAGCAGACATCAAAGAAGCATGAGCCCCCAAAGTTTTGTCACTGTACTAGTCTGAAATCAAAAGCAATCATTACTTCTTTTAGATATCGACTGACAACTATAAAGACTCAAAGAAGAGGATACTACAGGTAAACGTTAACCCAAATAATGTAGTCTTTCGAAGAAATATTACAGGTAACTGTACTAGAGATGAAAGAACAGGTAGACCAAAACCAAAAAAACCTGTTGTTGCTGTTGTTGCTGCTGCTGCTGCTGCTGCTGCTGCTGCTGTTGCTGTTGCTGTTCCAATCGTTGTTGCTGCTGGTGTTGTTGCTGTTGTTGTTGTTGCCGCTGCTGCTGTTACTGTTGTTATTATTGTTGAGCGTTCCCCCCAGTTTAAGCACTTTGGACTTTCACCCCAACCATGCACTTAGTCTCACCCATCACACCTGGGAATCCCCGTGAAACTATACACTGGATGAGAAGTATGCGTGCATGACTGTTTTCAAGTCCCTCGCTAGCATTCTGGCCGCCATACTCAGACTTCAGAGGATTCCCACCCCCATCCTGTAATGTAAGATGTAAGTTGTCATGCTAGGAACATATCACAGATGAAGGTAACTCTCCCCCCAAAAAAACATTCAAAAGCAGAAAACAGCTTGTCTTGCATGGATCCCTAGACAACTTTGCTTGCATTAATAAACTTTTTTTTCTGTTTCTCGATTAGAGCTCCGAGGTTTCCCAATAGTGAGATTTTGCGTGTGCAACCGTACGACATCCCCTCCTCTCTCTCCTGCCACACCATAAAGGTAGCCACATTCCGACTTCGGGGAATTTCAATGACTAACATAGCTTTAAGGTTGAGCCACAAATGCTTTTGTGTTTTGTGTGTGTTTATTTTTTATATTTTTTAAAAATTCTTTTATATCGAGGATAACAGAATAAGCAATCATGTGCTTTTCTTCATCCGGTCCCCGTGCGTATGCAGTTTTGTAAATATTGTCATCTGTTCCCACCGGCACACGATGGCCTATTCTTACGAAAAGCGGAACAGGATTTAACGTGTGCGCTAGATGTTCTGCGTGCGTTCGCACACGGGGCCTCGGTTTAAAGTCTCATCCGAAGGACTTTTGGGACTCTGTGTGTGTGTGTTTGTGTGTGTGTGTGTGTGTGTGTGTGTGTGTGTGTGTGTGTGTGTGTGTGTGTGTTGTGTGTGTTGTGTGTGTGTGTGCGCGCGCGCGCGCGTGTGTGTGTGTGTGTGTGTGTGTGTGTGTATCAATGGCACTAACTTCAGTACTAGAAGATCACTTGCCGTGTTAGGCCCAAGCCAAAAGCTGTGTCTTGTTATTGATGTCAGCTAATTGCCAAATCCTAAACTAAAATGCTGTTCTGTTGTAAAATGTTGTGTTGAGATTGCTTTCAGCCATGACAAGCTCTTAACATAACAACCTGCACTCTCCTTTAAAGAAAAAGAAGAAAAAAATCGTCTGAAGTCGGAGTATGGCTGCCTATATGGCGGGGTACTTGAAAACAGTTATACACGCAAACTTCTCATTCAGTGTGCAATTTCAATCTCACAGTGATTCCTAGGTGAGGTGAGTGAGTCCAAGTGCACTTTCTGGGTGACCCCCAGAGTATTAATCTGGGGAACGCACAACAACAGCAGCAACATCAACAACAAGTTGCCATATTGCGGTTTCTTCTTGTTGCAGGGTGAAGCCTTTTCTAAAGCAAGCGCAGCAGCAAAAAGAAACCGCAAACCAAAACATTTAGAGTCTGAATTTTTCCTCTCTTCATCCTATTGGTGAATGGTTTGGAAACGTGTGAATGGTTTGAATGCAAGCCGCTTTGATTTGTTTGCTTCACAAGATTCAGCTCTATCTAAATTCTGGACATTGCATTCAAAAATTCCATCTTATTATAATCATTATTGATTTCATCATTATCATCATCATTCTCCTTCGCCAAACATTTAGACAGCAATTATTGTTATCTGTCATATGAGCTATAATATAAAAACTGCGTTGCGCTGCATGGCATTAAACGCCTGACAAGTGAGGCCCAGCGCACTCCATTTCAGCGTTGGAAAGAATTGTTCTCTTTTATCTGCGGGAGAAAAAGACAGGAGAATGGACCAAGAAGGCAAAAAACTAGACGAGAAGAAAATGGTAGGAAGAAACGGAACAAGGCAGAGACAAAAGAGCGGGATAGGAAAGAGGGAAGAGTTTGCACAAAGTTTCCAGAAGATTGGGATGCTGTTTACACTGACAGGCCCGCGGCATCATCACAGAGAAATTATCATTATCATGTCCCCTTTCTTCCTGTCACCTCATACTTGTCTATTTTCTGTCATCTTGGTCCATTCTCCTGCCTTTTTTCAGAAACTCTCCCACACTGAAAAAAAAAACGACGGTCAAAATAAAAATGTTCTTAAAGCTGTATATACCTCAAGCCAAAGAAATCAAATCTTTACGTCTGTGCAATGTTTAGAACTACATTACATCCGATTTTTTACTGTTTTTTTTCTGTGTCCATTTTTCTGTGACCTCAAATGTCCAGCAGACATATCAGTATTGACCATGATGACATGAGCGATACTCCTGTGTCTAATGGAGAAGACAATCAACCAGCATTTTCTCCTGCTTAGATTCAGACATATTTCTTGTTTTTATCTACCAGTTTCCCTGTTAGGATGCCGAGAGCTTAGCCTGTTAGTATAAAATAGCATCCCCGACATCTGGAAATTCTGTGTTAGAAATTCCCTCTTTTCTATCCTACTCTTTGTTTCGGCCTTGTTCCTTTTATTTCTGTCACTTCATTCTTGTTTATTTTCTGCCTTACTGGTCCATTCTCCTGCCTTTTTTCCAGAAAGATTAAAAAGTAACAATTCTCTCCCTCGCCAAAGTTAGATGCGCTGGGCCTGACTTGTCAGGTGCTTAACGGCAGGGCAACGCGTTTTCGCTCATATAACAGACAATAACAGCTACTGTCTGAGTGTTTGATAACGACGAAGAAGAATACACCAGTATAAGGAGCGAGATACTTTAGGGGACTAGATAGCCTAGTGGTTAGAGCGTTGTGCTCACGATTTGACCACCTGGGATTGAGCCCAGGTTCAAGCCACCACCAAAACACTATGATCAAGAGGGCAGCCCCCCTACACACACACACACACACACACACACACACACACACACACACACACACGCACACGCACACACACACCATCCCCATTGGAGTTTAACATATATAATGACTTCACTCTTCTGAAAGTCCTTCGGATGAGACCATAAACCGAGGCCCCGGAAGAGGCTGGCCATTTTGTGCAAGTGGGACGGATGACAGAATCTAAAAAAACAAAACTTGCTTTCACACTGATGTCGTGTTTAGTTCTAATGAGACTAAAAACCGATGTCCCGTGTCTGAACGCACGCAGAACATCTTGCGCACACGTTAGAGCCCGTTCCGGTTTTTTTGAAAAGTAGGCCATTGTGTGCCAGTGGAAACGGATGACAAAATTTACAAAACTGCATACACACGGGGACTGGATGTAAAACCCCCACATGAGTGCTTATTCCATTATCCTCGAAATAAAAGAATGTAAAAAAAAAAATCCCATCTCACTAATGATAAACCTTTAAGCTGCTACAGCTTTCTAGGAAAGAACATAAAATCTAGGAGTATAAACATTAATTAGCTGTAAAAGGTTGAAGATAGACCAGCCTGAACAAAACGCAAACTTCTCATTCAGTGTTTGCAATTTCAATCTCACAGTGATTTCCTGGTGGGATGAGTGAGACAGTGCACATTCTGGGTGACCCCCAGAGTGTTAAGCTGGGGAACGCACAAGAGCAACAGCAACAACGACAACAAAACTGTGTAGGCCTACCAATGCATCCCTCATATCCACCCCCCTCCCCCGTGAGAACCATAAGTGTAAAAGGACTGACAGACTATTTGATTGATTAACTGATCGATTGACTGATCAATATTTTCAGGCATCTCGTTGGATTTCATCTTAAATCAAGTCAAGTCAAATCAAATCAAGTTAAAACACTTTAATCATCTCACATGAAGGGCAGTTATGCTGAGACAAATCTGTTGTCAATACAATACAATACAATACAATACAATACAATACAATACAATACAATACAATACAATACAATACAATGCAGCATAAGCACCAATGTATCATGATGTTCTTTTGTGAATGTTACCATGCGGTAAAGGAAAAAGGTTAGTTTGTAACTCTGCAAGTAACTAACGGTGGCCACACTACGCCCCAACCGTTCCATCAAATTTGTACATCAATGCAATGCATTGTGGAACTTTTGGGTTGTAGGACCACTGACAGTCTACCACTCCCCTCCCCATCTCCCCACCTCCCCCCCCAAAAATACCCCAAAAGTAAAACGAAAAAATTAACAGTTATAAAATGATATTCCAGCATAATACACAAACTCAAAAGAACAACCAAAAACAGAACAGAAAAAACTCAACTCTACACTCGATCAATGTTATAAGGCAAATTCTAAGTAAACATAAAACATCTCAAAACTACCACCTTACACTTAAGGTTAGACACGGGTCCAAAAGTGGCCCAAATCAAGTTTTTTTAGAATTAGGAATCGCTGGATACATTTATGGAGATCTTCCTGTGTGAATTAAAAAAAATCAGGTTGTAAAACATGTCTGTAAAAACAGGCTACTTCTACTTGTTATAGATAAAAAGGTTTAGGAGTTTGGAACATTTCGTTTTGGCAGCCATATTGGGATTGTTTCCATGGCAACAGGGCAGAAAACTGAGTAGTTTATTATTATTATTTTTATGCTTTACAAGTGAAGTCCTTTCAATATAATATGGCATAACTTGTACAGTTTCGACCCCCATGTCCACCTTAAGGCAAGTATCTAGGTTTGAAACGATGACGAATCCTCAAATGTCCAAATATGGATGCCTATACGGCCAAGTAATTAAAACAGTCATACACACAAAATTCAATTTCAATCACACAGTGACTACCAGGTTGGATGGGATGAGTAAGTCGGAGTGCACATTCTGGGTGATGACCCCCAGAGTGTTAAGCTGGGGAACGCACAACAACAAAAACAACACAACGATGACAAATTTCTATTAAGAAAAAATATACAGGTTGTATGTGGGCCATTACAATTTTTTTTTTACTCTTTATACTTTCGTTCTAGAATCAGGTGGTTTTTTTCGCCAACAGTTTTTGTCTGACAAAACAGAGAAACTAAAATAGGAGATAGCGATAATACGTGTCCTACTGCTGGAAAAGTACACAAGTGTGTGTCTGTGTGTGTGTGTGTGAGTGTGCGAGTGAGCGTGCACGTGCATGTACCCGTGCGTGTGCATAAATTATATCTAGTTATATGCACATGCATGAGTATGTGCCTGTGTGTTTGCAAACAATTAGATTATGGACGAGGAGGGGGGAGGGGAAAGACGTCTGGACAAAGTAGCATGAGATACAGGGTTGAGCACACACACACATACACACACACGCGCACGCACGCGCGCGCACGCACACACACACAAACACACACACACGTACGCGCGCGCGTGTACGCACGCATGCACGTTTACACACACATACATAAACGCAATACATACTACATGCATACCAAGACAACATGGTGCATATATTTACACACACACACACACATACGCGTGCGCGTGCGCACACACACACACACACACACACACACAACGTGTGTGAGTGAGAGTGTTTGAGTGTGTGTGTGTGTGTGTGTGTGTGTGTCTGTGTGTGTGTCTGTGTGTGTGCGCGCGCTTGTATCCTCTCTCTCTCTCTCTCTCTCTCTCTCTCTCTCTCTCTCTCTCTCTCTCTCTCTCTCTCTCTCTCTCTCTCTCTCTCTCTCTCTCTCTCTCTCTTTACCCCCCCCTCCCTCTCTCTCTTTCTTTCCAGAAAGACACACCAAATGTAAAATCTGTAACAAGCTTTAATACTACCTTCAAAAGGCACTAACTACACATCAATCATAACAATCATGGGCAACAAAGACGTTAGATAAAAACGTATGTATAAAAATCCTCGATGATCATAATAAACCATTACTATATAGATGATCTCTTAAAAATATTGTATATTATCCTGAAACTTTGTTTTAAAGCAATATTGATGATATAGTTAGGGTTGTAAATGAGCCAGCTTTTTTCCACAAAAAAGTCTCAGTAATATCTATGTAAGCAAAAGGCATTGAGTGTTTTTACTGGAGACATTCATAATCACGTGTCTCGTTTTCAAAAGTTGTGTGCGTGTATGTGTGTATGTATGTGTTTGTTTGTGTGTGTGTGTGTGTGTGTGTGTGTGTGTGTGTGTGTGTGTGTGTGTGTGTGTGTGTGTGTGTTTTGTGTATGTGTGTGTGTGTGTTTTGTGTGTGTGTGTGTGTGTGTGTGTGTGTGTGTGTGTGTGTGTGTGTGTGTGTGTGTTTTGTGTGTCAAAGTCAAAGTCAAAGTCAAACTTTTATTTCCAGATGGTACATTGAGTAAGCATTCCAATTGCTTTTTTTCATCAAGCCATCCATCTAAAAATAAATAAAAAAAATAAAAATAAAAAAGGAGAAAAAAAGAGAGAATAATCATATTTGAACAAGGAAAATCTTAAAGAAAATATGTGGTACAAATGAAAAGATTAAAAATGAACTTGAATAATATTCACACCAAAAGAAGAAACTACACACACACACACACACACACACACACACACACACACACACACACACACACACACACATATATATAGATATAGATATATATAGAGATATATAGATATATATAGATATATATATATATATATATATATATATATATATATATATATATCACACACAAGGAAAATAATGCATGGTTCCTTAAAAATCATTTTACACACACACATACAAACCTATATCAATTCCCTCCTCCAAAACAAGTACGGTGCATACAAAGAAAAACAATACATTACAAAGCAATGGATCCGAAGCAGAAAGGAAAGACAAGTGTGTGTGTGTGTGTGTGTGTGTGTGTGTGTGTGTGTGTGTGTGTGTGTGTGTGTGTGTGTTCTCTCGACTAGAGGTCCGAGGGTTCACCAATGGTGTGATTTTGCCTATGCTACAGTTTTTTGCCCACCACGAAGATAGGCACAGTCCATGGATGTATACTGGATATGTTTGTGTTTCGTAACCTACCGAACGTTGCGTTGATGAGTTACAGGATCTTTTAACGTGCAATATTTGAATATATATATATATATATATATATATATATATATATATATATATATATATATATATATATATATATATGTATATATATATATATATATATATATATATATATATATATATATATATATATATATATATATATATATATATATATAATTGAGGAAAAAGTAGTGGAGGAAAACAAACAAGTGCAGGTACCATCTTCTCATTTATTTTGAAAATGACTTATCAAAGATTCAATAAAAAAATAAAAAAAAAAAAGAAATGAAAATAAATTCTAGGGAATGATGTCTTTCAGTGGCAGCATTTTAGGCATCTTTGAGTAAGAACCACGTCTTTGGCCTGACTGGACTCGAGTTTCGGCTCCTGGATGAGCCCTCATCAGAGGTCCCGGCGGTGATTATAATTATATAGATCTATATTGTAAATATACAAAGGGTATTACGGCACTGGAGGGTGTGTACTTAAAGATGACCCGGAGCGATCGAAAAAAATCCCCACGCGTCATTCACCAGACATCGCTGAGGTTCGAACCCACACCTTCATAGACTCAGTGGGATTGAAGTAGAATGTTCCTAACCACTCGGCTATAGCATCCGTGCAGGATGATGTTTAAAAGCATCACATGTTTATCAGATATGTATGAACATAAGCCTGAGGGGTTTTGTTTTTACAAACAGAAGTGTAAGAAATATCTAGTCAAGTGAAGTCAAGTCGAAACCACTTTCATCATGCCATGAAGGGAAATCACATCTATATGAACAAAAAAGGTATTTAGTGGTATTTAGTGGTATTTTTTCTTTTTTCTTTTTTATGCCATCCATTGTGTTAGGATTTTTGTTGTGAGTTTTTTTTCACACGCCCATATCTGCAAGCATTGGTTTTGTCAAATTTCATGTACCCCATGGGTTTTTTTCTTGAAATAAAATTTTGAATTTGAATTTGAATTGCCAGCTAGAAACGGCCACGCGTCTCGTTTTCAAATATATATATATATATTTACATACATACATACATACATACATACATACATACATACATACATACATACATACATACATACATACATACATACATACATACATACGTATATATATATATATATATATATATATATATATATATATATATATATATATATATATATATATATATATATAAAATAGTAATAACATAGTAACATTCTCAGGAATTTTTCTGTCATTTTTTTAACAGTGGATGTAAGAACAGATGAAAGGGGAAGGTGGGAAGGGGTGGAGAAGAGGGGAGAGGAGGGGAAGGGCATGAAGGGAAATAGGACTGCTCTTTTCCAATATTTTACACTGGTGGGGGGGGGGGGTAGTTTTATGCGCTGTCTTTTTCCTCTTTTAAGTTTTGTTCTTCGTTTCCCAACTAAATCTCCGAGGTTCACTAAACGTGAAAATTTTCTTTCTGCGTATGCGACCAATTTTTACTCACCATTAAGGTAGTCAGATTCCGACTTCGGGGATGATATCTACACACAATACCAGCATACATGCGATTTGAAAATGTTTTTGGTCACCCGTTCCTACCTGCAGGAATCGCCTACTCTTCCAAAAGGCAGAACAAGTTTTTAAAGGTGTGCGCAAGATGTTCTGCGTAACTTCTCACGCAGGGCCTCGGTTTATAGTCTCATCCAAAAGACTTTCACAGGAGGATTGAGTAAATATTGATGCTAACTCCGAAGGGAAAAATCCCCTTCAACAGGCTTCCCGGTGGTAAATCCAAGCCGGGATTGATCCCAGGCGGTTCAATCGCCAGCGCAACGCTCTAACCACTAGGCTCATGTCCAAAGTCATGTACAAATGAAAATTACACTCAGAAAATTGCACAACATGAGCTTCAAACAGAGTGTAAAAAACAAAAACAAAAAAAACCAACGTGTCATTAACAGACTAGCTGTTTTGAGCATCGCATTTACAACGACTAAAAAATGATGAACATTCAGCAGCATCTACTTAAAGATTCATCAGTGTTTGAAAAGCACAGTTTGTTTTAAAATAGAAACAACAATACAAAGGAAGGACGGAAAGAGAGGACTGAAAAGAAAGAAAATAAGAAAGAAGGAACGTGAGAAGTAAATAAAATAAAAAGAAAAGAAATGCAAACCTGTATAGTTTGATCAGTATAAGATTTTCAAAATTAGGTTTGGGATTTTTGTTCAAAAACACATCATTCTCAACAATGACAACAGCCATAACTTTTTAAAATTTATTTACCAATATAACATTCTCGTGTCAAATATAAAGACAGAAACAGATAACGCTAAAACAGCAAATGGATTAAAAAAAAAATACAGGTAGCTCAAAGCACACCAAACCTTGGCACAATTACATAAACATAACAAAAAATACAATATATACAGCATTATAACGGCGGTTTAGTGCAAGACGAAAAGCTCCACTGCCCAAAACCCATTCCATAATTCAAGGAAATGGATTTCATTCAGATAGAAATGTGGTTTTATAATCAACCTGTTTTCTTTTTGATAATATTATCAATTCATGATATAATTATTGCCAAAGACACACAGATTGCTCTCTCTTCCAAATCAGAACAGGTATGTAATTTTAAGATTGGCACACAAATGTCTGTTCCTTGCAGGAACAGTCGAGGGCAAGAGAAGAAGAGGCCGCCAAAAGATGCTAACTCCGCCAAAAGAAATCATGGGTTGACAACATCAAAGACTGGACCGCCAAAAGAAATCATGGGTTGACAACATCAAAGACTGGACCGCCCAACCCCTACAACACCTCCTACTAGCCACACAGGATCGTGAAGCATGGAAAAAGATCTCCGTTGCGTCTTCTCTCATGTCCCCCCTACGTCCTTTGGGACATGGGACTGAGTGAGTGTGACACAAATGTCTGGAAATATTTTTGAAGGGGGAAAAATAACTGTATAGTTTATCATATACAAACACGAATAGGAATAGTTAATCATCTCAAAAAGAGAAATTCAACAAATGTGTTATATATATATATATATATATATATATATATATATATATATATATATATATATATATATATATATATATATATATATATATTGGCAATGTTCAATCTTGTAATCGTACATTAAAATTGGAACAAAGACCAAAAGCGGAATGTTGACATGAACTAGAATATGCAAAATCATTTTAAGTTATGAACATGGACATCTGCAAATATATCACCTTCTATATACATAGATTTATAACAACCTTTTTTTTTTGCTAAAAAGAAAAGGTTAAAGAAACCCAAAATGATTTTATAAGCATATAAGCATACAGCTGTTTTAACCACATAATCATCTGTTTAAAAATGTATAATGCTCAAGGCTGCTTTATTCTTGTTTAAAAAGTCATAAAAATATCATTGAAGTGCAGTCACACAGATCAGTCAAGATAATAGTAACAATCCTTATTAAATTTTTTAGGTCCTTGATTTTCAAACAACACCACCCCACCCCACCCCCTATCCCAAACCCCCCATAATCAAACACCCCATCCCCACCCCTTCCAAAATAAAACCAACCCCCAAACAAAAACAACCCCCCCAGCAACAACACCCAAAACCCCAACAACAAAACCCCCTGAAAAAAACCCAAACAAATCAGGTAAAAAGGTAAAGGTACACAAATCATCACCCCAACAAATCAGGTAAAAGGTAAAAAGGTAAAGGTAACCAAATCAACACCCCCAAAATTGGAAACAACACACAAGCCAAACCACCTAGGTGAAAATAACCATGACTTTAAAGTGTATTGAGTACAATAGCAGACTCTCTCAAGTGTTCAAATTTCTGGGCATACTAACAAAGTTATTGTTTTGATGCCTAGTTCTTGAAGAACCTAACATCCGCAAAAATGGGTTATACAGCTGTTGACTGTTTCGATAAGGTTTACAGTCCTGTCAACGACTTAAAACTAACTATACAAACTGGTTATTAGTCTTTGTCAATTTATTGCAAAATATTTTCACAGACAAACAAATAGATATCACGAAAGCACTCATACCAAATCTCGAATCGTTTGATCAGTAAACAAGACTAGACCCTTCAGAAGATTTGGCACTCCTGCTTGATCTATAAATAACAGGTAACGAAAATATGCAGCTAAAAAGCTATAGCAAATAATTCAAAACCATATAAATGTTGACTGCAAACAGAACGGAAAAATTGACCAGTCAAGTGTATGTCCCTGTCTTATGCTCATAATATCACTACTACCTAGTTTTATAGTATGAAAACAGCAGAAATGGCAGCACTACACAACAGAAACAACAAACATATTTATTTTCGAAAAAACGATGCAGGTGGATAAACAACAAATACATAAAGAATGCAAAAAGAAAGAAGAAAATAATATTAAAAAAAATGCAGAAACAGAAGAGAGACAGGTGGACATTGGGAAATGTCATGCACAGACGTTGCTGAAGAAACCCTTGTTTTGGGGTTGGGTTTTTTATAATTTTTTTTTTTTAGCAATATTGCCTTTAGCAAAAGGGTCCCAGAATCCCCATAGGGGACTGCGTGATATAAGGGAATGGTGCTTTGAAAATAGTAACAAGAATTAGACACACTCACAGCGCAAAACTGAACTCTGTATTTCTTTTCTTCTAAAAGGTATGTTGGTTCCTATACAATAAGAGAAAGGACATGGAATAAAAGATAAGAAAACGAAACGCGGATAGCAAAGAAAGAAAATGAGTTACACACAAACTTCACATGCAGCATAGCTTCACAGTAACATTTTCAAAGGAATAACAGAGGGAGATTCCTATAAAGCCCCCAAAAGCGCTCTGTTGTACACGCACATAAATGCGTTCTGCTTTTCGAACTGCAACGGACGAGGAAGTAATGCTGTAAAATAATCACAGATTTCTCGCACTGACGGAAAACTACAAGGCTCATATTTCTCACAGAGTCAAATCACAAACATTGCTTTCGCTCTATTCTAATCTTTTACATAGAAATATAGCTATCGGTGTTTCTTAAGAAAACAAAATCGGAAATCGAAGGCTCAGCTGAGATCATCTAACTGACAAGCAGCGCTAGGGGCAGCCTCTATCTACTTTCCCTGAGATACGCCACACCTATTCTTGTCTCCCAGACCCGATCCTTAGAATCGGAATCTATGGCTTAAAACCTACGGGTAATCAGCTATAGGATAACTAACCATCTTATAACCCTTCC
Organism: Stramonita haemastoma; assembly: GCA_030674155.1. NCBI lineage: Eukaryota > Metazoa > Mollusca > Gastropoda > Neogastropoda > Muricidae > Stramonita > Stramonita haemastoma. Next base: position 42,872,964 of record CM060332.1, read on the forward strand.
CTCTGTATCACCCACTACTTGGGTTACGGTAGCATATAAATATGTACAGTTCGCGTGTCCTGGAGAAGAGGGGTTCTCTCTCTTAACGTAGGGATTCCGAAACATATTCCACTGGATAAAAGGAACAAGATCAAAAGGCATGTCAAAGATATTTTACAGTAGGTAATCATATTCATGTTGCTTGCAGTTCACAAGGCTGTAAAGCTTTGAAAGGCATCGATACAATTTGATATTATATTCATGTTGTGTAGAATTAATAACCCTCCCCCCGAAAAAAAAGGCTTCAACATATTATTTACACAATGATTTTATGATATGTACTGCCTACATATTTCTGTGTTGCTTGCATAATCCTCTTCAAAAGTAGAAAAATGATATGTATTGCTATTTCAGCTGCTATGAGTTTTACAAACAGATTTTTTAAAAAAACCATGTAGGAAATAATTGCAGATTCTGATAATAACACATTTAGAGGTGTCCAAGACATACAGCATGTAACAACCATTTGTCCAAAGAGGAAAGCTGTGAATTCTCTCTCTCTCTCTCTCTCTCTCTCTCTCTCTCTCTCTCTCTCTCTCTCTCTCTCTCTCTCTCTCTCTCTCTCTCTCTCTCTAGCCTCATTATATTCTCATGTTTGCTCTTTAATTATTGCGCCCTTTTGTGTGTGTGTGTGTGTGTGTGTGTGTGTGTGTGTGTGTGTGTGTGTGTGTGTGTGTGTGTGTGTGTGTGTGTGGTGTGTGTGTGTGAGTTGGGTTTTATTGTTGTTGTTGTTCTTTCCCCTTTTATCAATTCATGTTTTATGGGACTATTTTGATGTTAGATGGTGGTGGTTTGATGTTTTCAGTCATTTAACCTCATCATATTTTCATGTTGCTCTTTAATTATTGCGCCTTTTTTTTTTTTTTTTTTTTTTTTTTTGTTTTGTTTTGTTTTGTTTTTGCTTTGTTTATTTTTTTTGTTTTGTTTTGTTTTTGTTTTATTATTCAAATCAAAATCATCATTGATTCTTACTCCATATTTTGTTTCTGAATGAGTGCCTTTTTATAACATTACCTTAATATTGTATCTCTGTCGTATTCCTTACCTGTTGTTGTTGTTCTTTCCCCTCTTTTATCAAAATCTTATGTTTTATGGGACTATTTTGATGATAGATGATGGTGGATTGATGTTTCTAGTCATTTAACCTCATCATATTCTCATGTTTACTCTTTAATTATTGCGCCCTTTCTTTGTTTGTTTTGTTTTTGTTTGTTCTTTGTTTTTCTTGCTTTTTTTATTCAACTCAAAATCATCATTGATTCTTACTTCTCATTTTCGTTTCTGAATCAGTGACTTTTATAACATTACCGTAATATTGTATCTCTGTGTTAATTCTTGCCTGTTGTTTGATGCTTGGTATGGTTCCTTACTTTTGGTATTTGGATCATTATAATTGTTGATTTTATTTATATTTTTATTGGCAGTATCTCTCCCCCCCTCCAATATTAGTTTAAAAAAAAAAAAGTTTCCCCCCGTTTATCCAAATGTATGATTTATATCACATGTATAACTTTTGACAGATGGTGGTGGATTGATGTTTCCAGTTGTTTATTTCATCTTGTTCTCTTGTTTGCTCTTTACCTATTAACACTTTTCTATTCTTCCATAAACAAAATCTTTTTATTGTGACTTCTGATTTTGTCTTCTGATCGAGTGCATTTTTATTACCTTATCATATATAGTGTCCTTATTCTTGTGTGTTGCTTGGTACTGCGTAAAATTTTATTGTTTAGTATCTTTTCATCTTGATGTATCCCTGAAAAGGGCGGGGACTGGATGTAAAAAAGCACACGAGTGCTTATCTATTATCCTCGAATAAAATACTTTGCCTTGCCTTGCCTTGCCTTGCCTTGCCTTGTCTCTCTCTCTCTCTCTCTCTCTCTCTGTATGAGCTGATCAAATGCGGAACAAAAATCGGAAGGTTGACATTAGTGGTAAAGACCAGGAACATTCCAGATTGTGCAATTGGGAACGTTTCATATCACAAATTGGGACTATGCTTTGAACAAAGTAGTCATGAAACATTATGAGATCGCACTGGGGATAAGCATAAGACAGAAGTCTTGGCGGCAAACTATGATAATTGATGTCTCATCGGAGTAATCCAAGGCTGCCTTCTTTTCCCTCCCTTGTTTAAAAAGCATTTTTTGAAAAAGACTTGAGAACTTAGGCATAAGGGGTTTATAAAGAGTTTTGTTAGTACTGAGATTGTGTCATGGTAACTCTCTCATTTTGTTGATCATATTATCCACGATAGAAGGTGAGGAAGTCAAGATAATGAAAGAGACATTGGCTACAAAAATACTCAGGTACATTGACTTGAAAATCAGTGGCGAGAGAAAAAATGCTCATGTTTTCAAAGCAGTACACGAAATATCACAGTCAAGAAGAAAATGAACACATTGAACAATATCTTATAGCCATAATTTTTTAATGCAGTGTAACAATGCAAGGTCGCAGCTAAAATGACCCAAACACCTCGAGCCAAAATTCACATTGTCCCTAAATTAGAAATCTCTGCTAGGATCTAAATACAATCACATCAAGAAGAGCCTAAAACTAATTCAAACCAGTTTTGAGTGACAGAAATTTTACACTCAAAATCGTAAAAATTGTAGTGTATAAACCGGTTTCGACTAGCTTCTTCTAAACGTGCTAAATCTTTCCATTAATCAAAAATTAGGGAAGTTTGTCAGTCTGTACCAGTAAACTGAATCAAAACCCGATTGGTCCAATTCCGAAGTTTTGCACAACAAACCGTGTAACAAAAAGCCTCTACCATTTTTGTCAAGCTATGAAACTTTGCTCTTATACAATTTAAGTGTTTTCCTCTACCATGCTCTCTTTTTTATATTTTCAAAATGTTTCCCCCAGTATCAATTCATTGATGTACTTATTTTTCTCGAAAATTTTCCTTTCTTCCTTCAGCATCAATTCATATATGCTTTTACGATCAAACACTATATTTTCTCAAAGATTTTTCTTTCTTCCTTCTTCGTTCAGTATCAATTCATAGGTGCTTGTAGGCTCTCTCTCTATATTCTCTCAAAGTTTCTCCTTTCTTCCTTCAGAATCAATCCATAGATGTGCTTACATTCTCTTTAAACGTTGTCAATTTTTGTTTCTTTCTTTCTTTCTGCAGTATCAAATGATAAATGTACTTCACCAGACTGAAGTTTGTCCAAAAGACACGGCGTAAAACATTCACTGAAGTATCTCAAATATTCCTCTGCAAGTTGAGGGCTAAATTTGAGGCCAATTATTTATCTGTTGTGTTTATCCTCTTCCCTCCAACCCTCACTTCCAAGAATATACTTCAAGGCTGTCTTTAAGGATATATAGTACATTGATTTATTGATTTTGAAGAGAAAGACTAAGGAGGAGGAGGAGGAGGAGGAGGAGGAGGAGGAGGAGGAGGAGGAGGAGGAGGAGGAGGAAGAAGAAGAAGAAGAAGAAGAAGAAAAGAAGAAGAAGAAGAAGAAGAAGAAGAAGAAAGGAGGAAGAAGAAGAAAGAAGAAGAAGAAGAAGAAGAAGAAGAAGAAGAAGAAGAAGAAGAAGAAGAAAGAAGAAAACAACAACAACAACAACAACAACAACAACAACAACAACAACAACAACAACAAAATGGAGATAATGAAGTTGATGAAGATGGAGAAAAGAGAGAAGAGAGGAAGAAAGAAAGAATGAAATGAATGAATGAATGAATGAATGAATGAATGAAAGAAAGAAAGAAAGAAAAAAGAAAGAAAGAAAGAAAGAAAGAAAAAAGAAAGAAAAACATATAAAGACCCCTAAAAGGAAGAGAAACATAAAACGAAGAAGGGTGAGTACTGCTCTTCTCTACATTTCAAAACTAAAAAAAAAAATAACTAAAAAAAGGAAACAACATTTTGTAACCTATCTTGAGCGCCATGTACTCCTCGTTATCTTCATCTTCATCGTCATTCTCATCATAACCACCATCTACTGTCTTCACCATTCGTTTCAGCAGCACCAGTGCACTAACACCCGTATTGTCATCATCGACTGTCATTGTCACCAAATAATTATCATCAACAATGGTGTCATCATTAATGAGCATCAACCTCATCTTTGACATAATGACCATCATCTTGCTGTCATCAATAATTATTATATACAATGCTGATCACTTTCATCAACAATATTATTCAGTTTTTAGTATCGATAACACATCTGTTTCCTTTTTTTTCACTAACCCAAAACAATGTTCATCTCTGTTTGGAATGATAAAAATATTGATTGCAGTTATTGCTGATGATATTAACTATTATCATCACTGGTGGTATAGAATAACCACTAAGTTAGTTATTAAGAATTATCATTACAAGCAACAGTGATGTTCTTACCACTGGGCATGAGTAGTAGTACAGCATCAGCTGTAAAGTATTATCATTATCATTATGCTATTAGCATCATTATAAATGGTACTAGCGGCGTCAGCAGTGTTTGTAAGCCTTTTCATAAGCAACTCGTAACGTGCAGTACATGATATCAGTAGTATGATTGTCACGTTAAGTGGCACTATCTTCCATAATATTGAATTGCAACTATTCTTAATAGTTATAAAATTGTTATGCCACTGATATGTTCTTGATGCAAATGCGCAACTTCTTTTTATCATGCAACCATTACATCCAGCTGTTCTCTCTCTCTCTCTCTCTCTCTCTCTCTCTCTCTCTCTCTCTCTCTCTCTCTCTTCTCTCTCTCTCTCTCTCTCTCTCTCTCTCTCTCCCAGTTGACATAAACTGAGATTTTTTTTTTTTTAGCAATGTTTCGTTTGGATCCATGGTCTACTTCAACGTTTATTTAGTCATGATTTTGGAATATACTTATTCAAGAGTGTACAGTTTTGTGTACACACCAAAGTATTATGCCAAAGTCTTACCAAAGTTTACCGGAAGTTACAATTATGTCTGTTGTTGTTGTTTTTCGAGTACTATACCATATAGGCAGCCATACTTCGGCATATGAGGATTCTTTTCTATCCTTTTTAAAGGAGAGTATAGGTTATTGTGATAAGTATTTGTCATGGCTGAAGACAATCTGGACGTAAAACATTTTACAATACAAAAACATTTTCAATGTAGGCTTCAGATCATAACTTTTAACAATAACTTACAAAAGTTTTTGACCTGGTCTTGTTACGTACATTTACAGCGCGTTTCCTTTTCTTCTCATTTTGTGCTTATTAGGCATTGAATAAAAAAAAAAGTGACTTAATTTCACGTATGTACATCAACACTAATCAAAAATAGTCTATTGAAGTCAAGTTAAAGTCAAGTCACGCCCAAAAACACTTTACTTATCCCATGAAGGGCAATTGCAATAAAAACAATTCCTTCATCATCAATGTTTTCTCGTGTGTGCAAATTGAGTTATATGTAATTTTGTTTTTCCAAAACATTCTCAGTTTTATGTACAGTTACTACGTGGGTTTTCTTACAAAGTACTAAAAAAAAAACAAAGAACACCAAAAGCAGATCTAATAGGCATGGTACCCAGTTCAATATCATTTCGTATTCTACACAGTTACTGTTATCTGTATGGTGGCCAAAGGCCGATGTACATTAAACCATTTCAGAGTTTCAGAGCTCTCTCTGTCTCTCTCTCTCTCTCATTCTTTATCTATCATCTGTATTGAGGCCAAAGGCCGATGTACACTAAACCAATTAAACCATTTCAGAGTTCAGAGAGGTCCCTCTCTCCCCCCTCCTCTCTCTCCCTTTCTCTCTCTCACTCTCCCTCTCCTCTCTTTCCCTTTCCATCCCTCTCTCTCCCTTCCCTCCCTTTCTCTCCCCCACTCTCTCTCTCCCCCCTTTTCTATCCTTACTCTATATATCCACACACAAACACACACACACCACATCCATACATACATACACACTCCCACACCCCACCACCCCTTACACCACCCCCACCACCACACACCCCCAACCCCAAACCCAACCACTACACCCAAACTTCAACAACAACAAAAACATAATGTCCTTATTTGTAACAGCCCACGTGAAGACAGCAACAGCAGCAGACAGACAGACAGACAGACAGACAGACAGACAGACAGACACACACACACACACACACACACACACACACACACAACCCCCCCCCCCCCCACCACCACCACTCAACCCCACAACTCCCACACACACACAGAAAGATAATTAAAACTGATGTTTGTTTTGTTGCGTCAAATAAGTCTGCATGACTTAAATGGCAATAGAATAATCTGGAATCTTGAATCTTGAATCTTTAAATCACACTTCCCCCATCACCCCACACACAACACCGCACCCCCACATCCCCCCCCCCACACACACACACTCCCACACACACCCATGTCCTTATTTGTAACAGCCCGCGTGGAGGCAGCAGCAGCAGCAGACCTTCTCGATGATGGATCGGTCGGCGCTGTCCTTGGGGGGCACCTGCTTGCGGGTGAAGGTGAGGAACACCTGCTCCAGGGTGGTCTGGTGCACCGAGTAGTCCTCCACGTGCAGCTCCAGCTTGGCTCGCTCCATCAGGCTGAAGACGTCCGCGATGTGGGCGGACTCGTGAGGCACCTGCCGGCAGATATATATATATAATATATAT
>CM060332.1:42879717-42884717 GCA_030674155.1 Stramonita haemastoma
ACACACACACACACACACACACACATACACACACACACACACAAACAAACACACACACACCCTAACCTCTCACACAACAGACGATAATATTTACAAAACTGCATACACACGGGGACAGTATGTAAAAAAGCACATGAGTGCTTATTTCATTGTCCTCAAAATAAAAGAATAAATAAACAAAAGATAAACCTACTCTCCCTTATAAAAAAAAACTAACACAAAACAAGCCAACACCACCAACAACAATACCAACGCCACCAACGAAAGACTAGCACACTGACCGTGAGGAGGCCCTGAAGCCTGGAGAAGAGGTTTGAGTTCTGTGGCCAGGACATGAACATGAAGACCAAGCCTTGCAGGAACAGGAACACCAGGAACTTCCCCACACCAGGATAGTCCCAGGACAGATAGTTCGTCTCGAACTCCAAGCAGTACTCCGCTGCTAACACTTGCCTGCACAAACCATCCATCTATTATATATTTAAAAAAAAAAAAAATAATTTCCAGGACTTTATTTATTTCATTTATTTATTTATTCATTTATTTTATTTATCTATTTATTTTTAAATTCCAGGATAATGGTACAAAGCACTCATGTGCTCAAGCACTCAAGTAGTATATAATATATTCAAAAACCAAAAAAAACGAAAAAAAAAACAACCAAGACACAATACTCCTTTTACCCACAAACACAACTAAAACACCAATCAACCAAATCCACAGCTTTGCTAACTAGGTTTGTTTATTTTATTTATCTATCTATTTATTTATCTTTTTATTTATTCTTTTATATCGAGGATAATGGAATAAGCACTCATGTGCTTTTTTTTTTTTTACATCCAGTCCCTGTGTGTATGCATTTGTAAATTTTCTTATCTGTTCTCACCGGCACACAATGGCCACTCTTACGAAAAGCGGAACAGGATTTAACGTGTGCGCAGGATAATGGAACAAGCACTCATGTGTTGGTTGTTGTTGTTGTTTGTGTTGTTGTTGTTTTTTTTACATCAAATCCCTGTATGTATGGAGTTTGTGGCGTGCGCATGATGATCTGCGTGCGTTCGCACACAGGGCCTCTGATGGACTTTTGGGTAGACTGGAGTCTACATTGATGTTAACTCCAGAGGAAAAATCCACTTGAACGGGATTCGAACCCAGGTTGTCAGATTCTGAGCGCAATGTTCCAATCACTAGGATTTTTCCGACCCCCACCCCTGTTCCACCACCACCACCACCAAACACCACCACCACCAACCACCACCAAACAACCAACCAACACAAAGAACAACCCCCCACCCCCAAACCCACCCAACCCCCACCCCCTCCTCTCACTCCACCATAACTTTCACAGCAAGGGCCGGACAGAGCAGAGGGGCAGGTGAGAGTGTAGGCCAGTTGAGTGCAGGTGTCGATATTCAGGTAGTTGGTGTAGATGTCCATGAATGCCCCGCGCCATGCAGTAGTTCGGGAACAGCACCAGGAACACCCAGTTCAGTATGTCTGCCTCCGATTTTAGATCCAGTCCCCGGCAAGCCCAGAATGTACACAGCGATGGTGGTGACCAACCCTGTCCAAAAAAAAAAAAAAGACCGTGGTTAGTTAAAAAAAAAAGTGTGCATATCCAGTGATCATGGGTTCGAATCCGAGTCAGAACTCTTCACATACGTACATGAAGGGGCAGCAGAGAGACATCCAGAGTCATGAACTGGATGTGGGCTGGCCTCCCCTAGAGTGTAAGGAAGATTAAAGGCCCGAAACACTTGTCTGAAGGGGGATTCTCCTCTGAGGACTCTCTGCTGCCATGCTTTACGCGAGTTTTTTTGCCACTATTGGTACTGGTGCATAGTAGGAGCGGATGACAAAATTATTATTTAAAAAAACCCAGCATGCATACAGGTGTCGTTTTAAGATTCCATCCCTGAGGAAAAATCGGGGAGTTTGAGTCCCCAGGGCGGCTCGGGCTGTATATGGCAACGTTCTGGTGGCTCCTGCGACGTTACTGGAACCATTTGTATCAGTCATTGCCTTTGCAATGGATCATTCCAGTGGCGTGGAGAGGGGGGGGGGAGTCTGCTGCATGGGTAACAGCTTGCCCACCATACTTACTTACCCAGGCTTTGCGCTCTAAAGACTAGAGCGTAACTCCATAGTCTTCCGGGACTGATGGGTGCCTACTACTACTATAGCTGGGGACGGGATAGCTCAGTGGTCAGAGCGCTTGCTTCCCCCCCCCTCCCCCAGCCAATGCTAAGCAGCGTCGAGCGTGGTTACCAGTTGGATGGGTGACCGTTTACGCGCCTTGGCTTCAGTGCAGTCCCCCCCCACCCAGTTCCCCCAGCTGTAAATCGGTACCTGCCCTCTTAAGGGTCAGGGAAGGTAAAGCAGCGAGGGAGAGGAGATGGGTGCCGCCCTCAACATGCTGGCCCCTAGAGAAGCTGAGGTCTCTGATGCATCGCACCCCTACGACCACCTAGGTTATGGGACACCTTTACCTTTAGCTTAAGCTAGTCAGCCAGTAGTTCTATCTGTGTGTGTGTGTCATGTGGGCAGATGGAGCTCATCAGTCTGGGAAGACGTTTTATCTAGGAGAAGGACAACTCTGAATTCAAACCTCCACTGCCTTGCGGCTATACCTGCTCATAGGAAAGGCTTTGGGAGTCAACCCTGATGAAAATTCGGGGAGTCAGAGTCCCCAAGATGGTTCGAGGCTGTATACAGCAACGTTCACATCTCACACACACACACACACACACACACACACACACAACACACACACACACAACACACACACACACACACACACACACAAACACACACACACACACTACAACACACACCACCACCACCACCACAACACAACACACACACACAAAAAACACACTACAACACAACACACCACAACACACCACAACAACACACACACCACAACCCCCCCACACCACCACCCACTACCACTCCCCCCCCCACACACACCACCCCCAACCCCCACCCCCCCACCCCCACACACAACACAACTCCTCCCCCCCCCCCACCCACAAAAACACTGACCTGTAATAATGTTGAAGATGATAAGCAAAACCATAGCAGTGGCAGGCGACTTGAAAATGAAGGACACCAGATACACAAAACCCAGGGCCGCCCATCCGTATAGCAGCAGCAACAGCAGCACCAACCCTAGGCGATGGTCGTTGACGTAGGCGCTGGTGTCGAAGGCAGCGAAGACGATGAGCATGGCGAGGGTGGGCAGGAGGTAGTTGAGGTAGTCCCACAGGAAGGTGGCCAGCCAGAACATCCCCGGCCCCACCCCGCTCACCACCTGAAGATGCTTGGCACCCACCTGTGCATGGTAAAAAAAAAAAAAAGGAAAAGATGAATGGAGGAATGACTGAAGGAAGGTGTGCATGAAGGGAAGGGTGGAGAGAGGGAGGGAAGGAAGGAAGGAGGGAAGGAAGGAAGGAAGGAAGGAAGGAAGAGAGGGATGGAGGAAGGAGGAGGGAAGGGAGGAAGGAAGGAAGGAAGGAAGGAAGGAAGGAAGAAGGAAGGAAGGAAGGAAGGAAGGATGGATGGATGGATGGATGGATGGATGGATGGATGGATGGATGGATGGATGGACGGATGGATGGACGGATGGACGGACGACCGGTCGGACGGACGGATGGATGGATGGATGGATGGATGGATGGATGGATGGATGGATGGATGGATGGAATGAAGAAACATGCCAGGCCCTAACCCGCTCACCACTGTTCGAAGTTTTTGGTTGGTTTGAGTGTTATGGATTGGATATCATTTTGTTTAAGTGGTCTTTTTAGGCTTTTCAATTCTTGTTTTGTTTTGTTTGTTTGTTTTATTTTTGTTTGTTTGTTTTCGTTGTTTTTTTGTTTTTGGGTTTTTATTGTTTTGTTTTTGTTTTTTGTTGTTATTTTTTTTGCTAGACAGATGGCTTGATGAAAAAAGTAAATTTATTGCTTACTCAATGTACCATCTGGATATAAAATTTTGACTTGACCTGACTCAAACGTGGAAGAATAGAAGGAAAGAAGGGAAGGAGGAAGGAAGAAGGGATGGAGGGAGAAAGAAATGAAAGAAACAGAGAACAAAAAGAAGGAAAGACAGAAAACTACCTTCCCCCAACCCACCCAACCCTCCCCCCAACAGCAAAACAGCCCCCCACCCCCACCACCACCACAGGCACATCCGGTCCAGCCCTCCCCACCACACCTAAACACTCGGTACCCTCTTAAACCAACCCAGATCATCCCACACCCAGTAACCCCCTAAAACCCACCCAACCCTCCCAATCCCATCCAATCAGTCCTACCTCCTACCCAGCCACCAACCAACCCCCAACCCCCCCCCTCATCCCCCACCCCCCTACACCCCCCACACCAACGCCCACCCCCACTCCCCCAACCCCACCACCCCCACACCCCAACCTACCCCCACACCCTAAACACCCCCACCCCCCACCAACCCCCACACACCACCCACCCACCACCACCTCCCCTCACCTAACTCACTACCCCAACCCCCCACACCTCAACCCCCACCAACCCCCCTCCCACACCAACCCCCACACCCACCCCTACCTCACACCACCCCCACTTCCCCCAACCTCCCACCACACCACACCCCACCTCACTTCTCTTTCTCCCTCCCTCCCTCCCTCCCTCTCTCTCTCTCTCTCTCTCTCCTTTAATCCTTTAATCTAGGGGGGCGGATAGCCTAGTGGTCAGAACATTGCGCTGGCAATTTGAAGACCCGGGTTCGAGTCCGGTCGAGGAAATTTTCTTCCTGGAGTTAACATCAGTGCTGACTCCACTCTCCCCAAAAGTCCTTCGGATGAGACTTTAAACCGAGGCCCCGTGTGCGAACGCACGCAGAACATCTTGCGCACACGTTAAATCCTGTTCCGCTTTTCGTAAGAGTAGGCCATCGTGTGCCGGTGGGAACAGATGACAATATTTACAAAACTGCATACACACGGGGACCGGATGAAA
>CM060332.1:42899717-42904717 GCA_030674155.1 Stramonita haemastoma
TCTCTCTCTCTCTCTCTCTCTCTCTCTCTCTCTCTCTCAATTCTTTCTCCCTCCTTCCCTCTATCTCCCTATCTCCCTTATTCCTCACCCTACTCCATTTCCCGACTCCTTCTCTCCTTCCAGCCCCCCCCCCCCTCTCTCTCTCTCTCTCATATGTAGGAGGTGTATCCATGCTCTGATTTTTCATTGTATAGTAGGTGTGACATTTATCCATGCTTTCATTTTATATTGCCATAGCATGTGATAAATTTATCCATGCTTTCATTGTGCATTACACTCACACCCCTGTCCCCCTCACTTGGTGGATTGTGGTCCAAGGCCAAGGTACCATTAAACCATTTCAGTGTTCAGTGTTCAGTGTTCTCTCTCTCCCTCACGCATCGGACAGACTTAACAATATGAAGAAATTAATGTGGTCTGACAAATCACAGTGTACATATATATATATATATATATATATATATATATATATATATATATATATATATATATATATATATATATATATATATATATATATATATCTGTGTGTGTGTATCTGTTTAGAACAATGATATGGAAACCATGTCATGCAGACTGTTTGGGTTGTCGTTTGCTATGCTTTTCATCGATTCTATGTTTTTGTTTCCCACCGGCAAACGATGGCCTACTCTTACGAAAAGCGGAACAGGACAGAAGAACGCACGTAGAACATATAATATAAACAGATATAATTATTATAATTATGTTATATGGTGGTATATATATTATATGACCAATATATATGTGTGTGTGTGTTTGTGTGTGTGTGTGTGCGTATGCGTGTGCGTGCGTGTGCGTGTGTGTGCGTGCGTGCGTGTGGATGTGTGTGCGTAGGCGCGTTACCTCCTTAGACCATTGCTTCTTTCCTTACCGTGAAGCAGAAGTAAAAGGGGCGGGGCACACCGAACTCGCCCGGCCAGACGTTGTCGATGTACCAGGTGATGAGGAGATGGAGGAACGAGTCCAGCAGCAGCATCACCATCGCCTGCAGCAGAGTGAAGTTGTCGTCCACCGTCGCCGTACGGCTGAAGTTGTCCCACCTGGCTCCGGTCCCTGTTTGTCGAGGGGGAAGGCATAGAGAGATAGAGAGATGTAGGGTAGATGTAGAGAGAGTGAGTGATGTACAGACAGACGGCGCGTGTGTGGGTAGATATATGTATATAGAGTATATGATATAATATATATATACTTACATAACATATATATATATATTATAATATATATACCTACATAACATATATGTATATACATTATGTATCTATGTATATATATATACATATACATAATTATATATATATATGTCAGCCAAACTTATTTTCTTTCTCTTTCTATTTTCATCTTTTACTGGCAGCAGTGGTAAGCCACAGGAATATTTACCTATTCCTAGGGCTGCAATGGACACTTCTGAATTCTGAAAAGTGTCTTGCTCTTAACACAGAGGGTGAGTGAGGTTGCAATCACTGCCGGGACCTCTGAAGAGTGCTCAACCAGGAGCCAAAACTCGAGTCAAGTCAGGCCCAAAACATGGTCCTTACTCAATAATTCCCCAAATGCTGCCTTCAAAGACTTTTCTCTTATAGTGTTTCCTTTTTTTTTTTTTTTAAATCTTTGAATAACATCAATTCTATGATGAGAATGAAGTTGTAACTGGCTACCTGGCACTTGTTTTATCCACTATATTTTCTCAGTTATATGATTGGTTAAGTGGAGAATAGTATCTATTTTTGAGATCCAAGTAAAGGCCATTTTCTTCAACTTCTACTGCCTGTGCCAGCACTGAAAGTAACTGGTAATGTTTGGGTTATCATTTTATCCAGCTGGGATTAGCCTATCAGCTGGGTGTGGACTTTATAATCTCCCTTGCATCCTATCTTATAAAGGATCCCCGAACATAAGGCACAAAGTTCATTAGGTGCATATTTTCTTGTATATTCAGTTGTTGGGGTTTTTTTTACAACATTTTTTCCAAACATATTTTCTTTCTCTTTCTATTTTCATCTTTTACTGGCAGCAGTGGTAAGCCACAGGAATATTCACCTTTTCTTAGGGCTGCAATGGACACTTCTGAATTATAAAAAGTGTCTTGCTCTTACCACAAAGGGTGAGTGAGGTTGCAATCATAACCGGGACCTCTGAAGAGTGCTCAACCAGGAGCCAAAATTGGAGTCAGGTCATGCCCAAAACATGGTCCTTACTCAATAATTCCCCAAATGCTGCCTTCAAAGACCTTTCTCTTATAGTTTTTTTTTGAATCTTTGAATAAAATCAATTCTATGATGAGAATCCAGTTATAACTGGTTACCTACACTTATTTTCTCCACTATATTTTCTCAATTATATATATATATATATATATATATATAATTTAGTACATATATATGGAGATGTAGGCATGAATGGAAGCATAGATACACACACACACACACACACACACACATGCATATAGTAATGATTTTATACGTTCTGGCACTAACACAAGCAGAGACACAAACAGGCACACACAGACTGAGAGAGAGAAAGAGACATGCACACACATATAAACAGATATGTTCACAGATACACACACACTCCTTCACACGCATGACGCACGGGCAGTTGTACACACACGTAGGCTAACACTCGATTTATTACAGAAGTTGTAGTGGTTGTAACGATAGTAGTAGTTCTACTACTACTACTACTATACAATTTTTCTACTACTACTACTTCTTCTTTGCAGTCTACTACTACTTCTTCTTTGCATTCTTCCACTACTTCTTCTACTACTACTACTACTATTACTTGTACTTCTTCTACTACTATTACTTTTTACTACTACTACTACTACTACTGCTATTTTGAAAAATATTTTTATACCACTTTATGTCATGTACTACTATTACTACTGCTACTACTACTACTGAGTATAGCTATTACTTTTACTACTACTACTACTACTGCTATTTTAAAAAATATTTTTATACCACTTTATGTCATGTGCTACTAATACTAGTACAGCTATTACTGTTACTACTACTGCTATTTTAAAAAATATTTTTATACCACTTTATGTCATGTGCTACTAATACTAGTACAGCTATTACTGTTACCACTACTACTACTGGTATTTAAAAAAAAAAATTTATGCCACTTTATGTCATGTGCTACTAATACTAGTACAGCTGTTACTATTACTGTTACTACTACTACTACTACTGGTATTTATTAAAAAAAAATTATGCCACTTTGACATGTGCTACTAATACTAGTACAGCTGTTACTATTACTGTTAACACTACTACTACTACTACTACTACTGCTACTACTACTACTGAGTACAGCTGTTACTACTACTGTTATTACTACTTTAGTAGTGGCAGCAGCAGGAGGAGCAACAACAGCAGCAACAACAGCAACAGCAGCAGCAACAGCACTAGTAGAAGCAGCAGCAGTAGTGGCAGCAGCACTAGTAGAGGCAGCAGCAGTAACAGTAGAACTGAAAGTAGTTTTTAAAAAATCAGTCCATCCAAGACTGACCTGTTCCCTCGTACAGGCCGAAGAGTCTGGCCCCGAAGGCCATGGCCATGTTGAAGAGGAGGCACAGGGCCACCTTGGAGCTCTCCGTCAAGTCCTCGTAGGTCACGAAAAAGTCCGGAAAATACAGCCCGAAAAACAGGATTCCCGCCACTGCCGCGCCCACGTTGGCTGTTTTTTTAAGACAGAGCGTTGTGATTGGTTGAGTTGTGTACATATATATATATATATATATATATATATATATATATATATATATATATATATATATATATATATGTTTATATATATATATATGTATATATATGTATATATATGTACACATAATTATATATATATTCAATAAAAGTTACAATCTTCACACACAAAAGTGCTTTTCTATACACCATTACAACGACCTAAACAAAATAAAAATAGAAAGAAAAAGGGAAAAACTTTCAACGAAAGAAAAGAAAGACAGACAGACAGAAATAACTTTAAAGAAAAGAAAATGGGAGAAAGCATCAATGAAAGACAGACAGACAGACAGGCAAACAGACAGGTAGACAGGCAGACAGGCAGACCAACCGACCGACCGACCGACGACCGACCGACCGACAGACAGACAGAAAGACAGACAGGCAGGCAGGCAGGCAGGCAGGCAGGCAGGCAGGCAGGCAGGCAGGCAGGCACACAGACAGAGAGAAAGACAGGCAGGTAGAAAGACAAGACAGACAGAAAGTCACACACACACACAGACACACACACGTACCCCACCACCCCCACCCCACCCCCACACACACCCCACCCCCACCCCACCACCACCACCACCCCCCACCCTCCCCAAACAACAACTGACCTTTCTGCACTATGACGCTGATCATGAAACAATAAGTAATCATAGCCACGGCGTAAAACAGCAAGAAGACGTAGAAGAGAGTGATGTCGCTGTGGGCCAACACTGATCCCACGGTATCGTTGATCTTGACCCCGAACAAAAGGGCGTAGATGGCCAGAGCCACCACGAGGAAGAGGAAAGTGGTCAGGAACCAAGAGGTCCAGTGGGCCGAGGGTTTGAGTCCCATCAGCTTCATGGATTCCTGATAGAAAACACACACACACACGCACGCACGCATGAGGCCTCTGATACCTCGCTCCCCTACGACCACATAGGTTAGCGCTACCATACCCCAAGCCAACCCCAACCTAACTCTACCCGACCCCAACCCACCCAGGCCCAAACCAACCCTATTACACCCAAACCCCACCATCCCCTACCCAACCCCAACCGTACCCCACCCCACCCCAACCCCACCCAACCCAACATCAACCCTATCTCACCCCAACCCTACCCTTTCAAACCCTACCGCAACCCCACACCACCCCAACTCTACCCCACCCCAAACCTACGCAACCCCAACCTACCCAACCCCACCCCTATCCCATCTCAACCCCAACCCTACCCATCCTACCCCAACCCTACCCCA
>CM060332.1:42914717-42927217 GCA_030674155.1 Stramonita haemastoma
AAAAACTACATTCCAAACCTTAAACCTTTATTGGAGGAAAGCATACAAGAATGTGCAAGATTTTCTACACTAACGTAGGTCTTTTATCCTGAACATTCTCACGCACCATCTACGACATATTCAAGCACTAGAAACCAACAGAATTGGCCTGAAGACTTATCTGAATCATTTTGTTCCCAGAAAGCAACAATACATAAATCTATTCCAGCCTCTTAACCTATGTGTAGCATTCGCTGGATTGTTTATGTCTATAGATAGTTGTAAATTTTGCTCCTTAATGCTGCGTGTATGTACTGGGTGTGTGTGTGTGTGTGTGTGTGTGTGTGTGTGTGTGTGTGTGTGTGTGTGTGTGTGTGTGTGTGTGTGTGTGTGTGTGTGTGTGTGTGTGTGTGGTGTCAAGTCAAGTCAAGTCAAGTCAAGTCAAGTCAAGTCAAAAACACTTTAATCATCCTGGATTGTTTATGATTATAGTTGTAAATTTTGCTCCATAATACCGTGTGTGTGTGTGTGTGTGTGTGTGTGTGTGTGTGTGTGTGTGTGTGTGTGTGTGTGTGTGTGTGTGTGTGTGTGTGTGTGTGTGTGTGGCGTGTGTGTGTGTGTGTATGTGTGTGTATGTGTGTGTTTGCCTGTGTGTGTTTGTGTGTGTGTGTGTTTGTGTATGTGTGCGCGTGTGTATGTGTGTGTATGTGTGTATGTGTGTGTTTGCCTGTGTGTGTTTTGTGTGTGTACACGTGTATGTCTGTTTTTGTGTGTATGTGTTTGTGTTTGTGTATGTGTGTGTGTATGTTTGTGTATGTGTGTGTGTTTGTGTGTGTGTTTGTGTGTGTGTTTTTACATACACAACTCACCAATGGTGAACGTTGGAGCTCTAGCCGAAGAAAAAAAAAAGCCTTTTATGATGAGTTTCTATATAATCATGCCAGTTTATTTCCTTTTAATGTTATATTCTTTTATTTTTTTTACTATTTCTATTATCATTATTGTTATCATCATCATCATCATCATCATTATCACCAGCACTGTTATCATCATCATCATCATCGTTATTATTATTATTGATGTTATTCGTTATTTTTATTGATATTTTTATATTATTATTATTGTTATTGTTATTGTTGTTGTTGTTGTTATTATTGTTATTGTTGTTGTTGTTGTTGTTGTTGTTGTTATTATTATTATTATTATTATTATTATTATTATTATTGTTATTATTATTATTATTATTATTGTTATTACCAGTTTTATCATCATCATCATCATCATCATCATCATCATCATCATCATCATCATCTTCATCTTCATCATCATCATCATCGTCATCATCATCATCAATAATGCAATCCTCAGTCTTATCATTATTCAACCCCCACCCCCCCAAAAAAAAAATATATATATATATATTCAAGTGAGTTAGTTATATATGTGTTCAGCTAGTATACGTATGATGACATGATGTAATGCAGTTATAAAAGCTCTACGCTATCAGGACTAGGCATGGACAAAGTAGGTTACCTCTCTCCCTCACTCCCCTGATGGCAAAGCAAACACTAGACACTTCTCTTGGCTTTCCTCAGGGCTAGGGCTAGGGCTAAAAACTAGCCACTGCCTCTTTCTTTTTTTTTTCTTCTTTTTTTTTACTTTCTTTCCTTTCCAGGATAAATGGAACAAGCACTCATGTGAGTTGGGTTGGGTGTTTTTTTTTAACATCCAGTTCCTGTGTTGTATACAGTTTTGTCAGTTTTTGTTATCCGTTCCTACCGGTGCGGCACATAACGGCCTATATTCTTCTGAAAAGTGGAACCGGTTTTAACATGTGCGCAAGATGTTCTCCGTGTGTTCGCACATGGGACTTGGGTTTATAGTTTCATTCAAAGGATTTTTGTGGGGAGTGGAGTCAGCACTGACGTTTGGTGATGCACTTCCTCTCTTTCTGTGATGTTACGGATTTGTGCTTTCTATCCAATTCAATCTAATTCAATTTCATTCCATACAATTCAATTCTATCCAATCCAATTCCATTCCACCCATTTTAATCATGCCCAATTCACTTCAATAATTATATTCTTGTCCTCTGTTTTAGGAAAAAGAATTCAGTGATCAAAAATACACATTATATTCAAACGACCAATGAGACAATAGACGTATATAATCATATAAACTTTGAAGGCATGTGATAAAAGGTGACAGTTTGTTACACACAGACACAGACACAGACACACAGACACAGACACACACACACACACACACACACACACACACACACACACACACACCACACACACATTAAAGCGTTATATGGTCTGTATCAAAAGATTTATATGGTCTGTGTTACATGGTCTGTATTAAAAGATTATATGGTCTGTGTTATATGGTCTGAATTAAAAGATTTATATGGTCTGTGTTATGTGGTCTGAATTAAAAGATTTATATGGTCTGTGATGTATGGTCTGTATCAAAAGACACACACACACACACACACACACACACACACACACACACACACACACACACACACACACACACACATTATATTAAAGCGTTATATGGTCTGTATCAAAAGCTTTATATGGTCTGTGTTATATGGTCTGTGTTATATGGTCTGTGTTATATGGTCTGTGTTATATGGTCTGTATTATATGGTGTGTTGTATGGTCTGTGTTATATGGTCTGTATCAAAAGCTGTATATGGTCTGTGTTGTATGGTCTGTGTTATATGGTCTGTGTTATATGGCCTGTGTTATATGGTCTGTGTTATATGGTCTGTGTTATATGGTCTGAATCAAAAGCTGTATATGGTCTGTGTTATATGGTCTGTATCAAAAGCTTTAAATGGTCTGTGTTATATGGTCTGTATGGAAAGCTTTATATGGTCTGAATCAAAAGTTTTATTAATCTGTGTTATATGGTCTATATCAAAAGCTTTACATAGTCTGTGTTATATGTTCTGAATCAAAAGCTGTATATGGTCTGTGTTATATGGTCTGTAACAAAAGCTTTATATGGTCTGTGTTATATGGTCTGTATGGAAAGCTTTATATGGTCTGAATCAAAAGTTTTATATAATCTGTGTTATATGGTCTATATCAAAAGCTTTACATAGTCTGTGTTATATGTTCTGAATCAAAAGCTGTATATGGTCTGTGTTATATGGTCTGTAACAAAAGTTTTATAAGGTCTGTGTTATATGGTCTGTAACGAAAGCTTTATGTGGTCTGTAACGAAAGCTTTATGTGGTCTGTAACAAAAGATTATGGTCTGTAATACTTGTAAGCGTTATATGGTCTGGGTTATATTGTCTGTAACAAAAGCTATGGTCTGTATCTAAAGTTTATATGGTCTGTAACAAAAACTTAATAATCATGGTACAATCAAAGTTTTAGTATAGTATAAAACTGACTTCAACCAACATTTCTTTCTTTTTTATTTACAAGAGCATTCAAACGGTAACAACCACTTGTTAGTTTTCATGTTCCGGGATCGTCGTTGTTGTCGTTGTTGTTGTTGTTGTTGTTGCTGCTGCTGCTGCATCTGTTGCTGCTGCTGTTGCTGTTGCTAGTTAGGTGCTTTTTTCTAAAACATACTCGAAAAATAATAAATTCTGTCTATAAAACACCTGGATTTTTTGGGGGGTCAAAACTCAAGTCTTGAGATTGACTGCATACAAAAATAAAAAAGTATGTCACATCTACACTGACATGGTAATCGCTGTTGTTTTCGACACAATCATAGTGGCAACCATTTTGCACGCAGATGGTACACAGCTACACACACATACACTAGGAGACTACAGGAAACATAATTAACCACCTCCCGCCACAAAGGATAGCACATGCATACATACCGACTAATCGATAATTCTACCTGGCTCACAAACTGGCCTTATGTATTTGGTCAGTCAGCCAGTCAGTCAATCATCACTCACGTACTCACCTGTGTGCACATTCAGCCTTTCGCAGCACCGCTACTGCCAAACTCTCACCCACCACCTGCAGTTAAAACCCTAAAACGTCCGAACACTGCGGTTATAATCCATTCACGCTGCAAATCCGAAACGTTTTATAAGATCATTGAACCTTTGAACTTGAAAGACACAGTTTCCGTTTTCTATAGATGTTGTGGCAAACTTGTTGACTTCATATCACAGCTGGGGGGTTGGAAGCTTACAAAACCAAAAAAAACAAAAAAACCACACCGCAAGCGTGGATCTTCTCTGCGAGTGTGTGTGTGTGCTGCTTTTATCCTCTGTGAAGGCTGTTATGAGGCCTAGATCTAGTAGGCCTTGCTCGCTTGCAACACGACAAATTTCTGTCCTTCGTTAAAAGTGAGAGAGAGAGAGAGAGAGAGAGAGAGAGAGAGAGCGTGGTCATTTGTCTATAAATAGATAGACTTCTGTCGATGGACGGGCGTGTGTGGCACCTTGGGTTGGTCAGGCAGACTTTGCACACAACGCTCACACACACACACACACACGCACGCACAGACTCACATACACACACGCTTGCTCATTCATCCGTGACGTCAGGGAGAGGGAAAGAAATAAGAAGAAAAAAAAAAACTAGGAAGGTATATAGGCACAGGCACATGGATACAAAATGTATTGTAGTGTTGGGTTTTTTTGTTTATTTGTTTGTTTCCTTTTTTTCGTAACTTTGTTGATTTTTTTTTATTCTTTTATTTCGAGGATAATAGAATAAGCATTCATAGGGTTGTTTTTGTTTTTTTGCTGTTTTTTTTTTTACTTCTAGTCCCTGTGTGTATGCAGTTTTGTCAATTTTGTCATCCGTTCTCACCAGCACACAATGGCCTACTCTTCCGAAAAGCGGATCTAGCTTGAATGGTTGCGCAAGATGTTCTGCGCGCGTTTGCACACGGGGCCTCGGTTTATAGTCTCATCCGAAGGATCTTAGGGAGGAGTGGAGTCGGCACTGATGTTAACTCCTCCAGAGGAAAAATTCTCTTGAAGGAGATTCGGACTGTGGTCAGCAGATCACGAGCTGTGTGTGTGTGTGTGTGTGTGGTGTGTGTGTGTGTGTGTGTGTGTGTGTGTGTGTGTGTGTGTGTGTGTGTGTGTGTATGTATGTGTGTGTGTGCGTGTGTGTGTGTGTGTGGTGTGTGTGTGTGTGTGTGTGTGTGTGTGTGTGTGTGTGTGTGTGTGTGTGTGTGTGTGTGTGTGTTGCTTGTCTCTCGCAGTCTTTCTTGTTTTAAACATATTTGATTCAAAGAGTATTCCAACAGAACCACACAGTACACTATTTTTTTTTGTTTTTAGCAACAATCAAGCTTAAAGCTCATTATAGTACTCAGTCTAATGAAAAACATTTTTTTCAACAAACGAATATATTGACAAAAGATTATGGGAAAACATGAAATATTACAAAGAAAAAATCCAAAATGGATATCAATGCATCACCCATAGTCAATATTATCGCATTCAGTATGGCATATCAAAACAAACAACACAAAAACAAACAAGCAAACAACAACAACAGCAGCAGCAGCAAAAAAATGATGCAACTCTCAAATGCATAAATAAATGAATGAAATGATAAGTGATATGACAGTAAAACTGTAAAGGAATGCAGTATGGTCAACACTATTAGATATCAAGTAATTATACCAAATAATACAGCAAAATAAAAAAAAAACAGCTAAAAATCATCAGAGTCATTAAATAGAAACAAGAGAGAGAGAGAGAGAGAGAGAGAGAGGAGAGAGAGAGAGAGAGAGAGAGAGAGAGAGAGAGAGAGAGAGGAGAGAGAGAGAATCAATAATCTTTATCTTTTTAATCATCTTTATTTTTCAAGGGTGACAGATAAGTATATTCACATACTTTTATTTTCATCCGGCCCTTGCCCTGATCAAGAACTATTATGAAAACAAAAAGAAAGCCCTTTAAAAAAAAAGAACAACAAAAAACCAAGAAACAAACAAACACTACCCAAAACAAACCAAAACAAACAAAAGATATAATAGCAATCCACCTCCCTCGTAAAATCCACAACCACAAGCAACAGAATTCCAACCTATGATTGAAAGAAAGGGGATTAATATTTAACCACATAATCCCCAACTGGATACATTGATCATTATTTAATTACACAAAAGAGACAGATGTGTATTCAATAAACAAACGACAGAGAGAGAGAGAGAATGAAGGAATGAATGAATGAATAAATAAATGAATAATCTTTATTTTTCAAGGGTTACAGAGTAAGCATTACATACTTTTTTTCATCCGGCCCTTGCCCTGATCAGGGAATAAAGCTAAGAAAACCCCCTCCCTACCCCTACATACCAGCATCACCACCAGCAGCAGTTCAACCAATATTTTAAAAGAAGAAAATGGGATACATTCAACAAAACGCGTCATCCTAACTGGATACACTGATAACTATTTAAACAAACGTGTGTGTGTGTGTGTGTATGTGTGTGTGTGTGTGTGTGTGTGTGTGTGTGTGTGTGTGTGTGTGTGTGTGTGTGTGTGTGTGTGTGTGTGTGTGTAAGCGGGAAAACAAGCAAAGTAGGTATAAAAGGGGGGGGGGGGAGTTTTAAAAAATGACATAAAAACCCTTTAAACACAAAAAGCTTCATGAAAACACATCTCTATATTCAAATGGTAGGAATACAATTTGAATTCAACATAAGAACCAAAACACTCCTCTCCATAATGTCTTGGATAGAATATGTGAAGGTGGAAGTTGGAAGGGAAAGGAAAGGGAAAGGAAGGAAAAGAGAGAGTGAGGGAGACAGAGACAGAGTCAGAGAGACAGAGAGACAGACAGAGAGACAGACAGAGAGACAGAGACAGTTTCCTTTTTTTCCAAAATCACAAAAAAACAAAAAAGAAACTAAATAATATACAAAACAAACAAAACAAAAACAAAAACCATAAACCCCCGGCAGTTACAAAAAGACAGATTACATGTGTTATTATGAAAAAAGTGCATTTCCTCCCTCGCCCTGCCTTGTGCTGGTTTAGTAATTGTTCGCAGTTTTGTAACAGAAAACTGATTATGTTATGATACCTTATGATTTAGATAATATGTATCTGAAATGTTTTTAGCATTCGAGGATTTTTTCCGGGGAGGGGAGGGGGGGTAAGATCATTTTCACGTTATAATGGTGGTGGTGGTGGTGGTGGTGAGGACAAAATCTTACTGTTAAGCTTGAAAGCACTTTGTACTGTGCGATTTTAGTAATTATCTGTTGTCGATTTCTTATTTCGGGGACATTTAAAAAAAAAGAAAAAAAGAAAAAAAAAAAAGAACTGATAGTGGGAATAAAATGTGTGTAAGAGAATTAAGACAATGGAGATGTGGATGTTGTTGTTGTTGTTCTTGTTCTTGTCATTATTGTTGTTATTATTATTATTGTTGTTGTTATTGTTGTTGATGCTGTTGTTATTGTTAATGCTAATGTTGGTGTTGTTGTGTGGGGTTATTATTGTTGTTATTTCTGTTGTTTTTTATTGCTGCTGTTGTTATTGTTTATGTTGTTATGGTTGTTACTGCTGTTGCTGCAGCTGTTGCTGTTGTTATGTTGTTGTTGTTATTGCAATGTTGCTGTTACTGCTGTTGTTATTGTTGCTATTATTGTCATTGTTGTTGCTGTTGTTAGTGTTGTCATTACAGTCATTTTTGTTGCTGGCTGTTGTTATTGTGATTGTTGCTCTTGTTATGGTTGCTGTTGTTTTTGTGCGTTCCCAAACTTAACACTCAGGGGATCACCCAGAATATGTACTCTGTTTCACTCTTCCCTCCTGGAAATCACTGTAAGACTGTAAGCCTTCACACTGGATGAGGAGTTTGTTTGTGTGACTGTTTAAAAAACAAAACAAAACCTCAACATATAGGTAGCCATACTTCGACTTCAGGAGAAATGTTCCTCCGTCCTTTTGTAAAGAGAGTACACAGTTTGTGACGCTAAGAGTTTGTCACGGAATGAAAGTTTAATCTCAAAATCACGTTTCATAATTATCACGTTTCATAATTATCACGTTTCATAATTATCATATATATATATATATATATATATATATATATTTTTTTTTTTTTTTTTTTTTTTTGAAGAAGAAGAATGATTAATGGTATGTGTCCAGTTTATATGTCCAAATCTTGTTCCAGACCTTTTTTTTTGCTAGTTCAGAGAGCAACCCATACATACCACAGACGCAGAGCTTTGGAACATAGAATACTAAATTGAATCTCTGTAATCAATAGAAATCCTTTCCCCCTACCGTAATTGTTCGATGGAGTTCTCTCCCTGCTAACATTAAAAGCTTCCAACTCCCTAGGTGCGCTCATGCTTTATTTGTCTGCTGCTGATGATGACCCTGCAGTGTGCCTATATTCCTGTATTAGTGAAAGAGATGAACAAATAATTCAGTGTAGACTACGTTCGGAAATCTGTAATTTAAATAGAGGAAACGATGGGAAGGCAACATAAGAGAGGGGACAGGCCTTGGGTGGAGCGATCTGCCACGGTGGATGGAGGACCGTGGGGAGTGGAGGAAGCTGGTTGCAAATTTTTTCTCTAGTGCCCCCACGGTCCGCGGGAATAGGAGACAGGTGAAAGAAGGTGAAAGATTACGATTTGTTTCATCGTCAGTTAGTTGACAGTGCATAATGTGTTTGTGGCAATGTAAGAGAAATGATGGAGTCTTATTTGGTATTATGTCCTCATTTCAACTTTGCCCTGAAAAGTTACTGTACTATCAACTACCACTTTAGTCTTTTGAAGTGCACTTTCTCTTCAAAGAGAATCGGGATTTCTGTGTGGACACCAATATCGTCATAATTATTTCGATAATTATTGTATGTTGCATTATCATCTGATGAAATCATAATGCTTGTGGCAAGCTAATACTTCTTCTGCATCTCTCTTCTTTACCTTTTGTATTTATGTTTCTTTTCCCCTTTTCTCACGTACTCTTTTTTCTTTTCCTTTTTTCCTTTTCTTCCGACTTAAACCCATTTATGTAAAATTCAAGTGCAAAATACAAGGCTTCAACTTTTGTACAAGCATAAAGGCAGCAAGTTTGAAAACGATATCTTTCGGTAAAGGTGTCCAATACCCTGTGTGGTCGTAGGGGAGCGAGGCGTCTGAGACCT
Organism: Stramonita haemastoma; assembly: GCA_030674155.1. Classification (NCBI taxonomy): domain Eukaryota; kingdom Metazoa; phylum Mollusca; class Gastropoda; order Neogastropoda; family Muricidae; genus Stramonita; species Stramonita haemastoma. The sequence continues at coordinate 42,923,828 of CM060332.1, forward strand.
CAGCTTCTCTGGGGGCCAGCATGTTGAGGGCGGCGCCCATCTCCTCTCCCTCGCTGCATTACCCTCCTTGACCCTAAATAGGGCAGGTACCCATTTACAGCTGGGTAAACTGGGGGGACTGTATTGAAGCCAAGGCGCGCAAACGGTCACCCATCTAACTGGTAACCACGCTCGACGCTGCTTAACTTGACTTGGGAAAAGCGAGCGCTCTGACTACTGAGCTATCCCGCCCCATACTTAACTTATTAATTACACTTATTTTAAAAGGACTGTTTTGCTATGACAATGCTATCTTTTTCAGCTGCCAAATAACATGATTTTTTTTTGTTTTATGGTGGAGTACACAATAATCTATTAGCTTGTTGCTGCTTCAGATGGGTTTGTGCACAATTTGTTTCTTTTCTGAATAAACACATGTTGAAACCAACATAACATTTCAAAGCATAATAACGTTTAGATAAAGGCCTTGGCACTATGCTTACATCCTTAACCACTGACAAAGCTTTTGGTCTAGGTCTAGCAGATGTGGACAGGTTAGCGTAGATATCAAACATTGGCTACAGTTTCCTCATCTTTATTAATTCTTTTGTCTCTTTTTCTCTCGTTCCTAGCCAAGAGCTCTGAGGTTCACCAATGCGGTGAGGTTTTTTGTATATGCGACAGTTCTTACTCCATCATGCAGGTAGCCACATTCCGACATCATGTATGTTCACTAACACGACACCTATGCTCATGAATTTATTTTTTAATTGTCACCTTTTCTTACCGGAACACAATAGTCTACACTTGAGAAAGGCAGAACAGTTTCAACGAATGCGCAAGATGTTTCGAGTGAGTTCGCACACGAGTTTTTCAGCTGCCAAATAGCAAACTATGCTTTGTTTAACTCCTCACAGTTCTTTCCCTTGAATTTCATCACCCGTGATTGATGCACGCTACTCGGAAATTTTCATAGATAAGAACATATTTTTTGGTATTAAAATGCATCTTTAATGAAAATGAACATAAACAAACGAATTTATGACAAAAATATAGAAATTCATTAGAAATTATTAAACGAACGCCACGTAACAAAGGACGCGAACACGTGTATTCTCTTCCAACGCCATCTTGAATTTTATCATCTTCGACTCCAAAGCCCACGCCAGTTTTGACGAAATTATGAGTTCCACAGCGTGTTTCAACGACACTGAATTCTTCGACAGCAGCGATGAAGAAACTTGGGAGCTGGAGGATGCCATGTCTGATAGTGACTCGACGAAAATAACGTTTTACCGTCAGCAGTTCCAGTACATGGCAAACAGCAGCACATGTAAGTTAGTTTGTTTACATTGTTGATCTCAGAGAAAAACTAGAACAATCTCTGTTGTGATTGATACATGGTAAAACTGGTCATTGGAAGTCATTTTCCGCTTTGTTCCAACTTGTTGAAATGAATTGTTAACTGTCAATAAGGTTTTTACATAAGAATTTGCTTCGACACACATGTTGAGTGACAACGGCAGTTCAACCTACTTTCAGTCTGGAATGAGTAAGCTTAAGGGTGGAGTACACTAATAAGCTATTAACTTGTTGCCCCACACAGTTTCTGATCTCTTCTTCAGGGACTTTCAGGGAAGTTGAGTTGGGGGGGGGGGGATGTTAACTCCAGGGGAAAAGTTTCCTCAAATGGGTGCCTTGCTGCTGGCTCAAACCTGGACCATCAGATCAAGAGCACAGTGTTCTAACCACAAGGCCCAGTTTAAGGGTCATTCTATTATGTTGATATGGCCAACTAACAAGGACTTAGTAGGATCCCGTATTAATTTTGTTATTAAGTTTTGCAGCCTTATTTTATTTTTTCATATAATGTAGAGATTCTGAAGAGTTTCCATAAGCCATTGATTATTCTACTTCTGGTGGTGTTTTGAAAACTGTGAGTTTAAGTAGATTCTTTAGTTAGAGAGTCATAGCCAATGTGTGAATGTCTGGTAGTCATATTAGATTACTTTCACAGCTATGGTTCATAACTGTTGTGTGGATATAATTTTACATGTCTTATAAATGGCACTCTTTCATTTTGCAGTATAGAAGTAAACATGTAGCAATTGATCAGCAGTTGTAACCCTATTTATTTCCTCAACACATTCTACTACCAATAAGACATAAACAGTTATTTTTGAATTGATGACAAAATGTTAAGGATTTTTTTTATATTGATGATGGAACAAAAGAGTTTTGTTCAAGTGATGACATAGTATAAGAGGTGTATCCTGTTAGCACATTCGTGATAGTTTTAAAAAAGATTATTTATTTTCATGATATGGTATTAGAGGCTTTTCTGAATAGAATTCAAATTCTGGAAACGAGCTTAAGAACCTAATGAGGAAGTCGCTACTAACAATAACTCCGTGAATTAGATTAAGTTTTATAAAAGTTCCAATATGCAAAAGCTTAACAAACCCAACAAAGCTCTAGAAAGAACAGTCTTTCAGTAACAGCATCTTATGGATTTATTTTTTAGCAAAGAACCATGTTTGTGGCTGTTCTGCCTCGTCTTTTGGATGGTGATCATCTCCATGTTGGGTGTCAGGGTAATGAACACACACACATTACCGGCTGTGGTACCTTACAACCAAACACTTTTCAGAATTTAAAAGTATCAATCCCATTCACACAAGAATATTTGACATCCTTGTGGCCTTTTTAAGCTGCCATCGAAAGACGATGATAAAAAGAGAAAGAAAATATGCTTAAAATATATGTTGCACATAAAACCCCACACGAAATAGGAGAAAATAAAGACCCAGTGAATCTTTGTGCCTTATGTTTGGGGATCCTAGTGAAAGGATGCAAGGGAGGTCATAAGGTCTGTATCCAGCCAAGCGGTTAGTCTTAACTAGATAATAACCTAAACATTGCCATACAATTACAGCGCAATCACAGGCAAAAGAAGCTGGGGGAAAATAAATAAATGGCCCACACCTGGATCTGTAAGAGATGCGGTTCCTCACTTGACTACATGAATTTTAAAAAATGTCAGACATAGAAATTTGTGAAGAATTTGGGACACAGCCTACATGTAATATGGGAGTTTAACACTAGCGTTTACTGCCATTTCTCAAGTTAATTTCTTCACGAATAAAACACAATGCTTCGTATCGTATTTTATCATATTCCCTTGAATTATGTCAGATCTCATTGTGTTGAATAGGACTTACTAAATATCAAATTATTTTCAAACGCCTGTGAGCTCCTGGCATGTTCTGCATGAAAGCATTTTCTGCAAGTTGTGATTGCCTCATTTTACCTCACACACAGACCCCCCCCCCCCCCCCCAACACACACACACACACACTTAAAAAAAGCGGGAATGACATTTTCCTTGTCACACACACACACACACACACA
>CM060332.1:42937217-42939717 GCA_030674155.1 Stramonita haemastoma
TGTAGTCTCATCCCAATGACATGATATTAGACCAAAAAATGGGGGGGGTAGGGGTGTCTCAGTGATACATGTCTGATGAGTCGAACCATCTGTTTGAAACAAAAGGTTTTGCTGTTTTTGACAATTTTAAAAGAAAAGTATGTATAATGCATTTTGTACTTTTTTTTTTTTTTTCTTTTTTTTTTGGGGGGGGGGGGAATTAAGGATATAGAGCAATACCAGGTGGTCATGAGAAAGTCAAAAACGAGGATTGCTCAATCAAACCTTGGCTGAATCCCAGGCCATCAAATCGTGAGAGCAGCGCTGTAATCTGTAGGCTGTCCCACCCCTAATAATACACATGCTAAAACAAGGGCTGTCTTTTTGTGGCGTGTTTTATTGCGATAAGGCTTGTTGTACTCATTACCTTTCCTGGGGGAGGAGCAAGAGTATAACGCCCTTGTGTTAGGCTACACTCCCCGCCTTTAGCTTTCAGGAGAAGTAGTACCTTTCATAGAGTTTGTTTTGTTTTTTAAAAGGGGGGGGGGGGGTTAAAGGTGTCCCATAACCTATGTGGTCGTAGGGGAGCGAGGCATCAGAGACCTTAGCTTCTCTTGGGGCCAGCATATTGAGGGTGGTGGCGCCCATCTCCTCTCCCTCGCTGTTTTACCTTCCCTGACCCTAAAGAGGGCAGGTACCCATTTACACACAGCTCGGTGAACTTGGGGGAACTGTGCTGAAGCCAAGCGGTCACCCATCCAGTTGAGTAACCACGCTCCATGCTGCTTAACCTTGGTTGGGGGAAAGCGAGTGCTCTGACCACTGAGCTTTCCCATCTCCACAAATAATTAGAGAAAATAATGCTGATTTTCACAGACTTTGGAAATTAAAAAAAACTGCTTTGTATTCTTGTTTTTGGGGACTGAGGACGTAGACCAATACCAGGTAGTCATGAAAAAGTTGGAAATGGTCATCAAATGAGGATTGCTTGTGTTCCTACAGTGTTGACCCTGTACATGCATAATTATTATTGTGATTAGGAAACTAGCAGACGACAATTACTGATTTTTTAATAAAAATTTAGACATACTAAATTTGTGCAAAAATCACACGAGTTATGAGTCAGAGGTTACTAGTTTTTCATCCCCCCCAAAAAAAAATTCGCGATTTTTATTTTTGTAAATGCCTTAATGCGTGCGGTATAAACGCAAAGAGTGAAATAGGAAAAACAAGGGAAAAGTGACAAAATATTAAAGGTGGTGTGTAGCCTTGAGAAAAAAAAGGAAAGGCACCAGGGCCTTGTGCAAGACTCTTTGTTTGCTGGGGTGGTGGTGGTGGTGGTGGTGGTTGTGGTGGTGGTGGTGGTGGTGGTTGTGGTGGTGGTGGTGGTGGTGGTGGTGGTGATAGATCTTGCTTGGCCCAAAGTACACTTCGCTTTTCCCTGTGCAATGTGGAATGTCTGTTTGTTATCTCTTTTAGTGACAGAGGCCACACTCCACACTGGTCTGATTGTCCCTCCTGTAGCCCGTGGTCTGTTGTAGAGAATAATAGTGATAATACTAATGATGATGATGATGATGATGATGATGATGATGATGATGATGATGATCAAAATTAACTACTACTACTACTACTACTACTACTACTACTACTACTACTACTACTACTACTACTACTACTGCTACTACACACTACTACTACTACCACTACTACTACTACTACTACTACTACTACTACTACTACTACTACTACTACTACTACTACTACTAATGATGATGATAATAACAACAATAATAATAACAATGATGATGATGATGATGATGATGATCATCATCATCATCATCATCATCATCATCATCATCATCATCATCATCATCATCATCATCATCATCATATAAATGGAGTTGATATAGTGTTATATCTTGCAAAAGCAAATCAAAGCGCCTGCATTCAACCCAGTCGCACACATGCAACCTATTACAACTAGTTTCAACAAATAATTGGTTTCAACAAATTTAAACAATTACTGGTTTCAACAAATTTAAACAATTACTGGTTTCAACAAATTGAAATACACACACACACACACACACACACACACACACACACACACACACACACACACACACACACACACACACACACACACACACACACACACACACACACATATACTGTCGTAAGAGTAGGCCATTGTGTGCCAGTGGGAGCAGATGACAAGATTTACATTTTTAGATGGTTAAGATCTTCAAGTGGTTATATAGACTAAAATGTAACAATGCTGTTTTTGACAAAGACCCCATGTGCCAATGCACGCAGAATCTGCGCACATGTTGGCAACCTGCTCCGCCTTTCGGAAGAGTAGGCCATCGCGTGCTCGTAAGAACAGATGGGAAAAGGTGAGTGTAAAGGTGTCCCATAACCTACGTGATCGTAGGGGATCGAGGCATCATTGACCTCAGCTTCTCCAGAGGCCGGCATATTGAGGGCGTCGCCCATCTCCTCTCCCTCGCTGCTTTAC
>CM060332.1:42949717-42955648 GCA_030674155.1 Stramonita haemastoma
TAGGCAGTCGTTGGTGAGCGAGGCATCAGAGACCTCAGCTTCTCTAGGGGCCAGCGTATTGAGGGTGGCGCCCATCTCCTCTCTCCCTCGCTGCTTTACCTTCCCTGACCCTAAAGAGGGCAGGTACCCATTTACAGCTGGGTGAATTGGGGGGACTGTACTGAAGCCAAGGCGCACAAACGGTCACCCATCCAACAGGTAACCACGCTGCTTAATTAACTTGACTTGGGGAAAGCGAGTAGAGCACTGACCACTGAGCTATCCCGCCCCCAATGGAAATAAAAGCAAGGGCTTAAAAGGTCACAATTAGTGAACCTAGAAGCTCTACCCATGGAAAAAAAACTGATGGAAATAATTGTACTAAAAAAAAAAAAGAAATGAGACTTCAACTGGTGTCTGCATAACATCATTTAAAGATTTAAGTTCTAGCTTTACGCTTTAATACTCTAAGTTATTAGAGTCAAGTCTTAATCTCCACTGGACCCATTTTCTTCTCAGCAGTAAGCCCACTGCTAGTAGACTTATTTATTTATTTATTTTATTTATTCTTTCATATCGAGGATAATGGAATAAATACTCATGTGCTTTTTTCAGTCAGTCCCCGAGTGTATGCAGTTTAGTAAATAATATTGTCATCTGTTCCCACCGGCATACAACCGACTTGACTGAACGAGAAAACACGCTAGCAATCTGGGCCAAATTCATGTCAAACGGCCATCTTTCTCTACGCTGGGCTCTGATTTTATCAGTTTTCAGACATTTCGACAACTCCCTAAAAACAAGCCAGCTTTGATAATGATGTAGATGAAGACGAATCTAAGCGAACCTACATGTTTGATGCAAAAGACACAGCCCTGAATGAAAGGTCACCGTTTTTGTGTTGAACTGGTCACGTTTTCTGATTTCCTGTGTGACCCACTTTAAACGAGCAAAAAAAAAAAAAAAAAACACGTGCCGTAAAACGTGCCGTTTCCTGCAGTAAAGGAAAATGTAGTTTGTGACAAAGTTGTAATTTTTTATGTAAAAAACGCAGAAAATGAGGTTGGTTTTTGTGGATCATAGATATAGGAAAGATAAAGTTGAATAAATATGTTTGCATACACGTTGTTAAAAATTTCGCCGCTTTCCTTTAAGTGCATTCATTGACAATTTGTGGACTTATATGTACAGCAAGGCAAAGGGCAATTGGTCTTTGGAATTAAAGTCCAGCAGTTCAGTAAAAGGTTTAACTCTCCCCTACATCTAGGTCACTCTGTTGGGTTGGGTTTTTTGTTGTATTTTTTTAATTCCTTGTCATGGGAGTTTTGGCTAAGTCTATTTTGAAAACCCCTAAAAGAAAAAAGAAAAAAACAGCAACAAAAACAACAACAAAACCTTGAGACAATCGAAAAAAAACCCTCGACCGACAAATTAGCCAAGAAACCAGCCTTCCAACCGACCAACCAACCAATTAGCCAACCAGTAAAGTAGCGAACAAACCAGCCAATGCCCCAACTAACCAATCATCCAACCAACCAACTAGCCAGCCCAAAACTTAATTTATTTTATTCACGAAAATACAAGAACGTTGTGCGCAACATTGCAAGATTGTGGGGTGTTTTTTTTTTTAGTACGCCTTCAGAGTACATTGATTGAGAAAGGGTCATGCTACTTGCCATAACACGATTTCATTATTAATGTCCCAGCACGACTAAAGGCAGAAAGAACCACAGCGCTTTTGTTGGTTACACTAATGTGTGTGTGTGTGTGGTGGGGGGGGGGGGAGGGGTGTGTGTGGTGTGTGTGTGTGTGTGTGTGTGTGTGTGTGTGTGTGTGTGTGTGTGTGTGTGTGTGTGTGTGTGTGTGTGTGTTATGAAAGAAACATGTAAAGAAAGAAAACACACACAAACAACACACACACACATACACATACATACACACACACACACACACACACACACACACACACACACACAACACACACCACACCAACACACACACACACACACACACACACACACACGAGGATGGGAAAAAAAACCCACAACGAAACACCGAGATTTGAAACAAAAAAAAATGTTATTTCAAAAAGCACAAAAGAAATACAAAACCAAAGTAAAGAACCACTGAAATGTCAAAGCAGAGGCGACAGAAGAAGAAGAAAAAAAAACACCCTCTAAAAAACAAAAAAAAAAAAACGCAATAAAACAAAACCAAACCAAAAAGAAAATTCTCTTTGTTTATCTGTCGATTTTGTGTTGAGTGTTTGGCTCGAAATTGAACACAATGGACAAACACAAACAAAACAAGAAATGAAAAACACCCCTTACAGCCTTAAAAAACAACACAAAAAACACTACAGCAATAAACAAAACCCAACTAGTTAACATAAAAAAACACAGTTAAAAAAATTCTTCTACAAAAGATAAAATCAAAGTAAAATGTACATTTTCCACATCTCACTATCTTCGAAGTTAGAGACCGATCCACCCTTTTGAAAAAAAAAAAAACCCCAACCTTTTTCTATTATTCATTACCTATATCGTTAGTATTTTTTTCACTTTACACCCCCTCCACCACACCACACACACCCACCACCAACCAAACGCCCCCCCTCCCCCTCCCCCCCCCCCCCACACACACGGAAGAGTAGGCCATCGTGTGCCGGTTGGAACACATGACAAAACTTACAAAACTGCATACACACGGGGCCTAGATTTAAAAACACAAATGAGTGCTTATTTATTATCCTCGATATAACAATAGATAGATACATAAATATATAGGTATATATACATATATAATATATATAATATATATATATATATATATATATATATTTATATATATATAAATATTATTAATATATAACAATTCAACACAGCCCCACCCACCCCCAACTCACTCACACCCACACACACACACACACACACGCACACCATCACACACACCGACCCCCCCCCCCCCCCCTCACACACACACAAACCCCCCACCCCCCACCCCCAACACCCCCCCACCCCACACCCACCCCCCACCCCCACCCCCACCACACCACCCCACCCCCCAACCCCCCCACAATATACTCCTCTCACCCCTCCTCCCCGTCCTCCCTCCCTCTCTCTCCAGCATAAGTCACTCACATAGTATCAGACTGTTTCCTCTCATCCAATATTTCCCCCTGAATGGGGGCAATGGCGATGTGTTCCCCAGAGAATTCTCTGCTGGGAGAGATTGTCCGTACTAGGCTACCCAGACAGTCTTCACAAAGCCCCTAACGTGAGGGCCTCTGTCTGTCTGTCTGTACTGTCTCTGTCTCTCTGTATCTCCGTCTGTTCTTCTGTCTGTCTCTCTCTCTCTCTCTGTCTGTCTGTCTGTCTCTGTCTGTCTCTGTCTCTGTCTCTGTCTCTGTCCTCTGTCTTTCTCTCTCTCTCTTCTCTCTCTTCTCTCTCTCTCTCTCTCTTCTCTCTCTCTCTCTCTCTCTCTCTCTCTCTCTCTCCTCTCTTCTTTCTGAGGACCTGCCTCAAAGGAAACACACACACACACACTTTTGGACAGGAGAGACAGAGAGAGAGGGGATAGAGAGAGGGGGGGGGGAGGGAGAGAGGGAGGGAGAGACAGAGAAGAGAGAGAGAGAGAGGGACAGAGAGACAGAGAGACAGAGAGACAAAGAGAGACCAGAGAGAGAAAAAAAAAACAGAGAGACAGAGACAGACAGAGAGAGACAGAGAGAGAGAGAAAAAAAAAACAGACAAACAGACAGACAGACAGACAGACAGACAGACAGACAGACAGAGGGAGTAATAGAGAAACAGACAGACAGACAGATAGAGGGAGATACAGAGAGAGAGAGAGACAGACAGACAGACAGACAGACAGACAGAGGCAGACAGACAGACAGACATACGGAGGGAGATACAGAGAGAGACAGACAGACAGACAGAGGCAGAAAGAGGAAGACAGAGAGAAAGAGGGACAGAGAGAGGGAGAGAGGAAAATACAGAGAGAGAGATGGGGGGAGAGGGAAGACAAGAGGGACAGTCAGAGAGAGAGAGAGAGAGAAGACAGAAAGAGAGAGAAGATAGACGGACAGACAGACAGACAGACAGACAGACAGACAGACAGACAGACGGACAAACAGACAGCCATACAGACAGGGATTGTATTTCTATCTGTTTTAACCCCCTTTTCAGTATTCTCCCAGAGGTGTAAACTTCCCTCCTTGATGGTAGTGCTACTGGTGGAATGTGTGTTATTATTTATTATTTATTAATTCATTTTTCATATTGAGGACAATGGAATAGGCACTCTTGTGCTTTTTTACATCTAGTCCCCGTGTTTACGCAGTTTTGTAAATCTTGTCATCTGTTCCCACCGGCACGTGATGGCCTACTTATCCGGAAAGAGAAGGGTTTAACGTGTGTGCAAGATGTTTCTGCCCGCTTCCACACGGGGCCTTGGGTTTATAGTCTCATCCCCGGGGACTTTTTTGGGGAGAGTTGAAAACAGCTTGATGTTAACCCAAGGGAAAAAAACCCCCCCGAAAAGGAATCGAACGTGTGTGTGTGTGTTGTGTGTGTGTGTGTGTGTGTGTGTGTGTGTGTGTGTGGTGTGTGTGTGTGTGTGTGTGTGTGTGTTTTGTGTGTGTGTGTGTGTCTTTTTGTGTTCTGTTGGGCTGTGTCTGTGTCTGTGTCGTGTCTGTGTTAGTGTTTGGTTTGTGTGGTGTGTTTTATTTAACATCTCCTCAAAATTTTTTTGTACACATAAAAAAGCCCAAATCACCCGCATGTTAGACTAATCCCCGAACAAAAAAAAAATCAATAAAAGGAGGGGGGGATCGGGGGGTTTGGGGCGGTAACAGGGTGTTTAGAAAACAAAAAAGTCTGGGTCGAAAGTCACCCGTGGTAAAGACCCCCGTTGGGGGCCAAAACTGTTCCCCCAATCCATTAGATCATGATGGTGGCTGGGGCGTCTTTCTGATGAGTGATAAATCGAGGGTCCCGTGTGTTCCCCAAAAATTATTTAGCGCCGTAAAAGAACCCACGACAACAAGAAGTTGTTTTGACAAATTTCTTCAAAAAAAGGAACTAGATGGGCAACAAAATGCATTGTAGACAGGAAAAAAAAAAAAAAAATTGGTGGCGTGCTCTTCGACGCGCCTTTACCCCTCCCCCCGGAGAGCAGGCCAATTTCACGCAGAGAAAATCGCTGTGACTTCAAGGGTAATTTTTTTTTTAAGTCAGGGACAGAACCCCGCAAGCTGACGCTATACTTTTCTCAGGGGTTGTCCCCTTACAAATCTTGTTGTTAGTAGTAGAAAGCGTTTTTTTCCCCTAGGAAGGTAGCAGGGTGGTTAAGACGTTTGCCTGCCAATAGTAACCGTGATTTTTGGGTTGTACCCAGCCCCCCCTTTCTTCCCAGTTTGACGAAAAAAAATGACCTGAAAGTCAAAGTCATTTAGATGAGACTATAAACGAGGCGCCCTGTGCCCAAAGACGCAGAACATCTTGCGCACCCCGTTAAAACCCCCCTTCCCCTTTCGGAAGAGCAGGCCTTGTGCGGTAGGAGCGGATGACAATTTTTTTTAATCCAGCATGCCCACAGGTGTCGGTTTTAGACACCCCCTCCCTGAGGGGGAAAAAATAATGGGTAGGCGCTGCATTTTGGGGGGAGCGCTCCTTGGGGAGGGGGGCAGCCCGAATTTCAGCAAAGAAAACTGCTGTGACATAAAGTGGTATAAAAAAAAAATAAATAAAATAAAAAAATACCTTTAAAAACAACCTTGCCCCCCTCGAAAAAATTTAAACCTCTTCCCCGTTTTTAAATATGCCGCCAGAAAATCGCAAAAAAAAATTCCCTTTGAGGAAAAAATTTTAAAACTGCTGTCATTTTTTACCCCTTTTCTTTTTGCTTCAATGTATATGTTTTCTAAATTTTCGCTTTTCTGTCGCAAGA
>CM060332.1:42975748-42980748 GCA_030674155.1 Stramonita haemastoma
CACGGCAGATTCCTCCGCGTCAAATTCGGGCTCATAGTCATCATCTAATGATCGCAAGAGCAGACCACCCCCCTACTTTTTCCTGTTTGGAAATGTATTTGTCTCCCTACGAAAGTGGCTTTTTTATACAAATTTTGTCAAAGATAATTGTCTCGTTGCTATGAGTTCGTTTTAGAACGATTTAGATCGTTCCTCCTTTCCTTCCTTCCTTTGTAAAAAAGCACAAGACTGCTTAATCCATTATCCTCGATATAACAGAATAAAAGAATAAAGAAAAAGAAAGCATGCGTGCATTCGTGCGTGCGTTGCGTGCGTGTGTGTGTGTGTGTGTTTTGTGTGTGTGCGCGCGGCGCGCGCGCGCGTGCGTGCGTGTGTGTGTGTGTGTGTGCGCGCGCACACACACATACGTGCAGCCTCATTGGTCGCACCTGAAATGACCCAAGAAGACAATCCAAGGGAAATAACCTACCTTTAACTCGCATCAACTCAGTTGTGGAATGTAGTTGTGTCCCTTCTCTAACTAGGGGGAAGGGGGAGGGAACCCATTGTGCATTGGCTACACACCGCTTTTAGAATAAATCACTTTTCCTTCCGTCTTTCTTTATGGCTCTTACTATCATTCCGCGCGTACTGAGGCATCCATGGAATAAAAACCACTTTTTATGAAAACTAGCCTCTGACTCCAAAAAGTGATTTTGCACAAATTTGGCAGGTTTGAAATTAAAAAAAAAAATTCCTGCAGACACCGTACCCCTCAGTCCTTTGAAGTCTGCTAGCTTTCTAACGGCAATATGCATGCGCGGGGTCAACACTGTAGGAACACAAGCAATCCTCATTTGATGATCATTTGCAACTTTCTCATGACTGCCTGGTTTTGGTCTATTTCCTAAATACCCAAAAAAGTGCACAGTGCATTTTTTTCCTACTTAAAAAAAAATCTCTGCAAATCAACAAAAAAAAAATTCTGACTGGCACTCTACAGTATATACTACATGATCCTCAAGCTAATACAAGAGTGTAGCCTGATTGTGAATTAAAAGTTGACATCTCCCTCAATGTTGAAGGGAAACAACTCTAGATCTATGTATTCTTTGGTAGAGAGCAGTTATCTTTCGTAGACTGTTGAGGGTGATTTAATGTTTTATTCTTGAACGATTGTATTATTCCTAATGTTTTGTTTTTGTTTTTTCACCCGGATAGCCTGATTCACGATGTTGATGTATTATTTAGTTATTGGCTCATTTCTCTTATCATTTATGGTGACTTTTGTTGTCGTTTTCTCCCTTTTATTAAATCAGATACTTGTATAAACCTACTTCCTAATTTGATTTGATTTGATTTATTCTTTTATATCGAGGATAATGGAATAAGCATTCTTGTGCTTTTTTCATCCAGTCCCCGTGTGTATGCAGTTTTTTTAAATGTCATCTGTTCCCACCGGCACACGATGGCCTACCTTACGAAAAGCGGAACAGGATTAACGTGTGCGCAAGATGTTCTGCAAGTACATGAGTAATTTCCCATCCACTCAGGATGCATAAGACACACATTTTGTGCATGCACTGTGTGTACAATACTGAAATTACACCAAACATGTTATTTTGCGCCTAGAGTGTACGGCAGTTCTTGATCAATTAAACCATTGACGCTTGGGGGCAACAGTAAAGTGTGCTATGAAAGGCGGCTTCCCCACTCATGGAATTCCACTTTACAGCCTAGTTTTTTAGTGATCGACTATGATTCTCTGACTAGTATGCTTGACTTGCACAGTCCATCTGTGCTGCAGCCCAGGGGGCTAGTAGGCCTTTGGAGAACATCAACACTGATTGTCCTTATGCCCTCTTGGCAGAGAGAGAGAGTGGGGGTGTGCTGTGGGCAAGGCATCTCCACTACAATCAAATTTCTGCCCAATATTTTAAACAGCTGCCTCCTCTGCTGTTTTGGAGGTCATCATGGAATACGACCGACAAACCATTTTTTTCATAGATGCAGATTATACATGTAGAAACACGTACCACTAAACATAAATATCTTTCAATATTTACGTTACTGCAAGACACAAGCGTACATGTAAAGGAGGTAGCCTACAATGTAGGCCTACATAAAGTGGTATAGAATAGAATAGAAAAGAATAGAATAGGCCTTCATGCAACGCAGAAGCGAGTGTTTGTACCCTCCGCCTAATTTTCAATGACTTTAATGTTGTTGTTGTTGTTGTTTTTTGTTGTTGTTGTTGTTGGTGGTGGGTGGTGGTGTGTGTGTGTGTTGTGTGTGTGTGTGTGTGTGTGTGTGTGTGTGTTGAGAGAGAGAGAGAGAGAGAGAGAGAGAGAGAGAGAGAGGAGAGAGAGAGAGAGAGAGAGAGGAGAGAGAGAGAGAGAGAGAGGGGGGGGGGGGTGTCAAGTCAAATTCCTTTACTTTGAGGATAGTGAATAAGCACTTATATGCTTTTTTTTACATCCAGTACCCACCCTTATCAAGGATAACATCAAGAAAAGAAAACATAAACAGGAAACAACACCAAAAAACCCCAACAAAAACCCTACAAGAAACAACAATGACAATAACAAACAAAAATTACGAAAAAAAAAAACTACAAAAATAAGAGAGAGAGAGACACAGACAACAGACAGCAATTATACAGACACACAGACACAGACACAGACACACCACACACACACACACACACACACACACACACACACACACACACACACACACACACCCTCCCCCCCCCTCCCCCCCACACACACGTAGAGACAGTGACAGGTAGGCTACTGACGTTGTAAGGGAAGCAAGTCCTACTATATCCTCTCATTGATGTAGTACTTTCCCTTGATTCTAAAACGGCACTCTTTCTGACAAGCTTTGTAAAAGTGTCGTCGCAGTTATTCCCTACAAGTCTCCCAGAGGCATAAATTTACCTCAGACTTGACCCAGACCATTAGATTTGTCATTTAGGCCTATTATCCCAGAAACTGGAATGCGGTACCTCAAAATAATCGTGGGTAACCGGTCGCACGCGCAACGGGATAACCTAGTGGTCAGAATATTGCGCTCGCAATTTGACGACCCGGGTTTCGATTCCCGTTCGAGGAGATTTTTTCTCCTGGAGTTTAACATCAGTGCTGACTCCACTATCCCCAAAAGTCCTTCGGATGAGACTATAAACCGAGGCCCCGTGTGCGAACGCACGCAGAACATCTTGCGCGCACGTTAAATCCTAATCCGCTTTTCGTAAGAGTAGGTCATCGCGTGCCAGTGGGAACAGATGACATTTACAAAACTGCATACACATGGGGACTGAATGTAAAAAAAAAGGCACATGAGTGCTTATCCCATTATCCTCGATGTAAAAGAATAAAATAAAAATAAAATAAAATAAAACACACGCACGCACGCACGCACGCACGCACACACGCACACACGCGCGCGCACACACACACACACACACACACACACACACACACACACACACACACACACACCACACACACACACACACACACACACACACAGTAATGACAGTGACAGGTAGGCTACTAACGTTGAAAGGGAAGCAAGTCCTACTATATCCTCTCAGTGATGTAGTACTCTCCCTTGATTCTACAACGGCACTCTTTCTGACAAGCTTTGTAGAATAAGCGTTGCAGTTATTCTCCACAAGTCTTCAGAGGCATAAATTTACCTCAGACTTGGCCCAGACCATGAGCTTTGTCAGTTAGGCCTATTATCTCTGAAACTGGAATGCGGTTACCTCCAATGGTGCGTAAACAAACGGTTGCACACGCAACATCTCAGGGGACGGTATAGCCTAGTGGTCAGAACATTGCGCACGCAATTTGACGACTCGGGTTCGATTCCCCGTTCGAGGAGATTTTTCTCCTGGAGTTAACATCAGTGCTGACTCCACTCTCCCCAAAAAGTCCTTCGGATGAGACTATAAACCGAGGTCCCGTGTGTGAATGCATGCAGAACATCTTGCGCACATGTTAAATCCTGTTCCGTTTTTCGTAAGAATAGGCCATCGCGTGCCGGTGGGAACAGAGGACATTTACAAAACTGCATACACACGGGGGCTGGATGTAAAAAAAAAAAAAAAAAAAAAAAAAAAAGCACAAGAGTGCTTATCCCATTATCCTCGATATAAAAAAAATAATAAAAAAATAAATCATTAAAAAAAAATCTCACCATTGATGAACCCGAGGAACGAAAGATGACAGTTAAGTCGATAGACACGTGGGTCGGGGTAGCTCAGTGTCAGAGCACTCGCTTTCCACTAGCGAAGTTTAAGCAGCATCGAGCGAGGTTGCCAATTGGATGGGTGATCGTTTTGCGCGCCTCGGCTTCAGTACAGTCCCCCACCCAGTTCACCCAGCTGTAATTAATGGGTACCTGCCCTCTTTAGGGTCAGGGAAGGTAAAGCAGAGAGGGAGAGGAGATGGGCGCCGCCCTCATTATGTTGGCCCCTAGAGAAGCTGAGGTCTCTGATGCCTCGCTCCCCTACGACCACAGAGGTTATGGGACACCTTTACCTTTACCTAAGCCTATTGATATAAGTTATGTGTCGCGGTCTATGTAAAAATGATGTTCTGCTGTATAATATTTACAAATTGGGATGGTCTTCAGCTAACTGCAAGCTCTTAAGCATAATAACCAACACTTTCCTTTTACAGGAGAAAAAAACCTGTCTGAAGTCGAAGTATGGCTGCCTGTGTGGCGAGGTATTTGAAAAGAATATCTTACACTCAAGCACCTCTAGTGTGTATTTTCAATTTTACAGTGATTCTTAGATGGGTTGAGTAAGACAGAGTGCATAATATTCTGGGTGACCCCCAGGGTGTTAAACTGGGGAACGCACAACCATAACAACAATAAAAATACCATTATACCTAAGACACTATATAGATCGTGGCCTAGAGGTGACACACTTATCTAAAGGGCAAGAAATCACGAGTTCGATTCCCGTTTGAGCCCGAATGTTCCACCTATGCACTAAGATC
>CM060332.1:42988248-42990748 GCA_030674155.1 Stramonita haemastoma
GAGAGTAAAGAAAGAATAAAAGGAGGAAAGAAAGAAAGAAAAAAAAAGTTGGATAAAGGAGTACAAGAACGCGAAAGCTGAGTGGCAGATGCGAGTGTTGTGATGGAAAAGATGAAAGGAAAATGGAAACTGCTTGGGACAGGAGATGAGAGGAGCCGGTAAGTAAAAGAGGGGAAGGAGGAGGGGGGCAAGGGGGGGGGGAGGGAGGGGGGAAAATGAATAACAATTTACTTCAAGAGAGAGCGAAAGAAGCCCCCCCCCCACCCTTGGGTCCGTGTGTGTGGTCGTGGTGGGTGTGGGGGTGGGTTGTGTGTGTGTGGGTTGGTTGTTTGTTGTGGTGGTGTGGGTTTGGGTTTTTAGTGTGTTTTTTGTGGGGGGTGTTTTGTGTGTGTGTTGTTGTGTGTGTGTGGTTGTGGTGTGTGTAGTGAGTGTGTGTAGTTATTTTTTTTTTTTTTTGGTGGTGTTTTTGTTGGTTTGTAGTGTGTGTGTGTGGTGTGTTTGTGTGTAGTGTGTAGGTGTGTGTGTGTTGGAGTGTGTGTTTCGGTGCGCGTGCGGGTGGTTTTAGTGGGTGTGTGTGTGCTGTTTGTGTGTTTTGGTGTGGTGTGGTAGTGTGTGGTGTGTAGTGGTTGTGTTGTTTGGGTGTGTGTTGTGTGTGTGTGGTAGTGAGGGGGGGGGTGTTTGTGTTTTTTAGTGTTTGTGATTGTGGGTGCATAGGGTTGTGAGTGTGTGTGGTGTGTTTTTGCGACGCGTGCGTGGTGTGTAGTGTGGTGTATGTAGTGTGTGTTTGTAATAGTGTTTGTGGTTTTTGTAGTGTGTGTGGTTGTGAAGTGTTTGTAGTGAGTGTGGGTAGGTGTGGGGTGGGTGTGGTGGGGTGTAGGGCACACCAACAACCCCCACACGCAAACACCCCAAAACCCCACACACCACACACCCCAAAAACCAAAACCACACCACACACACCAAACAAGCGCCCCACTTTTGGGTGGGGGAAGGAAGGTGAAGCAGCTGTCTGTTTCTCTTCCCTTTTTATCTCTTTCTTTCGAGCCCGGAAGGGGGGAAAAAAACCCCCAAAAAAAAAGGGGGAGAGAAGAAATTTGGGGTAGGGAAAGGGGGGGGGGGGGAAAAGAGGGGGAAAGAGAGGAGAGAGAGAGAGAGGGGAGAAGAGGGAGGAGAGAGGGGGGGGGGGGAAGGGGGGAGAAGGGGAGATGTAATAATTATGTGTGTGCTTTTATTTATCTTTTCATCTATTTATTTCGTGGATAGTGAAATACATAGCATGTGATTCATTTTCTTTGAGCATTCAGTCCTTATGAGTATGCATATTGTAAATTTTGTCATCAGTTCCAACCAGCACACAATGGTCCATCCTTCCAAAAAAACCCCCCTGAACAGGTCTTAAACGTGTGCGCAAGATGTTATGCGTGTGTTTGCACACGGGGCCTTGGTTTATAGTCTCATCCGAAGGACATTTTGGGAGAGTTTTGAACTCTCCTCCAGCACCCCACTTACACTCACCCCTGAAAAAACCCTCTTTATCCCATTCTACTCCTCTCCTACACAAAAGTTAAATAAAGCTTTCCCAGAAAGAAAAAAGAAAAATGCAGAAGAAAAAAGATGTCAGTGGGCAATATCTTTATTCTATTATGTTAGTTACGTATGGATTTTTGATATAGAAAAAATGCATAATGGTGAACTTTGTGAAAGATTTTGAACATTATTATATCAGCACCATTTAACAATGGACTCATTCGAAATCTTAAAAAAAACAAACCCAAACGAGGCTTTTTGAGCAGCATCATTAGCTCCTCCAAGATGAAATTTTAGATGAAGCACATCTGAAAGAATATGAACCAGATAAAGTACATCTAAAAGAATGAACCAGATGAAGCACATCTAAAAGAATGAACCAGATGAAGCACATCTAAAAGAATGAACCAGATGAGGCACATCTAAAAGAATGAACCAGATGAAGCACATCTAAAAGAATGAACCAGATGAAGCACATCTAAAAGAATGAACCAGATGAAGCACATCTAAAAGAAGGAACCAGATGAAGCACATCTAAAAGAAGGAACCAGATGAAGCACATCTAAAAGAATGAACCAGGTGAGGCACATCTAAAAGAATGAACCAGGTGAGGCACATCTAAAAGAATGAACCAATGAAGCACATCTAAAAGAAAAAAGGACCAGAGGACCAATATTTATTTCTCCACCTTAGTTGCAGATGGAGTTCTGATATGACAAAAAACAAAATGCTTGCAGCTCAACTTAAAACAAGTGGTGCTGTGCAAACCCCCCCCCAGCACAAACAAAACACCAAGACCCCAGAGAGAACAACAAACAAAAGAACACACTACTGCATGAGTTTCAGTATGAGCCAAGAAAGCCGAAACCACAAGGCACACAGAAGAAAAACCAGCAGTTTTGTTTGCTTTCTTGGCAAGCTTACCTCGCGCCAAGTAACTCCAACACTGCTCTGGGATCAGAGAGGCAGCTGT
>CM060332.1:43013248-43015748 GCA_030674155.1 Stramonita haemastoma
ATGTTTTCGAGGAAGAGGTTGAAAAGTACAGGTGAGAGAAGGCAGCCCTGGCGAACCCCAACCGTGGTCTTGAAGAACTCGCCCACGTGATTGTTTATGAAGACTGCACTTCTTGCGTTCTCGTACAGAGCCTTGATGACTTCAATTAGGCAGCTGTCAATGTTGAAGTGCCTGAGTACTTGCCAGAGGCCGTCATGCCATACCCTGTCAAAGGCCTTTTTGAAATCTATGAAGTTATGGTACAAGTCTTTTTGGTGTTGGAGATGCTTCTCTATCAGAATTCTCAGATTGAAAATTTGTTCCATTGTGCTGCGTTTTGGTCTAAAGCCCGCTTGTTCTTCTGCCAGGAGTTTTTCCGCTTGGTTTTTCAGTCTGTTGAGGACTACCTGCAGCATGATCTTGCTAGGATGACTTATGAGACTGATGGTTCTGTAGTTCTGGCATTGCTTAAGGTTTCCTTTCTTTGGCAGGGGTATTACAAGAGACTGTGTCCATTCTTTTGGCCATTCTTTGGTGTCGTGGATCTTCTGACAAAGTTCTGTGAATCGCCTTGCTGTTTCATTCCCTCCATTTTTTATGAGTTCAGCTGGGATGTTATCGATTCCAGGGGACTTCCCCTTCTTCAATTGTTTAATAGCTGCATCTACTTCACACCTTAGTATTGGTGGGTCTTTATCTTGGTGTTCAGGGGGTTTGTCAGAAACTATGTTGGTATCTGGGCGTAGTGGGTAGTTATACAATCCCTCACAGTATTCTGTCCAGCGTTGGAGGATGGCATTGCTTTCCGTTAAAAGATTTCCTTCTTTGTCTTCTATAACAGAGGCTTTAGGCTGTGTGGTTTTCGTTAGTGCTTTCAAAGTGTCGTAAGCTGTTTTGCTGTTTCCCTTGGCCATTCCAGCTTCAATGTTGTTGCATTGTTCTTCTATCCACGCTTCTTTGGCTTCTCTCATCTTTTTCCTCACTTCTCTGTGGCTATCCATGTATTTCTTGTAAGCTTCTTGACTTGTGAACTTTTGTTTCTTAAGTTCTCTTCTTTTGTCGCAGAGATCAAGAACCTCATTTGTCACCCAGGGTTGTTTCTTTGTTCTGCTTCTTCCTAATGTTTCTTCTGCTGCTGTCGTTAGCACTTCTTTGATGTTGTTGGCCAGTGTGTCCACATCATTGTCGATGGCTGTGAGTGCGGCGAACTTTCCTCCAATGTTGGCTTGGAAGATCTCAACCACTGTTGGGTCTTTGAGTTTTTCCAGGTCGAATCTTATGCGTGGGCTTTTTGGCTGGTGTTTTGCTTTCAGTTTCAGCCTGATGGTGGTAAGTACAAGGTCGTGGTCACTGCCAATGTCAGCTCCTGGGAATGTTCTTGTGTTTGCCTTGTTTATGCTGGATTTGAATCTTTGGGGTGACAGAATGTAATCAATTTGATTATGAATCAGACCATTTGGTGAGTGCCAGGTTGATGTTCTGGATGGCTTGTGAGGGTGGAGTGTGTTAGCCAAAGTCAGTTTGTGCTTCTTTGCGAATTCCAGCAGCCGCTGTCCTCTGTCATTTGTTTCTCCCAGTCCAAATCGTCCTGTGGTTCCTGCCCAGGTGTCATAGGCATCAGGTCCCACCTTAGCATTCCAGTCGCCTTCCACAATAAGGATGTCTTTTTTGGGCGTTTTGGAGATGACGTTTTCAAGTTCTTCATAGAATTCTTCTATCTGGTCATCATCGTAGTCAGATGTTGGAGCATACACTTGGATGATGGTGAGATTCTGGGGTTTTGCAGAAACTCTGATTGAGATGAGTCTGCTGGATACTGGTGTGCAGCTGATGATGCTTGACACAATCTCTTTCCTGACAATAAAGCCTACTCCATGTTGATGTAGTTTCTCTTCTCCGCTGTACCATATTTTGTGGCCGTCTTGCGTGGTTGTTTCTCCGAAGCCAATCCATCTGACTTCTGCAAGCCCTATGATGTCCCATTTATACCTCTGTAATTCATGTGTAAGTTCCTGTACTCTTCCTGCTTGGTACAGAGTCCTCACATTCCATGTACCAATGGTTGCCCCTTTAGCTGGAAGCTTTAGTGTTTGTTCTGCCCCAGTAGCACACTTGTCACTCCCACCCTGGAGGCTTGCAGTGGGTAGCGCGGTCGTTGTTGATCCGGGCCTCGACCGATCCGGCATGTCTTTCTGTTTTGTTGTTCTCATCATGTCCTTTCAGTGGGCTTGAGGAAGCTTGGTGGCGCCCATCTCCTCTCCAAGACTCCTACTGGTGGTTAAGAATGCACCAGCCCCTCACAACGTTTCGCCCGCCAGTAGAAGCGGTTACCGGGGTGTGGGTGGGTTAAGGACCCGGACCCAGAAGTGAGAGTTGAGTGCCAAGTGAGGACCAGTGCTCCCGTCCATCCCGAGGGATGCTACTGCCAGGTTTACAAAGGTACCACCTCTCCTTAAGCACCCCATACACCCTAACCGAACAACAAAAACCATCAAAAAGCCGACCATCTGTTATGTCGTAA
>CM060332.1:43023248-43045748 GCA_030674155.1 Stramonita haemastoma
CTGACTCCATTTCCCCAGAACTTTCTGAAGAACTATAGACCAACATCATAATTATATATGTAAAGTCACGCAGAATATCTTAAAGCCCGTTTCGCCTTTGGAAAGATCAGACCGATGCATGCCGGTAGAAACGGAAGACAACCTTTTAGAAAATGGATGCTCACTGCATCATTCCCTAACACAGAGTGCAGTTACTTTCATGGTGGGCAAAAACAGTCGAATACGCAAAACCTTACCATAGGTGTACTTCGGATCTCTAGCCGAAAAACAAAAACAAAAACAAAAGATATTGAACAGAGGTATTCACATCAGGATCAGTCGAAAAAGGAAAGGGGATGGGGTAGAGGGTAGGTGGAGAACTATACAACACGACACAACACACAGCAACACGACACAATACACAGCAGCACGACACAATTCAACACAACACGACACAAAACATCACAGTCAACAAGATCCTGTGTTAGAAGTCAAGGGCGGACAATCGGGCAAGGTCACTCAGCAGTGCAGTGTTGCAAGTGTTGTGTGACTGGTGTCTGATCGTCTGCACTCTCTGACTCTTTGACTCCGGCTGGCTTTGAGTGACCATTGTCTTCTTCTTCTTGTTTTTCTTGTCGCTGTTGTTGTTGTTGTTGGTCTTCGTCTTCTTCTTTGCAATCCTTCTTCTCCTTTGCATTCTTTGCATATTTCATTTTTGCATGGGAAAAAAAGCAGGAGAATGGACCACGAAGGCAGAAAACAAAACAAAAAGGTGACAGGAGGAAAAAGAACAATGCAGAAACAAAGAGAGGGATAGAAAAGAGCACCAAAAATTCTGCATGTTGGGACTGCTATTTGTACATACAAACAGGCCCCCACCACCCCCACCACCACCACAACCACCACCACAATCACCACCACCAACAACAGCAACACAGCAACAATGACAATAACTACCACAGTCAAGTGGCTTGCAGTCATGTGAAGGCAATATGAGACCTGTGGTAATGCATCAGACGTCCGACAATGCCCTACATTATATCCTCATTTGTCGGGTCTCTGATGTCTAATGCCAGATGAACATGCTACAGAGACTGACTGATCATTCACCCACATAATTATGCAAATGTCTCCCCAAAAAGGCAAGGCAAAGCAAGGCAAGGTGAAGCGAGGCAAGGCACTGCGAGGCAAGACAAGGCATGGCAAGACAAGGCAAGGCACCGCGAGGCAAGGCAAGGCAAGGCAATGCGAGACAAGGCAATGCGAGCAAGGCAAGGCAAGGCAAGGCAAGGCACCACGAGGCAAGGCCCCGCGAGGCAAGGCAAGGCAAGGCGAGGCACCGCGAGGCAAGGCAAGGCAAGGCAAGGCGAGGCGAGGCGAGGCGAGGCGAGGCGAGGCGAGGCGAGGCAAGGCAAGGCAAGGCAAGGCAAGGCCAGGCCAGGCCAGGCCAGGCCAGGCCAGGCCAGGCCAGGCCAGGCCCCGCGAGGCAAGGCAAGGCAAGGCAAGGCAAGGCGAGGCGAGGCAAGGTAAGGTAAGGCAAAGCAAGGCAAGGCAAGGCAAGGCAAGGCAAGGCAAGGCAAGGCAAGGCAAGGCTTATTTCAAAACCACATTAGAGGTACATGAAAATGTTACATGATCATAAAACTAACTGAAACTTCCAAACACCATTTTCTGCTTCTTCTTTATCGAACGCTCAGACAGCAATAGTGTTATTGTTGTTGTCTGTCATACAAGTGTAAATCCGTCGCGCTGCCATTATACACCTGACAAGCCAGGCCCAGCGCATCGGACTTGATTGGGCGTGTTTTTACATCAGACTGTATTATATGACCCGGTTTCGAATCTCGTCCAAGAGGGTCTTTCGCCTGGAGTTAACGCCAGTGCCGACTCCACAGTCCCCAAAATTCCTTCAGATCAGACTATAAACCGAGGTCTTGTGTGCGAACGCAAGCAGAACATCTTGGCCACATGTTAAAACCCATTCCCCTTTTGGGAAGAGTAGGCCATTGTGTGCCGATAGGAACGGATGACAAAATGGAAAAAACTGCATACACACGTGCACTGGCTGTCAAAAAAAGCATATGTTTGCTTAACTTATTCTATTATCCTCGAAATGAAAGAATAAAAAAGAATGAAGATAAAATAGGGCTAGATGTACTAAATCTCTACCTTATTTCCAAAACGCTGTACTGACTGGGGGGAAACGAAACTGTTTACCATGTGTAGCTCTTTTGTGTCCCCTCATCGTTGGTCAGGCTATACACTCATCCATGAAAACAGAGTGATCATAGGGGGACAGGATAGCCTAGTGGTTAGAGCGCTGCGTTCGCGATTTACGGCCCCGAGATCGAGCCAAGGGTCCACACCACCACCGAGAGTCCTGTTTTAGGGGGTTTTCTCCTGGAATTTTACATCAGTACTTACTACTCCCATCGAGGGGCAGAAGGGGGTAGTAGACGAGAGAGAGAGACTTACTAGAAGAGCTCTCCTGAAAATCCTTCAGGTGAGACTATAAACTTAAGTCATATGCGAAAGTACGCAGAACATCTTACACACACACGCTATATCCCGTTCCGCCTTTCGGAAAAGTAAGCCGTTTACGACGGTGAGAACGAATAATACAAAATACTTTTTTTTTTAAAAAAACTGCATGAGCATTGATGGCGTATTTAGATAATTATCATCCCCGAAGTCGGAATGTGGCTTTGGCTTAGAGTTTCATCCGGACTTTTGGAGGGAGTGGAGTCAATACTGATGTTAGCTCTCAGGAAAAACTCTCTTCTAACGGGTGTGTCTCGGTGATGGCTCGAGCCCAGGTCGTCAGATCACGAGGTTAATGCTCTAACCACTAGACTATCTTTCCACTCCCCCATTAGTTTTGGATAATATAGCAAGCATTGCACAAAAACACACCCATTAAAAGAAAGATTCCCAATTGACCAAATTATACGTATGAAAACAAAGGATTTGTTACTCGTTCCAGACAAGTATTTTGTATATTGTACCACTTTAAGTCATGGCAGATTTCTCTGTGAAATTCAGGTTGCTCTCCCCGGGAAGAGCGCGTCACCACAAGAGCAGCGCCACCCATTGTTTCCTTTTCCTGTCTGGAATTGTATATTTTCTATCCCTATCAGGGTGGCTTTTTTCTACAGAATTTTGCCAGGGACAACTCTCTCGTTGCCGTTGGTTCTTTTACGTGCGCTAAATAATTTTGTGTAGTACACGAGACCTCGATTTATCGTCTCATCCGAAAGACTAGCACCCAGACCACCACTGATGATCCAATGGATAGGAACAAAGGTTTTGGTCCAAATGGGGATCGGACCACTGAACACTCACTACCTGGAATTTTTGCTTTCTAGGCAGGCGCGTTAGGCCTACATATAGACCACCGATCCAAGTATTTTTCATTGTTGTCACTTTCTATTTAGAAACCAGACCATTGTACTTCTATTCCACAGCTAACGCTCTGACTTCTCCAACACAACAATAACATCATAACCATAATTATTACACAACAAGATGAACAACAACAGCAGCAGCACCATCCCCCCAATCCCAGAAGGCTGCGTGACCCTCAAAGTCTTCTCCTACGTGCCCTGGGACAACGAGGACAACCTGGTGCCCAAAGAAGTGGACAACATCCTCAACTTTCTCCTGCTAGGGCTGGGGCTGCCCGTGCTGTTCCTGGTCTCCTTCACCACCAACATCATCAACATGGCGGTGTTCTGGCGACACGGGCTCAAGGAGAGAATCAACGCCTGCCTCTTCAGCCTCTCTCTCGTGGACCTGCTCAGCGTCAGCATGGCTTTCGGCTACAGCAGCGACATGGCTTACATGTTCATCATCGGCAAAGGCGACGAGATGGGGTACGCTGCGCAGTTTTTCACCCGCACTTTCTTGACCGGGTTGTGGGGTTTCGTGACGTCGTCGCAAATGGTGTACTGCGTCATCGCTTTGGAGCGCTGTTTGTGCATCACGCGACCTCTCTTGGTGAAGACGTTCATGCCTACCAAGGTGACGGTGATCGCGTTGTGGGCGATGGTGGTGGTGATTACTGGAGCGTTTGTCTTGGTGTGTGGTGTCCGTTACGGGGTGAAGTGTGTGGTCAGTCCTATAGATAACACCATCTCGTTTAAGAATTATCCCATCGATTTCTATTTCCGTCACCAGGCCGTGATGGATTTTTTGTACAGTGTGGTGTACGGCTTGTTTTTCCCGGGTCTGTCTTTAACCTGTGTGACCGTCTGTACTGCAGTCACTGCTATCAAACTGAAGAAACTGTCAAAATGGCGGGAAACCGTGTCGTCTGCTTCCGATACCGTGACTTCCAGAGATTTGGCGATCACTCGCGTGATCATCGGTACTTCTGTTTTGTTTATCGTGTGCATCGTGCCCGCCATTGTGATGCGGGCTTCGTCCATGATTGTGCCAGACCTGAAAGTTGGAGGCCGCTATGAGAATTTGGCTTGGGTGAATAAAAGGTTTTATATCTTCGCTTCTGCCGTTAGTAACAGTTTCAATTTCTTCGTTTATTACGGTTCTGGGAGTAAGTTCAGAGAAACGACTCACCGATTATTTTCTTGCTGTTGTTCCGCTAAAATTACACAGGAAAAAGCTGGCATATCTGACAAAATGGAGAAGTGAGAAGGTATAAGCCGTAAAATATATTTTAAAAACTGAGTCATTTTGTGAGATGATACAGAACAATTAATACACCTGAGTAGAAACGTAAAACTGTGCTTTTTGTTAATGAGATACAGCCTGAATCTATCAGAACAGACATCTTAAAAGACTGACAGTTGTTAACAGGAGCTAACAATATTTACCACAAGCGTAAAATTCCAATAGCAAGAATGAATAGGAAAGCAAACAATGAGCTGCTAACAAAATCAGAACAAATACAGAACAAGCACAAAACAATCCCAGAACACATTTTCACGATTTCAGATATTAGATGTAGTTGTAATAACAATTTTTTTATGTATAAAGACTAGTCTCTAAGTGTGTGCGTGTGTGTGTGTGTGTGTGTGTGTGTGTGTGTGTGTGTGTGTGTGTGTGTGTGTGTGTGTGTGTGTGTGTGTTGTTTCTTCCCTAATTAGATTTCTTAGGATCATCACTGGTGAGTTTTTTTGCATATGGGATTGTTTATGCCAACCATTTTGTAGCCACATTTTGACTTCAGGAGTAGTCTCTAACTTTAAGTGCTTTTCCCAGAGTAAGCAAGGAGTAGAATGCCATATGTCTGTGAAGGGTCATTTTAAAACTGTATTCAAGAATCATCTATAATAAAAGGTGTCACTTCTGCCTTTCATATTCACAACAACCCCCCACCCTCCCCCACCTACCTTGAGCATATTGAGCCACATACTAGTTAAACTATGTACATTGTGTTTGAGAAATGAATGCACATTTTTTGTGTGTAATGTGATTATCATAATTTTTTTTATAAAAAGGATAATTTTGTCACAAGATATTTATTCAGGAGAGAGTCCTTGACCCGATACTGAAGAAACTGTATAACCAATGATGGATGGATGGATGGATGGATGGATGGATGGATGGATGGATGGATGGATGGATGGATGGATGGATGAATGGATGGATGGATGGATTAATGGATGGATAAATGCAATGCTTGATTTGACTGTTAGTCAGGTTTTTAAAACTCAAGTCAAGATTCATAGCACAGCAGTTTTACATGCACGAAAAAACATGGTTATCAAGTCTTTCTTATTTAATTTGGGACTTGCTGCCTACAAATGTGTTTTTAATGATATAGCTGGACATCATTGTTACTTCCCTTTTCCTATGACACAAATGCCTACATTTTTTTTTCTAATATAATTGGACTTCATTGTTACTTCACTTCTATGTCCCCCAAGTCAGAAATAGCTAGATTAACGATTGACAAAAACGGTTGCATACGAAACAATGTTACTATCAAATCTTAGTTAACCTTGAAGATATAGCCTTAGGACCCAAAAAAGCAAAATAATCGGGATTGATCACATAAAAAGCTTTCATCGCTGTTGAAAACTCTACTACGAGTAAACTCGTTAACACTCAGATGTGGATGGGCCTGTGTTACGAGTATACTTGTAAATGGGGTAGATAGGAAGAACGAAAGCAACACAAGACAAAAAAAATAAACTCAACTCAACTTGTTTCCATCGTCGCAATCGTCTGTAAGAGCTCCACACAATGCCACCAGGGTTCGCCATCTTTCTCTATCTCTCTGCCGAGTTCTACGATCTCCTGTAGCCCTCCCAGACCACTGATCTCAGTGATGTTGGCAATGTAGGATGTTCGTGGTCTGTCTCTTTTCTCTTCTGCCCTCAACCTTATCTTGGAGAATAATTTTGGCGTCATCAGATATGTCCGTCTGTGTGTTTCTGTTTGTATGACCAACGTTTCTCAGTCTTGCGTTAGTCATTTTCAGCCAACAGTATTTTGTCTTTGCTCTGAGAGTTTATTAAGAAATAAAACCCAAACAAAACAAGCATACTAGGTTGTCTATGGAGAATAACTGGTGTCCAAAACACTTTTCTCAATACTTGAGTATTTTCTTTTTCGTGGAAGAAACTTGCCCTGCTAAATCCCTGAGTATGTCCAGAATATAAAAAAGGATATATTCTAATGGTGTACCGACGGCACTGGAACCATTCGTATCGGTCATTGCCTTTCCAATGGATCATTCCAGTGGCGTGGAGAGGGGGGTCTGCTGCATGGGTAACAGCTTGCCCTCCATACTTACTTACCCAGGCTTTGCGCTCTAAAGACTAGAACACAACTCCATAGTCTTCCGAGACTGATGGATGCCTTCTACTACTCCACTTCTTCTAAAAGCAGACATCAAAGAAGCATGAGCCCCCAAAGTATTATCACTGCAGTAGTCTGAAATCAAGAGCAATCATTATTTCTTTTAGAGATCGATTGACAACTATAAAGACTCAAAGAAGAGGATACTATAGTTAAACTATAACCCAAATAATGTAGTCTTTCGAAGTTATCTTACAGGTAACTGTACTAGAGATGAAAGGAAAGGAAGACCAAAACCAAAACAACTGTTATTGTTACTGCTGTTCTTGTTGCTGCTGCTGTTGCTGTTGCTGTTCCAATCGTTGTTACTGTTGTTGTTGCTGTTATCGTTGAGCGTTCCCCAGCTTAAGCACCTTGGACTTTCACCCCAACCATGCACTTTAAAAAAAAAACTTTTTTAATGTTCATTTTTCAATTACAAACAACAGAGGCAAACGTTTCTTAATCAAAACAAAATAAATCCAAAAAAGTAAGAATGCAATTTTGTTTCGTAAACAAGTGACAATAATTGCTTTTCAAATGATTAACTAAAAGGCACACACACACGTTCATATCCCTATCAGTATGCATGCATGCACGCATGCACCCACACATAAACACACACACACACACGCATGCACGCATGCTTGCACACACGCGCTAGATTCAATGTATCATGTCACACATACAAACAACAACCACAAAAACAAAAACAAAACAAAAAAAAAAAAAAACCCACCAAAAAACACACAAAAACTCCCCCAAAAATATCTCTGTCAATTCTGTCTACCTACGCCGTTTTACATGTTTTATCCATAAGAAAAAGCAATCCAACCATGCACTTAGTCTCACCCATCACATCTGAGAATCCCCGTGAGAGTATACACTGGATGAGAAGTTTGTGAGCATGACTGTTTTCAAGTCCCTCGCCAGCATTCTGGCCGCCATACTCAGACTTCAGAGGATCCACACCCCCATCCTTTAATGTAAGATGCAAGTTGTCATGCTTAGGAACATATCACAGATGAAGACAATTCCCCCCAAAAAAACATTCACAAGCAGAAAACAGTTTGTCTTGCAAGGATCCCTAAACAACTTTGCTTGCATCAATAACCTTTCTTTTCTGTTTCTCGGTTAGAGCTCCGAGGTTTCCCAATAATGGTGAGATTTTGTGTATGCAACCGTACGACCTCCCCTCCTCTCTCCTGCCACACCATAAAGGTAGCCACATTCCGACTTCGGGGAATATCAATAACTAACTTTGCTTTTGGATTAAGCCAGAAAGGCTTTTTTGTGGTGTGAGTGTGTGCATTGTGTGTGCGTGCGTGCGTGCGTGCTGTGTGTGTGTGTGTGTGTGTGTGTGTGTGTGTGTGTGTGTGTGTGTGTGTGTGTGTGTGTGTGTGTGTGTGTGTGTGTGTGTGTGTGTGTGTTAAAGTTAAAAGTTAAAGTCTGTCCCGAGCCATAAGGCTCATCAGGCCGGTGCTTATCCCGGTTTCTGTGGCGTTAAGCGACTGAGAGTCATAGACTCCCCCCTGGATAGGACGCCAGTCTATCGCAGGGTTAACCCCCAACACAAGGTTGGTACCCCTTTTACACCTGGGTGGGGTGAGAAAATAGCCGTAAAGTGCCTTTTCCAAGGGCACAACGCCATAGCGGAATAGCTGGGATCGAACCCGCAACCTTTAGGTTACGAGTACAACGCCCTAACCACTAGGCCACAGCGGCGGCTAAAAGTTAAAGTCTGTCCCGAGCCATAAGGCTCATCAGGCCGGTGCTTATCCCGGTTTCTGTGGCGTTAAGCGACTGAGAGTCATAGACTCCCCCCTGGACAGGACGCCAGTCTATCGCAGGGTTAACCCCCAACACAAGGTTGGTACCCCTTTTACACCTGGGTGGGGTGAGAAAATAGCCGTAAAGTGCCTTTTCCAAGGGCACAACGCCATAGCGGAATAGCTGGGATCGAACCCGCAACCTTTAGATTACGAGTACAACGCCCTAACCACTAGGCCACAGCGGCGGCTTGTGTGTGTGTGTGAATGGCACTAACTTCAGTACTAGAAGATCACTTTCCGTGTTAGGCCCAGGCCAAAAGTTGTTGTCAGTTATTGATGTCAGCTAATTGTCAAGGCCTAAACTAAAATGCTGATCTGTCATAAAATGTTGTGTTGAGATTGTCTTCAGACATGACAAGCCCTTAACATAACAGCTTGAACTCTCCTTTAAAAAAAGGGGGGGGGGGAAATCCTCTGAAGTCGAAATATGGCTGCCTATATGGCGAAGTACTTGAAAACTGTCATATACGCAAAACCTCCCATTCAGTGTGCAATTTCAATCTCAGTGATTCCCAGATGGGATGAGTGAGTCAGAGTGCACATTCTGAGTGACCCCCAGAGTGTTAAGCTGGGGAGCGGACAACGCCGACAGCAACAAGTTGCTATGTTGCGGTTTCTTCTTGTTGCAGGGTGAAGCCTTTTCTAAAGCAAGCGCAGCAGCAAAAAGAAACCGCAAGCTGACATTTAGAGTCTGAATTTTTCCTCTTTTCATCCTATTCGTGAACGCTTTTGCAAGCGTGTGAATGGTTTGAATGCAGGCCGCTTTGATTTGCGAGCTTTAAAAGATTCAGCTTTGTAGAAATTCTGGATATTTTTATATAAAAAAGAGTCAATGTTATTATTATCATTATTGATATAATTAGTATCATCATCATCATTCCTCTTCGTCAAACATTCAGACTGCAATTACTGTTATCTGTCATATGAGCTAAATAAAAAAAAAAATGCGTTGCGCTGCATGCCGTTAAGCGCCTGACAAGTGAGGCCCAGCGCACTCCATTTCGGCGTGGAAAAGAATTGTCATCTTTAAGTCTTTCTTGGGGAGAAAAAGGCAATAGAATGGACCAAAAAGGCAGAAAATTAGACAAGAAGAAAATGGCAGGATGAAAAGGAACAAGGCAGAAACAAAAGAGCGGGATAGAAAAGAGGGAAGAGTTTGCTCAAAATTTCCAGAAGGTGGGGATGCTGTTTACTCTGACAGGCCCACGGCATCATCACAGAGAAATTATCATTTTCATGCATGTTCCTTTTCTTCCTGTCACCTCATACTTGTCTGTTTTCTGCCTTCTTGGTCCATTCTCCTGCCCATTTTTTTCCAGAAAGATTTCAAAGATGAAAATTCTCTCCCACACCGAAAAAAAAATGACGGTCAAAATAAAAGTGTTCTTAAAGCTGTATATAATTCAGTCAAAGGAATTAAATCTTTACGTCTAAGCAATGTTTGGAGCTACATTACATCCGATATTTTACTGTTTTTTTTGTCTGTGTCCATTTTTCTGTGACCTCAAATGTCCAGCAGACATATCAGTATTGACCATGATGACATGAGCGATACTCCTGTGTCTAATGGAGAAGACAGTCAACCAGCATTTTCTCCTGCTTAGATTCAGACATATTTCTTGTTTTTATCTGCCAGTTTCCCTGTTAGGGTGCCGAGGGCCTGTCAGTATAAAATAGCATCCCCATCATCTGGAAATTCTGTGTTAGAAATTCCCTCTTTTCTATACCTCTCTTTGTTTCTGCTTTGTTTCTTTTCTTTCTGTTACCTTCATTCTTGTCTATGTTCTGCCTTCTTGGTCCATTCCTGAGAGAATCGGGCTTTTCCCGTCTGATATGAGTGAAAGTGGTATGGTTGTTCTCTAAGGACAAGGTTGTTTTAAGGAATCTGGTTTTGGTTTTATCTCGTTTCAAGTGTGATCGATGTGGGTTTTCCCACGACGCGGGGGCCGTCCTGGGCTGACCCTTATGGTTGACCAGGGCGTCGATACAAGCAAGGACAGTTGAGTTGGTTTTATACTCCGTTTTAAACTGTATATAGTCGCACACTTTTAATACGAGTTTTAAAATATGACGAGGTGACAGCCCCGATATGGCCTATGTGGTCGGCGGGGCTACAAGCAACATAATTGGATTGGATTGGTTGGTCCCTTCTCCTGCCTTTCTTTCCCAGAAAGACTTAAAAAATAACCATTCTCTCCCACACCGAAGTTGGATGCGCTACGCCTGACTTGCCAGGCGCTTTACGGCAGTGCAACGCATTTTCGCTCTTATGACAGACAACAACAGTTGCCGTGATGAAGAAGAATACACCAGTATAGGGGGTGAGATACTATAGGGAACGAGCAAGCCTAGTGGTTAGAGCGTTGTGCTCGCGTTTTGACCACCTGGGATTAAGCCCAGGTTCAAGCCACCACCGAAACACTATGATCAAGAGGGCAGCCCCCCTACACACACACACACACACACACACACACACACACACACACACACACACACACACACACACACACACACACGCACGCACGCACGCACGCACGCACACGCACACACACACCATCCCCATTGGAGTTTAACATATATAATGACTTCACTCTTCTGAAAGTCCTTCGGATGAGACCATAAACCGAGGCCCCGGAAGAGTCTGGCCATTTTGTGCAAGTGGGACGGATGACAAAATCTAAAATAAAACCTGCGTTCACACTGGTGTCGTGTTTAGTCCTAATGAGACTATAAACCGAGGTCCCGTGTCTGAACGCACGCAGAACATCTTGCGCATACGTTAAAACCTGTTCCACTTTTCGGAAAAGTAGGCCATTGTGTGCCGGTGGGAACGGATGACAAAATTGACACAACTGCATACACATGGGGACTGGATGTTAAAAAGCACATGAGTGCTTATTCCATTATCCTCGAAATGAAAGATAAAAAAACCTACCTCACTATTAATAAACCTTTAAGCTGCTACAGCTTTCTAGGAAAGAACATAAAATCTAGGAGTATAAACATTTAGCTGTAAAAGGCTGAAGCTAGACCACCCAGAACAGAACAGTGTCATACACGCAAACGTCTCATTCAGTGTGCAGTTTCAATCTCACAGTGATTCCCGGGTGGGATGAGTGAGTGAGTCGGAGTGCACATTCTGGGTGACCCCTAGAGTGTTAAGCTGGGGAACACACAACAACAACGCACAAAACCATAAACAACAACACAACAAAACTGTGTACCAACGCATCCCTCATGTCCACCCCCCTCCCCACCCATGAGGACCATCAGGGTCAAAAGACTGATTAACTAATTGATTGATTAATTGATCAATTGATTGATGAATATTTCCAGGCATATCGTCGGATTTCATCTTAAGTCAAGTCAAATCAAGTCAAAAACACTTTAATCATCCCATGAAGGGCAGTTATGCTGAGATAAATCTGTTGTCAATACAATACAATACAATACAATACAATTAAATACAATGCAATGCAACCCAATTCAATCCAATCCAATCCAATACAATACAATGCAATACAATACAATACAATACAATACTATACAATACAATACAATGCAATACAATGCAGCATAAGCACCAATGTATCATGATGTTCTTTTGTGAAAGTTACCATGCGGTAAAGAAATAGGTTAGTTTGTAGCTCTGCAAGTAACTAACGGTGGCCACACTACGCCCCAACAGTTCCATCAAATTTGTACATCAATGCAATGCATTGTGGAACTTTTGGGTTGTAGGACCACTGACAGCCTACTGCTCCCCTCCCCATCCCCCACCTCCCCCCCCCCCCGAAACAAAAGAATTAATAATAACAAAAATTATTCTAGCAAAACACACAAACTCAAAACAACAACCAAAAACAAAACAAAAAAAAACTCAACTCTACACTTGATCAAAGTTACAATGCAAATTCTAAGTTAAAAAAACAACAAAACCCCCCAAGCCACCACCTTACTCTTAAGGCTAGACATGAGTCCAAAAGTGTCCAAAATCGTTTTTTTTTATTATTTTTTTTAAAGATTGCTGGATACTTAATGGAGATCTTCCTGTGTGAATTAAAAAAAACTTCAGGTTGTAAAACATGTCTGTAAAAACAGGCTACTTCTACTTGTTATAGATAGACAGGATTAGGAATTTAAAACATTTAGTTTGGGCAGCCAATATTGGATTGTTTCCATGGCAACAGGGCAGAAAACTAAGTAATTCTTTGATTTTTATGCTTTACAAGTGATGCCCTTTCAATATAATTATGGCATAACTTGTACAGTTTCGATCCCCATGTCCCACCATAAGACAAGTACCTAGGTTTCAAACGATGACGAATCCTCAGAAGTCGAAGTATGGCTGCCTGTACAGCCAAGTAATTAAAGAAGTTATACAAACGAAAATTCAATTTTCATCTTACAGTGATTCCCAGGTGGGGATGAGTGCGTCGGAGTCCACATTCTGGGGGATGACCCTCAGAGTGTTAAGCTGGGGAACGCACAACAACAACAACAACAAAAACAACGACAAACGATGACGAATTTCTAAAAAAAAAAGAAAGAAAGAAAGAAAGAAAGAAAAATACCCCATTTTTATGTGGGCCATTATAGTTTCAATTCTTTATATTTTCGTGTTTAGAATCAATTGTATTTTTTTGCCAACAGTTTTTGTCTGACAAAACAGAAAAATGAAAATAGGAGATAACTATAATAGAAGTCCTACTGGAAAAGTACACAAGTGTGTGTGTGTGTGTGTGTGTGTGTGTGTGTGTGTGTGTGTGTGTGTGTGTGTGTGTGTGTGTAAGTGTGTGTAAGTGTGTGTAAGTGTGTGAGTGAGCGTGCACGTGCATGTACCCGTGCGTGTGCATAAATTATATCTAGTTATATGCACATGCATGAGTATGTGCCTGTGTGTTCGCAAACAATTAAACTGTGGACCCGGGTGGGAAGAGGGAAGACGTCTGGACAAAGCAGCGTGAGATACATGGTTGGGGACACACACACACACACACACACACACACACACACACGCGCGCGCGCGCGCGCGCACGCACACACACACAAACACACACACACGTACGCGCGCGCGCGTACGCACGCACGCACGTTTACATACATACATAAACGCAATATATACTACATGCATACCAAGACAACATGGTGCACATATTTACACACACACACATACGCGTGAGCGCGCGCGCACACACACACACACACACAAACACACACACGCACACACACACACACACACACTGTGTGTGTGAGTGAGCGTGTATGAGTGTATGTGTGTGTGTGTGCGTGCGTGCGTGTGTGTGTGTGTGTGTGTGTGTGTGTGTGTGTGTGTGTGTGTGTGTGTGTGTGTGGTGTGTGTGTGTGTGTGTGTGTGTGTGCACGCGCGCTTGTATCTCTCTCTCTCTCTCTCTCTCTCTCTCTCTCTCTCTCTCTCTCTCTCTCTCTCTCTCTATCTCTCTCTTCTCTCTCTCTCTCTCTCTCTCTCTCTCTCTCTCTCTCTCTTTACCCCCCCCCCTCTCTCTCTCTCTTTCCAGAAAGACGCACCAAATGTAAAATCTGTAACAAGCTTTAATAATACCTTCAAAAGGCACTAACTACACATCAATCATAACAATCGTTGGCAACAAAGACGTTAGATAAAAACATATGTATAAAAATCCTCCGTGATCATGATAAACCATTACTATAATATAGATGATCTCTTAGAAATATTGTATATTATCCTGAAACTTTGTTTTAAAGCAATATTGATGATATAGTTAGGGTTGTAAATGAGCCAGCTTTTTTTCCACAAAAAAGTCTTAGTAATATCTATGTAATCAAAAGGCATTGAGCGTTTACTGGAGACATTCATAATCACGTGTCTCGTTTTCAAAAGTTGTGTACGTGTATGTATGTATGTGTTTGTGTGTGTGTATGTGTGTGTGTGTGTTTTGTGTGTGTGTGTGTGTGTGTGTGTGTGTGTGTGTGTGTGTGTGTGGTGTGTGTGTGTGTGTGTGTGTGTGTGTGGTTCCTCAGCTAAAGCTTCAAGGGTTTACCCACGGTATGGTTTTATCTATCTGACTGTTTTTGCCCAGCACGCAGATAGGCACAGACCATGGATGAATGCTGGATATGTTTGTGTTTCCATAACCTACCGAATGTTGACATGAGTTACAGGATCTTTTAACGTGCAATATTTGATCTTCCGCATATATATATATATATATATATATATATATATATATATATATATATATATATATATATATATATAATTGAGGAAAAAGTAGTGGAGGAAAAACAAGAACAGGTACCATCTTCTCATTCGTTTTGAAAATGACTTATCAAAGATTCAATAAAAAAAAAATGAAAATAAATTCTAGGTAATAATGTCTTTCAGTAACAGCATTTTAGGCATCTTTGAGTAAGAACCATACCTTTGGCCTGATCTGACTCGCGTCTCGGCTCCTGGATGAGCCCTCATCAGAGATCCTGGCGGTGATTATATATAGATCTATATTGTATATATACAAAGGCTATTACGGCACTGGAGGGTCTGCACTTAAAGATGACCCGGAGCGATCGAAAAGAATTCCCACCCTTAATTCACCAGACATCGCTGAGGTTCGAACCCCACGACTTCAGAGACCCAGTGCGATTGAAGTAGAATGTTCCTAACCACTTGGCTATAGCATCCGTGCAGGATGATGTTTAAAAGCATTAAAATTTTTTTATCAGATATGTATGAACATAAGCCTGAGGGGGTTTGTTTTTACAAACAGAAGTGTAAGAAATATCTAGTCAAGTGAAGTCAAGTCAAAACCACTTTCATCATGCCATGAAGGGAAAATCACATCTATAGAAACATAAAAGACATTATTTTAATGCCAGCTAGAAATGGCCACGCGTCTCGTTTTCAAAGATATATATATATATATATATATATATACAGTAATAACATAGTAACATTCTCAGGAATTTTTCTTTCATTTTTTAAACAGTGGGTGTAAGAACAGATGAAAGGGGAAGGTGGGAGGGGGTGGAGAAGAGGGGAGAGGAGGGGAAGGGCATGAAGGGAAATAGGACTGCTCGTTTCCAATATTTTACACTGGTGGGGGGGGGGGGGGGGGGTTATGCGCTGTCTTTTTCCTCTTTTAAGTTTTGTTCTTCGTTTCCCAACTAAATCTCCGAGGTTCACTAAACGTGAAAATTTTCTTTCTGCGTATGCGACCAATTTTTACTCACCATTAAGGTAGTCAGATTCCGACTTCTGGGATGGTATCTACACACAATACCAGCATGCATGCGATTTGAAAATGTTTTGGGTCATCCGTTCCTACCTGCAGGAATCGCCTACTCTTCCAAAAGGCAGAACAAGTTTTTAAAGGTGTGCGCAAGATGTTCTGCGTTAACTTCTCACGCGGGGCCTCGGTTTATAGTCTCATCCGAAAGACTTTTGGGGCTGATTGAGTAAATATTGATGCTAACTCCGAAGGGAAAAATCCCCTTCAACGGGCTTCCCGGTGGTAAATCCAAGCCGGGGATTGATCCCAGGCGGTTCAATCGCCAGCGCAACGCTCTAACCACTAGGCTCATGTCCAAAGTCATGTACAAATGAAAATTACACTCAGAAAATTGCACAACATGAGCTTCAAACAAGAGTGTAAAAAACAAAAACCAAAAAAAACCAACGTGTCATTAACAGACTAGCTGTTTTGAGCATAGCATTTACAACGACTAAAAAATGAACATTCAGCAGCATCTACTTAAAGATTCGTCAGTGTTTGAAAAGCACACTTTGTTTTAAAAAAAAGATAGAAATAACAATACAAAGGAAGGACGGAAAGAGAGGACTGAAAAGAAAGAAAATAAGAAAGAAGGAACGTGAGAAGTGAATAAAAAAAAAGAAAAGAAATGCAAACCTGTATAGTTTGATCAGTATCAGATTTTCAAAATCAGGTTTGGAATTTTTGTTCAAAAACACATCATTCTCAACAATGACAACAGCCATAACTTTTAAAAAATTATTAACAATATAACATTCTCATGTCAAATATAAAGACAGAAACAGATAACGCTAAAACAGCAAATGGATAAAAAAAAAATACAGGTAGCTCAAAGCACACCAAACCTTGACACAATTACATAAACATAACAAAAAATACAATATATACAGCATTATTACGGCAGTTTAGAGCAAGACGAAAAGCTCCACTGCCCAAAACACATTCCATAATTCAAGGAAATGGATTTCATTCAGATAGAAATGTGGTTTTATAATCAACTTGTTTTCTTTTTGATAATATGATCAATTCATGATCTAATTATTGCCAAAGACACACAGATTGCTCTCTCGTCCAAATCAGAACAGGTATGTAATTTTAAGCTTTGGCACACAAATGTCTGGAAATATTTTTGAAGGGGGAAAAAATAACTGTATAATTTATCATATACAAACACGAATAGGAATAGTTAATCATCTCAAAAAGAGAAATTCAACAAATGTTTATATATATATATATATATATATATATATATATATATATATATATATATATATATATATATATATATATATATATATGTATGTATTGGCAATGTTCAATCTTGTAATCGTACATAAAAATTGGAACAAAGACCAAAAGCGGAATGTTGACATGAACTAGAATATGCAAAATTATTTTAAGTTATGAACATGGACATCTGCAAATATATCACCTTCTATATACATAGATTTATAACAACCTTTTTTTTTTTTTTGCTAAAAGGAAAAGGTTAAAGAAACCCAAAATGATTTTATAAGCATATAAGCATACAGCTGTTTTAACCACATAATCATCTGTTTAAAAATGTATAATGCTCAAGGATGCTTTATTCTCGTTTAAAAAGTCATAAAAATATCATTAAAGTGCAGTCACACAGATCAGTAAAGAAAATAGTAACAATCCTTATTAAATTTTTTCGGTCCTTGATTTTCAAACAACACCACCCCACCCCACCCCCTATCCCAAACCCCCCATAATCAAACCCCCCATCCCCACCCCTTCCAAAATAAAACCAACCCCCAAACAAAACAACCCCCCCAGCAACAACACCCAAAACCCCAACAACAAAACCCCCTGAAAAAACCCCAAACAAATCAGGTAAAAAGGTAAAGGTACACAAATCATCACCCCAACAAATCAGGTAAAAGGTAAAAAGGTAAAGGTAAACAAATCAACACCCCCAAAATTGGAAACAACACACAAGCCAAACCACCTAGGTGAAAATAACCATGACTTTAAAGTGTATTGAGTACAATAGCAGACTCTCTCAAGTGTTCAAATTTCTGGGCATACTAACAAAGTTATTGTTTTGATGCCTAGTTCTTGAAGAACCTAACATCCGCAAAAATGGGTCATACAGCTGTTGACTGTTTCGATAAGGTTTACAGTCCTGTCAACGACTTAAAACTGACTATACAAACTGGTTATTAGTCTTTGTCAATTTATTGCAAAATATTTTCATAGACAAACAAATAGATATCACGAAAGCACTCATACCAACTCTCGAATCGTTTGATCAGTAAACAAGACTAGACCCTTCAGAAGATTTGGCACTCCTGCTTGATCTATAAATAACAGGTAACGAAAATATGCAGCTAAAAAGCTATAACAAATAATTCAAAACCATATAAATGTTGACTGCAAACAGAACGGGAAAATTGACCAGTCAAATGTATATCCCTGTCTTATGCTCATAATATCACTACTACCTAGTTTATAGTATGAAAACAGCAGAAATGGCAGCACTACACAACAGAAACAACAAACATATTTATTTTCGAAAAAACGATGCAGGTGGATAAACAACAAATACATAAAGAATGCAAAAAGAAAGAAGAAAATAATATTTAAAAAATGCAGAAACAGAAGAAAGACAGGTAGACATAGGGAAATGTCATGCACAGACTTTGCTGAAGAAACCCTTGTTTTGGGGTTGGGTTTTTTTATAATTTTTTTTTTTTTAGCAATATTGCCTTTAGCAAAAGGGTCCCAGAATCCCCATACGGGACTGCGTGATATAAGGGAATGGTGCTTTGAAAATAGTAACAAGAATTAGACACACTCACAGCGCAAAACTGAACTCCGTATTGTTTTCTTCTAAAAGGTATGTTGGTTCCTATACAATAAGAAAAAGGACAAGGAATGAAAGATAAGAAAACGAAACGCGGACAGCAAAGAAAGAAAATGAGTTACACACAAACTTCACATGCAGCATAGCTTCACAGTAACATTTTCAAAGGAATAACAGAGGGAGATTCCTATAAAGACCCCCAAAAGCGCTCTGTTGTACACGCACATAAATGCGTTCTGCTTTTCGAACTGCAACGGACGAGGAAGTAATGCTGTAAAATAATCACAGATTTCTCGCACTGACGGAAAAGTACAAGGCTCATATTTCTCACAGAGTCAAATCACAAACATTGCTTTCGCTCTATTCTAATCTTTTACATAGAAATATAGCTATCGGTGTTTCTTAAGAAAACAAGATCGGAAATCGAAGGCTCAGCTGAGATCATCTAACTGACAAGCAGCGCTAGGGGCAGCCTCTATCTACTTTCACTGAGATACGCCACACCTATTCTTGTCTCCCAGACCCGATCCTTAGAATCGAAATCTATGGCTTAAAACCTACGGGTAATCAGCTATAGGATAACTAACCATCTTATAACCCTTCCCTCTGTATCACCCACTACTTGGGTTACGGTAGCTTATAGATATGTACAGTTCGCGTGTCCTGGAGAAGAGGGGTTCTCTCTCTTAACGTAGGGATTCCGAAACATATTCCACTGGATAAAAGGAACAAGATCAAAAGGCATGTCAAAGATATTTTACAGTAGATAATCATATTCATGTTGCTTGCAGTTCACAAGGCTGTAAAGCTTTGAAAGGCATCGATACAATTTGATATTATATTCATGTTGTGTAGAATTAATAACCCTCCCCCCGAAAAAAAAGGCTTTAACATATTATTTACACAATGATTTTATGATATGTACTGCCTACATATTTCTGTGTTGCTTGCATAATCCTCTTCAAAAGTAGAAAAATGATATGTATTGCTATTTCAGCTGCTATGAGTTTTACAAACAGATTTAAAAAAAAAAACATGTAGGAAATAATTGCAGATTCTGATAATAACACATGTAGAGGTGTCCAAGACATACAGCATGTAACAACCATTTGTCCAAAGAGGAAAGCTGTGAATCTCTCTCTCTCTCTCTCTCTCTCTCTCTCTCTCCTCTCTCTCTCTCTCTCTCTCTCTCTCTCTCTCTCTGTATGAGCTAATCAAATGCGGAACAAAAATCGGAAGGTTGACATTAGTGGTAAAGACCAGGAACATTCCAGAATGGACCAGATTGTGCAATTGGGAACGTTTCATATCACAAATTGGGACTATGCTTTGAACAAAGTAGTCATGAAACATTATGAGATCGCACTGGGGATAAGCATAAGACAGAAGTCTTGGCGGCAAACTATGATAATTGATGTCTCATCGGAGTACACCAAGGCTGCCTTCTTTTCCCTCCCTTGTTTAAAAAGTTTCATTTGGAAAAAGACTTGAGAACTTAGGCATAAGGGGTTTATAAAGAGTTTTGTTAGTACTGAGGTTGTGTCATGGTAACTCTCTCATTTTGTTGATCATATTATCCATGATGGATAGTGAGAAAGTAAAGATAATGAAAGAGGCATTGGCTACAACAATACTCGTATACATTGACATGAAAATCAGTGGCGAGGAGAAAAATGCCCATGTTTTCACAGTAGTACACGAAATATCACAGTCAAGAAGAAAATGTACACAGAGAACAATACCTTTATAAACACATTGAATAACATCTTACAGCAACGATTTTTTAGTGGAGTGTAACAATGCAACGTCGCAGCTAAAATGACCCAAACGCCTCGAGCCAAAATTCATCTTGTCCCTAAATTGGAAATCTCCGCTAGGATCTAAGTACAATCACATCAAGAAGAGCCTAAAACTAATTCAAACAAGCTTTGAGTGACACAAATTTTACACTCAAAATCGTAAAAATTGTAGTTTATAAACCGGTTTCGACTAGCTTCTTCTAAACGTGCTAAATCTTTCCATTAATCAAAAATTAGGGAAGTTTGTCAGTCTGTACCAGTAAACTGAATCATGACCCGATTGGTCCAATTCCGAAGTTTTGCACAACAAACCGTGTAACAAAAAGCCTCTCCCATTTTTGTCAAGCTATGAAACTTTGCTCTTATACAATTTAAGTGTTTTTCTCTACCATGCTCTCTTTTTTATATTTTCAAAATGTTTCCCCCAGTATCAATTCATTGATGTGCTTATTTTTCTCGAAGATTTTTCCTTTCTTCCTTCAGTATCAATTCATAGATGCTTTTACGTTCTCTTTATATTTTCTCAAAGATTTTCCTTTTCTTCCTTCTTCGTTCAGTACCAATTCATAGGTGGTACGCTCTATCTATGGGTACGCTTTATCTATATTATTCTCTCAAAGGTTTCTCCTTTCTTCCATCAGAATCAATCCATAGATGTGCTTACATTCTCTTTAAACGTTGTCAATTTTTGTTTCTTTCTTTCTTTCTGT
Source organism: Stramonita haemastoma (assembly GCA_030674155.1). Classification (NCBI taxonomy): domain Eukaryota; kingdom Metazoa; phylum Mollusca; class Gastropoda; order Neogastropoda; family Muricidae; genus Stramonita; species Stramonita haemastoma. Next base: position 43,044,474 of record CM060332.1, read on the forward strand.
AGTATCAAATGATAAATGTACTTCACCAGACTGAACTTTGTCCAAAAGACACGGCGTAAAACATTCAGTGTGGTGCCTCAAACATTCCTCTGCAAGTTGAGGGCAAATAGAAAGGTCAATTATTTATCTCCTGTGTTTATCCTCTGCCCTCCCACCCTCACTTCCCAGAATATAGCTCATAGTTGTTTTTTTTAAGGATATATTATATTACATGGGTTTATATTGTTGAAGAAAAAGGAGGGAAGGAGAGGACGAGGAGAAGAAGAAGAAGAAGAAGAAGAAGAAGAAGAAGAAGGAAGAGAAGAAGAAGAAGAAGAAGAAGAAGAAGAAGAGAAAGAAGAAGAAAGAAGAGAGAAGAAGAAGAAGAAGAAAAGAAAGGAAAGAAGATGAGATGAGAAAGAGAAAGAGAGAAGAAAGAAAGATGAAAGAAAGAAAGAAAGAAAGAAAAAGAAAGAAAGAAAGAAAGAAAGAAAGAAAGAAAGAAAGAATGAATGAAGAATGAATGAAAAGAAAACATATAAAAACCCCTAAAAGGAAGAGAAACATAAAACGAAGAAGGGTAAGTACTGCTCTTCTCTACATTTCAAAACTAAAAAAAAATAATTTAAAAAATGAAACAACATTTTGTAACCTATCTTTAGCGCCATGTATTCATCGTTATCTTCATCTTCATCGTCATTCTCATCATAACCACCATCAACTGTCTTCACCATTAGTTTCAGCAGCACCAGTGCACTAACACCCGTATGGTCATCATCGACTGTCATTATCACCATATAATTATCATCAACAATGTCATCATAATTAATGAACATCAACATTACGCTTGACATAATGACCATCATCTTACCGTCATCAATAATTATTACATACAATGGTGATCACTTTCATCAACAATATTTTTCAGTTTTTAGTATCGAGAACACAGCTGTTTCCTTTTTTTCACTCACCCCAAAAATGTTCATCTCCTTTTGACAAGATAAAAAACCATTGCTGTTATCGCTGATGATATTAAGTATTATCATCTCTGGTGGTATAGTATAACCATTAAGTTGTTATCAAGAATTACCATTACAAGCAACAGTGATGTCCTTACCACTGGGCATGAGTAGTAGTACAGCATTAGCTGTAAAGTATTATCATTATCATTATGTTATTAGCATCATTATAATGGTACTAGCGGCGTCAGCAGTGTTTGTAAGCCTTTTCATAAGCAACTCGTAACGTGCAGTACATGATATCAGTAGTATGATTGTCACGTTAAGTGGCGTTATC
>CM060332.1:43083248-43090748 GCA_030674155.1 Stramonita haemastoma
TACTTTCAATAAGCTGGCCCCTAGAGAAGCTGAGGTCTCCGATGCCTTGCTTCCCTACGATCACAAAGATTATGGAAACACCTTTAACACCTTCTACAGCATATCACTGAAATCAATAACTGTGCAGATCTGCCAGTGCCTTAACCGATTTTGTGCGATATGTAAAATAGCTAGTGTGCCCCCAGATTTTACATATGCATAGTCCCTGAAATCGTGGTGCAGCTGCTTTAAGTGATGGGCTAAAACAGGTAAAATTATCAAAACTCTCACCATTGGTAAACCTTAGAGTTCTAGCCATGGAAGAAAAAAAACTTCACAAACAAGAAAAGTACAAACTTATGCATACGGTTGTGTAATTGGACAAGCACTTGCTATTTATTTCTTTTAGAAATAGATCATGACACAGCACACAAATCCAACATCACTCAGTCAAGAGTGCTGTTTTCAGTGTGCCCTTTCCTTTTACCAAGTCTAAATGTGGTCAGCTCCTGCTATAAATAGCACCAATTGACCACATCTGGACTAGGATGGGATGGAATAATTAGCACCTGAGAGGAGCTGAAAGTTAGGGAAAGTGACAGCTGTGCATGGCACTATCATAAAGAAAGTGTCACATGATGAGTTTTGCTCGCTTTATTAAAGAAACAATGGACTCAAAGGTCTGCATAATGACAAACAGTCCAGGCAGAAAATCATTTCAGACATTTTTTGTGTGCAAAATCAGAGAAAAGAAAAAAACAAAGAAAATTTAAACTGTAGCTTTTTCACATGTATATAGATCTAGCTATATATATATATATATATATATATATATATATATATATATATATATATATAGAAAGAGAGAGAGAGAGAGAGAGAGAGAGAGATAGATAGATAGATAGATAGATAGATAGATAGATAGATAGATAGATAGATAGATAGATAGATAGATAGAGATAGGTAGATAGGTAGATAGATAGATATATGCATTTGTATAAAACAATTCTTAATATATATTAATAAACAACTATAAAAAAAATTAAAAAAAAAAAAAAAAAAAGAAAACAAGAAAAAGAAAAAACAAAATAAATTTTTGTAAAAAAGAACGAAAAAGAAAATGTGAAAGAGCATCAAATAAAGATAACACACAGACAGAAAGTCACACACACACACAGACACACACACACACACACACACCCCACCACACTACACCCCCACACCACTCACACACACCCCCACCCACCCACCCCACACCCACCCACACCACCACCCACCACCCCCACACCCCCACCACCACCACCCCCACACACACACACCCACACCACCCACCACCCCCCCCCCAAACCCCCCCCCCAAACAAAAACTGACCTTTCTGCACTATAACGCTGATCATGAAACAGTAGGTAATCATAGCCACGGCGTAAAACAGCAAGAAGACGTAGAAGAGAGTGATGTCGCTGTGGGCCAACACTGATCCCACGGTGTCGTTGATCTTGACCCCGAACAAAAGGGCGTAGATGGCCAGAGCCACCACGAGGAAGAGGAAAGTGGTCAGGAACCAAGAGGTCCAGTGGGCCGAGGGTTTGAGTCCCATCAGCTTCATGGATTCCTGATAGAAAACACAGACACACACGAACACACATATGAGGCCTCTGATACCTCGCTCCCCTACGACCACATAGGTTAGCGCTACCATACCCCAAGCCAACCCCAAACCTAACTCTACCCGACCCCAACCCACCCAGGCCCAAACCAACCCTATTACACCCAAACCCCACCATCCCTTACCCAACCCCAACCCCACCCAACCCAACACCAACCCTATCTCACCCCAACCCTACCCTTTCAAACCCTACCGCAACCCCACACCACCCCAACTCTACCCCACCCCAAACCTACGCAACCCCAACCTACCCAACCCCACCCCTACCCCATCTCAACCCCAACCCTACCCATCCTACCCCAACCCTACCCCATCCCACCGCATACCCTATCCCAACCCAACCCTGCCTCAACCCTACCCCATCCCACCCTAACCCTACCCCAACCTCACCCCAACCCTACCCCACCCCAACCCTACGCAGCCCCAAATTACCCTACCCCAACCTACCCAACCCCACCCCTACCCCACCTCAACCCTTAACCTACCCCCCCAAACCTACCCCATCCCACCCCATCCCTAGCTGACTGACCTCAACCCCGAACCCAAACCACAAACCCCAACCCCAAACGAACTCAAACCGTATGCTTGCAAAGCATCCTCCCTACCCTACCCTAACCATACCCTACCCCACCCCAACCTAACTCCACCCTCACCCAACCCTTACCCCACCCCAACCTATCTCAACCCACCCCCACTCCCAAACCATACCCAAACCCCAAACCCAACACCCCAAACGACCTCAAAACCGTTTTTTTTTTATACCACTATGTGTCAGAGCAGTTTTTCTCTACGTGAAATTCGGGCTGTCCCGGGGAGAGCGCGTCGACACAAGTGCAGCGCCTACCCATTATTTTTTTTTCATCAGGGATGGTGTCTAAACACGACACCTGTGTGCAGCTGGTTTTTAAAAAAATAATTTTGTCATCCTCTCCTACACGATGGCCTGCTCTTCCGAAAGGCAGAACGCGGTATTTAACGTGTGCTCAAGATGTCCTGCGTGCGTTCGCACACAGGGCCTCGGTTTCTAGTCTCATCCGAATGACTTTGACATTCAGTTCGATTTTTTCGTCAAACTGGGAAGAAAGGGCGAGGTTGGGTACGAACCCAGAAACTCACGGTTTACATATTGGCAGGTGAACGTCTTAACCATCCCTGCCACCGTCCTTCCAATATACCGTATACGCTTGCAATACCCCTCACTCTCAACCTTACCTTGAGTTTGCGCTCTTTCTCGGTGACGATGCCTTTGGTGGTCTGGATAACGGTGAGGAAGAAGGAGAAGAGAGAAAAGAGGGGCAGCTGCGTCTGCACTACACTGATCATGTTGTCCTCGTAATAGGCCGGGTACGCCATTCTCTGGGCCTCCATCTCGAACGTCGGCGAGGTCGAGGACCCTGAATTCCACTGGCGGAGAATGGACTCGCCCACGAGAGAGAGGAGGTACGCGGCTCCCGTGTCGATGTAGTATCTTTTTTGAGAAAAAAAAAGTAGTTTTATTTGTGTGTGTATATATATGTATATATGTATATGTATATATGTATTTATTATATATATATTATATAAAATATATATATATATATATATATATATATATATATATATAAAATATATAATACATATATTTGTGTGTGTGCGTGTGATTTTTGTGCATATATGTGTCTCTCTCTTTTATATATCGAGGGAGAGGGAGAGAGAGAGAGGAGAGAGAGAGGAGAGAGAGAGAGAGAGAGAGAGAGAGAAGAGAGAGGAGAGAGAGAGAGATGAGAGAGAGGGGAGAGAGAGATGGATGGATGGATGGAGGAAGGGATAGACAGATAGTCAGACAGACAGACAGATAGGTAGGTAGGTAGGTAGGTAGGTAGGTGGAAGGAGGGAGGGAGGAATAGGTAGGTAGGAAGGTAGGTACGTAGGTAGATAGATAGATAGAGAGAGAGAGAGAGAGAGAGATGGATGGATGGATGGATGGATGGATGGATGGATGGATGGATGGATGGATAGATGGATAGATAAGGACACTTTCAAATGAACTGCCACCAGCTTTGGATGACCTGTAAATGCATTTAGAGATGTAAATTAATTTATTAGTATGGACGTACAAAAAAACCCAACAAAATAAGTCTTTATTCCATTATCTTCAAATAAAAACAGAATTTTAAAAAAGGAAATCTTTCTTCTTCTTCTTCTTCTTCTTCTTCTTCTTCTTCTTCTCCTTCTGGGCTCCTTCTCCTTGTTCTTCTCCTCCCCCTCCTCCACCTCCTTCTTCTTTCTCCTTCTTCTCCCCCTTCCTCCTCTTTTTCTACTCCATCTCCTCCTCCTCCTCTTCTCCTCCTCCTCCTCCTCTTTGCCCTCCCCCTCCTCCTCCTCCTTCTTCTTCTTTTTCTTCTTCTTCTTCTTCTTCTTCTTCTTCTTCTTCTTCTTCTTCTTCTTCTTCTTCTTCTTCGTCTTCTTCTTCTCCTCCTTCTTCTTCTTCTTCTTTCTACCTCTTCTTCTTTCTTCCTCTTCTTCTTTCTTCCTTCTTCTTCCTTCTTCTTCTTCTTCATTCTTCTTCTTCTTCTTCTTTCTTCTTCTTCGTCTTTTACTTCTTCTCCTCTCCCCCTCTTTGCCCTCCCTCTCCTCCTCCCCCTTCTCCTCTTCTTCCCGTCCCTCCTCCTCCTCCTTCCCCTCCCTCTTCCTCCTCCTCCTTCTTTTTCTCCCCTTCCCCTTCTCCTCCTCCTCCTCTTCTTCAACTCCAACTCCATCTCCTTCTCTTTTAAAATATTGGTTGAACTGCTGTTGGTGGGTGATGCTGGTATGTAGGGGTAGGGAGGGGGTTTCTTAGCTCTAGTCCCTGATCAGGGCAAGGGCCGGATGAAAAAAAGTATGTAATGCTTACTCTGTAACCCTTGAAAAATAAAGATTATTCATTCATTCATTCATTCATTCTCCTTCTTCTTAATTAATTAATGAACAAACAAAAAAAAAACGTAACTACTCACTAGGATCATCCGTCTGGTCCCGCGGAGCGTTGGACTGGTAGAAGGGGTAGGTACGCGTGGTTTGCCAGCGTTGCGAGTCGTTGGTTGCCGGACGGATGCGGTAAGCCACGTTGGTGGGGAGGGTAGCGACGTTGGTGAGGCCATCGAAGACCACGGCCAGCTTCAGGGTACTGGGGTTGTCCGGTAATAGGTCTCCAGGCTGGTCTCGCTGGTGAAGCCTCTGGTGGTGGCTGTGTTTTGTGTGGGGTGGGGGTGGGGGGGGGGGGAAGAGAGAAAGGTATGTTTGAGTGATGGGGTAGTGGGATTTGGGTGAGTGGGTTGGGGTTGGTGGGTGGGTGTAGTGTGTGTGTGGTTTTGTGTGTGTGTGTGTGTTTTGTGTGTGTGTTGTGGTGTGTGTGTGTGTGTGTGTGTGTGGTGTTTTGTGGTGAGTGAGTGAGTGAGTGAGTGAGTGAGTGAGGGGAGTGAGTGAGTGAGTGAGTGAGTGAGTAAGTGTGTGTAGTGTGTGTGTGTGTTTGTATGCATGCATGTATGTATGTATGTATGTATGTATGTATGTATGTATGTATGTATGTATGTTGTATGTATGTATGTATGTATGTGTATACGTATGTGTATATGTATGTATGTATGTATGTATGTATGTATGTATATGTATGTATGTATGTATGTATGTATTTATGTATGTATGTATGTATGTATGTATGTATGTATCTATCTATCTATCTATCTATCTATCTATCTATCTATCTATCTATCTATCTATCTATCTTATTAAAATAAAATAAATGAATAAATAAAAATAAAATGGGTTTATGAAGTCGAGGGTTATAATCTTGCAGCGTTTGGTAAACTAAGGGTGAGGATTTTACGATCTCCCAGGTCAACTTCCAGTGCAGACCTGCCAGAGCCTTAATTCTCTTCGTATCTAGATACATACAGAAGGAAAAATTATAAAAGTCAAAGATTCCGTAATTCATATCAACGTTGGATGGGTTACTGAAAACAGGAGCATACCCAGCTTATGTCACTGAAACTAGAATGCACCAATTTTCATGATAGGTTAAACACGATCCCATTCGCAATATCTCACCATTGGCAAACCCTCCAGCTCTGGCAGGAACGACAAAGAAAAAAAAATACCACCACCACCAACAAAAAAAGAACCTATGTATGCTTGAATAACATGCGTGTTTGTCCATGGTTTTCTATGAGGACCGGCACACATTATTTAGCTGTTCTTGCCATGCCACAGTAATGCTTTAAACTGCTGCTGGTTTGTCAGAATGAATGTCTCTGTGACGCTTGTGTGAAGTAAAGGTTTCAATCTTGTTGTGCTATTTTGCTTCGGGTGTTTATATTGTGCTTGCTTTGCTTTGCCTTTTTATTTCTTTTGTTCAGCTTTTTAGCTTCCTGCGTTTTCAGGAGATGAGGGGGGGGGGGGTGTTTGTCATTGAAAAAATGAGAACGTATTCTATAAGCTAGCATGGTGGATGTTACAGTTGAGGAGTTAATACTGTTGGACTTTAATCCATGGGTCATGAAGTCACTGGTTCAAATTTTGGTGGCACCTGATGAATCAAAAGTTGGGATTTTTACGATCTCCCAGGTCAACTTCAAGTGCAGATTTGCCAGCGCCTTAATTCACTTTGCAACTACACACTTACAGGAGGGAAAATAATGCAAGTCAAAAAATTCTGTAATTCATTTTGAAAGTTCAGTGGGTTACTGAAACAAGTATAACAAGTATACATCCCAGAAATAGGAATGCAACTATCTTCATTATGGACAACAACAAAAAAGTCTGTCCCGAGCCTAAGGCTCATCAGGCCGGTGCTTATCCCGGTTTCTGTGGCGCTAAGCGACTGAGAGTCATAGACTCCCCCCTGGATAGGACGCCAGTCTATCGCAGGGTTAACCCCCAACACAAGGTTGGTACCCCTTTTACACCTGGGTGGGGTGAGAAAATAGCCGTAAAGTGCCTTTTCCAAGGGCACAACGCCATAGCCGACAGCTGGGATCGAACCCGCAACCTTTAGATTACGAGTCCAACGCCCTAACCACTCGACTACCGCGGGGCATTTTATGGACAAAACGCGGTCATATTTACAACATCTCACCATTGGTAAACCTCGGAGCTCTAGCAGAAACGAGAAAAGAAAAAAAAAACCCACCACCAACAACAACAACAACAAAAAGAACCTATGCATGCGTGAATAAATCATTCGAGTCTGTCCATGTTTTTTGTTTGGAAACTGACACCAAATTAATTATTTAGCTGTTCTTGCAGTGCCACAGTAATGCTTTTAGCTGCAGTTGGCTTGTCAGAAGGAATATCTCTGTGCCGCTTGTCTGACGTAAAGCTTTCAATCTTGTTGTACCGCTTTCTGCTTCGGGAGATTATTTTTAAGCTTGTTTGCTTTGTTTTGCTTTAAAAACATCTTTTTGTTCTATTTTTTGCTTTCTTTGTTTTGTTTTTTTTAGATTAGGGGGGAGCTGTCTTTGAAAAAATTAGAAAGTATTTTAAAAGCTTACACAACAGATGCTAAGTCTCACATTGGTAAGCCTTGTAGCTCTAGCAAGAACCAAAAAAAAACCCCAAACAGCATGAAAAAACCCTCTACATTATGTGCGTGAATAAATCATGTATGTCTGTCATGTTTTTGTTTCGGGACTGACACACATAATCTAGCTGTTCTCTATGTAATAAATGCCAGGGTAATGCTGTCCTTACACTGCAGTCAGTTTTGTCAGAATGAATGTCACTGTGTCGCCTATGTGTCGTCAAGCTTTCAATCTTGTTGTGTGGCATTTTACCTCAGGTGTTTAGTTTGTGCACACTTGCTTTTGTTCTGCTATTTTTGCTTTCTTCGTAATTTTGTC
>CM060332.1:43098248-43105748 GCA_030674155.1 Stramonita haemastoma
ATAAGGTCTGTGTTATATGGTCTGTATGGAAAGCTTTATACGGTCTGTGTTATATGGTCTGTATCAAAAGCTTTATATGGTCTGTTTCTAAAGATTTATATGGTCTGTATGGAAAGCTTTATACGGTCTGTGTTATATGGTCTGTATCAAAAGCTTTATATGGTCTGTTTCTAAAGATTTATATGGTCTGTATGGAAAGCTTTATAAGGTCTGTGTTATATGGTCTGTATGGAAAGCTTTATACGGTCTGTGTTATATGGTCTGTTTCAAAAGCTTTATATGGTCTGTGTTATATGGTCTGTATGGAAAGCTTTATATGGTCTGTGTTATATGGTCTGTATGGAAAGCTTTATACGGTCTGTGTTATATGGTCTGTATGGAAAGCTTTATATGGTCTGTGTTATATGGTCTGTATGGACTGCTTTATACGGTCTGTGTTATATGGTCTGTATGGAAAGCTTTATATGGTCTGTATTAGTAGCTTGACATGACCTTATCAAAAGCTTTGTATGGTCTGTAACAAGCTATGGTCTGTATCTAAAGCATAAGTATATGGTCTGTAACAAAAACTTTCTATGGTTTAATCAATAGCTTTCGTTTTTGTATAAATCTGACCTCAACCAGCATTTCTTTCTTTTTATTTTTATTAACGAGATCATTCCAACGGTAACCATTTGTTAGTTTTCATGTTCTGTGGTGGTGGTGGTGGTTGTGGTGGTGGTGGTGGTGGTTGTGGTGGTGGTGGTGGTGGTGGTGTTGTTATTGTTCCAGCTGCTGCTGCTGCTGTTGCTAGTTAGGTGGGGTTTTTTCCCCTACAACATACTCGAAGAAAAATAATTTCTGTTTATAAAACACCTGGATTTTTTTTTGGTCAAAACTCAAAGTCTTTAGATTGACCTGCATACAAAAATCAAGAGATTATGTCACATCTACACTGACATGGTAATCGTTGTTGTTTTCGACACAATCAAATTGGCAACCATTTTGCACGCAGATGGTACACAGCTACACACACATACACTAGGAGACTAGAGGAAACATAATTAACCCACCTCCCGCCACAAAGGATAGCACATACATAACGACTAATCGATAATTCTACCTGGCTCACAAACTGGCCTTATGTATTTGGTCAGTCAGCCAGTCAGTCAATCATCACTCCCGTACTCACCTGTGTGCAAATTCAGCCTTACACAGCACCGCTACTGCCAAACTCTCACCCACCACCTGCTGTTCAAACCCTAACACGTCCGAACACTGCAGTTATAATCCATTGACGCTGTAAATCCGAAACGTTTTATAAGATCATTGAACCTTTGAACTTGAAAGACACAGTTTCCGTTTTCTATAGATTTTGTGGCAAACTTGTTGACTTCATATCACAGTTTGGGGGTTGGAAGCTTACAAAACCTATATAAAAAAAAACCCACCTACATCGCAGCGTGGATCTTCTCTGCGAGTGTTTGTGCTGCTCTTATCCTCTGTGAAGGCTGTTATAAGGCCTAGATCTAGGCCTTGCTCGCTTGCAACACGACAAATTTCTGTCCTTCGTTAAAAGTGAGAGAGAGAGAGAGCGTGGTCATTTGTCTATAAATAGATAGACATGTCGATGGACGGGCGTGTGTGGTACCTTGGGTTGGACAGGCGGACTTGCACACAACGCTCACACACACACGCACACGCACGCACAGACTCACACACACACGCGCTTGCTTGCTTGCTCAGTCATCCATGACGTCAGGGAGAAGGAAAGAAAAAAAAAGAAAAAAAAAATCAGAAAGGTATAGGCACAGGCGCATGGATACAAATGTATTGTAGTGTTGGTTTTTTTTTGTTTATTTGTTTCCTTGTTTTTCGTAAATTTGTTGCTTTTTTTTAAAAGTCTTTTATTTCGAGGATAATAGAATAAGCACTCATGCGATTTTTTTTTTTTTTACTTCAAGTCTTCGTGTGTATGCAGTTTTGTCAATTTTGTCATCCGTTCTCACTGGCACACAATGGCCTACTCTTCCGAAAAGCGGAACGAGCTTGAATGATTGCGCAAGATGTTCTGCGTGCGGTTTGGACACGGGGCCTCGGTTTATAGTCTCATCCGAGGGATCTTAGGGATGAGTGGAGTCGGCACTGATGTTAACTCCTCCAGAGGAAAAATTCTCTTGAAGGAGATTCGAGCCGTGGTCAGCAGATCACGAGCTGTGTGTGTGTGTGTGTGTGTGTGTGTGTGTGTGTGTGTGTGTGTGTCTGTGTGTGTGTGTGTGTGTCTGTGTGTGTGTGTGTGTGTGTGTGTGTTGCTGTCTCTCGCAGTCTATCTTGTTTTATTAAGCATATTTGAATCAAAGAGTATGACAACAAAATCACACAGTACACTATTTTTTGTTTTTGTTTTTAGCAACAATCAAGCTTAAAGCTCATTATAGTACTCAGTCTAATGAAAACAGTTTTCTCAACAAACGAATGTAATGACAGAAGATTATGGAAAAAGTGAGATATTACATAGAACAAATTCAAAAATGGATATCAATATATCACCCATAGTCAATATTATTGCATTCAGTATGGCATATCAAAACAAACAAAACAAAAACAAACAAACAAACAAACAACAACAGCAGCAGCAAAAATAGAAAATGAAGCAACTCTCAAAAACATAAACAAATGAATGAAATGATAAATGATATGACAGTAAAACTGTAAATGAATGCAGTATGGTCAACACTATTAGATATCGAGTAATTATAACCAAATAAAACAGCTAAATAAAAAAAAACAACAACTAAAAATCGTCAGATTCATTAAAGAGAGAGAGAGAGAGAGAGAGAGAGAGAGAGAGAGAGAGAGAGAGAGAGAGAGAGAGAGAGAGAGAGAGAGAGAGAGAGAGAGAGAGAGAGAGAGAAAACAATCTTTATCTTTTTAATCATCTTTATTTTTCAAGGGTGACAGATAAGTATATTCACATACTTTTATTTTCATCCGGCCCTTGCCCTGATCAAGAACTATTATGAAAACAAAAAGAAAGCCCTTTAAAAAAAAAAAAAAAGAACAACAAAAAAACAAGAAACAAACAAACACTACCCAAAACAAACCAAAACAAACAAAAGATATAATAGCAATCCCCCTCCCTCGTAAAATCCACAACCACAAGCAACAGAATTCCAACCTATGATTGAAAGAAAGGGGATTAATATTTAACCACATAATCCCCAACTGGATACATTGATCATTATTTAATTACACAAAAGAGACAGATGTGTATTCAATAAACAAACGACAGAGAGAGAGAGAGAGAGAGAGAGAGAGAGAGAGAGAGAGAGAGAGAGAGAGAGAGAGAGAGAGAGAGAGAGAGAGAGAGAGAGAGAGAGAGAGAGAGAGAGAGAGAGAGAGAATGAATGAATGAATGAATGAATGAATGAATAAATGATTAATCTTTATTTTTCAAGGGTTACAGAGTAAGCATTACATACTTTTTTTTCATCCGGGCCCTTGCCCTGATCAGGGAATAAAGCTAAGAAACCCCCTCCCTACCCCTACATACCAGCATCACCACCACCAGCAGTTCAACCAATATTTTAAAAGAAGAAAATGGGATACATTCAACAAAACGCGTCATCCTAACTGGATACACTGATAACTATTTAAACAAACGTGGTGTGTGTGTGTGTGTGTGTGTGTGTGTGTGTGTGTGTGTGTGTGTGTGTGTGGTGTGTGTGTGTGTGTGTGTGTAAGCGGGAAAACAAGCAAAGTAGGCATAAAAGGGGGGAAAAAAGGTTTAAAAAAATAACATAAAAACCCTTTAAACACAAAAAGCTACATGAAAACACATCTCTATATTCAAATGGTAAGAATACAATTTGAATTCAACATAACAACCAAAACACTCCTCTCCATAATGTCTTGGGTAGAATATGTGAAGGTGGAAGTTGGAAGGGAAAGGAAAGGGAAAGGAAGGAAAAGAGATTTATTTATTTATTTTATTTATTTATTTATTCTTTTATATCGAGGATAACAGAATAAGCAATCATGTGCTTTTTTTCATCCGGTCCCCGTGTGCATGCAGTTTTGTAAATATTGTCATCTGTTCCCACCGGCACACGATGGCCTACTCTTACGAAAAGCGGAACAGGATTTAACGTGTGCGCAAGATGTTCTGCGTGCGTTCGCACACGGGGCCTCGGTTTAAAGTCTCATCCGAAGGACTTTTGGGGAGAGTGGAGTCAGCACTGATGTTAACTCCAGGAAGAAAATTTCCTCGACCGGACTCGAACCCGGGTCTTCTGTTCCCAACGGCATCCGATGACCTACTCTTACGAAAAGCGAAACAGGATATAACGTGTGCGCAAGATAATAACGTGTGCGTAACAATAATAATACTGATAATAATAATAACAACAACAACAACAACACCAACATCCACATCTCCATTGTCGTAAGAGTGGAGAGAGTGAGGGAGACAGAGACAGAGAGAGAGTCAGAGTCAGAGTCAGAGAGACAGACAGAAAGACAGACAGAGAGACAGAGAGACAGAGAGACAGAGACAGTTTCCTTTTTTTCCAAAATCACAAAAAACAAACAAAGAAACTAAATAATATACAAAATATACAAGACAAACAAAACAAAAACAAAAACCATAAAACCCCCAGCAGTTACAAAAAGACAGATTACATGTGTTGTTATGAAAAAAGTGCACTTCCTCCCTCGCCCTGCCTTGTGCTGGTTTAGTAATTGTTCAGCAGTTTTGTAACAGGAAAACTGATTATGTTATAATTAATACCTTATGATTTAGATAATATGTATCTGAAATGTTTTTAGCATTCGAGGATTTTTTCCGGGGAGGGGGGGGGGTAAGATCATTTTCACATTATAATGGTGGTGGTGGTGGTGGTGGTGGTGGTGGTGGTGGTGGTGGTGGGGAGCACAAAACCTTACTGTTAGGCTTGAAAGCACTTTGTACTGTGGGATTTTAATAATCATCTGTTGTCGATTTCTTATTTCGGGGATATTTGAAGAAAAAAAGAAAGAAAATCAACTGGTAGTGGAATGAAGTGTGTGTAAGAGAATTAAGACAATGGAGATGTGGATGTTGGTGTTGTTGTTGTTGTTGTTATTATTATTATCAGTATTATTATTGTTGTTACGCACACGTTATTATCTTGCGCACACGTTATATCCTGTTTTCGCTTTTCGTAAGAGTAGGTCATCGGATGCCGTTGGGAACAGATGACAAGATTTACAAAAGTGCATACACACGGGGACTGGATGTAAAAAGAAAGCACATGAGTGCTTGTTCCATTATACTCGATTATAAAAGAATAAAATGGAGAAAAAAAGAAAATGTTGTTGTTATTGCTGTTATTTTTGTTGTTGCTACTGATGTTATGGTTGTTGTTGGTGTTGTTATTATTGCTGTTATTTCTGTTGTTTTTTTTGTTGTTGCTGCTGTTGTTGTTATTGTTTATGTTGTTATGGCTGTTGCTGCTGTTGCTACAGCTGTTCCTGTTATGTTATTGTTATTGCAATGTTGTTGTTACTGCTGTTGTTCTTGCTATTATTGTTGCAATTCTTGTCATTGTTGTTGCTGCTGTTACTATTGTTATTACTGTCATTGTTGTTGCTGACTGTTACTGTAATTGTTGCTATTGTTTATTGTTATTGATGCTCTTGTTATGGTTGCTGTTACTGTTGTGCGTTCCCAAGCTTAACACTCTGGGGGTCACCCAGATTGTGCACACTGTCCTACTCATCCCACCTGGAAATCACTGTAATACTGTAAGCCTTCACACTGGATGGGGAGTTTGCTTGTGTGACTGTTTTAAAAGAAACCTCAACATATAGGCAGCCATACTTCGACTTCAGGAGAAATGTTCCTCCGTCCTTTTGTAAAGAGAGTACACAGTTTGTGATGCTAAGAGTTTGTCACGGGATGAAAGTTTAATCTCAAAATTACATTTCATAATTATCACACACACACACACACACACACACACACACACACACACACACACACATACACACTCACACACACACATATATATATATATAAAATAATAATACATGGAATTTATATAGCGCTATATCTTGTAAAAACAAATCAAAGCGCTTGCACTCGACCCTCACAACAAACAACCAATGACAATAAATAATTCTAGCAAATACGAAAGCACACACACGCGCGCGTGTGCACGCGCACACACACACACACACACACACACACACACACACCACGCACACACACACACACACACACACACATGGAGTATATATATATATATAGAGAGAGAGAGATATATATATATATATATATATATATATATCTTTTTTGAAGAATGATTAATGGTATGTGTCCAGTTTATATGTCCAAATCTTGTTCCAGACCTTTTTTTTTGCTAGTTCAGAGAGCAACCCTATGCATACCACAGACGCAGAGCTTTGGAACATAGAATACTAAATTGAATCTCTGTAATCAATAGAAATCCTCTCCCCCTACCGTAATTGTTCGATGGAACTCTCTCCCCGCTAACATTCAAAGCTTCCAACTCCCTAGGTGCGCTCATGCTTTATTTATCTGCTGCTGATGATGACTCTGTAATGCCCCGATATTTCTGTATGGGTGAAAGAGATGAATAAATAATTCTGTGTAGTTTGCGCTTGGGAATCAGTCATTTAAATAGAGGACACAATGGGAAGACAACATTAGAGAGTTGACGGGCCTTGGGTGGAGCGATCTGCTACGGAGGAGGGTGGAGGACCGCGGGGAGTGGAGGAAGCTGGTTGCAAAATTTTTCACTAGTGCCCCCACGGTCCGCGGGACTAGGAGACAGGTGAAAGAAGGTGAAAGATTACGATTTGTTTCATCGTCAGTTAGTTGACAGTCCATAATGTGTTTGTGGCAATGTATCAATGTAAGAGGAATAGTGGAGCTTTATTTGTTATTGTGTCCTCATTTCAACTTTGTCCTGGGAAGCTACTGTACTATCAACTACCACTTTATTCTTTTGAAGTGCACTCTCTCTTCGAAAAGAATCGGGATTTCCGTGTGGACACCACTATCCCATAAAGTGGTATAAATAGTGTACACTGTTAGGATATTAGTGAAAGTTTTCAAGCAGATTTTCTGTGGTAATGAAATGGTATTAGAGGCTTTTCTGTATTGAATTCAAATTGTTATTACGAGCTTATAAAGCTAATGAGGAAGTCGCTACTAGCAATTACTCTGTTAATTAGATTAAATTTGATAAAAGTTTTAATAATTATGTAAAAGCTTAACAAACACAACAAAGCTCTAGAAATAACAGTCTTTCATTAACATCATCATAATTATGCATTTCTAGCAAAAAACGGTATTTGTGGCTTGTCTGCCTCGTCCTTTGGATGTTGATCATCGCCATGTTGGGTGTCAGGGTGATGAACACACACACACATTACCCGCTGTGGTACCTTACAACCAAACACTTTTCAGAATTTAAAAGTGTCAATCGCATTCACACAAGAATATTCGACATCCTT
>CM060332.1:43115748-43120748 GCA_030674155.1 Stramonita haemastoma
GATGGTGTCTAAACACGACACCTGTGTGCATGTTGGTTTTTTGTTTATTCTGTAGTCATCCGCTCCAATCTGCACACAATGGCCGGCTCTTCCGAAAGGCGGAACGGGCTTTTAACATGTGCGCAAGATGTTCTGCGTGTGTTCGCACACGGGACCTCGATTTGTAGTCTCATCCCAATGACATGATATTAGACCAAAAAATGGGGGGGTAGGGGTGTCTCAGTGATACATGTCTGACGAGTCGAACCATCTGTTTGAAACAAAAAGTTTTGCTGATTTTGACAATTTTAAAAGAAAAGTATGTATAATGCATTTTGTACTTTTTTTTTTTTTTTTTTTTTTTGTGGGGGGGGGGGGGAATTAAGGATATAGAGCAATACCAGGTGGTCATGAGAAAGTCAAAAACGAGGATTGCTCAATCAAACCTTGGCTGAATCCCAGGCCATCAAATCGTGAGAGCAGCGCTGTAATCTGTAGGCTGTCCCACCCCTAATAATACACATGCTAAAACAAGGGCTGTCTTTTTGTGGCGTGTTTTATTGCGATAAGGCTTGTTGTACTCATTACCTTTCCTGGGGGAGGAGCAAGAGTATAACGCCCTTGTGTTAGGCTACACTCCCCGCCTTTAGCTTTCAGGAGAAGTAGTACCTTTCATAGAGTTTGTTTTGTTTTTTTAAAAGGGGGGGGGGGGGTTTAAAGGTGTCCCATAACCTATGTGGTCGTAGGGGAGCGAGGCATCAGAGACCTTAGCTTCTCTTGGGGCCAGCATATTGAGGGTGGTGGCGCCCATCTCCTCTCCCTCGCTGTTTTACCTTCCCTGACCCTAAAGAGGGCAGGTACCCATTTACACACAGCTCGGTGAACTTGGGGGAACTGTGCTGAAGCCAAGCGGTCACCCATCCAGTTGAGTAACCACGCTCCATGCTGCTTAACCTTGGTTGGGGGAAAGCGAGTGCTCTGACCACTGAGCTTTCCCATCTCCACAAATAATTAGAGAAAATAATGCTGATTTTCACAGACTTTGGAAATTAAAAAAAAACTGCTTTGTATTCTTGTTTTTGGGGACTGAGGACGTAGACCAATACCAGGTAGTCATGAAAAAGTTGGAAATGGTCATCAAATGAGGATTGCTTGTGTTCCTACAGTGTTGACCCTGTACATGCATAATTATTATTGTGATTAGGAAACTAGCAGACGACAATTACTGATTTTTTAATAAAAATTTAGACATACTAAATTTGTGCAAAAATCACACGAGTTATGAGTCAGAGTGTCACAACACAAAATCCCCAGCGTCCAGAAAGGACGAGGTTAGATTTTCTGCTGCAACTAGCTCGTTAAAAATTCGTCCGGAAAAGGGGTGGCAGTCACAGCAATCTCCCAAAGCACAACTCAAAAGGCAAAAATAAACATATACAAACAAGACGCTTTATTTCACTTTCATACACACTTAAACAATTCTAAGCTAACATGCCCCTTTCCCCCCCTCCGCCCTTCCTAACACCCCTAACCCTCTACACAAATATATGTAAAGAAGAAAAAAAAATGAAAATAATACTCTCTCACACACACACTCTCAAAGACTTCACAATGGGGGAAAAGGCATCAGGACGGGAAACGTGGGGGGGACACTCAACTTTCGAAAATGTCACAATGCTGACGTTGAGGCGCTGGATGCGTTGGACGCCAGTGTCCAGTTCAGGCTCGCAGCATGCTGTGAAAGGTCCCCGCTCCACTCTCATCCTCTCTGCTACGATGGCCCAGAGAGGTCTGCTGGAACGCCGGGTGCGGTGTTCTGCCCGACACGCTGTCCAGACCCGAGGTCTGTCCCACCCGACATTCAGTCCCGTCTGCCCAAAACACAAACGGCCCCTGCTGCCGCCTGCCCACACACAAACAACAACAAGCTGTGCCCAGGAATTAATATTTGGTCACATAATGAGTGTCAACCCCCCTCCATCCCTTGCCTTCCCCCACCTTAACAATCCACAACAATTTCCATCATAACAATTTCCATAGTAACTCCTCCATGAGGTTACGACCATCAATCGCTTCAAATAAGCTGTCACACCGACATACAAATAAACACGACATAACCTCTGACTGCCCACATATATCCCTACAGTCAGAGGAACAGGACGGATTACTGGGGATAGTACTCAAACTAAGACGACGCCGGTGAACCTGCGGTCCCCTCAGTTTCAATCCACCGCGACGGCCCGAAAACCCCAGAATCATAAAAAGAAACAAAAGAATGAAGTACTGAAAATAAAGTCTTGGAACCAAATGGAATCTGCGTGTTCGGAAAACCTATCTTCTCTCTTCCCCCACCAAGGCAGAGTTCGAGAGAAGAAACTATTGGAACCAAAACAAAGTGGCGAAGTCGTGGGTTCGAAACCCCGGTGCAACACCCACTCACTCCAGTCGGCGGAATGAGTAAATAATTCAAAAAAAAAAAGTTGCATGCATCCGAAAAAATGTTGGACACTTCCGAGTGTCTAAACCAAATAAAATAAATTTGATTTCTGCCACACGCTACATACCTCAGACAGCTCGTGTGGATAACTTCATCTTGTGCCGATCGCGGCACCACGACTCCTGCGTCGGCAAGGAGGTCTGTCTCTGCACCTTGGCTACCGAGCACAAGGTGTCGCCGGGGTGGCATCACGACAGGCAATATATGCCTTCTATCACCTGAACTCAGGTGAGCTCTCACCCCGGTTTCGGCGGAAAACCCCGCCACGCACGGGCACCTCGTACGCGGCCACTCAGGGAGTTTTACGCATGGCTACACAACATGTTACATAAAAATCCCATGCGCACGCTAGCCTGCGCTCAGGGTTATGGATAACAATAAACTAAAGTGGGGAGGGTGGAGAAAAAAAAAATGGTGTGGAGGTAAAGGACCCCCCGTCAGTCCCCTTAAAACCACACCTCTCCCTCCGTGTCCAGGGCGCTAGTCCTTCACCCTGGCGGTCAGGAGAGGTGTAAGTGGGGTGGTGAAGGGGTGTGAGGATTCGATCCTGGGTCGATTCGTGACACAGAGGTTACTAGTTTTTCATCCCCCCCAAAAAAAAATTCGCGATTTTTTTTTTTGTAAATGCCTTAATGCGTGCGGTATAAACGCAAAGAGTGAAATAGGAAAAACAAGGGAAAAGTGACAAAATATTAAAGGTGGTGTGTAGCCTTGAGAGAAAAGGAAAGGCACCAGGGGCTTGTGCAAGACTCTTTGTTTGCTCGGGTGGTGGTGGTGGTGGTGGTGGTGACAGATCTTGCTTCGCCCAAAGTACACTTCGCTTTTCCCAGTGCAATGTGGAATGTCTGTTTGTTATCTCTTTTAGTGACAGAGGCCACACTCCACACTGGTCTGATTGTCCCTCCTGTAGCCCGTGGTCTGTTGTAGAGAAGAATAGTGATAATATTAATAATGATGATGATGATGATGATGATGATGATGATGATGATGATGATGATGATGATGATGATGATGATGATCAAAATTAACTACTACTACTACTACTACTACTACTACTACTACTACTACTACTACTACTACTACTACTACCACCACCACCACCACCACCACCACCACCACCACCACTACTACTACTACTACTACTACTACTACTACTACTACTACTACTACTACTGATGATGATGATGATAATAACAACAATAATAATAACAATGATGATGATGATGATGATGATGATGATGATGATGATCATCATCATCATCATCATCATCATCATCATCATCATCATCATCATCATATAAATGGAGTTGATATAGTGTTATATCTTGCAAAAGCAAATCAAAGCGCCTGCATTCAACCCAGTCGCACACATGCAACCTATTACAAATAGTTTCAACAAATAATTGGTTTCAACAAATTTAAACAATTACTGGTTTCAACAAATTTAAACAATTACTGGTTTCAACAAATTGAAATACACACACACACACACACACACACACAACACACACACACACACACACACACACACACACACACACACACACACACACACACACACACACACACACACACACACACATACTGTCGTAAGAGTAGGCCATTGTGTGCCAGTGGGAGCAGATGACAAGATTTACATTTTTAGATGGTTTAGATCTTCAAGTGGCTATATAGACTAAAATGTAAAAATGCTGTTTTTGACAAAGACCCCATGTGCCAATGCACGCAGAACCTGCGCACATGTTGGCAACCTGCTCCGCCTTTCGGAAGAGTAGGCCATCGCGTGCTGGTAAGAACAGATGGAAAAAGGTGAATGTAAAGGTGTCCCATAACCTATGTGGTCGTAAGGGAGCGAGGCATCAGAGACCTCAGCTTCTCTAGGGGCCGGCATATTGAGGGCGTCGCCCATCTCCTCTCCCTCGCTGCTTTACCTTCCCTGACCCTAAAGAGGGCAGGTACCCATTTACAGCTGAGTGGACTGGGGGGACTGTACTGAAGCCAAGGCGCGCAAACAGTCACCCATTCATTTAGTAACCACAATCGATGCTGCTTTCACCTTGGTTGGGGGAAAGCTAGTGCTCTGATCAGTGCGTTATCAGGGGACGGGATAGTCGGAGTGGGGAGGGGAGAGTGGGGTGATTAACCTAGTGGTCAGAACATTGCGCTCGCAATTTGACGACCCGGGTTCGATTCCCGCTCGAGGGTTTTTTCCCCTGTAGTTAACGTCAGTGCTGACTCTACTCTCTTTAAAAGTCCTTCGGATGAGACTTTAAACCGAAGCCCCGTGTGCGAATACACACACGCAGGAGGACATCTTGTGCACACGGTAAATTCTCTTCCGCTTTTCAAAAGAGTAGGCCATTGCTTGCCGGTGGGAACGAATGACAAGATTTACAAAACTGCATACACACGGGGACTGGATGTAAAAGAAGCACATGTTTTTATTCCATTATCCTCGGTATAAAAGAATAGATAAAATACAAATACAATTAAAAACCCATCCACCTGGTAACCACGCTCGATG
>CM060332.1:43130748-43133248 GCA_030674155.1 Stramonita haemastoma
ACAACACACACAACCAACCCCTTAGAAATGAATTAAAAGTACAAGTCGTGCACGTACCCGTGACAGATAGAAACAGATTGTGAAAGAGAGGAGAGGTAACCTATGATATACTCTAGAGAGTAAACACACTGATTAGATGAAAAACAAACAAACCCAAACCCCAAAATACAACAATTTCTAATCTTTAAAAGCAGAGCAAAAAGAAACTAGAACGTAAGAAAACAAAAACAGAAAAAAAAGAACAAAAGCAATAACAACAACAACAACAACAACAAAAACAAGAGCAGAACAACAAAAAATAACGATTAGTTTGTGTTCCTCACCATCTCTTAACAATCGTATCCACCATCCCCCACAATCTAGAGTCTAAAAAGAAAAAAAAAATTGATGTGAAAAATGTCTACAACATTATGGGGAAAAAAGAAAAAAAATCCCTGAAAGAAAACCCTGCCTGCAAACAAACAAATAGAAAAATTAAACGCACAAAAAGCATTACTCTTTCGTTGAACAACGAGCAAGATTCTTTATTTGTATTTTATTTCCTTCATTTTGATTTGCGTTCCCCTTTTTAAAAAAAATTCTTATGTTTATTTGTAGAGGGGCTTTTCCTTTCCTTTTTATTTATTTTTTTTTTTTTAGTTTGCTATGAGTTGTGAATTTGTTTTTTATCTGTTTTGTTTTGAGTTGAGACGTGTGAGCGCCAAGTCACGTCTTGCTGTCACGTATATGAACATAATAATCCAAAGAAACACTTTGTTTAGTGTTATTTTCGTCTTATTGTTGTTTTGTTTTGTTCAACAAGAAAATTGCCAAAGATTTCGTGCTTCTTTCCAAAGTCAACATACAGTACAGATCTGACCTTTTTTTTTGTTAATTATGTGCACGTGATCTTGCTAATCGTGCACGTTAAAGATCCCATGATTTATGTCAGCATTCAGAAAAAGAAAAAAAAAGAAAAAAAAAAAAACAAGCACGGACCTCAAAGAGCTGACCTAGGCCCAAGGTTCTGTCAGTTTACCCCCCCCCCCCCCAAAAAAAAAAAAAAAAAAAATTAACATTCTTTTATTTCATAAGTAGTGGATTAAAGCACTAAGGTGGGTTGTTTTTTTTAATTCAGTCCCTGTGTGCATGCAGTTTTGTAAAAGTTTGTCATCGCTTCCCACTAGCACAAAATAGGCACATAGAAACACGTAGGACATTTTGCGCACACGTTAAACCCGATCTACACTTTGAAAGAGTAGGCCATTCGTTGCAGGTAAGAATGAAACACACTTTTTTTTAAACGCATGCACACTGGTGTGTTATTTAGCTCTCATTTCCAAGTCGGAATGTGGCTACCTTAATGGTGGGCAAAAATGATGTCCTATAACCTAGGCGGTCGTAGGGGAGGGAGCCAGGCATCAGAGACGTCAGCTTCTCTAGGGGCCAGCGTATTGAGGGCGGCACCTATCTCCTCTCCCTCGCTGCTTTACCTTCTCTGACCCTAAAGAGGGCAGGTACCCATTCTCAGCTGGGTGAACTTGGGGGGACTGTACTGAAGCCAAGGCGCGCAAACGGTCACCCATCCAACTGGTAACCACGCTGCTTAAAACTTGACTGGGGAAAAGCGAGCAGAGCACTGACCACTGAGCTATCCCGCACCCAATGGAAATAAAAGCAAGGGCTTAAAAGGTCACAATTAGTGAACCTAGAAGCTCTACCCATGGAAAAAAAAACTGATGGAAATAAGTGTACTAAAAAAAAGAAGAAAAGAAATGAGACTTCAACTGGTGTCTGCATCACAAAATGTAAAGCTTTAAGTTATAGCTCTAAGCTTTCATGCTCTAAGTTATTAGAGTCAAGTCTTAATTCCCACTGCCCCAATTTTCTGCTCAGCAGTAAGCCCACTGCTAGTAGACTTATTTATTTATTTATTTTATTTATTCTTTTATATCGAGGATAATGGAATAAATACTCATGTGCTTTTTTCAGTCAGTCCCCGAGTGTATGCAGTTTAGTAAATAATATTGTCATCTGTTCCCACCGGCATACAACCGACTTGACTGAACGAGAAAACACGCTAGCAATCTGGGCCAAATTCATGTCAAACGGCCATCTTTCTCTACGCTGGGCTCTGATTTTATCAGTTTTCAGACATTTCGACAACTCCCTAAAAACAAGCCAGCTTTGATAATGATGTAGATGAAGACGAATTTAAGCGAACCTACATGTTTGAAGCAAAAGGCACAGCCCTGATGAATGAAAGGTCACCGCTTCTGTGTTGAACTGGTCACGTTTTCTGATTTCCTGTGTGACCCACTTTAAACAAGCAAAAAAAAAACAAAAAAAACACGTGCCGTAAAACGTGCCGTTTCCTGCAGTAAAGGAAAATGTCGTAGTTTGTGAAAAAGTTGTAATTTTTTATGTAAAAAACGCAGAAAATGAGGTTGGTTTTTGTCGATCATAGATATAGGAAAGATAAAGTTGAATAAATATGTTTGCATACACGTTGTTAAAAATT
>CM060332.1:43138248-43145748 GCA_030674155.1 Stramonita haemastoma
ACAAACTCTTGTTGTTAGTAGTAGAAAGCGTTTTTCCATAGGAAGGTAGCAGGATGGTTAAGACGTTCGCCTGCCAATATGTAAGCCGTGAGTGTCTGGGTTCGTACCCAGCCTCGCCCTTTCTTCCCAGTTTGACAAAAAAATCGACCTGAATGTCAAAGTCATTCGGATGAGACTATAAACCGAGGCGCCGTGTGCGAACGCACGCAGAACATCTTGCGCACACGTTAAAACCCCGTTCCACCTTTGGAAGAGCAGGCCATCGTGTGCCGGTAGGAGCGGATGACATTTTTTTTTAATCCAGCATGCACACAGGTGTCGTGTTTAGACACCATCCCTGAGGGAGAAAAAAATAATGGGTAGGCGCTGCACTTGTGGCGACGCGCTCCCTCTGGGGAGAGCAGCCCGAATTTCACGAAGAGAATCTGCTGTGACATAAAGTGGTATAAAATAAAATAAAATTTGAAAAATGCCTGTTAAAGACAACCTTGCCCACTCGAAAAGTAACCTCTTTCCTCGTTTGTAAATATGACCGCCAGAAAATCTGCCAAAAACATTCCTTAGAGGAAAGAAAATTTGAAAACTGCCCTGTCATTTTTTACCCTTATCTTTCTGCTTCAATGTATATGCTTCTCTAACTTTTCGCTTTTCTGTTGACGAAGTTACTTTCAGTATGCGCATGTCAGGTCAAACCGGAAGAGGAAGTGGTTTCTGTTTTCCAAAATAGCCAGCAGAGATTTTGCTGTTTTCTGTCCAGTAAGTTGTGTGCTGTTCTAGCCATGATCGATTGGAACGAAAATTTAAAGCATTTTAGTGTGTAAGGGGTCTTTCTCTTAGTTTTATTATGAGTGTGCATGTGTGTGTGTGAGTGTGGTGTGTGTGTGTGTGTGTGTGTGTGTGTGTGTGTGTGTGTGTGTGTGGGGTGTGAGAGAGGAGAGTGTGTGTGTGCGTGTGTGTGTGTGGTGTGTGTGTGTGTGTGTGGTGTGTGTGTGTGTGTGTGTGTGTGTGTGTGTGTGTGTGGTGTGTCTGTGTTGTGTGTGTCTGTGTGTGTGCTGTGCGTGCGCACGCGCAAATACAAAGCATCCAACACACAGTTACAGTAAAACTGGTCATTATGTCATAATTAGTTCACCGATTTAAACATAGCTACTCGTAAAGATTCTGATTCCAAATTTCTACTGATACATTTCACAAAAAAAGTTCCAGAAGTGATTTTCAATAAACGTATAATTTTCTTTTATTTTAATATCATTATGCTTCTTAATACATCCAGAAAGTGCTGCAAACTCTAACAATACGGTATAAGTTTGTTTCTTTCTTACTTTCTTTGAGTTTTTTGTTGCATAATTTTCTTCTATGGCTGGAGGTACTAGGTTCACGAATGGTGAGATTTGTGTGTATGCAACCACTATTGTACACCATTCAGGTTAGGTAGCCGCATTCGACGTCGGGGATAACAATATCCAAACACAACACCGTGTGCATGTGTCTTTCACATAACATTTATCATCAGTTCTTTCCTGGCACAAATGGCCTACTCTTCTGAAAGGCAGAATAGGTTTTAATTTGTGCGCAAAATGTTCTGTGAGCATTCCTATCTGCTCGCTTTCCCTAAGCATCGAGGTGGTTGGTTACCAGTTGGATGGGTGACCGTTTACGCGCCTTGACTTCAGTACAGTCCCCCGGTTCACCCAGCTGTAAATGGGTACCTGCTCTCTTTAGGGTCAGGCCGGAAGTAAAGCAGCGAGGGAGAGGAGATGGGAGCCGCCCTCATATGCTGGCCCTTAGAGAAGCCTGAGGTCTCGGATGCCTCGCTCCCCTACGACTGCTAGGTTATGTCACACTTTTACCTTTTATTTTTACCTTATAATTATACCAGCGTTGCATTGAGCATAGAATGTCCAGTATCTGGTTTTGTTTGCACAAAAGCTGTCTTTGGACTGTAAGTGCAGCCTTGGAATCAACAGAGTAAAGCAGAGTCCATCTTTTTCTTCTTCTTCTCTCTTCTTCTTCTTCTTCTTCTTCTTCTTCTTCTTCTTCTTCTTCTTCTTCTTCTTCTTCTTCTTCTTCTTTTTTTCTTCTTCTTCTTCTTCTTCTTCTTCTTCTTCTTCTTCTTCTTCTTCTTCTTCTCTTCTTCTTTTTCTTCTTCTTTTTCTTCTTCTCTTCTTCTTTTCTTCTTTTCTTTTCTTCTTCTTTCTTCTTCTTCTTCTTCTTCTTCTTCTTCTTTCTTCTCTCTTCTTCTTCTTCTTCTTTCAAGTCTTTTTCAAAATCACTTCAACAGCCTTTAATTGAAAGCAGGTGCTCCGGTCTCCCTTGTTTCCAAAATCGAACTGAGCTCTTTCTCATCAGGCTGGCTGCATTTGATTTTCTTTTGCTAACCATTGAACGCTCTCACTCATGCACGCACGCGAGTGCATACACGCACAAACAGACGCAGAGCACCCCCACCCCCTACGACACACCCACACCCACACGCAAAGCACACACACACACACACACACACACACACACACACACACACACACACACACACACACACACACACACACACACACACACACACACACACTATGTCTCTCTCACCCTTCCGGCTCTCTGGGCCTCTGTAGACTATCTTTATATCCCCCTCCTCTCCCTCTCTCTCTCTCTCTCTCTCTCTCTCTCTCTCTCTCTCTCTCTCTCTCTCTCTCTCTCTCTCCTCATCTCTCATCTCTCTCATCTCCTCACACACACACACACACACACATACACACAAACAAACACACGCCCTTGACACTAATCTAGCCCAACATTGTCTGTTTCTCTGTCCCTGATTATATCTGCCTTTCTCTTAATCTGTCTGTCAATTTGTCAATTTGTCTGTCTCTCTGTCTGTCTGTCTGTCTCTCTGTCTGTCTCTACCCTCCCCCCCCCTCTCTCTCTCTCTCTCTCATTCACTCCATTTCCACTCCCCCCACCCCCATCTCTCTCTTTATCTGTCTCTCTCTTTCTCTCTCTCCTCTCCTCATGCACTTTTTCCACCTCTCCCCTTCTCTCTCTCTCTCTCTCTCTCTCTCTCTCTCTCTCTCTCTCTCTCTCACCTCCCCTCTCTCTCTCTCTCTTTCTCTCTCTCTCTCTCATCTCTCTTATCTCCTATTACTCACTCTTCTACCCCACCCCTCTCTCTCTCTTTCTATCAGCTGAGGTCTCGTGTGCGCGAACACAGGCATAGCCTAGTGGTCAGAACATTGCGCTCACAATTTGACGACCCGAGTTCGATTCCGGTCGAGGAGATTTTTCTCCTGGAGTTAACATCAGTGCTGACTCCACTCTCCCCAAAAGTCCTTCGGATGAGACTTTAAACCGAGGCCCCGTGTGCGAACGCACGCAGAACATCTTGCGCACACGTTAAATCCTGTTTCGCTTTTCATAAGAGTAGGCTATCGTGTGCCGGTGGGAACAGACGACATCTACAGAAATGCATTCACACAGGGACTGGATGTAGAAAAGCATAAGAGTGCGTATTCCATTATCCTCGATATAAAAGAATAAATCGAATTTAAAAAAAAATTAACATCTTCCGTGCACACCTACATTAAAACTCATTGTGCCTTTTAGAAGAGTAGAAATTTTCATTGCTGATAGAGACAAATAACAAACTTTAAAAGAAATTGCATACACACTAGTGTCATGTTTAAACATTGTCTCCGAGGTCAGAGTGTGGCTGCCTTAATTGTGGTGATTGGGGAAAAAACCCGTCACCTGTAAATTCTCACCATTGGTGAACCTAGGAGTTCTAGTCCAGACCAAAAATCCCAATAACAACAAAAACTACCCAAATCAAATAATCCACCCGGCCTTGACCCAGGTCAAAAGCTGTGTCAGTTATTGATGTCAGCTAACTGCCAGAACTACACTAAGATGTTGTTATGATGTAAAATGTTGTGTTGAGATTGCCTTCAGCCATGACAGGCTCTTAATTAACATAACAACCTGCACTTTCCTTTAAAGGAGAAAAATCATTTGAAGTCGGAGTATAATACTTATTATGGCGAGACACTTGAAAACAGTCACACTTGCAAACTTCTCATTCGGTGTACAATTTCAATCTCACATTGATTCCCAGGTGGGATGAGTGAGTCAGAGTGCCCATCCTGGTAACCCTCAGAGTGTTAAGCTGGGGAATACACAGCAACAACAAGAACAACAACAATAACAAATAATCCACTATTTGACAGGGTGTGTCATTTTTTTGGACAATCTGTGTGGTAATCAGCGATTACCTTTTCTCTTAAGTCAGCCCAGTGTTCTTTTCAAAGGGGTCAGGTAAAGTCACGTTGTAATGTAATACCTTGTTTCTTAGAGATAAACCTTCTGTGACGTGCAAGAAAATTAATCATCTGATTGGTCAGGTTACAAAGAAATGATTTGCATAAGTGGTGTTCCAAAAATAGAAATAAACTCTATATGGTCTGTCAACCTTTAGTATTCTTGGACAGTCGGAGCCCAAAGTCAAAGAGGTGAGGACTCTCTCTTGTTCTCTGGGAATCTTGAGGCTAGTGGACTTGTAGAAAATTTTAGGTGATTTTTTTTAACCTGTTTGGTGAAATTCCTTTAATTAAGTTTGTGGCCAGGCTAAAAGCTGTGTCAGTTATTGATGTTAGCCAGTTGCCAAGGTCTACACTAAAATGTTGTTATGTTGTAAAATGTTGAGTTGAGATTGCCTTCAGCCATGACACTCTCTTAACAGAACAACCTGCACCCTCTTTTAAAGGAGAAAAAAATCGTCTGAAGTCAGAGTATGCTGCCTATATGGTGAGGTACTTCAAAACAGTTATACAGGTAAACTTATCATACAGTGAGCAATTTCAATCTCACAGTGATTCCCAGGTGGGATGTAGTGAGTCAGAGTGCATAATTATTCTGAATGTTCCCTGAGTGTTAAGCTGGGGAACACACAACAACAACAACAACAAGTTAAGTTTGTAAGCTTTGATAGTCTATATGATGACAATATTGTGATTCGTTAGACACGGAAATTATCATTAATTAAGTCTCTGTGTGTTTTTTCAGGGACTAGGAGGGTGTGGAACTTGTTTTTTTTTAATCAGTTTTTATTTTGCTTTATAGAAATAGGAATACGGCTTTTAGGGTTTTTATAGTTTTTGTTTTTTTTGTTTTTTGAGGGATTTTGGGATCTGCCCTCACATTCACTAGGCAGAATGCTTAGCAGCTAGCCATATGACACCATGGACTAATACTGTTGTTGGGCGTTTCCAAGCTTAACACTTAGGGGCTACCCAGAATGTGCATTGGGTATCACTTACTCATAGTAAAGAATCACTGAGATGTTTTACGTGCACACTGGATGAGGAGTTTGTGTGTCTGTTTGCTTGGTTTTGATTAAGTAACCGACCATGCAGGGAGCCACACTCCAATTGCTTCCTCTTTAATTGAAGACTATAGATGTCGTTGTGCTTAGAGCTTGTTATGATGGAAATACAATGTCAATATATACCGTTTCTAAGCCATAACAACATCTTAATTGTAGGCTTAAAATACCCCTTATGAATTCATCCCCAAAGTCAGAATGCGGCTACCTTAATGGTGGGCAACTAACGGTGGCATACCGAGAAATCTCACTGCTGCTAAACTCTGCAAGCTCTAGACAAGGAAAACAAAATCAAAACCAAACAAAAAATTACAAAGTTGATGGCCTATGGCAAGGCCAAGACAAATGTTCATTGTTTCATTTAAAGCTCACTTTTACGACCTTTATTTCATTCTTTAAATTCTTTCTTTCTTTCGAGGATAATGGGATAAGTGCTCATGTACTTTGTACAGCCAGTCCTGTGTGTATGCAGTTTCGTCAATTTTGTCATCCGTTCCCACTGCAAACAATGACGTACTATTCTGAAAAGTGAAACAAGTTTTACGTATGCGCAAGATGTTCTGCGTGCGTTCGCAGACTGGACCTCAGTTTATAATCTCTTGGAAAGACTTTTTGGGGAGTGGAGTCGGCATTGATGTTAACTCTAGAGGAAAAATCCTCTCAAACGAGATTCGAACCCGGGTCAGCAGATCACTAGCACATCACTCTAACTACTAGGCTATCCCACCCCCATTTATCTGATGAAAATATACCAAGTTTTCTGGTAACAACCTGTATGAAGCTGTATCTGATGGTTACATTCAATCTTTAAGAATTATCTCAAATGAGGTGGACAAGATGTTTTACATCATTTTTCTTCGTTTCACGTTATCGAAACTTTTTTTCTGTTCAACTGTTTTTTTCTTTATTTGGATCAATTATTTTAACCTATTTATTTTTCGCTTTTACGATACAGCTTTGAAATGTTTTTATTTTATTCTCTTTTTTCTATTGTTTCTTAGAATATCGCTAATTCTGTTTTACAGCAGCTGAAATATTTAGATTTTTGGTTTTATTTGATAATTAAAAAAAAAGAAAATCTTTCAAACAAAAAGAATGTCATTTTTTTAAATATCTACAATACTTGCAAATAAATAGCAAACAGAACCACAAACAAAAACTTTTGCAATCTCTCTCTGGTATATACGAAATGAATTCTCCAAAAGTTTCTTTTCTATGGTGTTGTTTTTGTAGGTTTGATTATGTTTTTCTTTTATTTCCTCTGGTTTCAATTTCATTGCAGGATTATTTTGACAGAATCGAAAATTCGCGATTATCCTAGTAAATGTATTTTTCATTAATTTTCTTTCTTCATTTTGAGCACTTTCTCCCATTTTTTTTACATTTCTTTTTATATATCAAAGTTTTCTGCATCATTTTATTGTGTTCAATGTTTTGTTTTCTTGACCAAAAAAAAAAAAGAATGTTTACTTTTTATTAAAAATCCAACCTTTTTTACATTACTTTTTCAACTTTGCTAACATCATAACAAGTTTCAAACACTTATACTTTTTCTTCTGCTTGCAATTCCTCCCCCCCCCCCCCCCCCCTTAAGTTTAGCTGTATGTGTGGGGAGATGGATAGCTAGTGGTTAAAGCGTTGCACTCGCTGGATCGAACCCGCGTTTAAGCCACGACCGAAGAAACGCTTGCCCAAGAGGGATTTTTCCCCATGGAGTGAACATCACTACTGACTTCACTCCCCAAAAGTCCTTTAGATGAGACTGTAAACCGAGCTAAGCCAAGCGTGAGAACGCATGCAGAACATCTTGCGCACACGTTAACTTTTTGTGCTGACACAATTAAGAAAAAAGGCCATTTGTGCTGTAAGAATGACTGAATCCCCCTCCCCCAAAAAAGAAAAAAAAAAGTATGAAAATCTATTGTGGTGTCGTATTTAATAATAATATAATACATGGAATTTGTTAGCTATATCTTGCAAAAACAAACCAAAGCGCTTGCATTCAACCCACACGACGCAATGTAGCAACATTTACAGTTTTGACAAATTCGAATGTAACACACACACGACAACGCACTGCCGCACGCAGGCACCGCGCGCACGCACACACACACTACCAAACGTTATGC
>CM060332.1:43148248-43150748 GCA_030674155.1 Stramonita haemastoma
CGGTCAAAGTTCAAGTCAATGAGGGAAGAAAAAGGTCAAAGTTTAAAATTAAAATCTTTATACATAGATATGTGGACCAAAACCAAAAACCACAAACTACAAAAAAACCGAGACAACACACAACAACAACAAACAATAACAAACAAACAAACAAACAAACAACAACCCCCCTCCCC
The DNA here is from genome assembly GCA_030674155.1 of Stramonita haemastoma. Lineage (NCBI taxonomy): Eukaryota > Metazoa > Mollusca > Gastropoda > Neogastropoda > Muricidae > Stramonita > Stramonita haemastoma. The sequence goes on from CM060332.1 coordinate 43,148,425, forward strand.
CCCAAACAACAAAAAAACCCAAACCACCCAACAAAACCACATTCACCCTTACACAACAAAAACTCTTACCAACTCACTTTCTCTATCTCTCTCTACCCAGGTTTTCTCTTCGACAAAAAAACCCCATCCAACCCCCCAAAAAAATCTCTCCTCCATCATCAGCCACGATGAAGCATTTCTTCGTGCTGGGTCTCCTGTTGGCGGTGGCTGCAGGCAGCTTCATGGACTTTCTGGTGTCCATCCAGTCTCACCACTCGTTCCAGAGGCTTCCAGCCAACGACAAACTGCTCTTTGGACAGCTGGTCGTGGCCGCTGAGAATGATGAACTGAAGGAGTTCATTGACAGAGTGGGCCTGGTGCCAGTTCTCAAGCTGATGGACCGTAAGTTTTGTTGTTGTTGGGTTTTTTTTTGGGGGGGACTGGTAGATTGTTTGGGGGGGGGCGGGATAGCTCAGTGGTCACAGCGCTCGCTTTTCTTTTTCCCCCCAAGTTAAGCAGCGTTGAGTGTGTTACCGAGTTGGATGGAGTGACCGTTTGGGCGTGGCTAGGTTTCAGTACAGTCCACCCCCCCCCCCCCCACCCCCCCCCAAGTTCGCTCAGCTGTAAATGGGTACCTGCCCTCTTTTAGGGTCAGGGAAGGTAAAAACAGCGAGGGAGAGGAGATGGGCGCCACTGCCCTCAATATGCTGGCCCCTAGAGAAGCTGAGGTCTCTTGATGCCTCGCTCCTCTACGACCGCCTAGGTTATGGGACACCTTTACCTTTACCTATCTTTAAAAAAATTGTTGGGGTTGGGGTTTAGGTGTTTGGGTTTGTGTTTGGGGTTTGGGTTAGGTTTGGGTTGGGTTAGGTTAGGGGTTGGGGATGGGGTTGGGGATGGGGTTGGGGATGGGGTTGGGGTTGGGGTTGGGGTTGGTTGGGTTGGGTTGGGTTTGGGATTTGGGTTGGGGTTAGGGTTGGGTTTGGGTTGGGTTAGGGTTGGGGTTGGGGTTGGGGTTAGGTTTGGGTTTGGGTTAGGGTTGGGTTTAGGTTGCCCTTGGTTAGAATGGATCCCTCTTCAGTGTTTGAAAATTTTGAACACGAGTCTGCGGAAGAGAGTACTAACATCGTTAAAACAAATGGTCATTTGAAACTCAATAGGATGAAACTAGTCTTCAAATACAATATCCACACCTTTCCGTGAGTTTCAATTCTTTCGGATGAGACTATACATAATCATTGTCTTGTGTCCAGTACACGATTAAGACATGTCAAAGAACCTATGGCAACAAGGGAAGTTTTCGTTGGCAAACCGATATAGGAAAAAGCTACACCTATAGGGCAGACACACATACAAAAGGGAAAAGGTAAAGGTGTCCCATAACCTGTGTGGTCGTAGGGGAGCAAGGCATCAGAGACGTCAGCTTCTCTAGGGGCCAGCATGTTGATAGCGGCGCCCATCCCCTCTCCCTCGCTGCTTTACCTTCCCTGACCCTAAAGAGGGCAGGTACCCATTTACAGCTGGGTGAAGTGGGGGGAACTGTACTGTAGCCAAGGCGCTCAAACGGTCACCCATCCAAATGGCAACGACGCTCGACGCTGCTTAACTTGACTGAGGGGAAAGTGAGCGCTCTGACCACTGAGTTATTCCGTCCCTGACACACAGATACAGACAGAAATATTGCAAAAAATGGGTGGCGCTGTTTTTACGACGAGGCACTCCCCACTCCGAGAAATCTATTGTGAGTAAAAGTGTATTTAATTTTTTTTCTCGGAAATTCGTCATTGTTGTCGATATTTTTAATCTTGAGCGACTACTTTTAGAGCTAAGAAATAGGGGGGACAGTTGTTTATTTTTAGGATAAAAAGATTTTTTAAGTTGTTTTTTTTTTAACTGTGCAGATTTTAGAAACGAAATAATTATGAGCACGTGCTGTTTCTCTGACGTCAGCACTGACACGATTTCTTTCTTTCTTTTTTTTCTTTCTTTCTTTTTGTTCTTTCTTTCTTTCTTTCTCTCTTTCTTCCTTTCTTTACATATCTATATATTGAGTGTGCATCTAATTATCGGTTTTACTCACTTCTTTTTTCTATAAGAAAAACCCATTTATCCAGTTTATTATTCATTTTATGACTTTCTTTATTTAGTCAATCAACTTTCAATTATACATCTTTGCTATTTCTTCTCTTTTCAGTGCTCTTGTTTATTCACTCACTCATTCATTCCTTCATTCATTTTTATGCTGGCCTATTCATTTCTATCCTCTTCTCAAGACGACAAGAGAGCAAAGGTTTCCAACACGGGGCCGTTCTGACGCTCTTTACATAAGATAATGAACTAAACAC
>CM060332.1:43173248-43180748 GCA_030674155.1 Stramonita haemastoma
TAACAATGGTCTTGCAATACAATTACAATAGTCGTAAAATACAATGGTTCTACAATGAAATCACATTAGTCGCGAAATATAATCACAATAGTCGTAAAATACAGTCACTATGGTCTCACAATACAACAATTACGATAGTCATAAAATACAATCACTATGGTCTTACAATACAATCAAATATATAGTCGCGAAATACAATCACAATAATCGTCGGTCCTACAATACAATCACAATAGATGTAAAATATAATCACTATGATCCTACAATATGATCACAATAGTTGTGAAATAAAATCACAATAGTCGTAAAATACAATCACTATAGTCCTATAATATCATCAAATAGTCCCAAAATACAATAACAACAATTCTAAAACACAATCCCAAACAGTCCTAAAAGACAATCAGAATAATCCTATTGAATAATCACAATAGTCCAAAATACAATCAAAATAGTCTTAAACTACAGTCAAAATAATCTTAAAAACATAAAAATATGACCACAATATTTCTAAAATGCAATCACAATAATCCTAAGACATAACTAAAAATGACCTGAAACTTGACTAGAATAGTCCTGGAAAATAAGCAGTTAGCTCAAAATATAAATTAACACACACACACACCACACACACACAACTACACACACACACATACACACATACACACAACACACACACACACACACCACACACACACACACACACACACCACAATATGAAAATGGGGGGGGGGTAATCTAAGAGCTAGAGTGTTGCACTTGTGATCTGAAGCCCAGGTTAGAGCCACCACCAAGACATCCATTCCAGGGAATTTTCCCACCCAGAGTTAACAACAGTGGGGGCGGGATAACTCAGCGGTCAGAGCGCTCGCTTTCCCCCAGTCAAGTTAAGCAGCGTCGAGCGTGGTTACCAGTTGGATGGGTGACTGATAGCGCGCCTTGGCTTCAGTACAGTCCCCCCACTTCACCCAGCTTTAAATGGTAACTGCCCTCTCTAGGGTCAGGGAAAGTAAAGCAGCGAGGGAGAGGAGATGGGCGCCACCCTCAATATGCTGGCACCTGGAGAAACTGAGGTCTCTGATGCCTCGCTCTCCTACGACCGCCTAGGTTATGAGCCACCTTTACCTTACCTTTACCTTTAAAAGGGAAATTTCTTGTTCGTCGAACGCTCAGACAGCAAGCAGAGACGATTCCAAGAATGCTCAGAAAATTAATAACGATGAACCGTGAAAAGCTAGGGAGACTATGATGATCATAAGCAGTCACGAATCCTCTGTTGACAGGCCCTTACAGCAGAGGAAGCAGCAGCCGCAGGAACAGCAGAAAACTAATGGTGATGAGGAGGATGAAAACTATGATGGTGACCTGGGGCCACACAGTACCACGCCACCTCTTTTGACTATACACAATAATAAATAATATGACATCTCTGTGTAGATCCTAGAATCGCCAAAAGACATGTCAACAATATAAAAGCAAGAAAAAAAAAAGAAACCTCAAACGGGTTTCAGATGTATGTTAGTGCTAAGATGCGTATTCGTTTCAACAATGGCTCCTGATTTGTTTTTGTTTTTTTGAGATAATAAACTCGCACAGTTGTTGGCTAACATTTTGTCTGTGATTGTTTCTTCCCGGATGAAAGGAAAGAAAGGATATAGTTTTGATATTTTGAGATTGAATGTAGATGGTGAGGATGTTGTATTTTGATTTTTGTTATTATGGTGCCTACAAGTGTTTTCATTTTCTTTCATTTTTTTCAGTCTCTACTCGATCTGCATTTTTGCATATAAAGTACAGTGTGTGTGTGTGTGTGTGTGTGTGTGTGTGTGTGTGTGTGTGTGTGTGTGTGTGTGTGTGTGTGTCTGTGTGTGTTCTGTGTGTCTGTGTGTGTCTTGTTCTGTGTGTCTGTGTGTCTGTGTGTGCGTATATGTATTATGTGTGTGTATGCGTGTGTGTATGACTGTGTGTGCGTGTGTATGTGTATGTGTGTGAATGAGAGAGAGAGAGAGAGAGAGGAGAGAGAGAGAGAGGAAGAGAGAGAGAGAGAGAGAGAGAGAGAGAGAGAGAATCGCATATTAAGGGTAATGCAGGACTATGACAAATACAGCTCCCAAAGTCTTGATGCTAAAACAGGCTGTGTTAAACCATATCTGCGCACACGTTAAATCTGTTCGCTTTTCGTAGAGTAGGCCATCGGTGCGGTGGACAATGACAAGATTTACAAATGCATACACACGGACTGGATGAAAAAAGCACTCGTGCTTATCATATCTCGGATAGCTAGTGTAGAACTTGCGGCAATTTGAAACTGGTTCGAGTCGGTCGAGAATTTTCTTCTGGAGTTAACTCATGCTGATCCACTCTCCAAAGTCTCGATGAACTTTAAACCGGGCCCGTGTGCTAAGCCGCAGAACATTGCGCAACGTTAAATCCTGTTCCGCTTTTCGTAAGAGTAGGCCATCGTGTGCCGGTGGGAACAGATGACAATATTTACAAAAACTGCATACACACGGGGACGGATGAAAAAAAGCACATGATTGCTTATTCTCTTATTCTGTTATCCTCGATTAAGGTAAATAAAATAAATAAATCCTCGATATAAAAAATAAATAAATAAAAACAAAATAGCACACACACACACACACACGCACACACACACGCACGCACGCACGCACGCACGCACGCACGCACGCACGCACACACACACACACACACACACACACACACACACACACACACACACACACACACACTGATGAGGAGTCAAATGTGGAGGCAACACTGAAAATTTTGTAGCCAGCTTCCTCCACTTCTAGCAATTTTCAGCTTTCCATAGCAAGTCGTTCCAATTCCAAGACTCCAAGCCAGTCCCCTCTCTGATGTTGTCTTCCTATCATTTTCTATGTCCAGCATTGAATCCAGATCAGGACACAACACTATACTCTGCCCATCACTGAAGATTTTGTGACCAGCTTCCTCCACTCCTAGCAATTTTCAGCTTTCGTAGCAAAGTCGTTCCAAATCTCCATACTAGTCCCATGTCTGATGTTGTCTTCCCATTCTTTATCTATTTTATTATTTTATTTATTCTTTTATATCGAGGATAATGGAATAAGCACTCGTGTGTGCTTTTTTCATCTGAAGACTTTTGGGGAGATTGGAGTCAGCACTGATGTTAAAACTCCAGAGGAAAAATCCCCTCGAACGGGAATCGAACCCGGGATCGTCAAATACGAGCGCAATGTTTCTGACACCAGGCCATCCGTCCCCCATGGCTTTGGTGTCTGTCACTCCACCCCAATGACAGTGACAGTGACAGATGACAGCTCACCTGTGTCTGCAGCTGTCAGAGCAAGTGTTCCCCAGACTCTCTGTGGAAATCAGCAGAGAGAGTCAGTGTCAGGGTGTGTGGCATTTTTGGGAGGGAGGGGGGGGGCCAGGAGGGTCAAGATGAGAGGCGGTGGGTGGGGGTTGGGGCAAGGGGGGGGGGGGGGGTCAGACACAGACCTTACTACTGGTATTGTCTCTGTAGTGTTACAGAAATGGGAGGTGGGGTAGGTTGTGTGTGGGGTTGGAGAAGAGGGGGTTGAAAAATATTTGGAATCTTGAGATATGTTGGTGTGTATGTGTGTATGTGGGGACGGGGGGTGTTCATGTTGTGTGTAGTGTGTGGTGTGTGGGTGTGTGTGTGTGTGTGTGTATGTGTGTGCGTAATGTTGTGTGTGTGTGAGTGTGAGTGTGTGTGTGTGTGTGTGTGTGAGTGTGTGGTTGTGTGTCCCAAGAGAAGCTGAGGCTCTCCAAGCCTCGCTCTGTAATGATTACGTACTATAGGACTATATTTTACCTTATGCAAATACCTGGCATCATTTTTGTTTTTGATATTTTTGCCATCTGTTTGAATAAAGCAAAAAGACATTCTCTTTCACCACATTCACATAGCTTGAATTTATTTTAATTTTACGATCTTATTCCATTACTCATCTATGGCTGGTTAGTGAGAAGGAAACACGACTCTGTATCTTCCTATCTGTCTTCTCTCTCTCTCTCTCTCTCTCTCTCTCTCTCTCTCTCTCTCTCTCTCTCTCTCTCTCTCTCTCTCTCCTCTCTCTCTCTCCCTTCTCTCTCTCTCTCTCTCTCTCTCTCTCTCTCTCTCTCTCTCTCTTCTCCTCTCCTTTTAATATTATTACAAGTCATGTTATCATCTCATGTCTCTTCATCTCTCTCTCTCTCTTTCTCTCTCTCTCTCTCTCTCTCTCTCTCTCTCTCTCTCTCTCTCTCTCCTCTCCTCTTCTCTCTCTCTCCTCTCTCTCTCCCCTCCCCCCCTCTCTCTCTTTCTCCCTCCCTCCCTCTCTATCTCCCCCCTCTCTCTCTCTCTCACTCACTCCCCACACACAGTAGTAGTAGGCAGACAATAATAATATCTCATCCTTTGATGCTATCATTTTATTTTTTGGTCTCTGTTGCCTGTCTGCCTCTCATCTGTCTGCAGTAGGCTAGGTGGCTGCAGTCCTGGTGTCTGCACGCTAGCTGCATCCCAGTGTGTTGTGTTTTGTTCTGGGCAGAGGAGTCACTGTCCTGCCAATAATGTCTCCTGTCACTTTGCCAGTCTGTCTGTCTGTCTGTCTCTCTTTGAACACACACCTTCACTGCTTTAGTTTATCCATTGTCCCCTCTCTCTCTTCTCTTCTGTGGTGTGCTCTTCTGTCTCTGTCTTCCTCTGCCTCTCTGTCTTGTCTGTCTGTCTTTCTCTGTCTCTTCTCTGTCTCTCTCGTCTCTCTGTCTTTTCTCTGTCTTCTCTCTGTCTCCTGCTCTCTCTTGTCTCTTGTCTCTCTTTGTGTTCTCTCTCCCCCCCACCCCCACCCACCCGTTTTATATTTCTCCCTCTTGTCTTTGTCACAATTGTTAGTCTCTATGTCTCTGCCTGTCTGCTTTCTGTTGATTTCATTCTCTATCTGTGTGTGTGTTTTCCTCGTCTGTGTGTCTGTTTACTCTCTGTTCTGTGTCTGTGTCTGTGTCTCTGTCTGTCTCTTCTGTCTGTCTGTCTGTCCTGTCTGTCCTGTCTTCTGTCTGTCTTCTGTCTGTCTCTCTCTCTCTCTCTTCTCTCTCTCTCTCTCTCTCTCTCTCTCTCTCTCTCTCTCTGTCCTGCCAATCTCCTGTCACTTACCATCTGTCTCTCTCTTGATCACACCCTTCACTGTAGTTTCCTTCGTTTGCTCCTTGTCTCTTTCTCGCTGTTTTTTCTGTCTCTGCCTCTAGTGTGTTGTGTGTGGTGTGTGTTTAGTTGTGGTGGTGTGTGTGTGTGTGTGTGTCGTGTCGTGTGTGTGTGTGTGGTGTGTAATGTGTGTGTGTGTCTAAGGGTGTGTGTTGTGTGCTCAATCAGTAAATGCCATTTCAGACTATTGAACCAACAACATCGTTTAATTGGTGTGTGGTGTATGTGTGTGTGTGTTGTTTGTGTGATGTGTGTGTGTGTGTTGTTCCTGTCTATGTGCGTTTGTCTCCTTGCTCTGTATTTTGTGTGTTTGATTCTTTTTTTTTTATATTTGGATTCTGTGCATGTTCTGCCCCTTATCTTCTGTCCTGGATGACTGTAACAACAAAAAAACTACTGCAATGTTTTCGCTTAGCTTTATTTATTTGCATGATGATCAATGGTGGTCAGGATGATGTAAGTGTCTTGGGGTTTTTTTTCCGTAATTATTGTTCTTAGTTTGTCGCTATTTTTCTTCACAATCTATTATCTTCAACGTCCCCCATTCCTATCACTTCATAGCAACACCATTGATACCTGAATAACTAAACCATTTTGGGGTTTTTTGCTGCCTTGTGCTTCGTGGAGTTCCACCGTCCTGCTCTCCCACGCGCTTATTTCAATCTGCCCCGCCAAACGACTATACCCAGATTCTTGCGTCAGATTCCTGGATTCAGGAGGCACGGGAGCATCAATATTAGGCCGCCGGGGCCACCACCAGAGGGGCCCACTTCTCTGGTCACTGTGTGTTTTCAGTGGTGCCTGTTCTGAGCTACTATGCAGGACACCACCTACTAACCCCTACTAACGACAGTATTAGCTCAGTCCGGAGCCAGACTGAGTGAGTTACCCGCCTGAGGTGGCGACTACCACAACGTCCCTCCAACGACCGTCTCCCCGCGAACCTCCAACCCCAAAGGCTCCGACACAAACTCACCACAGGCATAAAAGTGTATGGGCAAACCGAATCTGAGGTCACCATGAGACCAGAGTAACGGGGCCACCGAATCAGAGGCAATTTTTATTATTGCATGATGATCAATGGTAATGAGAATGATGTAATTATGCTGCTGTGGAAGTACATCCGCTTTGAGACTACTTGACAGGGTTATACTCTACGCTTACTGCCATTATTATTGTGCGCACTGCTTGGTTTTTGTTGCCTACACTGTAGCAGACTTCCTTGCGACAAACCAGATTTCTCAGCTCTTGGGGTCTGCGGTGTCGCCACAAGTCCGGCGCCACATACATTGAAGTTGGTAGGAGAGGGTGTATGCATACTGTGCCATGTTGTCTTGGTGCCTTGGGTCTGTAACCGTGCAAAAGTCGGGGTAGGACGGGCCTGAAAACGACTCTTTGGGTCCCGTCTTTGCCCTAAACCGCACCTTTTTTGCAGGGGGTATGATATATATGCGCGCACACTCGCGCACACTGGTACTTGTCAGTGTGTTTGTTTGTGTGCGCGCATGTGGCGGGGACCCTGCACCTTACTGTGGTGCATCATATTGTTGTATGTTGTCATTATTCTTCCGCAAACTGCTCTTTTTTGTCGCATACTCTTACCAGCTTTCCTTCCGACAAACTGGCTTTCTTAGCTCTTGGGAGCTGTGGCGTCCCACAAATCCGGCGCCAGCATATGCAAGGTGGTAAGAGAGAGTGTATGCCTACAGTGCGATATTGTCTTGTGTTGTGGGATCTTTTACCGTGCAGAAGTGGGGGTTGGATGGGGCTGAAAACGGCTCTTTTGGTCGCATCTTTGCGCAGAAACAGCACCTTTTTCTAGAAGGGGTTGGGTGTGCATGCGCGCCGCGCGCGCGCGCTGGTGTTTGTCAGTATGTTTGTTAGTGTACGAGCATGTGGCAGAGACCCTGCACTTTGCAGTGGTGCATAATCATATTGCTGTATAGTGTATCCCGGCGTCAACCGGGCCCGAGAGATACAGACACCTGCAGTGTTGGTCAGGTAATTTGAGCAACACTCAAAATTGCATCCGTAAAGTGGATGAAGCTCGACTGTGTGGTCCCAGTCTCTCCACTGAGCCCACAGCACGATAGCCTAGTGGTCAGAACATTGCGCTGGCAATTTGACGACCCAGGTTCGAGTCCGGTCGAGGAGATTTTTCTCCTGGAGTTAACATCAGTGCTGACTCCACTCTCCCCAAAAGTCCTTCGGATGAGATTTTCAAACCGAGGCCCCGTGTCGAACGCACGCAGAACACCTTGCGCACACTTTAAATCCTGGTCCGCTTT
>CM060332.1:43183248-43190748 GCA_030674155.1 Stramonita haemastoma
TGAAACAAAAATGCAATATCTTTTCATATGCGTGAAGCTACTGATGATAAAAAACAAGTTTGGTTTTCTGTTGTCCCGCCTTTAATGACATTAGGCAAAGATTTATCCCAGCAAAAAATAGACCAGCCATGCCTAATGAATGTAGACTCTGTCTGCTCCTAGAATGTAGTAATCTTAATGTCATTAGCAAATCAGGTTTACAATTATGTAAAGCCCTTAGAATAAGGATACTATGATGTAATAAGGGTTTTTTCCCAATGCAGATTAATTTGTTTTGTATTTATTTGGCACTACTGTACTCTACTGTGTATTTTTTTTATCATTGCTCAATGATTTGATCTGCAAACCCCTTCATGTTTGTGATTCTACAGGAACAAATTTTGTTCAGAATTTAGAGTTCTCTGTCTCTGCCTCTGTCTCTCTCTTTGCCTGTCTGTTTGTCTGTCTCTCTGTCTGTCTGTCTGTCTGCTCTCTCTCTCTGTGTCTCTCTCTCTGTGTCTGTCTGTCTGTGTGTCTGTGTTCTGTCTGTGTGCTGTCTGTCTGTCTGTGTGTCTGTCTGTGTGTCTGTCTGTGTGTCTCTGTTGTCTGTCTGTGTGTCTGTCTGTGTGTCTGTCTGTCTGTCTGTCTGTCTGTCTGTCTCTCTCTCTCTCTCTCCTCTTCTCTCTCTTCTCTCTCTTCTCTCTCTCTCTCTCTCTCTCTCTCTCTCTCTCTCTTCTCATTTCCTTCCTTTGAAAAAGAAAGAAATTAAAGAATAAATCAAAATCAATCTCTCTCTCTCTCTCTCTCTCTCTCTCTCTCTCTCTCTCTCTCTCTCTCTCTCTCTCTCTCTCTCCTCTCTCTCTCTCTCTCTCCTCTCCTCTCTCCCTCCCTCCCTCCCTCCCTCTCTCTCTGCCAATAAAACTCACTGAAGGCAATGCAAACAGTTTACTTAGCTTTCCATCTCATCAGACCTCTATAGTGAAGACAGTTTAAACTGGGATCGGGGTTCTGTTTTCAATGGCTTTTCAGTTCCTTTGCTTTCCATGTACTGTCTCTACAGTATATACCCTGGGGATATTGACAAATCCAATTCTGATTTTCATTTCATTTTTTAAATTCTTTCTTTTTTATGAGCTTTTTTTTTGTTTTTATCTTAGCTGGCTGGGTGTGCTTGTTTTTTTTTAGTTTTACTTTTTTTTGAAGAGGGGTGGTGTGGGTGTGGGTGTGGGTTGTCTGCTTTTGTGTGTGTTTGTCTCCGTCTTATTCATGATGTCCTAGACTTTCTTCATTAATTTGGTTGTTTTCCTATCTATGACATATCCTTTCTCTCTGTCTCTGTCTGAACACACACACACACACACACACACACACACACACACACACACACACACACACTTACACACACACAGACACACACACACACACTTCCTCACTTCTCCCTCTCTCTCTCTCTCTCTCTCCTCTCTCTCCTCTCTCCTCTCTCTCTCTCTCTCTCTCTCTCTCTCTCTCTCTCTCTCTCGGGGGGGGACGGATAGCCTAGTGGTCAGAACATTGCGCTGGCAATTTGACGACTCGGGTTCGAGTCCGGTCGAGGCGATTTTTCTCCTAGAGTTAACATCAGTGCTGACTCCACTCTCCCCAAAAGTCCTTTGGATGAGACTTTAAACCGAGGCCCCGTGTGCGAACGCACGCAGAACATCTTGCGCACAAGTCAAATCCTGTTCCGCTTTTTGTAAGAGTAGGCCATCGTGTGCCGGTGGGAACAGATGATATTTACCAAAAAACTGCATACACACGGGGACTGGATGTAAAAAAGCACAAGAGTGTTTATTCCATTATCCTCGATATAACAGAATCAAATCAAATCAAATCAAATCAATCTCTCTCTCTCTCTCTCTCTCTCTCCCTCTCTCTCTCTCTCTCTCTCTCTCTCTCTCTCTCTCTCTCTCTCTCTCTCTCTCTCTCTTCTCTTCTCTTCTTCTTCTTTCTTCTCTCTCCCACCCCCTGTTTCAACATTCATTCTCTCCTTCTTTACTGTAGTCATTCCTCTCTACCTGATTCCATTACTGTGTCCCCATCCTTCTCTCTCTCTCTCCATTGTTCAGGACAATGTAGTACACAGTCTGTACTGGACCAATAATACACAGTGGTGGTTACCTAGTGAGGTTCTGAGATAGTGTTTTCCTTTCCCTGTCTTTATGTTTTGTTGGTTGTTTTTTTCGTTCCTTGGCTAGAGCTCCGAGGTTTCACCAATGGTGAGATTTTGCGCTTGCGTCCATTTTAACCCACCATTAAGGTAGCTGTATTCCGACTTTAGGGATGGTATCTAAATACACCCCCTGTGGGCATGTGTGGCGTGGGATTTTTATTTTTACATCTTTTCTACGGCATGAAATGGCTTACTTATTAGAAAGACTGGACAGTTTTTCAACGTATTCACAAGATATTCAGTGTGCGTTTGCACACGGAACCGCGGTTTATAGTCTCATCCTAAGGACTTTGTTAAGTCTCATCCAAAGGACCTTGTGGTTCATCCAAAGACTTTGTCATAGATTCATCCAAGGATGCCTATAGTTTACCAAAGACTTTGTAGTTTATCAAGGACTTTGTAGCTTCATCCAAAGGACTTTGTTTAGTAGTTTCATCCAAAGGACTTGTAGTTTCATCAAGGGCTTTTTTCGTAGTCTCATCCCAAGGACTTTGTTATAGTCTCATCCAAAGGATTTTGTTTATAGTCTCATCCAAAGGATTTTGTTTATAGTCTCACCCAAAGGGCTTCATTTAAGTCTCATTCAAAGATTGTTATAGTCTCACCCAAAGGACTTCATTTATAGTCTCATCCAAAGGACTTGTTTATACTTTCATCCAAAGGACTTTGTTTATAGTTTCATCCAAAGGACTTTGTTTGTTTTCATCCAAAGATTTGTTTGTAGTCTCATCAAAGGACTTTGTTTGTAGTGTTATCCAAAGGACTTTGTTTATACTTTTATCCAAAGGACTTTGTTTATAGTCTCATCCAAAGGACTTCCAGGGAGAGGTCAGTTCTGGCCAAGGCCCCGTGTGTGAATGCACGTAAAAAGAATCTTGCGTACACGTAACGTAAGAACCCGTTTTTACCTTTGGAAAATGTAGGTCATTCTTGCCTGTAAGAGCAGACGACATAAATTAATATTAAGATCTTACCATTGGCGAACCTCGAAGCTGTAACCGAGGAAAGACCCCCCCCCCTCCATCCTCCACCCCCCCCCCCCCCCCCACCCAAAATAACCCCTGTGCGAGGATCCAGTCTAGTGATGACATCACCACTCACCATGCCCCCAGCTGACAACAGAACTCCCATGACTCCATGTATCTTAGACCAAAGCAGAGGAAGGACGGTGGCAGGATGGTTAAGACGTTCGCCTGCCAATATGTAAACCGCGAGTTTCTGGGTTCGTACCCAGCTCGCCCTTTCTTCCCAGTTTGACGAAAACATCGAACTGAATGTCAAAGTCATTCGGATGAGACTATAAACCGAGGTCCCGTGTGCGAACGCACGCAGAACATCTTGCACACACGTTAAAATCCCGTTCCGCCTTTCGGAAGAGCAGGCCATCGTGTGCCGGTAGGAGCGGATGACAAAATTATATATAATAAAACCAGCATGCACACAGGTGTCGTGCTTAGACACCATCCCTGAGGGGAAAAAAATTAATGGGTAGGCGCTGCACTTGTGGCGACGCGCTCTCCCCGGGAGAGCAGCCCGAATTTCACGCAGAGAAATCTGCTGTGACATAAAGTGGTATAAAATAAAAAATAAAAAATAAAAAAAAATACGAGAGGCTAGCTATCGTGGGTGGTCTGAATAACGCGAAATACTCATACAATTTGCACACCACTGAGAGTCTAAACGGGGAGTGTTGAGCACTGGTGCAGTACATACAATACCTCCCTCACAGACAGCCAAGACCAATGACCAAGAAGATTGTGATTTCCCTGGAGCTGTTGTCAGAACATACAGCCGAAAGAACTTGCTATCATGGTGAAGAAGTGATTTCTGCTGATATGTAGACGTCAAAGATGGGGCAATTTGAGCGTTAACTTTCAAAGTTGTTTTTTTTTACACCCTTCTCTTACGTTTCTTCAACTTTTTGTTGTTATGAGTGTGTCTCCCTAGGATTTATCTGAATTTAACTTTTACCTAGACTGCAGGCGTTTGGTCTGCTGTGAAACGAAAAATATCTCATACTCTTATCCATCTTCCCACCTCTTTCTCTGATGGGGAATGAAGTGTGTGGTGAGAAGAGAAAGGGGAGGGAGGGAGGGGGGGTGGTTTGGTCAGTGTGGCATATACAACAGTACTTTCCCCTGATTGCCCGGGGAGCAGGATTGAAGTAGCCTGATGGTACAGGGTTACTGTTGATGAGACTGCGCCATATTTCAGATTTTCCCAAGGGTGAGGGAAGGTACGTCAGGGGAAGGGGGTGGGTAGACAGAAAAGCAAATAAAAAACAGTTTTATCATTCGTGCACTAGTTTTTTTTGTGTTTCTCCCCAACTTAAGGTTAAGCAGCGTCAAACATTGGTTACCAAGTGGATGGGGGTGACCGTTCATGCCCCTAGGCTTCAGTAGTGTCCTCTAGTTCATCCAGCTGTAAATGGTTACCTGCCCTCTTTAGGGATAGGGAAGATAAAAGCAGCGATGGAGAGGACATGAGCGCCTGCGATTCCTAAAATCTAATTTGCTTTTTCCAACGTACATAATTATGAACTTTATTGCTTATTGATTGATTGATTTGTCTAATTATCTGTCTTGCCATCTGACGTACCTGTAGCCTAGCTGTGCAGCCAGCTTGTCATGAACAACTGCAGCTGACTGACCTAGATGAAAGATAAGAGATGTATGATGAACCAATTACCTCATTATGTAGTTTGAATTTATTTCGATGGGATATGGAATAAGCACTGATTCACTTTTACATCCAGGTCCCCGTGTGTATGCAACTTGTATCTAAACTTGAAATCAGGGATATTTTGGTTATTTATTTATTTATTTATTTATATTATTTACTTATTTGTTTGTTTATTTATTCATTCATTTATTTACTTATTCTTTATTTCGATCATAATAGTATAAGCACTCATATCTTGCAGGGACTTATGTAACCAACGCTCTGGAACCAGTCATCTGTTCCCATCTGGTCATAATAGTATAGCACTCATATGTTGCGGGAACTTGTATAACCAAAGCTCAGGTACCAGTACAGCACCGCTGCATCAAGATCAATACAGGGAAAGCTGACAGTAGTATGATAGCTATAGTAAGACTAGTAGAATGAAGTAGTAGTAGAAATAGTAGGATTAGTAGATCCGTCAGTCTTGGAACACTATGGAGTTGTAGCTCTATGGCTCTAGAGCGTAAAGCCTTGGGTAATATGGAGGGACAAGCTGTTACCCATGCAGCATACCCCTTTCTCCATGTCACTGGAAGGTCCATTGGAAAGGCAATCGCCGATACGCATGGTTCCAGTGCTGTTGCAGGAGCCAGCAGAACGTTGCGATAACCTAACCGCCCTGCAGACTCCAACTCCCCGACTTTTCCTCAGGGATGGTGTCTAAACATGACACCTGCATGCCTGCTGGGTTTGTTTTTTTGTCATCCACTCCTACTTCAAACAATGACCTACTCTTGCGAAAGACAAAACGGGTTTTTAACATGTGCGCAACAAAGTGTTCTGCGTGGTTTGCACACAGGGCCTCGGTATATAGTGTATCTCGAATGACATATATAGTAGACATAAAGAAAACTCGGAATAAAAGCCCCGTTGTTTTAAATTGGTTGCTGATATAGTTTTTATCATTATCTTTTCTGTACACCTGTTCTATGCAACTGCTTTTACATCTTCATACAAAAAGGTTACTTGAGCAAAAGGACAATTTTTAATAAAAATATGAAAAAACAAGCAAACAAGGAAAACAAAGCAACACGCACCCCCCCCCCCCCCCACCCCCTGCCTTTCCAAAGCAATCAAAATAGTACGGAAGGAAAAGACATAAATAGATTAAAGAATGAAAAGAAAGAAAATAGAAAATCAAGAAACAAAAATAAGATGGAAAAAACAGGACATAATAAACGAAATAAACAAGAAAGAAATCGAAAAATCAAAAGTACCCCCGCCCCCTCACCCCTCCATTTGGTTGTGCCAAAGAGAGGAGAAGAAGAAGAAAGTGTAAAGAAACAAAGAAATAAAGAAAGAAAAAACGAAACAAAACAAAAATACAACAAAACAAAACAAAGCACAATAAAGCAAGAAATAGAAAAGAAGACGCAAAAAGAAAGAAAGCAGGCAAAAAAGAAGAAGGTAAAAGAAAGAAAGAAGGAAAAAAGGTTAAAACGAAGAATATAAAAAGGAAGAAAAAAAATTTTAACGTAAGGAAAGACAAAGAGAAAGAAAGGAAAGAAAGAAAATGAAAGAGAGAAAGACAGACATAAAAGAAACAAAAGAAAGTAAGGCAGAAGGGCAGCAAGCAAAAAAAAAAAAAAAAAGCTAAAAAATAAATTTTCCCCCAAAAAAGAAAGGAAACATATCCAAAAGAAGAAATACATGGCTCAGATAAAATCTGGAAAAAAAATACAGAAACAAAAAATCATAGAAGTGCAGCCATCAGCATCAACAGCACTTTAACCACCCATCTCACACCTCCATCAAACAAGAGCTAAAGCATGAAGACCCAGAAAGAGGACACATCGTACAAACCTCATTGCGTAACCACCATTGTGTAACGTAATTGCAGACAGTGTAAGAACTGCATAATCCTGAATGATGAGAGAGACAGACAGACAGACAGACAGACAGACAGATAGAGAGAGCGATAGACACAGAGAGACAGACAGACAAACAGAGAGAGAGAGAGAGCGAGAGACACAGATAGACAGACAGAAGACAGACAGACAGGGCACATATTGATAAACAGGTATACAGCAGTTTGACTTACGGACAGACAAACGGAAGGACAGACAGACAGACAGACAGACAGACAGATTTACAGACAGACAAAGTTACAGACAGAGAGATCTACAGACAGACAGACAGACAAGTTTACAGACAGGTTTACAGATAGATAGATAGATAGATAGATAGATAGATAGATAGATAGATAGATAGATAGATAGATAGATAGATAGATAGATAGATAGATAGATAGATAGATAGATAGATAGATATGTCTTCTATATCTGACAGATATACAGAGAGAAAGAAAGAAAGAAAGACAGACAGACAGACAGACAGAATGACAGACAGACAGACAGACAGACAGACAGACAGACAGAATGACAGACAGACAGACAGACAGACAGACAGAATGACAGACAGACAGATGGAGGTCAATACAAAACTAGGCAACAAGAAATGAAGACAACAATGGCGTATAAACAACATCTGAGAAACAAATCAGAAAACAAATTGAAATTAGAAAAAAAGAAGAAGCAAACCCTCAACAATATATAAACATTTTAAAACTTGCAATGAAAGAACCACGA
>CM060332.1:43203248-43205748 GCA_030674155.1 Stramonita haemastoma
GTCATTCGAATGAGACTATAAACCGAGACCCGTGTGCGAACGCACGCAGAACGTCTCGCAAACACGTTAAATCCTGTTCCGCTTTTCGGAAGAGTAGGCCATTGTGTTCCTTTGGAAATGGATGACAAAATTGCATACACACGGGGACTGTATCATCGTCATCCTTTGCTAGAAAGCAGAGAGAGAGAGAGAGAGAGAGAGAGAGAGAGAGAGAGAGAGAGAGAGAGAGAGAGAGAGAGAGAGGAGAGAGAGAGAGAGGAGAGAGAGAGAGAGAGAGAGAGAGAGAGAGGAGATGGGATGGGGAAGGGAAGAGGGAGAGGAGAGAGGAGGAGGAGGAGAGAGAGAGAGAGAGAGAGAGAGAGAGAGGAGAGAGAGAGAGAGAGAGAGAGAGAGAGAGAGAGAGAGAGAGAAGACAGACAGACAGACAGACAGACAGACAGACAGACAGACAGACAGAGACAGACAGAGAGACAGAGAGACAGAGAGAGACAGAGAGAGACAGACACAGAGAGAGAGACACAGAGAGAGAGACAGACAGAGAGAAAGACAGAGAGAGAGACAGACACAGAGAGAGAGACACAGAGAGAGAGAGAAATGAACAGTGGTCAGAAAGAGAGAGACAGAGAAGCGGACAGACAGACAGATCGACAGGCACGCAGACAATGAGACCACACACAAAAGCATCACAGCATTAGCTATGACCACAGTGCTTCAGTCTGATGGCATTCCTACTTTCGATTTCTTCTCTACTTCCAGGCTAAGTGAGATTGTGCGATAGTAAAAGGAGTCTTCAGATTGGTAGAGATTGGTGCTGGAGAATGGGATACTCATTCAGTCTGGCTCCGAGACTCTGCTTTTAAGACTGTTGTGTGCTTGGACTGAAAATCTGTAGCTTTGGGGCATCAAGAACAACACAGGCCAGAGCAAACAGAGGACAAAGCAAGGGTCACAGACATAGAGCACAGTTAAAAGCTTAAGAGAGTGAACAGTTTCAAATATCTGGGTGCATTTGTGACTGACAGGCTTAGTATAGAAATCCAGAAAAAAATACATAAGCTTTGTGTGTTTATTTTCATTTTGTTCAGTTAAAAAAAACAAGGGGGCATTTTTCCTGCAATCCAACTTATAGGATGGATGGAGTTAGTTCTGTTGCACTTAAGTGAATTTATTATGCTTCTTTAGTTCTCTAAGTTCTGGCTGCTAACTTCAGGGAAAGTGTCAAATCATCGCACGTTGTCATCTTTAATTTTATTCTTCATATCCGCACAATAAAACAAGAAAGAGCAAATAGAGGAAAAAGCTGACCGATTCCAACCAACAAAAAATGAAGAACAAAACACAAACAAGAAGAAAAAAACAAACGATCACCCCCCCCCCCCCCAACTCCCACGTAACCCAGAAATAGGAAGCATCGAATATAGACAGCAAATAAAAGACAGTGACAAAAACTGCCCTCGTTTAAAAAAAAAAAAGGACCGAATGTGTTGAGATTTATCATTTTTTATGTTCTCCTTTGTTTAGGAATCTTTTTTTTAAAAAATCACAGACGTAAACCCTTTCTGGCCTTTCCCAGTACAGAGAGCAGTTGTGGCAGATGCAGATGCAGATGACAAAAACATGATTGCTGATTTTTTCGGAGCTGCAGTTAAACCCTGGGGCAACATCTTGAATGGGGTTCCAAACGATTCGCCTGACGCTTTTCTTTCTAAATATTGTGCATGTTCATACATTTTTTAAAAAATGTCCGACTTCAAGTTTTTGTTTCTTCTTCTGCTCCTGCTTTTTCTTGTTCTTTGTTCTTCTACTTCTTTGTCTTCTCCATCTTTTTATTGTTGTTTTTGCTTTTTTTTAAATCTGCTTTTTTTTTTTTTTTTTTTCATTTTCTTGATTTTTTCCCCATTTTTCTTCTCCTTCCTTTTGTTCTTGTTTTGCCTTTTCCTTCGACGTCGTCTTCTTCTTCTTCTGCGTAACTTGACTCTTTTAACCTAAATAAAGATCGTTTTGACTTGATTTGACTCTATCTTTTTCCTCGTTTCTTCTTCTTTACTTTCTTTTTTAGTTTTTAGTTTGAACTCTCTCCCAGTTAATGTTTAAACAACTCTGGTATTGTATTGTCTGCGAGTAGTCATTTCTTTTTAAATGCAACAAATCTGAGAGAGAGAGAGAGAGGAGAGAGGAGAGAGAGAGAGAGAGAGAGAGAGAGAGAGGAGAGAGAGAGGAGAGAGAGAGAGGAGAGAGAGAGAGAGAGAGAGAGATTACGTGTTTTTGTTACCTGTTTATTTATTGATTTAGTAATTTTGTGTTCATTTCCGTCTGACATCTTTAACACTTCTATTTCCTTATAATCACATTTTTGGTTTTGTTTTTGCTGACAAAGGTTAAACATTCTTTTCAATGTTACATTTTGTTTTGCTTGCATCATTTAGTTGGTTTTTTGTTGATTTTTGTTTTTAGTGTTTTGTTATTAAACACACACACACACACACACACACACACACAC
>CM060332.1:43210748-43283248 GCA_030674155.1 Stramonita haemastoma
GTCCGTCATGATTTGTTTCTGCCGTGAAGTAGTGCGGTGGGAAGACAGCACAGGAACTCGTAACTATAATGATGACCAACATGTAGAGCAAAACATAGCAGTGGAATTTTTAAGCTGATTAGTTTGATGTGAATACTTTCTGACAAATAACATCCAGAGTTCCACAAGTTTTAGAGGCTAGATATCTGAGCCTTTTGATGTACACCGGTAAATAAGGACGGCCTTATTCCTTCTGGCATACGTATTAGTCTAGTTGAGGATGTAATCCCATCTACTGCTCTCTTTGTAGTCGTAGCTCATATAAGCATTTTCTTTGGTCCTTGGGCGGAGTTCCAAAACTCACCGCTGATGAGATTTTTGCATCTATGCAACGGTTTTTCCCCCACCATTAAGGTCACTGAATTCCGAATTCGCTGATGCTGTCAAAACACGATACCAGTGTGCACGCGGGTTATTTTGGTCATGAATATACCGTAAAATCCCTAGCATACGCCCCCCTTCCTATCCCCTGTGCACTGATTTAGGGCAAAATTGGGGGGTGGGCGTTTGTTAGGGATAGACCCCTTTGCACAAAGTAATTTTTGTGCTCAACCGTGTAATTGGGTGAATACAAACCCCGAAAGCATGTATGTTAGGTCGTGTGAGTAGAAGTGAAGGAAAATAGAAAAAAAGGGACTTTGAGGCAAAGAAGGCCAACGAGTTCCATCCCTTTCCGTTGTAGGTCCTTGTTTCCCAATATCCTGCCTTCAGATCTTTCATCTTTCAGATAATGCAGCACACCTTGGTCGACTTGTTCAGATCTAACTGCTGGTCCTTTTGACAGTTTCCGTGTTTTTTTTTTGTCTTTTCCGTACTGCTGTTCAAGCCTATCTCTGTTTTCACTCCCTTCTCTGATCCTCTTCCTAACCACAGAAAATTCATGGACACACTCCGAAACATTCCCACCTGCTTCATTATCCAGATACTGGAGGGCTTCCAATTTGAAAGATACAGTGTAAGACTGTCGCTTCAGCATTTTGCAAAAATGGCACAGAGAGATTCAAGAACCAGCTTCCGGCCATCAGGAAGCGTTGTCAAAGTACCTGTAGGTCAGTGACAGACAAAAGACGTAATGGAAAAAGCATGACGTAATTTCAATTCACTTTGTTGGGGATGGGTGGGAGTGAGGAGAGGGGACAAAGAATAAGACAAAAGGAAAGAAACACGAAAAGGTAAAAAAGGGGGAAAAGATGACTTTTAGAACAGTCTGCACAAATTCTTGTGAAAGTGAGCATAGTCTCTTTGAAAAAAGCAGGGTGGGCGTTTGCTAGGTAGCTACCCCTTTGCACAACTTTTGGCCCAAAGTGGGGGGTGGGCGTTTGCTAGATGGTGGGCTTATGCTAGGGATTTTACGGTACATCTTTTGTCATCCGTTCACACAGCACGAATGGCATACTCTTCCAAAAAGCCGAATAGATTATACGTGTGCGCAAGATACTCTGCATGCATTCACACACAGAGCTTCTGTTTTATAGTATCACTCAAAGAACTCTTGAAGAAGTGGAGTCAGAACTGATGTTAACTCCACAGGAAAAATCCCCTTGGACCTGCGCCTTGGTGGTGGCTTGAACCCAGCTCGATCCTGGGCCACCCATTTACGAGTGCAACGCTCTGACCACACGCCCATTTACGAGTGCAACGCTCTGACCATAAAGTACCCTCCCCCCCCTTTCCTGCCTGTCCATCCATATAAGATGTGAGTATGGTTTTGAGATCAGAGTTTTTTCTTCATCAGTTATGTTTCATTTTCCATCAAATTTTCCATTAATAGAAAGTAAGTACGATCAACTCGGATTTAATTAGCGTGGTTTGCAAGGCTATAAACTACAAAAACAAAATTCTTGTCAGCTAGTTGCGGTATCACAAGATGACTACTTTGACACTTTTCAGCTGGAGGTATAGTCTATAGCTCCTGCTCAAAACCTAACAAACTGGTTAGTTTAAGGTACTTCATTTACCCAAAATGTTTGCTGGAGGTCATTTTGTTGTTTTATAACTCTTGTTCAATATGATAAGGAATAGAGAATCAGTTTGATAAAGAGATTTCAAAAGATGACTACTACTACTACTTATTACTACTTACAACTACTACTACTGCTGCTGCTTCTGCTATTACTACTAGTACTACAACTCCTATATTACTGTCACTGCTAGAACCACCTTCAGTACTGAAATAATGATGATTATGATAATAAAGCCATTTACAAGGCATTAATCAAGATGGACGTATGAGTGACGAAGTGCATTCCACTCATTTCGACATCAAGCCAGAAGGTAAGGAGGTAGGCCGCCATCTCGAGAAAAAAGGATCAAGTTGTCCGAAAGTACCCGGTCTCTGCGTTCACGTGCCATTATCTCATCAGAAGTCTCTTGGAGCTAATGGCTCACTGTGTTATTAATTGTCTTTACTCATTGACCCAGCTGTCAAGGAATGACTGTTGATGGTTTGGAGATAGGCTTTGTCCAGATGAAGTATTGTTTCCGTATACATACTTTCCTCCATGTACTCCAGCGCTTCTCTGCCCATGCATACGGAACTTGTTTTCCCTTTGGCTGCTCCTTGCCGTTTTTATCCGTTGACCTTTCCCAAAGTGGAAATGTGGCTACATTAACAGTGGAGAAAAATAACTGGCCACATACTTAAAAGGTTACTATTGAAGCTCGGAGCTTGCTCCGAAAAAAAATACGCATATTTTTTTTCTGCTTTACTTACTTTGGAAGGTAAAAAGTTGTTTTTGTTTAGTAAAATCAAACCCACAGCTGTTTTATTGAAGCTAGCATTCTTCTGGACACTTTTTAAAATATTGTTTTTATCTCTATAACAAAGTAGCGTCAATAAGAAAAAAAATATGGACTTAATTCTCCAAGACTGAGTGAAGCATTAAAGTATTGACCCTAAATAGACCTGGATTATGCATTCGCTTTGCTTGGTTCTCTCTCTACTATGTCTGTTCTACTTTTGAATAAGCCAGTCTAGCAATTTGTTTTTGCATCTATTTGTTCTAGTACTTAAGATTTTCTGATGTTGGAATTTACTTGACTTACTTTATCAGAACATTGTGATCAACCTATACTGTGTTTCAAAATCTTATATTTTCCCCAGACTTTCTCCTTTAATTTATAATCTCTTTGTACAAAATGAAGGCCAATACTGTACTTTTGCTTTTGATAACTGTGTTGTAAGTATCATTTATTATATTTTTTAGCTCATTACATTTTGGCATGGTTTGTTTTAGATCTTTCCTTCACATAAACACATTTTACTTGTCTGGCTTATTATAGTCTTCTTTCTACCAAACATTTGCTAAGGTATGTATTAGATGTTTTGGGTTATGTTTTGAAATATACGGACCAGAAACAGACAGAATGGCATTTTTAGAGCTCGAGTACAGACTCTCAACATTCTGACTGCTAAGTTCAAGCGCGTTGAATGATAGGAAAAGTACTCGTGAATATAGTTCAAGAATAATTTCTGTGTGCGTATTCATGATCATACAATGAACCTTTGTTTACAGATGGGTCCGACGCCACTGGTCTGTCAAGCGCCAGCCTGGTAACGAAGGGAAAGTGGTCACTGATAAGAATGCTGGTCAATGGATTCCAGTCACATAGTGGAACTATGCCCAGTGATACCAACACTCAAAAAGCAGCAGTAGGTTTGTCGTTGGATATGTTGAATATGCATGTTACATGCCCACTGTTTAGAACTCAGCGGAGAGAATTTAGTTTTCAACAACGCAAATCCAGTTTTAAAGTCTTTTTGGATCCAGCTCCCAAAATGAAAAGAAAACAGTGCAAAAATAACAAAGCATATGATACACATGAATGCACACACACACACGCACACGCACACACACACACACACACACACACACACACACACACACACACACGGATACCAACGGATGCAGAAAGGGAGACAGAGAGACAGACATAGACAGACAGACAGACAGACAGACAGAGAGAGAGAGGGGTAAACTTATACAAATGTTATAATGTATTAATACATCTTAGGGAGGAGATATTTTATATCACATTGGTTCATCAAAAGATCATGATACATTACTTTAATAATATTTTTTTTTTAGACTAGTTTCGTTTTTAATTGTAACTGAAGCGTATTTCACAGCCAGCCCCCAGAATATGGTAGGCTTGATTTAAATTGAATAATCTTTGCTAGAAGTAGACTGATCAAGTGAGAGTGTCTAGAATAGTTCATTGCGAAAACGCTTTGCAATAAAGATGGGGCATTTTTATGCAAGATCGTTTTCATCAAAACTCAATTATTAAAAATAAGCTTAGATTGAAGTGGAAGAATATTATCTGTATGGTCATTAACTGTTTAAGATGGCGACTTGTTAAGATGAGCTTTATGGCTCATTTACACACACTCACTTATAAATTTAAGCAAATTATTGCTGGCCATATCCCACGGTGTAGATGCATAATCTGTGACTTTTTGAATGTAAGAATAAAAAAAAGTATTGTCTAGCATGCAGTGTTAAGGTTTGTTTTTTTTCTTTTACCAAGTTGGTACATCTTGGAGGCAATGTTTCTTGACAGGTTTTGGATGTGGGCAGACCATAAGAGGTTGTTTTGAATAGTTACCCCCCCCCCCCCCCAATTTTGTCATTTAAGACTTAATTTTTTCATTGTTAGTATAGAGAAATGGTAGATCAGTATAAAGGGTCTGTCATTTCTGTCTTGTGGAAATAGCGAAAATTTGGTTTTCCTTGGATGAAGGGCCATATGGTTCATGTGAGTCCATTCCAGAAGTACATTTATATTTTCTTGCAAAATGCAAAAGACTTCACAAATTAACATGGTTGATATCAATAGTGGTGTTATCTGCAAATAAATTACAGGAAGCTATTGTTAATTAGCGAAGACCATTGATGTAGACAGAAAATAATACGGGACTCAGATTAGAACCCCGTGGGACATCAAATGTATTGGGTAGAAAAGTCGAAAATATTTGTAGGCACAAACTTTTTGTTGTCTCGTTAGAAAGGAATATGTAAGCTTTAAGGCATCAGGGGATATTTTATAATATACAACTTTCCTTATTAGAAAATTGTGGTCAATAACATAAGTCACTTTGCGAAATCTATGAAAAGATCTCCTGTAAATTCCTTTTTATTCATATTAACTAACCATCTCTCTAGAAGTTTTAAAGGGTAGTGTGCCACGAGTGACTTGCTCTGAACCCAGACTGATTGGGGTGTGTAAGCTTATTTTCATTTAAATAAGTAGGCACTTATCAATGTGTTTCTCTAATGGTTTTGAAAGGACGGATATATTTGAGATGGGTCTTGAATTGGAGGGGTCAATTCAATCTCCTGATCTAAGCAAAAGGATCACATTTTGTCTATTTAATCATATTTGAAAAATATTTTTGCTGATACAAAGATTATATATGTAAGGGAGTGTCTTGGCTATAACTGGTGCAGCTAATTTCAGGATTTTGCCATTCAGGCCATCTAAGCCATGAGTGGCTGTCTGCTGCTTCATACTTTTCAGAGCAGTAAACACTTCATGTACACTCATACATGGAATTCTTAGTTCGGAATTAATACTTTTATTGCCGCAAAAGGATTCTAAATTTTTTCAAGTCATCATTTTAAAAAAATCAATCATTAGTTATTATTCGATCTGAGATAGTTGCAAATTGATGGTTTAAGGCTTCAGCAGAGATATCTAAAACGCTTGCAGTTTTATTGCATCTCTGTTAAAAAAGGTTGACTGCTTTCCATACAGAATTGCTGCCTTTCTTTTTTGCTGATTAGATCTTTGAAGTATTTCTTTTTCCAGCTCTTAGGAAGGAGGTTACACGATTTATCTGCTTTTTGTACTCCTGACACTGTCCTTTTTCCAAAAGAAAATCCAATATAACCTGTTTTTATACTTCTTTTGTCATCCATGGAGGTTTAGATTGGTAGTTGACTCTTGGTCTGAAGAGGAGCATGTTTATCATAAATACTGTAAAAATTATTATACCATAATTCTATGGACTGATTAAGGTCAGTGCACTGATATACATGGTTCCCAAAGTAATTTTAATAGATCCTAAAGAAATCCGTTTTGATCAAAGTTTTTAAAAAAAAAAATGTAAATGATAGTTTTGTGATTAATGTTTAGAAACCCTCTTTGACACGACGTAACACAGATTGGGGAGTGAACATTACAACCAAACATCAGAACATTTATTTCAGTGATGAAACTTCGGGTTATTAACATATGATATGGTCAGCTAGTGTGTTTGAGTTTTCAATTACACGTGTTGGTGACTTTAGTAATTGCTTTAAATTAAAAGACTAGTATGTACGTATCCACCTGTGATTAGTTTTTAATAAATCAATGTTGAAGTCACCTAGCAGTGTAATATCTTTGGGATCTTCATTAATGATATCCCTCAGAGAGTAATCATTTTTGATCCACTTTGAAGTTTCTACACATGTGAAATGGACTAAAACACCTACTGTGAATCACACAGCACAGTTTAATAATCATGGTGGCTACTTCAACCATTCTTTCAAACTTCTCTTTGGCAAAATGAAGTCAAGTCAATGTCAAAAACATTTTAATCATTCCTGAGGGGCAATTTACAATTACAATACTGACAGGATTATTGATACGAATCATAATCAAAGACAGAAGATAGCTACATTTCATATTTGTTCAAACATTATATGATAGCTTCAAGTAAAAATATCACTTACACTCACACTCATACGCACGAACGCAAACACGCAAACGCATATATACACACACCAATATATGGATACAATGTTATTAAAACCATTGACTAGAAAAGACATATGATCACTATTATTTACGCCTTGTACGCACACACTCGCACACACACGTATACATGCTTGCACGCTCACATACACGCACACACATGCCCACCCCCCCTCCACACACACACAACCATCCACACCCACCCGCCCCCACACACACACTCACACAAGCACACACACACACACACACACACACACAACACACACACACACACACACACACACACACACACACCACGCACACACACACAAGAAATGCGATGTTTTAAAAACCATTGGATAGAAAGATGTATGAATTTAAAAAAATTGTATATATATGCACGCCTATATGCATTGACTACATTCATAACAGTAGCAATAAGTGTTATTGTGAGTTTAGAACTTGGATAGCTACTAGCACAAAGGAATTTCTTTTTCTTTTTGTTTTGCTGTTGTGGCATTGGAAACGGCATCCTAAAGTAAGCAACATCGAAATTCTGAAAACAAAGCATGGGAGGGATTGGCCACCATGGCAGTTGCTTTGCATACAAGCGGTTGTTTACAAAATGACTTGAGATCTCTTTGTTCTGCTCTAATTATTTTTGAGTATATTCCTACAATTTTCTGAAATCATTCTTGTTCTTAATACTAAGGTTATTGTACCACAAATGAAAGCAAAACTTAGAATGTTCTCTATGGAAGACTTGTAAAACAAAGGAATCTTTTTGTCAAACAAAATGAGTTTAGCTTCCTTAGAAAACACACACGTTGTTGCCCATTTTTGACAATAGTGTCAGTGTTAGCATCCCAATTTCACTTGTCATTAAAAAACAGTTTCCAGATATTTCTTTTTCAAAATGGGTTTCAACTTCTTGATTATGGATGATGGTATTCTCAGAGGTGTGCTCCCATCTTCTGAAATCAATAGGAAGTTTTTAGTTTTAGAAACATGAACTTCTGTTCTTAGTGGCTGGACAGAGGAACTCCACTCCCAAAGTATTACCTGTTCTTTTTAATATTTTACTTACTTTCAAGCATGGTAATCCCATGCACAGTTTACCCAAAAATAGGTAGCAAGACACTTCATCCCATGTGCTGTCTTATACAACTACAACATATCCGCCACAACCTTTCCAAACCTCTTTACTCAGCTGTTCTAACAGAGGAGTAGAATACATAAGAACACTTCTCCTTGAGAAATTCACTTGCCCTTCACATGAACACAGGTTTTTTATAATCCATACTTCACACATAAAATAACACATACATTCAAAATGCTCTCTAAAAATGCTCTCACTTATTCACTCATAAGACTAGTCAACATCATAAAACTCATAGCAAGGAAAAGTGCTTGAAACATTACTGGATTTCTAATAAAAAAATATCACTTTAACCTTGATGAAACTGCTTCAAAAGCAGGTTCTCCACAATACTATTTCCCCCCCCCCCCCAAACCATTATAATAACACATATCAACATCTCACCTACAATACTCGAGCACACTTAAAAAGAATTGACATTAGCCTAACAAAGAACACGACCGTAGCCTCAGACCATTTGGCTGTACAGCACAAGCTGCCTCTACCTATTGAATCCTCTATGAATCCTTCTAATGAAACATTTTCCAGGTCTAAATAGGAAAATGATTCAGCAGGAAGTGTCTAGATCCCTACGCATTCCTTCACTACTAAAAATGTTTCCAAAATTTTTTAATTTTAATACAAACTAAAAAACTTTATAAGCAAAACAAAAATAGAAAACCCTAACAATAAAGTTTCTGTTGACTTAAAACAACTGAAATATTTTGGCACTATTTTCTTGGGCTACACTCCAAAAAGTGCACACTTTGGTTACAGGTGTCTTTTTACTGGTGACCCTATAAAATTTTGTTCCCATTTTCAGGCAAAATTTTTGGGTGGGTTACAGTTGTAAATGCATTCATTCATTTTATCGGGGATGAATGCTTATGACAAACCAGTTTCACGAAAATGAGTAGGGTCTCTGTGGATTACTTTATATCCCTATGTAGAAGTAGAAAATATCCATGAAATTAAATAAAGGAAGAAGTCCATCAGGAGTATTGCTGTATATCTCCTGTCTATGATCTAGTCTGCTACTTTGGGACTGGAAACTATCGCTGTGGTTCTAAATGAAGATGAGAGCTGCAGAATTGTATTGCCAGCTCATATCAGTGCTGCCAGAGCTATGTGAATTATAACTGGGGTAGAGGGCAGGATCTTGTGCACCTGTAGGATGTCCCAAAGGGGCACAGAAGGGATTGGGATGAAAAGTTTGACTGTGCAAGTGAAATGGTGTGGTGTCAGAGAATGTCTGAGCATGACCATGGTAAGCATGGTTCACTCTGCCAGGCTGCAGAACACTGGCATTAACAATTGGTTCCAACTTCCAGGGTTCAGTCTATGATGGTACCCATGACAAGGCTGCTGTTTGTTGCCTGTCTGACCATGGTATGTAAGGTAGTCTGTGTGGATGCAGGGACTCAGAAATCCAGTTAAACACAGTACTTTTGACATGCAAAGCTAGCTGAGCTGTCCCATTGAAACTGATGTAAATGAGGTCATGACACATGGTCTGTTTTGAAACACCAGATGATGCAACAAATGTGTCAGTAGTATTAATAAAAGTAGTTCTAGTGGTTTTGCATGCAGACACGAGGTTATACGTTATGGCTAGTAGGAATGATAGAATTGTTCAGATTGTGTTTAGTACTAATGAACACACTGCTTTTATGGAGGAGGGAAAAATCTGATAGCATTTTTGATGAAGGTTTTCCTGTGTTCACAGAAACTTGTCCAGAAGGGCAGTCATTGACACCCACATGGATAACCAAAGCTTTAACATTTCTGTAAGTTGGCTGCACAGCTAGCCAATGCTGTAGATCCAGGGTTGACAGGCCTGGGACACAGATTTTGTGCATGCAATAGGAGCATAGTGCAAGTCTTTTTGGATCTATATGTCGTATTACAGTCACCTATGAGTGCTGTTGCATGATCACTCACATGTATAGTCTGAAGTAGTCCACATGGTGGTGGAGTTCTAACGTTATCAGATTTAACATGTGTTTGCCATTCATGTGTGACATTGCCTTCTGAGTTGTCATGGTTGTCAGTAGTCATATGATGGTGAGTACTGTCTGAAAGAGGAGTATACGGCTCAGAGACTGGAACAGAGTAGTTAACAGGGAGAGGGAAGTCGGAAAGAATGTCTTGTTTTGTGTCAGTTTGGAGTGGTGAGTGCCCTTCATCAGAGGACACACTGACATCTGCCTGTCCAAAAGGGAGGGAACTTGGCTGTCAGCAGTCTTGGACAGAGCTCAGGAAGTGGAGGAACGGCCATTGTCTGTGGAATCACCACCACCTGAGTGACACACACATGGTTCTTTTCTTGCATGTGAGATGGGCAGGAACCACAGGACGATTTGGACTGGGAGAAACAAATGACAGAGGACAGCGGCTGCTGGAATTCGCAAAGAAGCACAAACTGACTTTGGCTAACACACTCCACCCTCACAAGCCATCCAGAACATCAACCTGGCACTCACCAAATGGTCTGATTCATAATCAAATTGATTACATTCTGTCACCCCAAAGATTCAAATCCAGCATAAACAAGGCAAACACAAGAACATTCCCAGGAGCTGACATTGGCAGTGACCACGACCTTGTACTTACCACCATCAGGCTGAAACTGAAAGCAAAACAACAGCCAAAAAGCCCACGCATAAGATTCGACCTGGAAAAACTGAAAGACCCAACAGTGGTTGAGATCTTCCAAGCCAACATTGGAGGAAAGTTCGCCGCACTCACAGCCATCGACAATGATGTGGACACATTGGCCAACAACATCAAAGAAGTGCTAACGACAGCAGCAGAAGAAACATTAGGAAGAAGCAGAACAAAGAAACAACCTTGGGTGACAAATGAGGTTCTTGACCTCTGCGACAAAAGAAGAGAACTTAAGAAACAAAAGTTCACAAGTCAAGAAGCTTACAAGAAGTACATGGATAGCCACAGAGAAGTGAGGAAAAAGATGAGAGAAGCCAAAGAAGCGTGGATAGAAGAACAATGCAACAACATCGAAGCTGGAATGACCAAGGGAAACAGCAAAACAGCTTACGACACTTTGAAAGCACTAACGAAAACCACACAGCCTAAAGCCTCTGTTATTGAAGACAAAGAAGGAAATCTTTTAACGGAAAACAATGCCATCCTCCAACGCTGGACAGAATACTGTGAGGGATTGTACAACTACCCACTACGCCCAGATACCAACATAGTTTCTGACAAACCCCCTGAACACCAAGATAAAGACCCACCAATACTAAGGTGTGAAGTAGATGCAGCTATTAGACAATTGAAGAAGGGGAAGTCCCCTGGAATCGATAACATCCCAGCTGAACTCATCAAAAATGGAGGGAATGAAACAGCAAGGCGATTCACAGAACTTTGTCAGAAGATCCACGACACCAAAGAATGGCCAAAAGAATGGACACAGTCTCTTGTAATACCCCTGCCAAAGAAAGGAAACCTCAAACAATGCCAGAACTACAGAACCATCAGTCTCATAAGTCATCCTAGCAAGATCATGCTGCAGGTAGTCCTCAACAGACTGAAAAACCAAGCGGAAAAACTCCTGGCAGAAGAACAAGCGGGCTTTAGACCAAAACGCAGCACAATGGAACAAATTTTCAATCTGAGAATTCTGATAGAGAAGCATCTCCAACACCAAAAAGACTTGTACCACAATTTCATAGACTTCAAAAAGGCCTTTGACAGGGTATGGCATGACGGCCTCTGGCAAGTACTCAGGCACTTCAACATTGACAGCTGTCTAATTGAAGTCATCAAAGCTCTGTACGAGAACGCAGAAAGTGCAGTTTTTATGAATAATCACGTGGGCGAGTTCTTCAAGACCACGGTTGGGGTTCGCCAGGGCTGCCTTCTCTCACCTGTACTCTTCAACCTCTTCCTCGAAAACATCATGACAGAAACACTGCAAAACCACCACACTTCCATCTCCATTGGTGGAAGACCCCTTTGCAACCTCAGATTTGCAGATGACATTGACCTCATGGGCAGCAGCAAACAAGAACTGCAAATCCTCACAGACAATTTAACAGATCGAGCGAGCGCATACGGCATGGAGGTCAGTACAGAGAAATCAAAGATCATGGTCAACAGTGCGAGTAATGACATCACGGAAATAAAGATGAATGGAGAAACACTAGAAGAGGTGAGCCAATTCAAATACTTAGGCTCCATCCTAACAAAAGATGGCACATCAAACAATGAAGTGAAAGCTCGCATTGCAACAGCAACATCTGCTCTAGTCAGACTCGAGAAGATCATCAGAAGCAACAACATCAGCTTCTGCACCAAATACCACCTTTACAAATCCCTCGTGATATCTATCCTCCTATATGGCTGTGAATCATGGACTCTGACAGCAGAGTTAGAGAGGAGAATCCAAGCATTCGAGAACAAGTGCCACAGAAGACTCCTCAAAATATCATACAAAGAACACAAGACCAATAACTATGTGAAAGAAGAAATCAAAAAGCGTGTGGGCCCCCAAGAGCCTTTGCTCTCCACCATAAAGAGGAGAAAGCTGATGTGGTTTGGTCACACCACAAGACACAACACCCTAGCAAAAACCATCCTGCAAGGAACAGTCGAGGGCAAGAGAAGAAGAGGCCGCCAAAAGAAATCATGGGTTGACAACATCAAAGACTGGACCGCCCAACCCCTGCAACACCTCCTACTAGCCACACAGGATCGTGAAGCATGGAAAAAGATCTCTGTTGCGTCTTCTCTCATGTCCCCCCTACGTCCTTTGGGACATGGGACTGAGTGAGAGTGAGTGAGTGAGTGAGATGGGCAGGCCAACTGGTAGTGTTTCCTCATGCTGTTCACTAGCTGTTGGTACCGGGTGCGCACACACAGGAGTCATCTTCACTTCAGTTGCTTGGTTGTATTCTATCACGCTTGCACTGTATGGCAGCGTCAGTCACAGCAGTCTTGCATTTTGCATCCTTTAATTGTAAGCAGAGATGTTGCAGTTGTGACTTGAGGACCTTATTCTCTTATCCCAATGCACCGATCTGTGTCTTAAGTTGAGTCATATCAGCGAAAAGATTTCCTACTTCCGGTGACAGAAAATTAGTTTTTTAATTCATGAGTCTTTAATTCACTTTTGTAGCCACTTTAACCTCTTTAATTATTGAGGTAAAGCTTTCTTTTATGATTATGTTCCTGTGAGATGGCCAGTTATTTGACGTTTTGAGTTCTTCTACCTGTAGTTTGTTTAGATGTAATTGACGCTGAGGAGATTTGGTCTTCTGAGAAAAACAGAGTTAGTCTTCTAAGTGCTCTACTCTTGGACTTAGCAGCAGTTGGTCTAAGTGTTGACTGTTTTATTTTTGTTGAAGAGGGCAGCATTGCAGTGGATAGTGAGGTAGAAGAATGCAGAACGAGTTTGGGTGGGTTCAGTTGGCAGGACAGGACTGGATAGCTGATGCTGGGTGACCAGGTAGATGGTGGAGGTGAAGCAGGTGATGTTGATAAGTCTTCTGAAGCTGCCTTTCGGCTTGGCTTCATGCACGTCAGGTGACTCGTTGCCACCAGCTTCTGGTCGTGGCAGAGAGGACAGATCCATGGACGGAGTGCCAAGTGATAAATGCCCATGGGTTTGAGGAGATTGCTGGTTACATATCTGCAGCTCATCTCCCTGGAAAGTGAATGAGCATTCAGTATTAAAATCAGTGGACCTTTGAGGCAAACAAAAGGAGACTATTGTTAAGATTTTATCTACTTTAATGATAATAAATGGAGTTATATCTTGCAAACATAATTTAAGATTTTACGAAGATACAGCACAAGAAACAAAAACACTCATGAATAAATTGTTGCTCTATATTGACGTAAAATCTGGGGCAGTTCTGATTTCTAGTTCTTGTTGTTGGCAACAGAAGAGCGAACATATTTGTTGAGAGTCTCGATCGACTTCATCATTGTCTTTCGGCCAAAGAAGGATGTGTTTGTGCTGAACACCACCTTGTTCTGGGAAACCTTTGATCTCTTTGCTCTGTAAAGAAGGAGGATTATCACTTTTCAGGACTTGGGGAATGCGTTGTTTTGAGATAATGGTGTCTAGAAAAGAAATGACAGCCTTTGCAGAGATGAAAAACATAATTTTGTAGACTTCTAGAAATATGCTTTACTCATGTATTACCATTGTGCGTTTTCATCACCTGTTTTTACTTCTGAAAAACTGCCTTAAACATTATAACTTTACTCACCAGTGTAGTGAGGAAGTAAGGTTTTCTTTCTCTTTGGATCTTCAAGAGCAAGTCCATCAAGCATAATTTTGAATTTTGATAACCATTTACACCAGCTAGTGGCGAATGAATGCTCTTCACAATCAATTGGAAACACCGGAAAGTTAGGAAGAGAAATGATTAAGTAGCAGAATTCACTTTGTAGGTCTGGATCTTGTTGAGCAAACTGGAAAGTCAGCTGTTTTACTTGAAAACAATTTTGACGGGTCCATGTCTTGCGTCCTGGACAACTAACTTGTTTCTACAGAAACTTCCCCATGCGTTCATTGAGATTGCTCGTCCGCATTTTGTGTTTCACTCGCAATAATTATTTAAACACAGACAGAATGCCGATGTTCATGTATAAGAAAATCAACAAACCCACCGTTAAATGCTATTATTAGAATGATACTGTTTCTAAACAAGGTTTCAACCTTGAGTCTTAGTAAGGAAGATAAATGACAGAGTTACTTTCGGTTTCTCCAATCAGTGTCTTTCAATAGATCTAAAGACATAAAAAAGAGTTTGCTTCAAATCTTTGAATCTGTACATATTTCTAAGATTTTAATCTGAAAGTTAGCTATTCATGTGGCAGAAGTCTGTGGTTGCCACAGTCAAAAGTCAAAGTCAAAGTCAGATCCTTTCCAGAAAATACACATTTAGGTACATGAAAATGCATACACAACACCATGTGAATCACAATTAATCGAGGTTGTGATCATCTGTCCACAGAATCATCACTCTCCAAAACGGGAATCCACAACTTTCCGTATAATCGTTTGGACTACAATGGTTGTTGTTTCCGTGTATGACTATAGTGCTTGTGCTACAGTGAGGTGTAGAATCACAGTTTCCGACCTCAGTTGTAAGGTCTTTGTTCATATTTGTGATATTTCATCCACTTTTTTGCCAACTGACTGGTTCTTAGCGAGTTTATTTTGTGACCATGCATGTGTCACTGCGTCCTTTAAATCACCTGTATGTTTTTGGTATAAAGCTCTCTTGAAGAAGCTGCTAGCTGTTTCTAATCATTGTTTAAAGTTTTCCAAAAATGAGGATGCCCTATTAACGATACCAAGACAGTGACATCAAAAGCAGTTCTGACATTTGTTCCATAAAATGTCTACCCTACTGCGTCTTAACATAAAACTGCTTTTAAATAAAAAATAGTAAACAGAAACGTAACACATTCTACTGTTAGTAAGTGAACAATTATTGCTCTGCACAAGATTCAATCGTTAAAAAGGAACACGTTGGGATGCCAAAACTCGTGCGCGTACACGCAGATACACATAACACCCACTCACTTCAACATCGTAGAAAACATCAAAGAATACGTAAAAGGCAACCGCAAAGAAATACTTCGAGTTCCAGAGCCCTTCACCTCCTCGACCATTTTTCCTCTTTTTCGTTTGACAGCTAACCACTCCCCCCCCCCCCCCCCCCGCCCCCGCTCCCTGCCTTCACGATACCCACCCTCTTCCAACCCCCTCTGTCAACAATACCCCTCCCACACAGCTGATGCGTCAGCGACTGTTCTTCCTTGTACTGCTGCGCCCTTTGTCAGCTCTGACTGACTTCAAATTTGCGAAAGAAGCCGTAAATGTCGGTACTGCTGGACAACCCAAATGCTTTGTCTTGTCTGTACATATTATGTTCACGCCCTCACACTAGGTTTATCCTTCTCATAGTAATTATTTCTCGTAGACCATTAGAATTATGTGCCGGTAAAAAAAGAATAAGAAGATATAGATAAAAACCACGCATACACATTCTGTTATGTTCACGCCCTCACACTACGTTTATCCTTCTCACTGTAATTATTTCTTGTAGGCCATTTGAATTATGTGCCTGTAAGAAAGAATGACAAAAACTAGATTAAAAAAAACAAACACGCATGCACATTCTGTGCGTACACATTATCCCTGGAGTAGGAATGTGGCTACCTTAATGGGGGGTAAAAAACCGGTAAAATGCGAAAAATCTCATCGTTGGTGAACCTCGGAGCCGAACGTCCCTCTAGCCAAGGAACAGCAACAACAAAATCGGAAGTATGATTATACAAATACAGGGGTGGCTGTGCCACTCATTTTTGACACACACACACACATAACCCGGAGTGACTTTTATCAACACAGTAAAAACGTTCGCTGTTCATTTTGCCTTTAAGCCATTCACAGAACACTCTTAACATTGGAAAAAGAAATTTTTTTCTAAGATGATTGCGAAATCACTTGAAAAGCAATCACTGGAGACAATTGTATCCCCCTCCCCCTTCCCCCCGCCTACCCCCCCCCCCCCCCCCCTGAAGCAATACATTTAGTTAATTATGGGTTGTTTCCACTGAAAACCTTTCAGGTCTGCTTTCTTCTAGAAAGTTTACTGTTTTTCTTTCTTTGCTGTTAAAAGTCTTCTTTTTTTTTTGGGGGGGGGGGGGGGGGGGGGGGGGACGTAAGGTAGTCAAGTTTTCAAGAAGCAAAGCCTGTGGTGAGACCAACGATGGATTTTACCCAGATTGCTAAAGAATAAACAAGTAAAAGTAACCCACTGCTATATTCACACCGGTGGTTAGATCAATGAATGGTTGATGAGAAACAAAACGTTCATCTGTCATTATGGACTGTGACTGCCATACTTATGCTTTATCGAGAACGATTTCTGCCTCTTGTTATATTCTAAAACGAACGATGTAAACTGTCACAATGAATGACAAAGTTAAGTCAATTCCGTCTCTTGATATTTCATTTGAAGGCAAGAGTCATAGGAAGAAGCTTGGTGTACTACATTTTACAAACGTTTTGAATAGGTTATTTCCCATGTTTCTTTAACTGAAACTGCACACGTGCATTATTACTGTTATTTCAATGTCACAGTATAAGCTCATGAACTATAGGTTTTTAGTCTAAAATACACTTGCGCTATTTAGCATCACACAGTACTTAACAGCAAACTGGCAATACAAACAAAGGATTGCTCTATCATACCAGCCCTCCCAAAACATGTACAGACAGTCTGCAAAGCAGTTATTTTTCCT
Source organism: Stramonita haemastoma (assembly GCA_030674155.1). Taxonomy (NCBI): domain Eukaryota; kingdom Metazoa; phylum Mollusca; class Gastropoda; order Neogastropoda; family Muricidae; genus Stramonita; species Stramonita haemastoma. Next base: position 43,227,937 of record CM060332.1, read on the forward strand.
TTTGACAAAAACACTTCACATTATGTAGATCATTTTCAATACAGCACTGCATATAATGCATTACTCTAAATCTTTTAACGTGACCCTAAAAAGTAAATATGTGTGCATGTGGAGGAGAGAGAGAGAGAGAGAGAGAGAGAGAGAGAGAGAGAGAGAGAGAGAGAGAGAGAGAGAGAGAGAGTGTGTGTGTGTGTGTGTGTGTGTGTGTGTGTGTGTGTGTGTGTGTGTGTGGTGTGTGACTTCAGTTTCACGTCTGTTCACTCGAAGTGATATTAGACTCAAAAACGAAAGATGAAGATTAAAAGTGAGTCACATTTAGAGATCGTGTGTATGAGTGTGTGTGTGTGTGTGTGTGTGTGTGTGTGTGTGTGTGTGTGTGTGTGTGTGTGTGTGCGCGCGCGCGCGCGCGCGCGGGCGTGTATGTGTGTGTGTGTGGTGTGAGCGAGCGTATGTGCGTATGTGTGAACGTGATTACAAAATTAATAGGAATAGATATATATATTTTCGAGCTAGGGTAAAGGGGTGAGTGTCAGTGTGTGTTTGTGTGCGTATGTGCGTGCGTGCATGTGTGTGTGTGCATACATGCGAGCACACACGTGCGTGCGTGCATGCATACGTGTGTGTTTTGGTGTGTGTGGTGTGTGCGCGCGCGCTTTACCTATGAGCGTCTGTGCATAAGATAAAGGAAAAAACCAACATGTAAAGGAATCAGCATAAGGTGGGGGTAAGGGGACATCGAACAGCTTAAACGAAGTTAAAGCAAGAAACATTACAAAAGTTTGCCAACTAGGCTTTTAACTAAACAGCTACCTCCAACATATTTACATTATTGTCCAATATTTGTTCAAATGACATTTTTGAAATCTTTCATACAATTGTGCAGGAAATATATGGTCGAAGCACTTCACAATGAAGAATGACATGTCTTGGTAATAAATCAGAACCACATTTAGTTATCATTTCTTTACAAAAATTAGTTCGGAATGCGTCCAATCTAAATCTATATATCAGGCTTCCCAGCAGTCTGTTATGAAAAGGACACACAATGTTGATGAAAGTCCCCGTGGAGAATTCTTTCGTGTGTTGTTGAAACGATTCCAAGAAGCTTTTTCCAACAAATGTATGCCCTCCTGAAGACTGAGTGGAAAGTTTAAAGGTGTTGTAGCTTCAGAATTCGTGTCCATCGCAGCAACTCTGGCAAACTTATCTGCTTGTTCGTTGCCCTGGATTCCACAGTGTGACAGAATCCAGCAAAAGGCAAAGGTAGTACCTCATAAGGAAAGAAAATATATAAGATGACAAATTTCAATGATTAATTCCCCTCTTACCCTGGTGCTAAACTCTTTCAGTGCTTGCAAAACGGATCTAGAATCAACACAGAGCAACACCTTAAACATATTGACAGGCAGATATAATAAAAAGAATAAGACCATTAGTATAGCTATAAGTTCTGCAGTAAAAATAGAAAAATCGTTGCCTATATGGTTAGGTTTCTCAATATTTAATGCAGGAACTACAAAAAGCAGATCCAGCCTGCCCACTTTCTACTACCGAATTATAGGTGAAGACTTTAAGATAAATCACTTTATGTTTCGTCAATATGAGCTCTTGCCATGATGGCCACAGCGGGACTTTCTTCTTTTTTGATATTAGAATAATCAATATCAAACTCAGCCCGTTTTAGTTCCCACTGTGGAATTGTGGAGAAAACTGGGCGAGGTGCTGTATTTCTCTCATTTATTTCTAAAAATGTGAATAAAACAGAGGTGTAAGAACTGATTGTTGTCAGTGATTGTATGTAGGCAGACGTGGGAGGAAACGTCTGGTCTTCTTTGGAGTTTCCCAGAAGAGTCCTCGTACATACCTGCCCAGGTTCTCCACTAACATGTTGGCCCCTCTGGACGTAGATTGAATGCCGTCTCTGGTCCTGTAGTCGTTGTTCAAGCTGGCATGACTAACGAAAGATGCATTGTCAACACCCAATAGAGCAGACATGATGAAAGCATTGAATACTTCTCGCTTCAAATTCAGCTCTGTGTGTATAACAGGAGCAATTTTGCTATTATTTTTAATTTGGGACGCTTTGTTGCAATATTTTTTTTTACACATTTTATAAACAATTTACTACAATATTCTGAATATTTCTTCTTAAAATCATTGAGACCACAGTGGATTACAACAGCATCTGGCTATTTCTCAGATGAAAAAACCACTGAATAGAATGTACAACAGATATTGTATTTGTTTTGTGGGAGAAAGCATCAAAGCCGTAGGAACGGCCCGACCTCTTATAATTGTCTTTGCAACAGAGTCATAGAGAATAACAACATGAGGGAGTTCTACATATTCTTTTGTTTTTAGTTTTGTTTCTGGAATTCTAGCTTGTTCCATGGCCACATTTGATGTTTTGACGTCATTTTGTCTGACTACAGGTCTTTTACAGTGCTTTTTTGTGTTTTGGAGTCTTATCAACCACAGGCCTGGCAGCTGGCTTTGGTACTGTACCCGCAACTGCCTGGGTTGATTTGCAAACATCAGCATAGAAGGACTAGATCTGCTTGTGCTAGTTGGACTTGGTCTTCTGCTTTCAGACATATTGTCTGTCCGTGTTGCACTATCCCTAACACAAGCAGATAATTATAGTTGACTTTTCGGCAAGAAAAATATTTATTGCTTTTTTTTTTTAATCATCGACTGTTTCTTCTAAACAAGTGATGCGGTGATGCGGTCACATAGTGATTGGATGACTTTCTTTAGATCCTCAACGGCACTTACCGCATCCACAGGGAGTGCTGGCCATTCCTGTGGCTGGCTGTCATCAACAGACTGGGCAGCAGATCCAGTCAGGGCAGGAAGACCTGGTTCTTCCGACTCTGCGCTTCCTTTCTCGCAGCTTTTGGTTTTTATCGCTGCAGGGAAGGATGTGGGAAGGATGTGTGAACGCCCTGACTTTTAGATCTGGTAGTCTTTGTCATACTATCCAAACAAATGTGACGCTCCACACGGAATGAGTCGCTTAGCACATTACCCAATTTTGCGCTAGGAGCCATTAAAGACAAGTGGGGGTGAAGTTGTCAATTTTGAGATTTTTATTGATTATTAAACTATATCGGTTTAGCTACCTTATAACGAAATATCAAAGCATAATTTTTATTCCTTTTGCTTTTAAATGTGTTTTGAAAATACCCAAGCCCTCATTCTAACAACCTATTACGAAAACAAACTTGCCCCTTTTTCATTTTGTCACATCCTGCAGTCTATCATTTCAATTTGTAATAACTTTGCACAGAATTGTCCGATTTTCAATCTGTTTTTTGTATTTGATAGCCACTTATCTGCACATTAATAACATGCCATTAACTAAAACCTGACCTCTGGTGCACTCCGACTTATTATGTGGTGGAGCGTCACAAATGCTAATAACTTGTAGACTGGAATGTAGGGACTGACCGTTTCCGCCATCTTGATTACGTGTGTGTGTGTGTGTGTGTGTGTGTGTGTGTGTGTGTGTGTGTGTGTGTGTGTGTGTGACACGGACATGCATAATATTTGTGAGTCTTGGTTAAGCAGACAGCCAGTTTCTCTTGGAACTTCATTAACGGGCAATTCATTTCTTCAGAATTCAGCTAACCCTGCTTCCATACATTCCGAAATTTTTGTTAAAGTGATTTGATGACTCGGTGTTAATACGTGCTAATATTTCAGTCTCATGTACTCTTTATTTAAAAGGGAAAACTTTTTGCTCAGATAAAATGCCTGCTCTCACCCTTTAGGGCTTCTGGATCAATAAATAAAGTTGTGAAGTTTGAAACTTGTCCCAGTGATGAAGTGGGTAGTTTTTTTTTCCAAGTCGTGTTTTTAGTGACAGTCCTGACATGGCACTTATGACCAGCTGGGCTGCGTACACCGGCATTGAAATTAAACATTTTTCATCAGTTGATAATGAAGTGACTGGTGCTTTCATTTGAAAAAAAACTGTCATTGGTATAATCTCTTGGTTGTAGTGTCAGTTCTCTTGCGGTTTTTGAGGTTAGTTGATGTTAAACAAGTGAATAAAGTAAAAACGTATTCAGTTCGTTTGTTTAAAAAAAGGTTTAAAAGGTTGTGACTGTTCAGGTTTCAACGTTCTGGTTGTTTCTGCATATTTTATGAAGAGGGGCAGGAGTGTGTATGTGTGAGTGTGTGTGTGTGAGTGGTGTGTGTGTGTGTGTGTGTGTGTGTGTGTGTGTGTGTGTGTGTGTGTGTGTGTGTGTGTGTGTGTGTGTGAGAGAGAGAGATAGAGAGAGAGAGTGAGAGAGAGAGAGAAAGTGTGTGTGTGTGTGTGTGTGTGTGTGTGTGTGTGTGTGTGTGTGTGTGTGTGTGTGTGTGTGTGTTGTGTGTGAGAGAGAGAGAGAGAGAGAGAGAGAGAGAGAGAGAGAGAGAGAGAGAGAGATTTGATTGATTTGATTTATTCTTTTATGTCGAGGATAATGGAATAAGCACTCTTGTGCTTTTTTACGTCCAGTCCCCGTGTGTATGCAGTTTTTTTAAATGTCCTCTGTTCCCACCGACACACGATGGCCTACTCTTACGAAAAGCGGAACACAGAGAGAGAGAGAGAGAGAGAGAGAGAGAGAGAGAGAGAGAGAGAGGAGAGAGGCTATCATTGCTGATTCATTGTTTCATCGCTTTGTAGTATTCTTCCATGGAATTACGTCTATTTTCCTTGTATCAATGGCCCTGATAAAATAGATATTAGCATTTAGATTGCAAAGCAGCAGTTTGTTTATGTTTCATATATTTTTTTCGCTTTTACAGACGATTCGAAGCCATGGCTGTCACGCTGTTCTATAGCAGTTTAGTTACGCATTGGAAACGAAATCTAAATGCAGTTAAGGTAAAACACAGGATAGTTACACCTAGCTGCTTAGGTTTGAGGATGTTTTCCGAGAATTTCTAACTATTGACTTGGCTTTTGGTATTGCGAAATAGTAAACCAGGCTTACATATTTGCCCAATTATAGCATCCTCTTTCCTTTAGGTAAGGTGGGAGAGTAGTTGTGCGTGCAAGGCCAGTTTAAACTCGTTGACATTTTTCTTTCTAGTCACTATCAAAGGATTGCTGTTGCTACTCTTCTGTACAAAAACCATCGCGTGTTAGACGAGCTGCTGCATCTTTGGAGACAGGACTGTATGTCATGTATCAAATTACATTGTGGAGAAGAACTTGTTTAAAAAGGTCTTTACCATTGCAGACAACTCCATTGTACTTTTGAGTCTGTATTTGGCTTCTTGTTTGTTTTCGCTTGTAGTGGTGATGGGTTGGGTGGTCGTTTACGCAATAGAAAATGAGATATTGACTTGTAAGCACTCCTATTTCCTCGTGTGCGTGCACGTGCACACACACTTCTATACTTTTCCCTGAAAAAAAAAGGAGTACTCGTATTACATTCGAAGTCTCGACTGAGGTTTCATTTCTGTAATATTTTTTTTTTAATTGTTAGTAAATTGGGTCGTGTTTTCATGTGTGTTCAGAGAAAAATCTGCTGAGTCGTTCAGAAATAATCTCGGGCTTCATTTTGACCGGATTTGGTCTGTTGAATGTCCTAATAATAGTAAGCGACGCTGGATCCATTAAACAACACCACAAGCTTAACCATCGTAACAAGAAAGTGTTAATACATGACAATGCACAGATCAGTGACTCGTGGTCAGTGGTCTATGATTGGTGATAATAGGAACCGTGTTGAAATCTCAAAACTATAGACAAATGTGACGCTCCATCACATGAGGAGTTGCATTGCACCAGAGATCAATTTTTAGTTATTGACATGTTATTAATCTGCAATGAAATGGCTATATAATACCAAAAAAAAAGATTGAAAATCGGACAATTGTATCAAAAGTTATAACAAGTTGAAATAACAGACTGCGGGAAATGAGAAAATGTGAAATGGACAAGTTTAGCATCGTAATAAATGGTCAGAATGAGGGCTTGGGGATTTTTAAAACACATTTTAAAGCAGAACGATACAAAACTATTAATTGATATTTCATTACAAGGTAGACTAGTAGCTATAGTTTTATATCCAATCAAAATTTCAAAATTGCCAACTTGACCCCACCTTCCTTTAATGGCTCCTAGCGGAAAAGTGTGTTAGATGCTAAGCGACTCATTTCGCGGTGGAGTGTCACAGATACATTATGTTATTGAGTATTATGGTCATCAGGCGATAATAAAAATACGCAACTGTTAACTGCATTGGACGCAAATGCCCATGAATTTGTTCCTTCTCCTCAAGGCTCCTTGCTGATGTAAACTTCAATTCAATATCAGTGGCAAGGATTTTCAGACTGCCTTCAACTTGACAAGTATTTTGGAAGCTCTTTATCAATTTTAACGATTTTACTGCAGACTCCCTAAAGATTCTTTTTCGAGATGTTCCATCGGACACAATTTTTAACTTCCTGAGAGAATCGGGCCTTTTCCGTCTGATATGATTGAAAGTGGTATAGGTGGTCTCTAAGGACAAAGTTGTTTCAAGGAATCTGGTTTTGGTTTTATCTCATTTTATGTGTGATCGATGTGGGTTTTCCCACAACGTGGTGGCCTTCTGGGCTGACCCTTATGGTTGACCAAGGCGTCGATACAAGCAAGGACAGTGAAGTTGGTTTTGTACCCCGTTTCAACATGAAATATAGTTGCACAGTTTTAATATGTTTTAAAATGTAACGAGGTGACAACCCCGATATGGCCTGTGGTCGGCGGGGCTATAAACAAGATGATTGGATTGGATTGGATCAATTTAACGGAATATGTGATTCCTGTACAGTCCTAAAGGGTATGAAATTTGAAATATAAGGAACGATACCATATTGAAAACTAGTTTTTAGATAAACACTATCATGATCCAGAGGTACTTAGTTTTGTGACGAGAGTTTTCCTGCATTGCGGTTTGCTCTGGAATGAGCTTGTGTTTTTAGATTCTCATAATTGTTTTTCGTACCTTTAACTGTCGTTTTGGTTTGATATGGCATCAACTAGCTAGCTATATAATTATGGTATGATTTGCTTATGCGTATGTTGACTTGCATGTAAACTAAACATTAATAATGTTAGTATTCGTAGAAAGTAAAGTTTGAATAAAGGAATGGAGGTGCACTGCTCATGACGCATCTCACTATTCCAAAGGAGAGCAGCTTGAAATTCACACAGAGAAATCTAATTTGATAATACCGCTGGCTGAATGAACAAAAACGTTTTCATTTTAAGATCAGGGTAGCATAGAATAGAATGTTTTTTAAGGATCAGGGTAACAAAGACAGGAGAATGTAATGTTCTTTTGTTATTGTTCATGATAATAATTATGCTGTTGTTGTTGAGTGTTTCCAGGCTTCATACACTGAGAAGGAGGGAGGGGAGGGGCACTATTCAGCAAATGCACTTTGACTCACTCATCCCACCAAGGTAATCACTGTAAGAACATAAGCTGACACTGGATGAGAAGTTTGCGTGCATGGCTATTTCCAAAGCCTCATCACATACACAGTCGTCTTCCGACTTCATAAGACAGGAGGTATGCGTATGACTTCTGTCTATATTTTCTGTCGAAGTCGGAACGCAAACCTTGATTTTGAAAAAGAAAATTAATCCAACCAAAAACGGTTCCCATACACAAAGATTTCACCTCTCAAAAAACGAAAAAATCTGTGGAACGATGTTGCTTCGGATAAACCAAATGGTACAGAGCTGCCAAGATCTTTTGATGTAAATTGTGTGTTGGCCAGTCCATTTGAATATGGTAGACATGAATCTGTTCATGGATTGATAGATAAGAGAAGAAGTAGGCTTCATACATCAAAATATTCAAGATTCGATACGATTAAGGTTGTCAACTTGTGAATAGCAACGCGCGCGCGCGCGTGCGCGCGGGCGCTGCGTGTGTGTGTGTGTGTGTGTGTGTGTGTGTGTGGTGTGTGTGTGTGTGTGTGTGTGTGTGTGACACAGAGAGGGAGAGAGAGAGAGAGAGAGAGAGAGAGAGAGAGAGAGAGAGAGAGAATGAATGAATGAATGAATGAATGAATGAATAAATAAACATTTTTATTGAGGGAAAAAAATAAGGACAATGGTGGTTTGTTTTCATTTAGCCCTCTGTCCAAAACATAAGTGAATCATCAAACAAAGTTTAATTAACCATAAAACTGATGAAATAGGTAGGAATATCTGGAAAAAGAAAACGAAGACATGCATAAAAACAAAACAGAATAGAGACAGTTGCCTACGCAGGACAGACACCAGAGAGAGAGAGAGAGAGAGACAGACAGAGACAGACAGACAGACAGACAGACAGACAGACGACAGACGGACAAGCAGACGACAACAGACAGACACAAACAGACAACACACACACACGCGCGCGCGCGCGACGCACACACACGCAGCACACACGCACCACGCACGCACCAGCACCACCACACACACACACACACACACACACACACACACACACACACACACGTGTGTGTGTGTGTGTATGCGTACACATCAAGAAAAAAAGACGAAGACGAGAAAGAGACGCGACAAGGAAAAAAAAAAGAGCAGAAAACCAAAAGGGAGAGAACAGACAACCTCCACTCGCTCCGGTGGCTGGTGTGGGAAAGTTCGACAACAAAGCACGCGCAGTCGTGGCGACACAGCGAAGAAGCACATGCCCAAATTGACCGCCAGCTGTGACTGCAGTAGTCGTCTCAGGCACGCTCCTGAAGTGAAAGGTCTTTCGTGTCCCTGCCCTTGTTGCGAACGGCCGGCCAGTGGGGTCCCCCTTCAAGAGTTTTCTGTGCTAGGTCCTGGAAGCTGCTTTTTTGCCTGTTAGGTGGGAGACTTTTTACTTCCCAGATCCAAAATACCAACAACAAAAAAAGTGGAGAAAAGTTTTGAAAACTAAAAGACTTATCGCTAACCTTACCACCAAGTACTTCTTTGTTACGAAAGACAGGATTTCTGGTTGCTGAATCGAGACCAGGGTCAACCAAGTTCCAAGACTCCCCCCGTGTCCAAGAAGGGGTTTTTGAATGTACGCTGATTGGTCGAAGAAAACCTGCAAAAGCACGATGATGCATGGTAAGTATTTTTTGATGCTTCTATGTTTTTTCTTCAATTTGCTATGTGTTTTTGGTTCATTTTGTTTTTATTTTTGCAGTTTGCTTCCAGGGTTGTTCGCACTCATCTTTTTCTTTTATCTTCACTCCTCTTGTTCCAGTATTTAAAAAAATTTTTTATAAATGTTGACAAAACCATGAAAGTTTATGGAGATGTAAAACTTCTAATACAGGGTAAAGAGTTGTCTTTAGTAGAAAATTGTAGACTTTAATCATATCAAAAGTCGATATGATAAAAGGAGGTATAATGATGTATTTATAGCAGAAATAAAAGAGCACCCATGCACGCTTTTAGGCACAAACACGTGTAACTGATATCCATTTATACACACATGCACGTACTAAGGAGCATCACATACACATGCACATGAAGGAGAGAGAGAGAGAGAGAGAGAGAGAGAGAGAGAGAGAGAGAGAGAGAGAGAGAGAGAGAGAGAGAGAGAGATGCACACACGTGTGCACACACACATACACAAACGCACATGCACGCACATTTACACATACAATTGCTCACAATCTCAAAACACACACACACTCATTTTCTCTTTCTCTCTCATTCTGTCTGTCTGTCTGTCTGTCTCTGTCTCTCTCCTCTTCTCCTGTCCGTCTGTCTCCGTCTCTGTCTCGTCCGTCCTCGTCCTCTCTCCTCTCTCTCTCTCCTCTCTCTCTCTCTCTCTCTCTCTCTCTCTCTCTCTCTCCTCTCTCTCTCTCTCCTCTCTCTCTCTCTCATTCACACACGTCCCCGCCGGTCCCGTTTAACATGACACCAGGGAAATCATGCAGTGTATTATGAAGCATTATAGTACCCAGTGAGTCACACTTCCTTTTCTAAACTCTATCAGACCAACCTACATATTATTTTATTTTTTATTTTATACACTTTACGTCACAGCGATTTCTCTGCGTGAAATTCGGTGCTCTCCCCGGGATAGCGCGTCGCCACAAGTGCAGCGCCTACCCATTATTTTTTTCCCCTCAGGGATGGTGTCTAAACACACACCTGTGTGCCTGCTGGTTTTTTTTTATTATAATTTTGTCATCCGCTCCAACCGGCACACGATGGCCTGTCTCTTCCGAAAGGCGGAACGGGGTTTTAACTTTGGAACGGGGTTTTAACGTGTGCGCAAGATGTTCTGCTGTGTGCGTTCGCACATCTCAGCAGTTTTCCATTATTAAGGTAGAAACATGGAGAAAAGCTGAAAGAAGTGGTGAAAAGTGGTGGATTGACAGATATTAAAAGTGGTAGTTGCGTGTTGCTTTACAATAGATTTTATTCCACGGAATTTTTTTTTAACCTACATCATGTCAAGTTATAGCTCATGTAAGCCGATGAATTCAGATGTAAATTTCGAAAAGTTCCGTTTCTGTCGAAACTTATCAGATTTGCAGGTGTTTCTGGAAAATAGTATGTCTTATCTTTCACAACTGAATACCCTCCCTCTCCCCCCTCCCGAACATCTGTTCAAACGAACTAAGAAAATTTTTGTGAAGGGAATTTTTGTAATGCCTTCATTTTTTTCGTTTTTGTCATTTTACTATTATTGACCCTTAATGTGGCACGCTTGTTTTTTTTCTGTTTATTTTCGTACTGATGATGTCCTTAAGTCAATTGCAGTCAGGTTTACGCTCCTACTAAACTTGGTTTTAGTCACCCCTACTCTAAAAGGGTTTAAAGAAATCAAATCTTGATTAGAGGGAGGGAAAATCTAGTGGCTATGTCGTTGCAATAGTGATCTTACGGCCCGGGATCGAGCCATCACTGATGCACGCGTTCAAAGTGATTTTTGCCCAGGAGTTAACATCAGTACCAATTCACCCAAAAGTCCTTCGGATGAGACTAAAAACCAAAATTCCGTGTGCAATCTCATGCAGAACATCTTGTGCTTACGTTAAAACACATTCCACCTTTCGAAAGATTAGGCCATTACGTGTCGGTAGGAACAAATTACAGCATTAAAACAAAGAAAATTGCACTCACATGGGTGTCTTATTTAGACATCCTCGATGTCAAAATGCGGCTTCCTAAATGGTGGGCAAAAACAGGGAGCATACGCAAAATCTGAACGTTGGTGAATGTCAGAGCTGAAGCTGAGAAACAAAAAAAACGCTATATCTTTTGTCTTGAATCTTTTCTTATCTGGATCATCCCATTCAATTGTTAAGGTCAGGAATGGTAGTAAAAATTTGACCCCAAAATGATTTCTTCCTAAGTAGGGGTTTTTGGTGGATTCAGACTCTGGTAATCTCTTTTATCTTTATAGAAGTTCTCTTGTCTCAGATATATCATTAACAAATAAAGATCATCAGCTTTTGGTTTTTATGTAACTAAATGTCTTCGTCTTTTTTGTTCTTTTTCCGTTTTTTTCCCAGTTATGCGGTTTTACACTACTTCGTCCAATCTAACCTCGAGTTTGTTCAGCAGTGAGTAAAGGTAGATTGCTCTCAAATTTGTTACACTTCTTTTTGTGTTCTACTGTCTAAAATTGTCAACAGCTTTTGATGAAATGCATTGTCTGAATAGAAAGTAACTGTTGTTTTGGCATCATTGTATCAGGCATCTGTTAAGGCCGCCGTAGCCAACTCCAGGTCTTTCTATCTATCTATCTAGTCCTCTTTGTGCTCAGGTAGCACATAAGGCCTCAACTAGAGCCCGCCACTGATGTCGGTCGGCTGAAACACGCTCCAGACGGCCCCATGTCCAACCCTTTTCCTTCATCTCCCTCTCTACTGTTCTCCTCCAAGTTTCCTTGGGGCGGCTCTCTTTCTTTGACCGTCTGGAGTACTCCAGGTCTTTGAGTCAGTCTTATGTTTTTGTTCCTCTGCGAGAGCTCCAAGGTTCACCAATGGAGAGATGTTGCGTATGCGACTAATTTTAGTACGTGGGTTTACCAAGCCGAATGAAAGATCTCGTAAGAGACAACCCATCAAAAGACATTGTTGGGCTTTCATTATTATCACTAGTGGTAGAAGTAATTGCAGAAATAGTAAAAGTAGAGGTAGGAGGGAAAAAAGTAGTGATGTTAGTAGTAATAGTGAATAGTAGTAGTGAACTAGTAGTGGAAGTGGTGGGAGTGGTAGTAGTAGTAGTCGTAGTTGGCAGCAGCAGCAGCAGCAGCAGCAGCAGCAGTAGTAGTAGTAGTAGTAGTAGTAGTAGTATGTTGTTGTTGTTACTTCGATTTTACGTCTGTTCACTCAAAGTGATATAAGACGATGGGAAGGGAAGGGCCTAGTATGTTGATGGATGTGTGCAGTAAAATGGGTGTCTTTTTCTTAATAATGTATACAGTACATAAATTTGGGCTAAACAGTGATAACAACAAATAAATACATAACAATTGCTAGTGTGACTTAAAACTATAACAAATTTCCTAAAGAACTATTCATTAAAGATTTTGTAGTAGTAGTAGTAGTAGTAGTAGTAGTAGTAGTAGTAGTAGTAGTAGTAGTGGTGGTGGTGGTGGTGGTGGTGGTGGTGGCTGTAGTAGTAGCGTAAGTGTTGACGGAAGTAGTAACAGTAGCAGTAGTAGTAGTAGTAGTAGTAGTAGCATAGCAATAGTAGTAGTAGAAGTAGTAGCAGAAGCAGTAGTAGTAGTAAGAGGAGGAGCAGTAGCAGCAGTAGTAGCACTAGCAGCATAAGTGGTAGTAGTAGCAGTAGTCGTAGTAGCAGAAGTGATGCTAGTGATAAAAGCAGCGGTTGTAGTGGTCGTGGTAGCAGCAGCAATTGCAGGTGCAGAAGTGATAGTAGTAGTAGTGGTAGTGTAGTAGTAATGGTAGAGGACGAAGTAGTAGTAGTAGTAGTGGTAGCAGTAATAGCAGCAGCAGCAGTAGTAGTAGTGAAGATGATAGTAGTAGCCGCAGTAGTAGTAATAGTGGTAGTAGTAGCAGCAGCAGTAGCAGAAGTAGCAGTAGTAGTAATAGTAATAGAAGCAGCAACAGCAGAAGCAGTAGACACAGCAGTAGCAGCAGCAGCAGTAGTAATAGTAGTGGTAGTAGTAGTAGTGGTAGTGGTGTTGTTGTTGGTGGTAGTAGTAGTAGTAGTAGTAGTAGTAGTAGCAGAAGTAGCACCACCAGCAGCAATAGTAGTGGTAGAGTAGGGACTAACTCACGCCTAAGCCTTGCAGTTTACTGAATGTGTCAAATGTGATAGTTATCTCCTCTCTTTGCTGACATTTAGGGATCAGATTGAAGACTCACAAAAGGTCAGTCTGAAGTCAGTTTACAGCTACCTTAATTGTGGGCACAAACGGTTGCATTATGCAAGAGATCTCACCATTAGTGTACCTCAGGGCTCTAGCCGAGGAACGAAGACAGACATCATTTAAGGTTGGATTTTCGAAGTATTGCATGTATATCTATATCAAAATGTGATATAACAGATTGAAAATTTATGCTCAATACAACATAATTTATGCTCAATACAACATTTTGATGTAATGCATCACAGTTTGATAAAATATAAGATATCTGACAATGATTGGCAGTGACGTGACAAGTCGCAGGGTCGATCTCAGTTTAAACCCAAAATTTTCCACATTCCTTCGGGCCTTGAATGGTGGTATGGGTGCTAGTCTTTCGGATGAAACGCTTAACTGAGATCCTGTGTGCAACATACGTTCAGTGCACGTAAAAGGTACAGAACCTTTCGTCTAATACGGAAACATTTCCACATAATGAAAAACTGATTCAAAAAAAGAAATGAGTCGCTGCTATTGTTCAGAGGCACTTTCCCCGAGGAGAGCAGCCCGAATTTCTCGCAGGGAAATCTGCCGTAATTGATGGTGTTATACAATGCAATACAATACAATACGGTACAATGAAACGCTCAGCAGTACAATGCAGTATAATTAAATGCACAGCAAAACAGTACAGTGCACGGCAATATTATGCAATGCAGTATAGTGTCAAGTCAAAAACAAAACCTTTAATCATCCCATGACGGCCAATTACAATACTGACAGTCATACTGCTACCAGTTATAATCTCGAAAGACACAAGGTATTCATATTTCAGATTTGTTCAAATATTCGAAGATAACTTCAAATAAAAATATCACACACACACACACGCACCACGCACGCACGACGCACGCACGCACGCACGACAGCGCGCGCGCGCGCGCGCACACACACACACACACACACACACACACACACACACACACACACACACACACACACACACACACACACCAATGTAGAAATACAGTGTTATAATGACCATGACTAGAAAAGACATATAAACTTATTATTTACGCATGCACGTACGCACTCACGTAGGCACGCATGCTAGCACGCACACGTGCGTTCACACATATACACACACATACGCACGCACGCACGCACGCACACACACACACACACACACACACACACACACACACACACACACACACACACACACACACACACACACACACACCAATGAATACAATGTGAGACCATTGATTTGAAAAGACACACTTTAAAAAACAACAACAATATAGCCAAAAATAAGACAGACTTATACAAGTACGTATGCAATGAGGAAATGTGTATGTGTATAAATACGCACCCTCCACCCACGTGCGGGCGCAATATAGTAATATATGATATATAATATATATATATAATATATATATAATATATATATATAAATTCTCACACTCCTCTGAAAAACATTATTTTTCTTAATACTAAAATTACTCTGCTAACAAATTAAAGCAAAACTTGACTATGTAAGATTTGCAACACAAAGAAAGAATCTATTTGTCAAAAAAAGGAGTTAAGCTTTAGAAAAAACATACGTTGTTGCTCCCTTTTGACAACAACATCAGTGTTGGCATCACACTAGCTATATGATATAATTAGCGTGATACAATACACTGCAATGCAATACAATGCAATGCATTTCAGTGCAATGCAGTACAATACAGTACAATATAATCATATGGAATTCAGAAATATAATTCAACAGTTGTTTTACCCCAAAGGCATTTTACTTTTCTTCTTTCTTTTTTTTCAGAAGGATGACAAATATGTTTGCTTGTTTGTTCATTTTATCGTTAGTTTGTGCGATTGTTTATTTGCTTCTTTCTGTTATTATTCCAATCGTGTGGCTGGTTTCCACAAGTCTTAAATCATACTGGCCTTTTCCTTAGGCAATAATTAATCTTCGACTCGGAGCATGGAGCGTTGACACCCCTGCCAGTGATAATTAAAAATCGGTGATAATTGAACTAATTTCAAACCTGGATCTGTGCCATAAGCGTTTCAGGAAACTGCTTGCGGGTTTTGTGATTGGGGGACATGGTCGTGACTGGAATGATTTAAGTGGAAACAATTTCAGATTAGTAATTATTTTGTTTATGTCCGGGCCAACGTTTTATAATATATAGCTATATTGGTAGGATGCGTATTTTGATATCTTTTTTGGGTGTGGTGGAATTCAAACTCGCAAGATGTCTACCTATGCAAAACACCAGTAACTGAACCAAATGCAAATAGAATTAATAGCTCTGTAAACTTCCATACATGGTATAGTTTCGTGTCAATTCAAGCACCCACACTTACAGAACTCATTTTTTGAAAAGCGCACTTTTTAAACCTATTTTTATAGGTTTATAGGTTATAGATCCAACCGTTATATTATTCAGAAAAAAGAATCTGCATGAGACACTCTATCATGAAAGCATGATTCTAGCGTTCATTATTATTGCTGTTGTACTCAAAACGCTCTATAACATTTCTTCTGTATGTGCACGCAGGTTGTGCATTGTGAAGCACACACACAGAAGCCACACAAGTACATCAGCTGAACCTAGGCTGCCTTCTGCCCGTCAACAGTCAGCTGCTTCACCGCACCCACAGGGACAAGTCGTTTTTTACACACAGCGAGACTCATCATGGCCGCCACCCTGCCAGTTCACCGCCACAGGAGTCTGTCACGTCTGCTTCTGATCCACCTCATCCTGCTCGTGAGCCAAGTGGTAGCCTTCAGCTGGCACGGGGCCTACAAGAGCCTGCCGTCCTCCCGAAGCATGGGATACTCTGGCTGGCAGCCAGAAACCTTCTGGTGGCGCAGCAGGAGAAGGAGCCCCAGTTCCCAGATATCTGTCGGGGACTGGTTAGGGCTGAAAAGCCGCAACACCACCACCACCACAACCACCATCATCCAGCAGTTTCAGAGCAGGGCAGCGAGGACAACTTTCTGGAACTGGATAACAGCATCTCCAACATGCCACAGCCTGCTTACGCGGCGCCTCGCTTGCAGAAGGAGAGGGGAGGGTGGGGATTCTTTCAGCAACAGAATCTGGCACCCCACCGTGTCTCGCTTCACTATCCCAGCCCTGCCTTCAGCTCAGCGAGCTCCATGAACAGGCGGAACAGGCTGGACATTGTCAAGGAGGAACTGGACCAGGAAGTCATGAAAAACGTCATCAAACAAGTCTTGAATAAAGAACGGCATCACCGTATGAAATCTCCAGTCAAAGCCCTGAAAACTCCAATGGTGGCTTTGCCGAGTGTGGAATCCCAGAAGATGACCACCAGCGCCCCTGCAAGAGAAGGCCCAGCATCCGCCATCTTGATGCCAGTGCCAGCTCATGACCAATCCATCACCAGACACGATTCCAGCAGTTCGCCAGAAGGCAGCGCACTGCAGGACCTGGCATCCCCATCAGGATTCGGCGAGGCCTTCTCCGATGTGCAGGACTCCTACTCGGACTTTCCCAACCTGGGCTTTGGTTCGTTCGGGGAGCCGGCAGGCTTCTCCGATGTAGTTGAACAACCCGCCCACGAAGTTCCATCGCAGGATGGCCTGGGAGCAAGTTTTCGCCAAAGTGATGTGGATTATTTTGGGGGTGGTGGTGATCACTCGCCGACTGGTTTTGGAGGATTTGGGAAAGTAGCTGTGGCGCCGTTCGGGTGGCCTCAGGACGGGGACGGACAGGGAAAGACGCCTGCAGATATCGAACCTATTCCCACCGCCATCGTTACTCCAGTCAGATCGTTCCCACAAGAAGATGTGAGTACCTAAGTTTCTGTGCTCTCTGTTGTTGTTCTGTCAGGTCCGTTTGTCCGAATCTCTTGTTTGTGTCCGTTAGCTTGTGAGTTTGTTCGACTTGTAAGGCATTTGTATTTTTATAGCGCTTGAAGTTGTGGCACATTTCTGTGCGTTGACCTTCGGGTAGTCTACCCCGGGAGAGTGCGTCGCCACAAAAGCTGTGCCATTTATTATTTGTTTTCTTTTCCTGTTTTCTTGTGTATGTCTCTGTCAGAGTGGCTTTTTTCTTCACAATTTTACCAGGAACAACTCTCTTGTTGCCGTGGGTTCGTTTGCTTGCGCTGAAAGTGTAGCTTATGGGACCTTTGTTTCCCGCCTCATTTGAAAGATTAACACCCAGACCTCCACTCACAGTCAAGTAGATAGGGGAAAAGTTTCGGACACAAACAGGGATAGAACCTAGACATCAGTCTTTCTATGCTGAAGCGTTACCTCCAGACTAGTAATTTACTGTCGGCTGTCCATTTTGTTACTTTTTGGGTTGTGTCTAAGAATGAATGAAAAGTAATGTTGATTTTGCGTGAGCGCGTTGTCTCGCGAGCCCCTCCCCGCGCTTACACAGTGTCTAGTCTGTTTATTACAAATTTATTATTTATGTCTGTGTATGAGCATTACATCTGTGCGTGTGCATACATTCGTGCGCGAATAGATGAATGCCTATGCCGTTGGGTTTTCAACGGAGGGATGAGAGATTGCAGAATATATTCATACAAACGGAGATAGAGATAGAGAGAGAGAGAGAGAGAGAGAGAGAGAGAGAGAGAGAGAGAGAGAGAGAGAGAGAGAGAGAGAGATCAGCGAATGGACAGACCTAGAACTGGACAAAATTTTGAGAAAGGCAGAACAGAGAGATGAATGGAGGAAACTGGTTGTGAAGTCTTCTGGGGTGCCCGCACGGTTGCCAGACTAAGGGATGGATGGATGGATGGATGGTGGATGGATGGATGGATAATAGATAGATAGATAGATAGATAGATAGATAGATAGATGATAGATAGATAAAACATCTGTACTGACTCCACTTCCCCGAAAGCCATGTGGATGAGATTGTGAACCAAGGCCCCATGTGCGAACATACGCAGAATAACTTGCACACACGCGAAAACCCGTTCTTCAGTTTGGAAGAGTAGGCCAGTCATACCGGTAAGAGCAAATGACTAAAAAATATCAGCAAAACTGCATGCACACTGGTGTTGTGTTAGACATCAACCCGAAGTCGGAATGCAGCTATTTTAATATTCAGCAAAAACCATCTCATACAAAATAATCTCGTTAATGGTGAGCCTTGGAGCTCTAGCCGTGGAAAGAAAAAAAAGGCTCAACTAAAAACACACTCTCGATTTCAATTTCTTTTCTTTAAAGAATTCGAACCACAAAACAGTTTAAATCATAAAAGATAATCAATACAGAGGAAGAAGAACAAACGCAACTTGCTAAATAACGGCATCGATTACCAATTACAAAATAAAGAAGGAAGAAAAACAGTGTATAGTGTTCTGTTCTTTATGCCAAACTGGGTCCATAATTTAAGAGAGAGAGAGAGAGAGAGAGAGAGAGAGAGAGAGAGAGAGAGAGAGAGAGAAGAGAGAGAGAGAGAGAAGGTTGGGGAGGCAGACAAAGACACCAAGAGACAGACAGAGCTAGAGAGGTCCAATCCGGCAGGAGAGAGAGAGAGAGAGAGAGAGAGAGAGAGAGAGAGAGAGAGAGAGAGAGAGAGAGAGAGAGAGAAGAAGAATCTTATATCATTAATAATGATAATAATGATAGTGATCTTTCTTTTTTCAAGGGTGACATATAAGCATTCACATCCTTTTCTTCATCCGGCCCTTGCCCTAATTAGGGACTATCAAAATAAAGGCAACCCCCCTTTAAAAAACCCACAAGAACAACCAAAACTAAAAGAACCCCCCCCCCCCCCCCCAAAGAAAACAATACAAACAAACAAAACCCAAAACAAACCCAAACCAAAAAAACTACAATAGCAATAGTTACAGAGAGAGAGAGAGAGAGAAGAGAGAGAGAGAGAGAGAGAGAGGAGAGAGAGAGAGAGAGAGAGAGAGAAGAGAGAGAGAGAGAGAGAGAGAGAGAAGAGAGCAGCAGGGAGGCAGACAAATAGAGACACCGAGAAACAGAGAGAGAGAGAGAAAGTAAGGCAGACAGATCTAATCCTGTCGACTGACATTGTTTATAGCCCCGCTGACGACAGAAACCATACCAGGGCTGTCACTTTGTTAATGGTCAAAGCTCGGATCAAACCCACGCATCTGTGTATGATATATTGATTATATTACAACTCGTGGATTGACACAACTCCAGGGGAGACTTTCCCTCGAACTGGTACCTTGGTTGTTGCGCAAACCGGGCCGTCAAAACGCGAGTTCAACGCTCTACCCACAAGGATGTCCTGCTTCCAAATAGAAAAGTGAAATTTGACATAGATCTATATAGAAAGAACTGTTGCAAAGAGGACAAATGAAACTACTCTCTTACATACCTAGAATAGAAACAACGCGCTTTCAACTCAGAGATACCAAATTCAGATTTTGTTAATATTTCTTTTCAAATGTCCATAATTTTCGTCATTGAATACAAAAGTGATGCAATGTGATGGATCAGTCAAGTTATTATTTTATCTGCTTCTATTTCAATGTGTGAATGCAATCCTGCAAAAGTTTGCAGTTAATTTATATATATAGGAAAAGTTGTGAAAACAGAGTGATTCATGAGAACCCGGTTGAGGCACACATGAATAAAACTGCTTTTGTGTCACTTTCTTTTAACATTAACACTCTAATTTTCTCCCTTTCAACAAGCTGATAAAGTATTTCAAAGGCCTAACGCCGATGTTTGTTTTGTTACCTTTGAGTCACTTTTAATCGAACATTCCGCTATGGCCTCTGTAGTCTGCGCGTCTTTTAACAAGAAGATTGGGTTTAACCAAAAATGAATGCACCTTGCAATACAGCTGAAACGATTTATAATGGGTACCGATAATAATAACAATAATAACAATAATAATAATAATAATAATACAACAAAACAATAATAATAATAATAATAATATAATAATAATGGGTACCGATAAGAGAGAGAGAGAGAGAGAGAGAGAGAGAGGAGAGAGAGAGAGAGAGAGAGAGAGAGAGAGATTTTATTCTATGAGGGAAGTGGACTAAGAAAAGATAGATTTTTTTTCATCCAGACCTCGGAGGAAAACAACAAACAAACGTGTAAACATACATATAAACAAGTATTCAGGTAGCATAAATCACAACTGTGTTAAAAGGATGCTGACAAGATATGAACAAATGGGATAAGAGAGGAAAAACGAAGGAAGGACAGACAAAAGGAAGGATAACTTGAGGAAATAGAAGGGGGGGGGGTAACTGAAAGAGGGAAAGTAGAGAGTAACAGGGAAGAGAAAGACCAAAGCGCCTGGAGGGGAGAGAGAGAGAGAGAGAGAGAGAGAGAGAGAGAGAGAGAGAGAGAGAGAGAGAGAGAGAGAGACGAGGCAAGGCAAGGCAAGGCAAGGCAAAATTCTTTTATTCGAGGATAATAGATAAGCACTCATGTGCTTTTTTACATCCAGTCCCCGCCCTTTTCAGGGAAAACATCAAGATAAAAAGATACTAAACAGTAAAACTATATGCAGTACCAAACAACATAGAGGAATAAGGACATTATACATGATAAGATAATAAAAATGCACACATTCAGAAGACGAAAATCAGAAGCCACAATAAAATGATTTTGATTATAAAAGAAAAGGAGAAGCGTTAATAGATAAAGAGCAACCAAAGAAACATAATGAAATAAACAACTTAGCAACCAAGAAAAGTCCACCCAAAGAGAGAGAGAGAGAGAGAGAGAGAGGAGAGAGAGAGAGAGAGAGAGAGAGAGAGAGAGGAGAGATAAATAATTTAATGATGGGAGAAGAAAGAGACAGATGAAGACAGAAGACAGAGAGAAGACAGAGAGAGAGACAGAGAGAGAGAGACAGAAAGAGAGACAGCAGAGAGAGAGAGAGAGAGAGAGAGAGAGAGAGAGAGAGAGAGAGGAGAGAGGAGAGAGAGAGAGAGAGAGAGAGAGAGGAGGAGAAACACATTCGAATAGAAGAGAGATAGAGAGAAACAGAGAGAGACAGACAGAAAAGCAAAGGAGGGGGAGAGAGCACAATCGAGTGGGAGAGAGAGAGAGACAGAGACAGAGACAGACAGAAACAGACAGAGACACACAGACACACAGACACACAGACACAGACACACACACACACACACACACACACACACACACACACACACACACACACACACACACACACAAACACATAGAGGGGGAAGGAGGCAGAGAGCACAATCGAATGGAGAGACGGAGAGAGCACGCACCGCTAAAGGAACTGCTCACAAATTGGTCAGGAAAGAGGAGGGTCCATGGGGAGCTCTGTTTTAAAGTGTCAAAGACGGAAGCTGACATAACGACGAGGAACCGCACAGAAGAAAGCACGGAAGGAAGGGAATGATGCAAAGATGAGGAAAGAGGAGGAGAGGGCATGGGTGCTAGCTAGCCAGATAAGGGTGAATAAACGGAGGAAGTTGAATGAAGGGGGCGTCATCAAGAAATTCAATCATGGTCCTGGCATGGCTAAGGAAAGCACAAGACAGGAACCGATAGACGGAAGATGGAGGCGGGCTTCATCCTTCCGTAGAGAGATAGTGTTTGGGTGCATGCTAAGAAGGCGACGGTTTATCTTCATCAAGTCAAGTGGCGTTCACCGTGTAGAAACGTTCATAATCATCATGTTGGTGTTCTGCGTCATTGGTATTCTAGTGGGCTCTTTCCGCCAGCCTCTTGCAGTCTAGTCAGGTAGTGGTCAAGCAGTCCATCGGGCAAATTATTGGAGGTTGTTGGTCTTGCAATCTATCGTGAATTATTGGCTTCCGCCTTAGGCTGCACTCTCCTAAATTCTCGTGAGGTACTTCTGCAAGTGGGCATACACCAAAGGCATCTGTTGGATTTACATTTTCTTATTCAACAGTGTACCTTCAGCGCGTGGGCTTTATCACAATTCTTGATTAAACCATTGACGCTAGGGGCAACAACAAACTGAGAGGCTGTATGGTCAGTGGCTTTCTTTCCCACTCATGGATTTCCACTCCACTGCTAAGTCTTTAGTGATCGTCTATGACTCTTGACTAGTACGCTTGATTTGCATAGTCCGTATGAGCTGCAACACTGGGAGCCTTTGGAGAACATCTCCAATGCTGACTGTGCGTATGCCCTCTTGGCCGAGAGAGTGGGCACTCCCACTATGATCAAATTTCTGCCAAGTTTCCGAAACAGCAGTTACCTCGTCTGCTGTTTTGGAGGTCATTGTCGGACACGACGGGCAAACATAAAGATGTTGGAGATATTCATGCTGGCCATGTCATTTCTGCTTTCTTGTTTTTTGTTGTTGTAAAGATGACTTTTTTATAGTTTTTTTTTATATTGAATCTTTCAAAGTCGTTTTAAAAATGATTGAGAAGTTGTAAGTGGTCACGTGTAGTTGTTTTCCTCCGTTCAATTGAGTTTAATAAACAGTACAAAAATATCTGTATGACAGAGAAGAGAATTTACCAAACAACAAAATCAAATACCCAGAGAAGAACAAAAGGACGCTTTGGTTTAATTGATGTATTGTAGTCAGACAGAGACTACGGTTCTCTAGGTCACGGGACGGGGAGGGGGGTGGGGTGGAGATAGGACCGCCCTAATCTTACATTGCCAACATAACTGAGATCAATGGTCTGGAAGGGATACAGGAGATCGTAGAACACAGCGGAGACACACAGAGAGATTGCAAACCCTGGTGGCATTGTGTGGAGCTCTTACCGACGACAGCGGCTATTGAGACAAGTAGTATTGAAACATTACCTACTCTTGATTTTGTAATAAAAAGGTAGATCTGTTTCAAAAGCTTGTTTTATAGCGAGTAACAAACCTGTAGTCGTGGTTATCAAAGTTATACTTCTAGCGTTGATTTTCTTAGCTTAGCGATCATGCAGATCTTCTTTTCCTTTATTTTGTTACATAGATTATGTTTGAAGTGAGGAAACTGGCTAATAATGTTTTTTAAAAATATGATTTGAGAAAAAAAATTGAACGCAAAAATTTAAGTTGATAGAAGACATTTGAAAAGTATACTTTCATATGCATACATACTGTTTGAAGAATATTCACCTTAAGGTGTGTGAACTATTGAACACAAATGTTGTTACACGACGACATTGTTTCATGTGAAATGATCAAAACCTTAAACAAAAGCCTAATAATTAGTTATGAGGCCTTGCTTTCAAAAATACGTTTCAAAGATATCGAAGAAGTATTATTCCGTACAGACGATGCCACTTTGGTGTTAAAGACAGTGAATATTGAATTGGATTGAACTAAAGGGAATTGAAATAAAAACAATTTATCATCATCATCATCATCATCATCATCATCATCATCATCATCATCATCATCCTCCTCCTCCTTTACACCAGTGGTGTGTAGGGCAGCAACAAAAACAATTTATAGAGGGAATAAATAATCATCTTTCATGGCTTTCCTTCATTTTACATCCAGCTCACAGTCGAATGAAATTGATGATCAAACACCGGGGGAAAAAAAAAAGATCTGGAAGAAAAAGCTACCATGTGGTAACATAAATTATATAAAAAAGCGTGTCAATATAGTAACATTTGAAAAAAAAGCGACAAAAATGACAATAAAAGAGAGAAAAGTGATATCCTCAAAGTTTCCACAAAACGAAAATAAGAATATCCGAACACGTGAAGAAGGCAGAAGAAGCAGAAAAAGAGAAAGAGCTGTCAGAGAGCGAATGAAGGGAGACAGCTAGGAAAAAGAATGAGAGAAAGACAGACAGACAGACAGACAGACAGACAGACAGACAGACAGAGAGATTTATTTATATTTATTTATTTATTTATTTATTTATTATTATTTTATTTATTCTTTTATATCGAGGATAACAGAATAAGCAATCATGTGCTTTTTTTCATCCGGTCCCCGTGTGTATGCAGTTTTGTAAATATTGTCATCTGTTCCACCGGCACACGATGGCCTACTCTTACGAAAAGCGGAACAGGATTTAACGTGTGCGCAAGATGTTCTGCGTGCGTTCGCACCCGGGACCTCGGTTTAAAGTCTCATCCGAAGGACTTTTGGGGAGAGTGGAGTCAGCACTGATGTTAACTCCAGGAAGAAAATTTCCTCGACCGGACTCGAACCGGGTCTTCAAATTGCCAGCGCAATGTTCTGACCACTAGGCTATCCGCCCCTAGAGAGAGGGAGAGAGAGAGAGAGAGAGAGAGAGAGAGAGAGAGAGAGAGAGAGAGAGAGAGAGAGAGAGAGAGAGAAGGCAAGGCAAGGCAAGGCAAATTCTTTTATTCGAGGATAATAGATAAGCACTCGTGTGCTTTTTACATCCAGTCCCGTCCTTTTCAGGGATAACATCAAGATAAAAAGATAACCTCAATTAAACAAGAACAATTATAATGATCCAAATACCAAGAGAGAGAGAGAGGGGGGGCAGGCAGGCACAGGAACAGCGAGGGGCGAGACATACAGACAGACAGGCAGACATACAGACAGACAGACACACAGACACACAGACAGAGGCATAGGAACAATGAGGGGCTGAAGTTCGAGAAAAAAGGAGACATATTTTTCGCAGGCGTTTTGTTCACCGCCTTCTCTAAACTGAACACTTCATGACTCACAATCTTCTGATCATCTTGTCCTCACCATCTTCTGCTCTTCTTCCCTCTCTCTCTCTCTCTCTCTCTCTCTCTCTCTCTCTCTCTCTCTCTCTCTCTCTCTCTCTCTCTCTCTCTCTCTCTCTCTCTCTCTCTCTCTCTCTTGTCTTGTCTTGTCTTGTCTTGTCTGTCTTGTCTGTCTGTCTGTCTGTCTGTTCCGTCCGTCTCTTTCTGTCTGTCTCTCTCTGTCTCTCTGTCCTATCTCTCTCTCTGTCGTCTCTCTCTGTCTCACTCTCTGTCTGTCTGTCTGTGTTCTGTATCCTCTCTCTCTCCCTCGCTCTCTCTTTCTGTCCCTTAATAAAAAAGATTATCTGAACGAGGTGACTGGATACCGCCTGAGAAATGAGTTTAGCCATGTAGAGATGACATACTGCCAAGGAAAAGAGGCTTCAGCTGTCATTGTGGGGGTAGAGAAAGACTTAGAGCTCAGTGCCCAAAAAAAACATGAGTTCATTGCAACATGTTTTTGAGGGGACTGACCTGTATTGTTTTGAGTAAAGACACACTACACTGTTTGACACTCGGATTAGATGTCATTTTTCAAAAGATTTCATTCAAGGTCGCTGGTTAGCGTTTCCATACCCTGTGATTTGTAGTAATTTGATTTTTCTGTTTGGTGTATTGTTAATCTTTTTTTTCCTGAGAGTTGACCTATTTTTTAGCACCCCCTATGGTTTTTGTGGTCGCGCGCGCGCACACACACACACAATTACACACACACACTCTCTCTCACACACACACCACACCACACACACACACACACACACACACACACACACACACACACACACACACACACACACACACACACACACACATCATGCCCTGAAAACACAGACACGCACGCACGCACGCACGCACACACACACACACACACACACACACACACACACACACACACACACACACACACACACACCACACACTCTACAAACTCAAAGACATTCACTTTTACCTCTTTTCCCTTATTTCCTGTCCTAAGTCGTATTCTAGTGGATAGACATTCAAACGAACACACCAGGCACAGTCACACTGGCACACACACACACACACACACACCACACACACACACACACACACACACACACACACACACACACACACACACACACTTACATACAGAAGATTTGGCCCCCATGTTAAAACCTGTTCTACTTTTCGGAAGAACAGGCCATTTGTGCCTAGCTGGAATGGATGACAAAATTCTGAAAAACACGCAGGAACACAGGGACTGAATGGAAAAACATAAAGTAAACAGATAAATGACACACACATACCCCGACGCGTGCACGCGCGCGTGCACACTCACACACACATACACACACAAGCATCGCACGCACACACGCGTGCGCGCACACACACAACACCACACGCCGCAACGCACACACGCACAAGCACGCACGCACGCACACATGCGTACTTGTGCGCACATGCATGAGTATCTCTTTGTTCGTCTCTTCACATAATGGGATATCAGATGTGTGTGTTGTTGGTGTGCGTGTGTCGTGGAGTGTGTGCGTGTCGTGGTGCGGTGCGTGCGTGCGTGCGTGCGTGCGTGTGTATGTATTGTTGTGTGTTGATGCAATGTACATGTGCTTTATGCAAGATTTTGTAAATACTTGGGCTGGGTACAATATAGGCAAAGCAAATGTCATGGAACTATATTACAACACTGCAAGTATGGTTTACACCTATTTCGTTTATCGTAATGACCCGAATGAATGCATATATGTGGCTTTAAGTAGAAAAAAAAGTTTTTTTTTATATTATTTTTAAAACTAGGAAAAAATAGATTTCTAATTTTTTTTAGTCATAGTGACTACCTCTACAAACAACCATGTTGATTAAAGCTGATAACAATCGTTCCGTAGGCATCATTTAGTTTTTTACTCAGGATACTTGAATTGATTGGCAGGAGGATTTCAGACAGCCAAATCATGCACTGTTATCAGTAAGGGATGATCTGTCATCTCCCCTCCCCAAAGTCCGTAACCCGTTTTCCTCTCCGTACTCATCCACAATACCAGCTGCTGTTGTCTCCCATGCGACACAATCATCACCCCCGTAATCGCACGACTGGTGTCTGATGCGGATCTTTAGTAACCATACTAATCACTAGTTATCTATGAACTCTGATTAGACTGTTGCACAGAGCACCTGATCTTGACATGCTCAATTTTGTGCCTTAGTGCTGGTAGCAATATGAGGGTATTCCAACCTCCTGGAGTTCTGTGATTTGCAGACCTCTTAGAATCAGGTGGAGATATGACATCACTCTTGCTTGGATTCTGGCTCCTGTGGGCATTCAGTGTAATGAGGTTTCTGATCAGCGTTGAAACGTGCCACGGAAATAAAATATCTTTTGCCCTTTGTCGTGCCAAGCTTACAGCTTTAATTAAGAAACACGATATTGCAGTTCTATTAAAGAGAGGAATGAATTCCAAGAAACAGGACAGTAAACTTGCAGAGAAACAGCATCATTTCCTTTTTCGTGCGAAGCAACAAAAACAAAAACAAACATACAAAACAAAAACAGAAGACTCCCTCTCACCCAAATACAAAAGGATACTGTTTTTTGTAGGTAAAAAAACACATTACACAATTTGATTAAAGGCGAGGAAAACCTTTGGTGTGTGACTAGTAATGCACAGAGTCCTCAATCGTCTGCTTCTTCATTGTGGACATGTCCAGGTCGTCAGTCATCAGCTTTTTACGGAGGATTCTTTCGGTAACTGAGTCCCGAAATCTTTTTTGTTTTGCCTGTAATGACCACAACAACGTTCTTTGTTTTGCGTTGAAATATACCCCATTATGAAAAAATCGAAGTACGATGTACTGGGCACAGTTATTGACAACGATTTATTTTGGTTTTAATGCATAGCTGAATTCAAAAAGGGCACTTCAGCAAAAATGAAATCAACTAAAAACAAATCAAGAACTTTCTAAATCTACATTCATGAAAAGAAAGGAAAGCATTGTGAGTGCTCATTTCGTTATTAACAATGCTTCAACCTTCTGGAACAGTGCCAGCAAAACCAGCTTAAAGCAAATAAGCCACTTCCCTGTCATAAATGCGATTTAACTGATAAAATCAAATTCTAATACTCAGACCGGGGTCAAGTCAAAAGCGATTTTTCATCTGATCCAAGACCAGCGCAATAAATGATAAACATAGAAAAAGTTGTGATCAATTTTACTGTCATTGAAATAAGCCACCTCCGAACTGTCGTTTTCAAGATCCAACAGTAATCCGTGTAGGTCTAACTTAATCTAGTCTATACTATGTGGTATCATAATCGTTTCTTAATTAAAAGTCGCACCATGAAAACTTAAATCAAAACTAAGAACAACGGAAGTAAGATGTGATAATGAAAATGTAAGACCTGCTTGTGTATACATGTAGTAAATACAACGAGGCTAAGTTGTTTGTGCGCTGTACATTCTTCTATGGATATTCTGTTCGTTCCTTGCTTCATTATTTTAAGTTGTCAGAATGTGCAGTTTGTCGTTTTTATTATGATCCCTTCACTTTTCTCTAATTTTTCCGTTTCCTTTGTCACACACACACACACACACACACACACACACACACACACACACACACACACACACACACACACACACACACACACACCAGAGTTCATAACTTAAAAAACGATTGTCGTGAAATCAATTCACTATTGGAAAATCGTGAACATAAGAATAACTTCCATGGAAAATTAGAAATATTAGGCTGTCCAAGACATAACTAACATCATTTATAAGTTGCGATTGAATTCTTGGAAGACCAAATATTCCGTAATGTAACTTGCTCTTGTTCTGAGCCATCATCTTGTGAAATATTCTTTTTCAATATTCATTTTAAAATTCAATTTACAAACAAAATGGCGTTGAAATTCAAAGGGAACCATTGAACATAGTTTCGAGAAAACCGTTAATTATGATGTTGCTGGATTATTTCCAAGTCTTCTGAAAATATTTTATGGTAGGTTTTTTGTTTGTTTGTTTAGTGTAATATCACCAAGTGTGAATAGACTTTAAATTAAACTACTACAACAACAACACACCCCATCACCACCATCAGCACCGACACAACCCTCACATAATCCAAACGCACTTAACAACACCGACGATATCAAAGACTTTACAGACCACCAAGGATACACTTTCAAAAGAAAACCTTTCCCAACGAACTAGAATAACTGCCTAGAGAACAAAGAAACAAAGCAACAAACGAATCTGCGCACTTGGCTTGAAAAGGACTGGATTCATTTTGTTAGCGCAAAAGGTACAGCTTTCTGGGGCGAAATAGCGTAAAAACATAGCCCATGACCTACACACAAAAAAGTGACAGGACAATACACTAAATCAAAGGCTCCGAACACGTTATTATTCCGGACAGCACAAACTTTAGACCTCCGTTTTCAGCTTGCGTCTGGGATGAGGAGAAGGGCTTAAACAAATTCAAGACACAATAGTTGTTTGCCCTTCTTTTCGCTACTGTCTGGATCAAGTAAGCCTGGTTGTGGAAGAGGAGTTGTCTTTTATCTCCTGTCAGACTAAAAGGACACTGATTTTTTTTTTCTGCGAAGTCTGTTATTCTGTCTTTTGTACGAGTCTGTCTGTCTTTTCACTGTGCACATGTGCCAGCACGTGCTTGAACCTGTGGGTGTGTGTACATGTAAGAGAGAGAGAGAGAGAGAGAGAGAGAGAGAGAGAGAGAGAGAGAGAGAGAGAGAGAGAGAGAGGAGAGAGAGAAACAATGAATAATGAACAAATTTTATTTATATTATATATGGCGGTTAAGCCACAGAGCGGTGTGGCGCGGTTTCGAGCGTTATCGAGCGTGACGCGATTACAGTGACATGGAAACCATAGCAGTAGTGGTATGTACATCTAGATTTTAAACATTATTGTCCGCATCTCAATTTTCAGAACAGTCTTCTTTTTCGAGTCTGCAGCTAGCAAAGCCAGCCCGTACAAAATCGGATCAAGTCCCGAATAATATGCAGCTCCCATTCAGTACGCGCCACTGTCTCTGGGTGTTGTGTGTTCAGACGCTGCTTCCCTCTGTTTCTTCCAAACTGTTGATAGTTGTTCTGCTCAATTTTTCACGACCTAAACACAAAGGATGACGTTCACGGAAGTCATGACGTCATAAACAATCAAACTCACAATTGTTTAAAAACTGTGAATGATAACTCTTTTGGTTTGCGAGGTTGACATTTACGATGTTGTTTAACCAAAAACAATAAAAACCATTTACTATGTCTGAAGCATCGAAACACCTAGATTTGTGGCAATCAAGGTCTTTGATTTAAACAAGGAGGGAATTAAATTATGGTGTGATTGATGCAATGACAAAAGGGATGTAACATCTCGAGACAAACATTTTCTAAAACAACAAGAAGAAAGGCTATAACATTTTTTTCCAAACAATGTGACGACCAGGCCATATCGATCATTCCCCTGTCTTCATTTTTTTCAAACATTATGGACAGATGAGACCGTAATGACGCAAACAAGATGACAAGGCATGGAGACTTTGAACTGTCTCTCGAGCCATTCATCGTAGCCTAACTGAAAACACGATCCCTTAGATTATGTGAAGTAGGCCTGGTCGCGTCTGTTTTTATGACCGAGGTAAAACCGGGGAACATGAAAGGCTGGGAAATAAGTGCTGGTCATTGCTGGGAATGGGGGATGGAAAATGATGGTGATAAATGAAATATGTATAGTTGATGATGGTCAGAACCTTTTTTTCTCCTTATCTTTGATCTGTTATTTCGAGGAAAATGGAATAAGCGCTCATATGTTTTCTTTTTAAACATAAAGTCCCCGTGTTTATGCAATTTTGTAAAATTTTTCGTCTGTTTCGGCAGGTGCACAATGGCCTACTCTTCCGTAAAGCGGAGCAGATTTTAACGTGTGCGCAAAATGTTCTACTTGCGTTCACACACGGGAACTCAGTTTATAGTCTCACCCAAAAGAATTTTGGAGGAAGTGGAGTCGGCAGTGATGTTAACTCGAAGGATAAAATGTCCCCTGAACGGGACTCGAACCTGGGTTAGTAGATCACGAGCGCAATGTGCAACGCTGTAACCACCAGGCTATCCCGCTTTCTCCGACAAAAAGCTTGCCAACAGCACCTGGTCTTCCCAGGCGGTCACCCATCCAAGTACTAACCGGGCCCTAAGCTTTTTAATGTCTGTGATTGGATGAAAACCGATGCTTTCAGCGTGGTATGGCCATTAGTATAGGTATAGAAGGTAGTTTGGATGATGGATATCGTGTAAGTGTATTGAGATAAGTTTCGATGGTGGTTACGATGGTGTATACAATCAAGTTAGATCAAAACTATCCTTTTTGGTAAAAAGTTAAGCTTGTTCAGCATAATTATTTTCCTACCTTGCCTTGATTAAAAAAACAACAACCCAAAATCAGCAAAACATGGGAAGTATTAAAAAATATAGCGTCGGTGTATGTACGTGAGCGCGCGCGCACACACACACACTACACACACACACACACACACACACACACACACACACACACACACACACACACACACACACTACACACACACGCACGCACGCACGCACACACACACACACCACACACACACCACACACACACACACACACACACACACACACACACACACACACACACACACACACACACAGAGAGAGAGAGAGAGAGAGAGAGGAGAGAGAGAGAGAGAGAGAGAGAGAGAGAGGTGATGTTGATATTTTGACTACATAATTTCTTACAAACAGTATTAATTTCTTGTCTCATAGTAAATGCACGTAAAACAAAATTTACCTTTAGGAGATAACACACATTCATATTACCCTGCTCAAATGGACGAGTGAAAAATCCGGAAAAGGAAGAGTATGCGCTCTTCTGAAAGCACCGGCGAAAGACTTGTATGGTCTGAAGAGAGCGTGCAAATATACTTAACAGAAATTGAATTCTTCGAGTTGAAAGAATGTCTGAAAAGAGCAAAGGGCTGTGTGATCGAAAATGCAAACAGTCGCGTAAAGACTTTATCAAAGTATTGGTCTTTGGATAAGACCATAAATCGAGGCCCTTGGTGCGAACGCACTCAGAACATCTTGCGAACACCTTCTAAAACCGCCCCGCCTTTTTAAAAAGTAGGCCATTCGTGTTGGTAGGAAAAGATGGCATTTTCAAAAAAGTATACACACAGGTTCAGTGCTTAGACACCGTCTTCGAAGTCGAAATAAGCTACCTTCACGGAAGGTATAAACGGTTGCTTTGGCTTAATCTTACCATTTGTAAACATCAGAGCTCTTGTTGAAGAAGGAGGTAGAAAATAGACAAAGAGGTGACAAGAAAAAAAGGTACAAGGCAGAAACAAAGAGAGGGACAGAAGTAATGGAATTTTTAACTCGCAACTCCAAGAAGGTGGGGATGCTATTTGCACGGACAGACCTTCATGTTTCCCAACAAGGAGATCCCCGAAGTTTGAATACAGCTACCTGAATTGGTAGCGAAAACAGTCGCATACGCATTAAAAACACTATTGAACCTTTGAGGTCTTGCCGAGGAACATTAAAAAATGCGTATGCAGGGCGGAATTTCCGTTTTATTTAAAAGACTAGCACCCAGACCACTACTGAAGGTGTTGTGGATGAGAAAAAGTTCGGGCAGAAACGGGGACCAAACCTTCACTTCCCTCATTGTAGGCAGGGCACTACATGTACCTCTAGATCACCGATCTACCATGTTCGATGAAGATCGTAAGCGAAAGAAAAGGCCTGTTAAATGTCTCTTGGGATGTCAGAGAAGGTTACAGAGGTACTCATTACGGTGTAAAAAAAAAGTACACATTACAGCCACAATGTCGCACAATGAGAAATAAAAATGCATTCTTATAAGACCTGAAAACAGAAACTAAAAGAAACGACTCGCGACTCTTGAATTAGTTCGATAAACAATCATGATATCTGAAAACAGGGAGTATTATACACAGTGAAATGGAGGGAGAGGGGAAAGGGGTGCGGACTAGCTTAGTGGATAGATACAAGTCTCCGAAATTATACAATTACTTTTTACCTTTTGCTACATTTAAGCACGATATATATATATATATATATATATATATATATATATATATATATATATATATATATATATATATATATATATATAGAGAAAAGAGAGAGAGAGAGAGAGAGAGAGAGAGAGAGAGAGAGAGAGAGATTCTCTAAGGATAACTTTCATGTCTTCTTTCATCTTCGTGAAACGCTCACACAGCAGCTATTGTTTGTCATATGATCGAAATGACATTGCGCTGCCGTTAAGCAACCAGCAAATCATGGCGAGCACATCCGACTAAGCGTAGGTGAGATTTATCATCTTTTAATTCTTTCTGGAAAAAGCAGGAACATGG
Source organism: Stramonita haemastoma (assembly GCA_030674155.1). NCBI lineage: Eukaryota > Metazoa > Mollusca > Gastropoda > Neogastropoda > Muricidae > Stramonita > Stramonita haemastoma. The sequence continues at coordinate 43,261,330 of CM060332.1, forward strand.
ACTAAGAAGGCAGAAGTAAGACAAGAAGGAGGTGACAGTAAGAAAAGGAACGAGGCAGAAACAAAGAGGGATAGAAAAGAGGGGATTCCCTAGCACTAGAATTTCCAGAAGGGGATGCTATTAATACCAGAAGCCATGGCATTCGTCAGGGGAAGTTCGGTTTTCATTACTACTTTCCACTTACACTCAAAATACTTTTCGTAATGATTATCTTTTTAATACTATCTGTTTCCACTATAAAAAAAGTTTTGCTTCCTGTTCACATCTCTTCCACCATTCACACAACTCTACCGTGACGTGATGAGCAGAGAAAGGATATACTGAAGACAGTGGAGTTCAAAGAATGTGAAATTGTCAAAAGTGACATTCTGATTGCGAAGCAGATATGTCATTGTGATCCTATTCATTTCTTTTGGCTGATTGAGTGTGACAGTCTTTTGAGTCATTTTATCAATGAAGCTTACGAGTCTGGACATAACAGACAAAAGTGAAGCATGGATTGTGTTCAAAGAAAGTTGCTAGGAGGAATTTTCAAAGAAGTATTGCGTCTATTGTATTGTATCTATTGTATTGTATTGTATACGGCTTTTATCATGGCAGATTTTTTGCGTAAAACCCAGGCTGCAGAGAGCGAGTCACCACAAGCACAGAGCCACCTTTTTAAAAAAAATAATCCTGTCTGCATAAGTAGTTGTTTCCCTTGCAGAAAAGCTTTTCTTGTGACCATGGGTTTTTTATGTACAGTGAGTGTGTTGCACTCAGGACATCGGTTTATTGTCTCATCCGAAAGACTAGCATCCAGGCCATCACTAGCGGATGGGAGAAAAGTTTGGGCACAAACTGGGATTGAATCCGCACTTCTTGCTTTCTAAGGTGGTGCTTACGTTTAGACCACGGTAAAATGGTAATCCTCTAGTACCACTGCAAACATGGTATGTGAGTGGTGTATATTCTGTTTCATGAGAAAAAGCTGCTCTCTTTTTTTTCTCTTTAATCTTGGAAACTTTGTAGAGTTGCTGCCTTTGATGTTCGAGGTGCTTTGCTTTCCCTCCCTTGAGTGATGGGAGGACCAAGAAACCGTAACCAAAAAAAAGTGAAACGTAAGGAAGAGAAGAAAAAATAGTAGAAAAGAGGTGAGAAGAGAATAAAGCAGCAGAGAAGAGGAGGGAAAAGAAGGGAAGAAAAGAGAAGGAAACAGGAAAAAAAGAGAAGAAAGAAAAGAGAAGAGAGGAGGAGTGACGAAAGATAGGAGAAGATAAAGAGAAAAGAGAAAAAAAAATAGAGAGAGAGAGACAGAGATAGAGACAGAGAGAGAAAGACAGACATACACACACACACACACACACACACACACGCACGCACGTGCGCGCGCGCGCGCCACACACACACATTTTTTTTTTTTTTTTTCACTAGATAGATTGATGAAAAAATCAAATGTATTGCTTACTCAATGTACCATCTGGAAATAAAATTCTGACTTCGACTTTGACAAACTCAGAGAAAGATGTTATTTTTTAAAACATCACTTTGTTCAAATATGAAGTCTCTGGTACATCAGGTTTGATTGATTGATAATTTTCTTTCATTTCTCCAAACACTGCTGGGAGAGGTGGCCCTAGCGACCGTAATGACATGAACTTGGAGAAGATCACAGAACCTGAAGATGTCAGTAAGGATGTCTTTGAGCTGTTCTCCTGGCTATTACTCGGGCAAAAGTGAGGACAGGGATATACCTACTTTATAGGAACTTGCGGCATCAGTTTGTGGTGTGTGTGTGTGTGTGTGTGTGTGTGTGTGTGTGTGTGTGTGTGTGTGTGTGTGTGTGTGTGTGTGTGTGTGTGCGTACGTGCGTGCGTGCGCGTGTGTGTGAGAGAGAGTGACCAAAGGAATAACTTTGAACATGAAAGGTTGGAAGTTCAGGATTTTATGGTGCGAATGTGGGAAGGAAATGACAGTGATAGTTAACTCTGCTGTGGTTGATTACGATAATGGAACTAGCATGCATGGTGGTCACAATGGCAAGTGTAGCATAAGAGCACGTAGAGGGAAGCGCGCGTGAGAGAGAGAGAGAGAGAGAGAGAGAGAGAGAGGGGAGAGAGAGAGAGAGAGAGAGAGAGAGAGAGAGAGAGAGAGAGAGCTGCCACCCACAAAGAAACTGGCAATGTGTTTTTACTTTATTTTTGTTCGATCAAACTGACTGCAAAGGTCACTTTCAGAGATTGCGCTATATTTTATGGAACTATTAGCTGATTTTTTGTAGAAATTGAACTAAATGAAGCATGGAAAGATAAGGGGATAATATGGTTTTGATGGTTATAATTTATACGCTGTGTGGTGGCAACACACCTTTTTATACCCTTAATTGAATTGGAGTTGATTAACGTCAATACATTTTTTACTCCTCTTTGAATGCTTGATCAAAATGATTAAAAGAAAAGACAATGGGATAGACAAGCTATGCAAAAATCCTTTGTGGGAGCACAAACAGGTAAAATCTGGTCGCTCAGAAGACACTGTTCTGTAACAGGCATAGAGCGATGATTCTTGTGGAGTTTTTTAAGCCTCGGGATTACCCAATTATAGATTATAGAGATTATGACAAAGACGATATTTTGTTTGAGATAGGTGATTTCAAATTCAGTGCCACATTTGGAGCAGGAAATATAGGGGGGGGGGGAGGGGGGGGTGCAAGGGGGATAGGGTAGTGGTAAAAGTTCGTGATCCCACTGCCCAGGATCGAAATCTAACCATCACCAGGGCACCCGTTAAATAATATTTCCCTCTGAGTTAACATCAGTACCGGCTCCTACCCCCCTCCCCATCCGGAAAAATCTTTTGAATAAGATTAGAAACAGGATTCGTGTGAAAACCCGTGCAGAATATTTTTCGCACACGTTGAAACCCGTCCTGCCATTTTGACGAGTATGCCATTCAATGCTGGCACGAACAGGTCAGAACTTTTTTAAACGCTTGCACACTCATGTCGTATTTACACATCATCCCCGAAGTCAGAAGGCGGCTACCTGAACGGTTTGCAGAAAATGGTCGGGTAAGCAAAATCTCACCTTTACTGAACCCTGGAGGCTAGTGCCTTAAAACGGAAAAAAGATATTCAGACCTCTGGTTTCACATTTAATGGTAGGTGTAAAATTTACAAATTTAACGAGACGTAACTGTAGGTTGTAGTTAGATTAGGATTGTGTTTAGAATTTAGTGATGGGGAAAGATCAATTGCGTGAGATTCACTCTCGCTCGACTTTCGTTTCCGTTGAAGGGAGGTTCTCAAAAGGTGCTCGAAGTCCTCAAACCTCTTTTTCCATTTTTCATGTAGTTTTTGGCATCATCCTGCAATCTCTTCTTTATCTTATTCTCTAGGACAGGGTCTTGCTTCATAATATTTATCAGTAGGCCTAGCGTCATCCTGCTGTGAACTCATGGTTCCAGACCTGGTTCTGGCACCGGATGAAAGCCGGTATTTTCTATTTGTCGATCTGAATAGCGACTCAGAAGCTGGCTGAAGTAAAGTCACTGACAGGACTCAGCCTTGTTATTTAAACAATGAAAACTACACGAAAAGCCCCGAAAAATGTGATGGAACGAACTGACCTGATAAAATGATACTTGATGGGCGGCAGACGAACGCCTCTCATTCTGGCATGATGCAAGTATCGCTAGCTACCTGTGCACTCATCGCATCTCTCATGTGACTGCGAATGACTCGTCGCTATACGATGAAAAATCAAAGTTAGGGCCAGAAAAGGCTGTAGCATAGTCTTTTGTCTTTGCATGAGAGCATCTTGTAAAAAATGACATAACTCGATACATTTTGAATCGGGGATGAAATAGCTCAGTGTTAGAGCACCCACTTCCCCCAAGCTCAGGTTAAGCAGTATGGAGCGTGGTTCCCAAATAGCTGGAGACCGTTTGCGCGCCTTTGCTTTAGGACAGTTTCCCCAGTTCACACAGCTATACATGGGTATCTGCCCTCTTTAGGACAAGGAATGTAAAGCAACGAGGGAAAGGGGATGGGTGCCGCCTTTAATATGCTTGCCCCTGGAGAAGCTGAGGTCTCTGACACCTTACTCTCCAAAGATCGCACAGGTTATGGGACATCTTTACTTTTTTCTACGTTTTATTCTAATCTGCACGAGCTCCGAAAATGTTTATGTCAGAAAGTTTATCACATTTACTTTAGGGTTGTCAAACGTAGATGAAATTCGCGAGGTCAGGATATTTTGATGAAAAGAAACAGTTATGCCCTCTGACTGTTGAAAAATCTGCCATCATGATTGATTGATAAAATAATTGTATAATCAGGCCCACGCGTACGGAGGCACATTTATCCATTTCGAAAATATGAGATTATTATGAGGATGAATATCTAGTTCTAGTGTCTGCATTGAACGTGGGTGGAAGCTTCACTCACTGTCTAGTATTTATATATCTTTCTTTTTATTTATAGTGTTGTGAATGTTATGTATGATGATGTATTGCGTGGGGATGGGAGAGAGAGAGAGAGAGAGAGAGAGAGAGAGAGAGAGAGAGAGAGAGAGAGAGAGACAGACAGACAGACAGACAGACAGACAGACAGACAGACAGACAGACAGACAGACAGACAGACAGACAGACAGACAGACATTTCAATAACCTAACACAACTTCCCGTCCATTTTCTTCCCTCTCACTTTCTTCCGTAGTTCCCACAACAAACATTTTGTTGTAACGGCTATTTCTGTCCTGTCAATCTCCCCCATGAAAAAGTTTGCTTCCTGTTTATTCAATTTTCATCCATCATCAACCTCTGCCCTGACGTAATGAGCGCAGACAGGATGATTACTCAAGACAGTGGAGATCAAAGGACATGAAATTGTCATAAACGATAGTTGATTCGCGAAGCAGACTTGTCAATGTGATTATACTGCTTTTAGCTGATTTAGTGCTATGCTCTTTAGGTCCTTTTATCAATGAAATTGTGATTCGTGGGTGGATAAAAAAAAAAGAGTTTGATTTATGTGGCAAGGGAGTTCTGTGTTGGAATCAGCTTAGAGTGGGTACTGCGTAGGAGTTGGGAATTTTTTTTTTTTCGTGAAAGTTGTACACGTTTTAGTAAGAAATCTTTGACAGTTCGTTGCCTTTGATTTGTTGGGGGAGAGAGTGAGAGAGAGGGGGAGAGAGAGAGAGAGAGAGAGAGAGAGAGAGAGAGAGACAGACAGACAGACAGACAGACAGACAGACAGACAGACAGACAGACAGACAGACAGACAGACAGACAGACAGACAGACAGAATTCATGCATTTGTGTGTGTGTGCGTGCGTGCCGTGCGCGCGCGTATGTGTGTAGTGTGTGTGTGGGCGGGGGAAGGGGTGCGTGCGTGCGTGCGTGCGTGTGTGCGTGTGTGTGTGTGTGTGTGTGTGTGTGTGTGTGTTAGGGTGTGGTTGCGAAAGTCTTTGGTTTTTGATGGATGGATATAATCATGATGATTGTTTGTCTTGGTTTTGAAAGAAAAACCATAGTTAATAGAAATTCGTGTGTTCAGAAAGAGTGACAACATAGAGAACTTCATGGCTGTTTATAGTAATTCTAGTCCTGCTCAGAGTGAAAACCTTTTGGGAGCACTCTGTACCGAGACTTTTTGCAGAACTGGTTTGTGTCCAATGATGCTCCCGACAATATTGATGTATAAGAAAATGTTACGCAGAAAAACTGTGGCTTGAGTATAAACAAATCTAACGTGGTTATATTTGGATGCAGTTTTTAACCTTTTTGAATTTAGAATACTTTCCATTATGTTTACTTGTGACGTGAGGCCATTTGCTTTGATCATGTATATAACTGACTTGAGATGCTACTATGGAGGTTTTCGAGACAGTATGAACTGATGAAATTCACGTCTAGACAATCTCTCGTTCCAAGTCACCAACGTTATCGATGTTGCTGACCTGTCTGTGCACTTCACATTTTAGTTTGAACCAAAATTCTCTATAATGCGAACTTTTCAGCGGGCAAGTGGAAAGTATCTTGTTTTGAACATTGAAATGTCAACATTTACGGTTTTGGGAATGTATAGGACATGCCAAAAATAGTCTTTCTATAGTCTTAATGTGTATCTTTCGGTACATTTTCTGGGAGATCAATACATCTTTGGGCATTGATGTGTCGTTTAACAACAGTAATACCTTTTTTCTTCCATGAATACATTGTTTTCTTGGTGGACACAAACAGCAATCAACTCGCCATTGTTAGCTGACCTTTCTCTAGGTTTCAACACAAGTATTCTGGCCAGCAATTACTTTATGTTCATTAGTGAGCTCTTTTACAATGTTGTTCTAAGCTTTTCTCTTTCCATGATCTCCATGATCTCCCGCTGTTCGATTTCTTCTGTTGAAATGTAGAATTCCGAGCTCTTCTTTACCGATTCATTTCAATAGGTCTTGTCAGGATGAATTCAGGCTCAAATTGTCTTATGGGGGAAAAGGGATTTTGTATGGGTCGGTTAAAAGTCACCACCATTCCCCTCAAAATTTATTGTTTGCTTGCTTTCATTGAGAGCTATGCTCAACCGCTCTCCGACAAATCCTTTAGCTGCGTGGTAAGACAGTTTGATTTTTTTTTTATTTGTTTTTTTGTGTGTGTTTTTGTTTTTTTAAAATTCTATTTCGAGGATAATAGAATAGGCACTCATATGCTTTTGTACATCCAGTCCCCGTGTGTCTGCAGTTTTGTAAATTACTTTGTCATCCGTCCCCACCGGCACACAGTAACCTACTCTTCCAAAAAGCGGAACAGGTTTTAACATGTGCACAAGGGGTTCTGCGTGCGTTCCCTTACGGGGCCTTGGTTTATAGTCTTATGGGAACTACTTTTAGGGGAATTGGAGTCAGCTCTGTGTAAACTCCAAGGGAAAATATCCCCTTGAACGGATTCGAACTGGCTTTCACTCCTGTTCGCCCATGGAGTCATGGGTTTAAATCTCGGCGGCGTCGTCTTGTGAATCAAGGGGGGGGGGGGGGGGGGGGGGGGATTTTAACGATCTCCCGGTCAACTTAAAGTGCATACCTGCAAGTGGTTTGATTTTTTTAAGTGTATGATGATGAAATAATGATAGTAATGATGATGATGATAATGATAATAATAATGATAATATAATTTTTTTAAAAAATGGAATCTAGATAGCACTGCATCATGCAAAATAAATCAAAAGTGCTTTTCCCTGTGAAGTGGATATAAATGACCTTTAGTGGTTTGATCATAGTTTCCAGTCTCATGCTGCAGTTTGCTGTTTACGCACAAAATCAAAGAAATCTGGATATTTCATTGCAGTACTTTCTACAAAGGCACACGTTATTCCTGATCATTGCTAGTCTCTTTTGATAAAGCAAACACACCCGGAACCCGCGTTGTAAATGGCAGTGCGAGTGTGTATGAGAATTTTGCGTTTCATTTGTGTGGGTTTTTGTTGTTGTTGTTGCTACTTCATCTATCGTGACCTCTCTATACTGCTATCCCACGCTGCTCGCTTCAATCTCTCTGTCCCAGCCATACCCAGACTCGTTTTGTTGCATCACCATGATCAGAAGTTCTTAGGGAATCTGTCGATGTCAGGCCGCCGTCAGACCACCAGCCAAAGGGTCCTAACACTACTGCTGGGTCACTTTGATGGTGTTCACTGATGCCTGATCTGATATAATATATCCAGGACACCATACCACCTACTAAGACTCCTACTGACAACAGTGATAGCTCAGTCTCGGAGCCAGACAGAGTGAGAGATCCACCCGGGGTGGCAACTATCGTGATGTCTCTCCAACAACCTTCTTCCATGAACCTCCAAACCCTGAGGGCCTGGACACAAACTCAATGCAGACATAGGAGTGTATGGGGAAATGAAAACTGAGGGCACAGGAGACCAGAGCAGCCGGGGCCACCGATTCTGCGACATTTTGCTTTTAATTTAGCGCATGATGAAGAATGGCGATAAGGATGATACATTGGTGCTTTTTTAGAAGCGCATGTGTTTTGAGACTACGTGACAGGACTGTACTCTACAATTCCAGTCATGATATATCCCAGCGTCAACCAAGCCCGAGAGATACAGACACATGTAGCGTTGGTCATTTAAACTGAACAACACTCTCAAAACCGCATCTGTAAAGTAGATGAAGTCGAGTGTGTGGTCCCAGACTTCCCAATGAACCTATAGTAAACTCACACTGGGTAGGAGCCGGCCAGAGTCTGAAAAATCCTTTTGACTTCTATGGCATGCGAACCTGTGACCTTCCAGTCCGTAAAACTCGAGACATTAACCACTGCAACAAGGCGGCCGGATCTGAGCGTGTACGAATTAGTTTGTTGTCTTCATCGTATGCGTGGGTAAAGCATGCCACTCCTGTTTTTCCAATACATTGCGTATTCCTGTAACTTGTGATAGGCTTTAAAATCCCACATTCGTCAGTGGCAATGTAAGTATGTTATTTACGAGCTTGATGATGGGATTACAGCGGATAAACCGAATATAGGAAACGTATAATCTTAATAGATTTTAAAATGGTTCAGTTGACTGGGTTTTTCCCCCTACACTCTTACAAGCAGCCAGACAAACTTGTAAAATATTCATGAAGAGCCCATAAAGCCCTAAGATTTAAAATCGGTTGAGAAGACATGCTGTGCGATCGCTTTTCCTCTTGATACTGTGGTATATTAACTTCAGGCTGTAGTGTCGTGGTAAAGTGATTATCATTGGAAAGCGAACAGACTCAAAGGAGATTGGAACTTCTCCTGGGTCTGTGCACTTTCTGGTGGGAAACAAAAGCCGCTTCCCTTCACCAGGTGGGCTGCCAATGCAATTTGCTAATCGCTGGGCAAATAATATCAAACATATTGTATTTTGTGAGCATGCAGGTAAACCGGCAAAACAACTTATTCCCACTGGAAATTTAGGAATTGACTGTTTTAAGTTGGCAGTCTTGACTGAGTTTTTATTTGTATGATTAAAACAAAAAGCATTATTTGTGGTCGATTTTGTGTGGAGTGTGTGTGTTGTGTGTGTGTGTGTGTTGTGTGTGTGTGTGTGTGTGGGTGTGGTTTATACAAAACGTTGTGCTAAGCAGTTTATTTTTTTTAAAAGCTACTGTTTGACCGGATTCGAGATGTTGAACCTCTTAATCCACTACACCCCACACATGCGCGCACGCACACACGCACGCACATGCACACACCACGCACGCACATGCACACACACACACGAGCGCACACACGCACTCGCTTACGCGCGCGCACACACAAACACACACTTGTAAACATACACCCTCCCCCCCCCCCCACTCCAGACACACTGAAACACACACCGAAATACACACATACCCGAAACACACACACACATGCATACAGACACATAGACGAACACACTCACATTATCACACACACACACACATGCACGCACGCAGGCAAGCACGCACGCACGCACGCACGCACGCACGCACACACACACACACACACTGTCTGTCTGTCTGCCTGCCTGCCTGTCTGCCTGTCTGTCTCTGTCTCTTTTATTCCTTGCATCTTTCTTTCTTTAAAGAAAGAACATCAAGTCATTAACAATTTCATATATTTGAAACCAATGCTGCCCCGTTGATATGAAATGTCTTGTGTATTACTGTGATTTATTTGCGAAATGGCTTCGATTCTCAAGTTAATGAAAACAGTCGCCAGAGATAATAAAGAGTTTATCTGACAAGGAAAAAAGAAATTCAGAATACAGGGCAGCAAACATTACCTATATCAATACTATAAATAGAGAGTACAATTGAAGTATACACACACACACACACATGCACACACATACACACAGACATTCGCGCGTGCGCATGCACGCATATACGCGTGCTCTCACACACACACGTACGCATGCACGCACGCACGCACAAACACACGCGCGCACACACGCAAGCACTATACCATATGAAAATAAAAGTTTGACTTGACTTGGGCACGTGTTCCGTATACTTGTACTTTTACTTTTTTACTTTTTGTATTGATTCAAACTCAAATTCCTTTATTTCTGTCATCCCTTGAGGGGTATGGAGAATCATCCAGTATATTGAAGAACAAAAATTGTAAGTGATCACCTTTTGTTAGTATGCATCCTTCAATTAAAGTTTTTAAACAAAATATTATAGGATACAAAAAATATATAATTTTAATCTTATACGTATTCCAAAGTTCCTAAGCATGTTTTGTATGCTATTTCTGATACCATCAATCAGTTGCACAACATTTAGAATATTCTAAGTGTTTATAAAAAACAGAGCTGAACTGGTCATACTTAAAAGTGTTTGGAAGATAAGTTTTATATTTCGATTGCAACGTTTTACGAAAATCATTGAACAAAATGACAAAGAAGAGAGTAATGAAATATGTTACCTATATCACTACTTTCATGGTCATGACTGCACTCCTTTACCACTTAACACATGTTTTTTATATATAAATGTTTTCATTATCATTTTAAATACAGCAAAACGGAACAAAAAACAACGAAACAGTTTATACCTAAAATGAAGACAAGAATTGTTCTTGTAACATCACTTGGTGTCAGACCTGTAGACTGTCCCCTTTAACATACAAAAGCTGTTTCAGCAGAGTCCATACTTTTGTATAATTCTAAAAAAATCAATGTGTTTTTTTTTTAAACAGCACCCCCCCCCCCAAATAAAGAAGAAAAAGAACAGCGAAAAACTAACAGTCATATTCCCATTTGACAAGTTAAATGCAGTTTTTAGAACCTCACTTCTTAGAACTCTTCTGCTCGTAACCAATGTAACGAACCTACTTCTGACTGCTGTCCACTGCTGCAGGTGGATTAGTCCTTTGTATTGGCTTAAAGGGCACGAGGGCAACCTGCAGTGCTCACACCGCATCAAAACAGTTTAAGAGATGATGCTTTCTTCTGTGTCGGAATTTGCACCGCCGGAGAGAGTTAAGCCTTTTGAATGGCTGTACTAGATTATATTGAAAAAAAAAGGTATAACACTTGCATGTAGTGGTGGGAGGAGGGGGGGAGAAACCACCATAAAAGAAGACATAGAAGAAGCTCATGTAATTACCCCAAAAATGTTTTCCTCTAGGTTTTACTGCAGTGTGATTGAAGGACTGTAGGAGTTGTGATGGTCTGACAGAATGGCGTCTACAAAAAAGGCAAAGATTAATTTCAGTTACTTTCTCTTGTAAGAGGATTGAAATGAAAGCATTAAAAAGGGGGAGGGGAAGGAGGGGATAGTCTAGTGGATTGAGGACTGAACTGATCTGTTGGCCCAAAGTGTTTGTGCGTGCTTGCGCGCGCTTGTGTGAGTGTGGGCGCGCGCGCCTGCGCGTGTGTGTGCGCGTGCGTGCGTGCGTGCGTTCGTATGTGTGTGTCCGTGTGTGCCTCTGTGTTTGTGTCTGTGTGTGCGTACACATTCTTTGCGTGTACAGTGAATCCCAGTCCAGCTATCATGTTTTCCTTGTGAAGAATCCATATAAAATCAAGTTGTTGTTCATTCCTTCTCCTTTGTATGTTTGCGTGTGAGTGAACAACTTCTTGTGGAGTTCTTGGTTTTCAGAAGGTTCTGGGGTTTTGGCTGAAAAAAAAACTGTGTATAGGTTAAAATCTGTGAAGAAATTAGTGTTAGAATTGGCGCGAGTCTTAAGTGTGTGTGTGTGTGCGTGCATCTTTGCACCCACCTGTATGCATGCGTACTTGTGTGTATTAAAATACAGACCTGCGTCACAAACTAATCAGCTCTGGATATTCTTTAAAGGCCCTTTACAAGAAAATCCTCTTGCAAGAGAAAGCTACCAAACTTGACCTTCGCCTTTTTGTGGATGCCGTTAAAACAGACCATTACAACTCCCAACAACATTCAAACACACCATAGTAAGACCCCAAAGATACCGACAGTAGTATCTTAGTGAATTCATGAGATTTTTTTTATGTTCTGCAAAAGTAGTCTGCCCCCCCCCCCCCCCCCCCCCTGCCCTCTCCTTCTTGCCCTCACCCGTAAGCGTCTAAGCAAGATTTATGTATGTTTCCATAGAATCTAGTACTTACAGTATTCTGAGGCTGGAGTATGTCCTGTTAGTGCAAACCTTAGCACAATATGTGTCCTAAGCTGCTGGATGCGTTGTGAAGACTACCCACATGCCCTGTAAACCTTTTCAGAGAGTTGACCTATTTGTGGCAGTGGAAAACACACACACACACACACACAGAGGCAAAGGTTGTTACATTTGTTAGAAACTGAAGAGTTAAAAGTAGGCTTCTGAAAACTTCTTTTAAATCCTTATCTTAGAAAATAACGTTGGATTTTTTTTTCTCCAAACTGATGTCGAGTTTTGTGTGTGTGTGTGTGTGGTGTGTGTGTGTGTGTGTGTGTGTGTGTGCTGTGTGCTGTGCGTGCGTGCGTGCGTGCGTGCGTGCGTGCGTGCGTGTGGTGGTTGTGGGTTTGATGAGTCGTTCGAGCGGTCGGTGTTATGGATAAGTGTCGGTATTTGATGAATCCTTTCGAAGCAAAAAGGGTCTTGCTACAGGGTTAGCAATGGCAGACACATAAGAAGTAATTCGAAACACCCTATTAGTCGTTAAAGACTTTTCACACAAGCACACACATGCAGACACACTACACACAATACACACAAACACGCCAAGTACACACTACACACACACACACACACACACACACACACACACAACACACACACACACACACACACACACTACACACACACACACACACACACACACCCACACACACACACACACACACACACACACACCACACACACACACACACACACACACACACACACACACACACACACACACACACACACACACACACCACACACACACACACACACACACACACACACAACACACACACACAAAAACCAGGAGAGGCGGCAGTGCTAAATCTTGAAACAGAGATCCCAAATCTTTTATGCTTCAAATCCCGGCAGAGAACCTTAAATAATGAAACAAGGGATTTGGGAATTCTGAACAGCAGGATGTCTGTCACAGCCCTAGTCAGTATGTGATGCAAGACATGTGGGCCTCTTTTAATGCACAGGCCTAACGGGACTTGGGTAAAAGAAAGGCTTGCAAGTTTCAGCTGGCTTATTCCTCGTAGAAGTCTGAAGAGAAGGCAGTGGGGGAATATCTTGCTTGTTGGAGGTTAGAGTAAGGTAGGGTACAGATATTTGTTAAAAGAAAAGTAGGCTGCTTCTTTCTTGTCTGTTTGTCCTTGACTCTCTGTTTGGATGAGCGCGTGCGTGCGTGCGTGCGCGCGCGCGCGCGCGCGTGTGTGTGTGTGTGATGTGTGAGGGGACATAAGGGTCGTACTGGTTGACAGCATTTTTTCGGATTGGTTTGCTTTCAGAATTTGCAGAAGAAAGATAAACGGAGAATGGCGAAAGAAGCTTTAGCACTTCCAGTCGCTGATCATTCTAGTCTAAGAGGACTTCTTTAAACATTAATTTTCTGAGGGTCGAAGGCTATACCTAGCGAATCCAGACAAAGACGACAACAAGCACAAAGAAGCTGGACATTGGTTGGTGTGTAGCCTATCAAAGACGACTGAAAAAATAGCGTTAAGTAGATCTTTGTGCTATTACGTTTTGATTTAGTTGTCTACAAATTGCCTCTCTCCAGCCTCATCTGTCCTACCCCTTCCCTCTCTCTCTCTCTCTCTCGCACTCGCACTCTCCATCCACACTACTGTGTCTTTCTGTTATCTAATCTATCTATCTATCTATCTATCTATCTATCTATCTATCTATCTATCTATCTATCTATCTATCTATCTCTCTCTCTCTCTCTCTCTCTATCTATCTATCTATCTATCTATCTATCTATCTATCTATCTCTCTCTGTCTGTCTGTCTGTCTGTCTGCCTGCTGCCTGCCTGCCTGCCTGCCTGCCTGTCTGTCTGTCTGTCTGTCTGTCTGTCCTCTCTCTCATTCTCTCTCTCTCTCTCTCTCTCTCTCTCTCTCTCTCTCTCTCTCTCTCTCTCTCTCTCTCTCTCTCTCTCTCTCTCTCTCTCTCTCTCTCTCTCTCTCGTTATTGTATTTCTTTTCTTTCACCAACCCCTTCATAAACGGCCATGGCCTAAGCATGAGCACACTATCCAAATCGCTCTGTCTGTCTTTCTGTCTGTCCTGTTTGTCTGTCTGTCTGTCTGTCCTTTCTGTCTGTCTGTCTGTCTGTCTGTCTCTCGTTATTGTATTTCTTTCTTTCACCAACCCCTTCATGAACGGCCATGGCCTAAGCATGACTGCACTATCCAAATCGCTCTCTCTCTGTCTCTGTCTCTGTCTGTCTGTCTGTCTGTCTGTCTGTCTCTCTCTCTCTCTCTCTCTCTCTCTCTCTCTCTCTCTCTCTCTCTCTCTCTCTCTCTCTCTCTCTCTCCCTCCCTTCCTCCCCCTCTCTCACTCTCTCCTCTCTCCTCTATCCCTTCTTTATCTCTAATGTCTATGTCTTCATTTTCGTGCAGACCCCCTCAGGGCCCCCACCCCTCTCTCGTCTTTCTCCCACTTATTGGTTCCTTCGATCGCTTCCTCTGTGTGCACTTTGAGGGAGAAGAGTGCTCCTTCACTGCGGAACATTTGACCATGGGACTAATAGTAGTACCCTTCTTAGCTTGCTTGGCTTGTGGCGTGTCACTGATGATAGGGTGCTCAGACAAAAAATTCGGGAGACCATGTTAACTTTACCCCGGGCAATCTGTAACCATCAGACCGGGGGGACAGGATAGCCTAATAATTAGAACGTTGCACTTGCTTTTACTTGACATCCCTGGATCGAGCTACCACGATCGAATGCGTCTGTTTTAGAGACTTTTACCCTGACTTAAACATTAGTACTGACTCTACTCCCCCCAAAAGTCCTTTTGGGTGAGACAAAACTAAGGTCCCGTGTGCGAACGCGCGTAAAAAAGTCTTGCACACACGTTAAAAACCAGTTCAGTCTTCAAAGAGAGAAGGCCATTATGTGCTGATAGGAAAGTACCAGAGATTTTTTTTAATCAAGCAAGCAGATGTTTTTAGGCACCTTCCTCGAAGTTGAAATGCAGCTCCCATAATGGTGGGTGAAAACTGTCGCATACACAAAATGTACATGTTTGGTGAACCTCACGGCTCTATACAAGGAACGCAAAAAATATCCTGGCCATTTAGGAAGAGTATTCATATATTTAAAAAAAAACGTGACAAATAACTGTCTTGTTTGAACAAAAACTAGTTGCATGGTAGATACACATAATCTTATCAAACGAATCGTTTACCTGGTTTTAAGCAGTTTTGAAACCAACTGACACAGATGTTTATTATACTTTTAATGGGAGTTTATCAGGTTTTTAAAAGACTATCAGAATTTTTTTTAGAGGAGTTTATGAAAAGATTTTGTGAAACAGAAATCATTGTTACTGGTTAAGGTCTAAAGATTGGAACACATGGCAATAGTCATAGAAATAACTCCATTACCTACTTTTTCCCCCTTGTTTTTCATAGCTGGTGATCGTTGACATTCTTTTCTCACAAAAAATATAATTTGTAAGGTATCTTTCTTTTTTCATTCATCAGCTATAGGAGATTTAGCAATGGTGGGATTTTGCATAGATTGACTGACTGTTTTCCACCCAGCACTGAGGTAGCTGCATTCCGATTTTGGGAATGGCATTTAAACACAACACCTATTATGGGTGATTTAAGAAAAAAATATCATCCGTTCTTACCAGCAGGAGGAATGGCACGTCTGCACTTGAAGTTGACCTGGGAGATCGTAAAAAATCTCCTCCCTTAATTCACAAGACACCACCAAGATCTGAACCCGGGATTTTATGGATCCAAAAATGTGGAATAAGTTTTCAGTAACAATCCAACCGCTACTATGTCCCATTCAATAGCAGAGATGATCTAATAGTAATCAACAGTCAGAATTGCCCACAACTACAGTCAGCAATTTCTTTCAGCAAAGAAAGAAAGTGAGACAGAAAAACAACCAGGATCTATTAGCAATCAACAGTCAGAATTGTCCACAACTCCAGTCAGCAATTTCTTTCAGCAAAGAAAGAAAGTGAGACAGAAAAACAACCAGGATCTATTAGCAATCAACAGTCAGAATTGTCCACAACTCCAGTCAGCAATTTCTTTCAGCAAAGAAAGAAAGTGAGACAGAAAAACAACCAGGATCTATTAGCAATCAACGGTCAGAATTGTCCACAACTCCAGTCAGCAATTTCTTTCAGCAAAGAAAGAAAGTGAGACAGAAAAACAACCAGGATCTATTAGCAATCAACAGTCAGAATTGTCCACAACTCCAGTCAGCAATTTCTTTCAGCAAAGAAAGAAAGTGAGACAGAAAAACAACCAGGATCTATTAGCAATCAACAGTCAGAATTGTCCACAACTCCAGTCAGCAATTTCTTTCAGCAAAGAAAGAAAGTGAGACAGAAAAACAACCAGGATCTATTAGCAATCAACAGTCAGAATTGTCCACAACTCCAGTCAGCAATTTCTTTCAGCAAAGAAAGAAAGTGAGACAGAAAAACAACCAGGATTTATTAACCATGCTGACTGCTGATCTAAAAGTGACCCAGCAGCAGTAAAAGGCCTTATTCCATTGCTAACACAATTTAGCCAACACCGACAGCTCTTCTTTTGTACATTGCTGGATACAAGAGTGTAGCCAGAATAGCAGTAGAGTGAAACGGTGTGAGATGTCAGGATGATTAGGGAGTGTTACTGGTAGTGGGTGGAACGTTACTGATGGCGAGAAAGACCTAAACAATTCGTAAATAGTGTTGATTGATAACAAATGTTATTGGCAAAAAGCGTGAGAGAATTTTCACGGTCTGTTAATTGAAAGCGTGGTAACTGAAATGCTGACACATTGGATGATGAATTGGATCCTCCTGGGAGGATTGTTTGCCTGCAAGATAGCACTAGTACATGGGATCATTCAATTACTTGAGCTATCACCTTCACGTGCCAAGGGTCAAAGGGTGAGGTATTCTTTCTCTCTTTTGTGATGCATAAAGCGTGGCTTACCCCTTTCCTTCTCTATTTTCTAAAGTAAAAAAACCTGTTTCTGCATAAGCACACACACAATGGCGAATTCATTTACTTGTGGGCATGTATAAGTGCAAGCGCTTCCCCTATCACATACATATACAATGTCAGAATGATATTGTAGTTGATGTGATTATTGATGTTGCCCTTGTTCTTGAATAAATGGCTTGATAAAAAAGCAACAAAAAGCTATCTGCTCATCTAATGCAAACTTTAAGTTGACCTGAGAGAGTGCAAAAATAGTCACCCTTAATTCATAAGACACTGCTGACTTTATGCACCAAAACATGTTGAATAAATTTTCAGTAAGACGTGTTCTGCTACTGTGCCCCAACCAGCCACAGGAGTAAACTGATTACAGTCAAAACTTGCCCATTCATACTTGTTCACCAAGACAGTCAGCAGTTTCTTTCTGCAAAGTTAAAGAAAGTATTGAGGAGAAAAGACCAAGATCTACTGAAACAAAAACTGACTTACAAAACTGACATAGGAGTAAAATGCGACCCAGCAGCACTAAAATGTCTTATTCCATTACCAAAGCAATTTAGCTAACACGGACAGCTCTTCCCCTAGATTGCTAGATACAAAAGTGTAACAGAGTACTAAAGGGTGTCATTGTGTGGGCCTGGGATGTAGTCGGGATGATTGGGCTGTGTAACTGGTAGGTGGAACCTTAGTGATGGCAAGAAGACCAAAAACAACATCCTGAATAATATTGATAACAATAGTTATTAGCAAAAAGCGTGAAAGAATTTTCATGATCTGTTAATTGCATGTGTGATAACTGACGTTAACAGATCGGGTGTTGAATAAGCTCCCTGTGGGAGGATTGTTTGCTTGCAGGGTGGCACCAGGAAATGGAACCACACAGATGGTTGAACTATCAGCTGCACGTACTATGAGACCAAAGGCAACGTGCCCTTTCTATCTTTTATTATGCATAAAGTGTGGTTTTCCCATTCCTGCCACTATTCTCAAGTATCAAAACACGGAATCACACAGATGGTTGAACTATCAGCTGCACGTACTATGAGTCCAAAGGCAACATGCCCTTTCTATTTTTTATTATGCATAAAGTGTGGCTTTCCCCTTCCTGCCACTATTCTCAAGTATCAAAACACATATTTCAGCATAATCACACACACAAGTGCAAATTTATGCACTTGTATACACGCGCATGTACACCCTCTTCCATACATGAACACACACCCATGCATGAATACATACTCGTTCACACACACACACACACACACACACACAACACACACACACACACACACACACACACAACACACACACACACACACACACAGGGAGGGGAGAGAGAGAGAGAGAGAGAGAGAGAGAGAGAGAGAGAGAGAGAGAGAGAGAGAGAGAGAGAGAGAGGGGAGAGATGTGTGTAAGGCAATTTTAAAGCGTAGGGATAGAATTGGAAACCAACTCTTAGTATATGATAAAAAGAGCAATTGCCGTAATGGTATTTTGATTGTTAGTTATTGGTGATGCTGGTGATGTTCTTAGGTTTATGGCTTGCGGAAAAAATCAATGCCTTGCTTTTCAAGTGCAAACAAATTTGACCTCGGGGATTGTAAAACCTCCCACCCTTAATTCACCAGATGTTGCCAAGACTGGAACCCATGACTTCATGGACCAAACTTGTGGAATACATTTTCCATTGAAAATCCTACCACTCCAGTGTCCAAACCAACGAGGGGTGAACTGATTACAGTGAACAATCACTGACTCAGACTTTACTACCACTAGAGTCGGCAAGTCTTTTCTGCGACGAAAAAAAACTAGGCTTTACTGTACAAGCTGGCCACTGAGTAAAACGAGCCTTATTCCGACACCAACGCAATTAAGCCAACTCTGAGAGCTCTTCCTGGAAATTGCTGGCTATAAGTGTAACAGACTAGTGGTGGTATTTCATTGGGTGATATATAGTTGGGATGGTTGGGCTGTGAAGCTGGTAGGGACTGGAACATTAGTGATGGCAAAGAGACCAAAAAGTCCTGAATAATAATTATTGATAATTTTCCCCTGGAGATACCAGGGGTCTATCAGTATAAATGGAATCCTCATCTAGAAACTATGTATTTGGAGCGCCCTCTTATAAAATTCCTTTTGTTTGTTTCTGTCTTGTTCTTTTTCTTCCTGTCAGCCAGCGTTTGGCTACGGCCATAGTAAACCCGGCCCGTCCCGTTTTTTTGACGGCCGTCTCTTTGACGGGAGAACGGATCCGTCAAAGCGGCCATAGTCAACCCGGCCCGTCTCTTTCTGACAATATGGTCACCCCCAGGGCTGCGAGTGACGCAAAAATGAGGCTGCCGCGGTGACGCAAATCGACAGAAAATAGTTCGACATAAAAAGTGTTTTTACGTAAAATCTCCCCCCAAAACTTTTATCAAAACCATTGGAATGTAATCGGGAAAGGTTAATTTACTAGTTTGTGTAGTCAGAAATTTTTGAAGCACCATAAATAAGTTTTTCTTGATTATTTTCCTTTCCGTCGACCCGGCAAACGGACGTGTTGCTCGAACGTCAAAACGACGGGTTAAAAAGAACGGGCCGGGCCGGGTCTACTATGGCCACCCACAGCCGTTTTCAGTGACGCCACAGAGTAATTCAGCCGGGCAGCATTTTTCACCCGGCCCGTCATTTTGACGGCGTCAAAATGACGGGTTCACTATGGCCGCAGCCTTAGTCGATTATCTGCCTTCGTGGCCATTTCTCCTACCTTTTTTCCCCATAAAATCTAAAAAGATGGTTCTCTCCCACTCTAAAGTTGGATACTCTGGGCCTGATTTGTCAGGCCCCTTAACAGCTGTGAAACACATGGTTTCATATGACAGACAACAGTAGTTCCTATCTGAGCATTTGACAGAGAAGTAGCTATTGATAATAATAGTTATTGGCAAAAAATGCGAAAAAAATTTCATGGTCTGTTAATTGAATGCGCAAGTATTGCAATGTTGACACATTGAGTGCTGAATAGGCTCCCCGTGGAAAAATTGTTTGCCGGCAAGATAGCACCAGTGCATGAATCATTCAGCTGCTTGAGCTGTCAGCTGCATGTGCCAGGGGGTACAAGGGCGGCGTTCCCTTTTTCTCTTTTATCATGCATAAAGTGTGGCTTTCCCCATTTCGCGCATATTCTCTAAAATTGAGAAGCTTGTTTCAGCACAACCACACACACAAGTGCGAAATCATACGCTTGTGTGAACCCTTGTGCGCAATCCATCACCATCCCTACTCTTCCACACAAACATGCCCTCACGCAGGCAGACACACACTCATACACACACACACACATATACACACACGTACGCACGCACGTACGCACGCACGTACGTACGCACACACAGATAAAACACGCACACGCGCACACACAGAGAGATAAAACACACTCGCGCGCGCGCACGCGCACACACACGCACAAACACACACACACGCGCGCGCGTGCACACACACACACACACACACACACACACACACACACACACACACACACACACACACTTCTTGTGTGATTACACGGAAATATGCTCGACCATTTTAGAGAATAGGGAGAGAGGGGAAATCCACATGTTATGTATCAGAATAGAGAAAGTGTTGTAATGCTATTGTAATTAATGTTATTGATGATGACCGTGTTCTTGATACGGTGACTTGATTAGAAAAAAGCAAATGCACAGCCTATCTAATTTACACTTGAGGTTGGCATGGGAGATTGTAAAAATCTCATCCTTTATTCGCGAGACACTGCCAACAATCAAACCCATGACTTTATGTACCCAGAACAGTGTAATACATTGTTATATTCAGTAAGAATCCTACCACTTCCTTTGTCCTAGCCAACACCGGGGATGAACTGATTACAGTCAACAGTCACTGATTCCGACTTGTCCATCACAAGAGTCACCGAGTCCGTTCTGCAAAGAAAGAAAGAAAAAAACTGACAAGGTTTTACTGACCAAACTGACCACAGAGTAAAAGGTGACCCAGCAGCACTGAAAAGACTTACCCCTTTGTTAACGCAATTTAGCTAGCACAGACAGCTCTACGCGTAAACTGCTGGGCACGAAAGAGTAAAAGAACAGTACTGGATGAAATTGCGTGAGATGTAGTGGGGGATGATCGGGTGCTGTTACTGATAGCAGTTTGAACGTTAGTGATGGTGGGGAGACATAAAAAGTCCTGAATAATATTGACAATGGGGATACCAGGAGTCTGTCAGTATAAATGGCATCACCACCTTCTGAAAACTCTGTGCTAGGATTGCCCTTTAATTTTTTTTCTTGACCATTTTCTTTGTTTCTGCCTTGTTCCATTTCTTCTATCCCATTCTTGTGGGTTTTTCGTCTTCTTGGTCCATTCTCCCGTCTTTTTGAAAATAAGACGTAAAAGATGTCATTTAATTCTAAAGCCCAAGTCGGATGTGCTAACGCCAAAGTCAGATGCGCTGGGCCTGATTTGTCAGGTGCCTTAAGGCAGCGCAACGTATTTTCGCTCATACGGCAGACAACAAAACTTGCTGTTTGAGCAGTTCTCGAAGAAAAAGATATTGGTAACAATAGTTATTGGCAAAAAAAATTATGCAAGAGTTTTTACGGTATATCAAATTGAATGCGCGATAACTGGGATGCTGACAGACTGGGCGTTGAATTGGATACCCATGGGAGAGTTGTTTGCCGGCAAGATAGCGCCAGGGCATGGAATTACTCAGGTGGTTGAGCTGTCAGCTAGCTGCACGTGCCAGCACAGCAGTCCAGGGGCATAGTGCCCGTTCTCTCTTTTATGATGCATAAGGCGTGGCTTT